>JAOANR010000003.1:21246560-21846560 GCA_030278955.1 Hygrophila difformis
AGAGGGTTCTGGTTATCAAAGGCCCACCACCACTAACCTAAAAATTGTAGAAACCATAATGGCAACAAAAGAAAAATAGTACCTTGGGACGAATTGCTTTGCTTGGATTTTGATCTTTTAAGGAAAATTGACATAAATGCCTCCCCCGCAGTGTATCCAAGGCAAGAGGAGTAAAACTCAGCAGTGCAACCTCCATTTCTATCAATGAAGCGAACATATTAAGAGGATAGCGGCATATTCACTAAGAAAAATGAGCATGTTTCAAAAAGTATAATTGAATAAATAATTTAATTTTGAAAATAATGTTTATTTATGGCATATTGACAGCACTATTTTTCATGAAAATTTTCTCTGATTATGTTAAAGTAGAGAACCAAACAATTTTGAACAAATCATATTTATTCTCTAGTCCACTATCCTACACTAATATCCATAGGCGGATGCACACAGAATGGTGTAGAATGGTGTGGTGGCACAAGACACCACTTAATTTATGAATTAGTAGCTTAGTACTGTTTTAAACTAAACTATTTTTATATTTGGATTAATTTGTCTAGGCGCAACCACTCCAACTTTTATGGAGACACATCTCTCCTCAATTCTAACTTAGCTTCTTCCATGTTTTTTCGTGTTGTCACTTCTATCTTTAATTTCAATATAGCTTCTATTATATTTTATGACAT
The DNA here is from genome assembly GCA_030278955.1 of Hygrophila difformis. Taxonomy (NCBI): domain Eukaryota; kingdom Viridiplantae; phylum Streptophyta; class Magnoliopsida; order Lamiales; family Acanthaceae; genus Hygrophila; species Hygrophila difformis. Next base: position 21,247,244 of record JAOANR010000003.1, read on the forward strand.
TGCTAAAATTTTCTGCATCCACCTCTGCTAATATACCAATTAAAAACAATAGAAAATGTAGATACCTGAACGAAACTAAATAAACTCCCTGATTATAATCCAAGGACAGAGGCTCCTCTTCTTCCTCCAGTCGTGGCTTCAGAAATGGCAAAGGTGATGCGCAACAGTGGACATCAATTTTTTAAAAGACATAAACGAATTAAAAACAAAGTAAAACAAGTATAGATGCGCAATGCACTATATATTGCAATAGCTTGATCAAGAAGAGTGACAGGAAGAAGAGGACTCACAGGTGAGATAGCTTACGGCGAGACAGCGGACGGCGGCGGGAGACTCAAATCCAGACCCACAACCAGGACGGACGATACAGATTGAACGCGGGAAGACGGGCGGCGACACCAGACACAGTCGGACGGAGAGCAGGTTCAGCGAGGGTGTAATGGGAGGCGGATGGCGACAACACCGTGGATGATGGGCTCCCTGGACACGGAGTTAACGAACGATCGGTGGCACCGGAGGCGGAAGAACAAGACAACGCCGAGGAAGGAGGCTGCAGTCACACTCACGCAGCGGCAGCCGGCAAGAATGAGGAGGCTGGGGACGGATGATTGGGAATTTGGAATTGAAAACCCAGATTAGGGGTTTAGGCCTTTAGGGATTGGGGATTGGGAATTATTCGAGTTGAGTCGAAATGACTGAATAAATGTCAAATTAGTTCTTTTTCTTTTCATTTTGACAAATCAGTCCTTTATCTATTTTTATATCCAATTAGTCCTCTACATTTTGCATTAATGTCTAATTTAATCTTTTTTTATAAAATAATCTCCACTTGACACTCTTTTATATTAAATTGACCACCAATCTTTCAAACTATTTTATTTTAACCCCCAAAACTTTAAATAGTGATTTTTATTAATCCATACATCAAATAAATGTCCAACATGCTTCCGTAAGAAAAATTAAACAAAACCTCATACCTCGGATTTGACTGCCTTGTCGCCGGGTCTTCCGAGCTCTGGGATTTTACGGACTCATTCCAACCACACGACCGCAGCCAATGGTTCACCTGCTCTGGGCTCCTTCAGCAACAGTCAGCACAGTCCTATTTCGTTCCTACCATAGGACGTAGCGAGGTTTGGGGCAAAAGAGTTTTTTTTTTTTTTTTGAGAGTAAGAAAATGGCATTCCATAAATCGAGCAACATACACAGCCCCATATGGCTTCACAAATTCAGTCCTACACACGCCACAATCAAACAAAACAACAACCTCACAGAGACACAGACAACCAGGTAGGACATCAGTTTAACAGCCTTCTCACATCAAAGAGCATTTCACCTCCGATTACCCTTACTGCTGTACTAATTCATTCTAGATACCAGAACACAGTCTACCAATGCAAAAAGCAATTCAAAACAAACATTTACTCAAGGCTTCACACAATATAGACCAGTGTTCTCTCCCAAATAAAACATAGGCCTGACTCTTCAACACCCTCCCAATTTATCCCCATTCTTCAATATGGCATTCCCCTGAAGCTCCAATTTTTGCCCAATAGTCCGCAAGAGAATTACGTTCTCGCAAAATGTGTTGGAATCTCACCATCCCTGAGCATCTCAGGACCGCTACTATAGGGCCAATATGTTTTCGCATGCGCCACATGATCTTATTTGGTTCGGCCATCCACTTCACTACATTAATCGAATCGCACTCAAATACAATCTTTTGGAGAGAAAAGCCTTGGTCCCTGATTAAGGCCTGACATATCCGACTGATGGCTAGGACTTCCGCCTCTGATGATTCTTTTATCCCAATGAATCGGCAATAGTGAAAATCACATTCCCTTCATCATCACGAATGACACCTCCAATCCTTGCCGGCCCCGGGTTACCGAACGAGGATCCGTCCGTGTTAATTTTCCACCACCCTTTCTCGGGCCGAATCTAAACCAACCCCTGCCGAGGCTCTCTCACTGTTGCCCCACCAACCCCACATCTTCCAGCGATAAAAAGAGCCTCTGGAAACTAATTTTTTAGCCCACATGATCTGACATCACTCACCTTTCCAGCCACTTGCCACCACAATCTATCTCTCCATTTGATATCCTCAATGACCATCCCAATGTTAGGAGCTACCTGCTTGAAAACTACTGAGTTGCGCAGCTTCCATATCGACCAAACAATAGCCACCCTTGTAATCATCCAAGCTTCCTGACGGCTTCGGTTCAATTCACAATGCAACCACCAGTCTAACAAATTTTCCACTCTCCCGGGAATTGTCCACTCAACTCCAAACCAGGCGACCCCTTGGTACTAAATACTTTTTGCTACCTCGCAACCATAGAAAAGATGGTCGTGTGATTCACTTTCCGATCCACAGCAAGGACAGTAGGAGTTCCCAACCGGAATACAGCCCCTAAGATGAAGTGTCTCTCTTACTGGCAGTGCACTTTGAAACAGTTTCCATACCAATAATTTTGCCTTCACAGGCACCTTGATTTTCCATAGCTTTCTCCATCTACTCAGAGAGTCAACATTTACATCCTCCTGAGAATATGTCAAACAGGATTTGATGGTAAAGACACCATTACCTTCCCGAACCCAAGCCACCTTATCCTCTACAAATCTGCTCAGCTTCACCCTCCTGATAACCGCCAAGAACTCTTCCCACACAAGCCTTTCCCAGTCAAACAATGCTCTCTTCAAAGGAACGCTCCATCTCCACTCAAACCCATCCCAAGAGCCAAAGTCTTTGATCTTCCCTTCCTTATTTACCGCCAAGGTGAAAATTCTAGGGAACAATTCCCTTAGCGCCCTACCTTCCTCAACCCAGATATCCAACCAAAATTGTGTGGCGCCACCATCCCCCACTATTATTGTAAAACCACCGCCAGTCCTCCCAGCTTCCGACCATTCCCAGGATTTACATATGTAGCCCCAAGGAGATCTGCATGGTCTCACCTCAGGTACCAAGGGTGCTCTATTACCATAGTATTTCGCATCCACCACCTCCTTCCAAAGAGAGTGCTCATTGCCTAACCTCCACCGCCATTTAAGCAGCAAAGCGGCGTTAGTATCCTGCACACTCCAGATCCCCAAACCTCCTGCCTTTTTTTCATTGCATAACCTATCCCAACAGATAGTGTGGAGCTTTCTACCGCCCTCCAAGTCATTCCAAAAGAACCCTCTTTTAAGCCTTTCCAACCTCTCGGCCACCGCTCTTGGAACCTTAAACAGTGAAAGGAAATATATTGGGAGGTTATTCAATACAGATTTAATAAGACAAATCCTTCCTGCCTGGGATAAAAGTCTCCCCTTCCAACTGGCAAGTCGTTTCTCCACTTTTTCCAACACCGGATTCCAAATAGCAACACCATTTAACCTCCATCCTATGGAAATCCCCAAATACTTCATGGGCCATGTTCCAACTCCGCACCCAAGCATTTCAGCAGCTGTACTTAATAAATCCTCCGAACAATTAATCCCATAAATTTTGCTCTTCCCAAAGTTTATTCTCAAACCCGTAGCCAATGTCAGGCACCTCAAGATTATTTTGATTAACATCACTTCAGAGATTTCTGCTTCACAAAAGATGACTGTATCATCTGCGTACTGAAGATGAGAGACGACCGGACCACCGGCTCCTGTGCTTAGTCCTATTAGCAGTCCCAGTTCTGAGGCATTTACCATCATCCTGTTAAAAATTTCAGCAACCAAAACAAAAAGGTAGGGAGATAGTGGGTCGCCCTGCCTCAGTCCTCTTTGTATTCCAAAAAAATTTCGTAGGAGACCCGTTTACCAACACAGCAGTTGTGGCCGAGGAAACCAACTCCATAATCCATTTCCACCACTTTTCCCCAAATCCCATAGCTTCCAAACTCCAGAGAGGGCTTCCCACGACACGTTGTCGTATGCCTTGGCAAAATCTAATTTTACTACAAAACCACACCTCCCTGATGAAGACACTGCATGAACAACTTCGACAGCGATAAGAGCACCGTCTAAGATTTGCCGTCCGCGCACAAACGCCATTTGGGCCAGCCCTACTAAACTGCCCATTACCTCCCTTAATCTGCTCACCAGCACTTTCGCTACAATCTTATACATACTCCCAACCAAAGATATTGGCCTGTAATCACAAAAGTCAATTGGATTTTCATTCTTCGGAATAAGAGCAATGAATGACCCACCCATCTCTTTAGGCAACGGGCAGCCCCTTTCGAATCTACCGACAACCTCCAAAACTTCCCCTTTCACCACTTCCAAATATTTTTTTAAAAAAGCCATGTTGAACTCGTCTGGCCCGGGAGCCCTATTACTGTCACAGCTCCATATGGCCATCCTGACCTCATCCTCCAAAAAGCTCCTCTCCAGCCACCCCCGCGCTTCCTCATCGACCTTGGGCATCCCCACATTAAATATGTCGAAAAGTTCCTTCTCCTGCCTGGTGAAAGCAGACTGGAAATGCTGAAAAGCTAATTCTTTAATTTCTCTGGGATCATCAATGACAGTACCATCCCTATGGATGGCCCCAATAAAACCCTTCCTCCTATGGAGAGCTGACATGGCATGAAAAAACTTGGTGTTTTGATCCCCCTCTTTGAGCCACCGCACTCTTGACTTTTGGAACCAACGCCTCTCCTCGGCAATAAATAATTTATTCAATTCCCATCTTTTCCTAACCCAATCAGACCGCTTTTCCTCTACCCCATCACCTACCATCAAGTGTTCTTCCAGCTCTTCTAGTTCCACCAACAATTTTTTTTATTTTATGTTCCAAATTTTCCGCCCCATATCCATCCCACTCTCGAATTTTATTTTTTAAGGTGCGCAAAATCCCAAACAGCCTAGGCTCTCCAGTTGACTCTCGGCCCTCAACTCCTCCCCCCAAAACCTCTCTCACAAGCTCAACAAAACCATTTTCCTCCATCTAATAGTTGTAGAACCTAAATGGTTTGGGACCCCATGACTTCTCCTCAATCTCCAAGAAAACCGGGTAATGGTCCGATAGAACAGACTCGCCCCTTTTCTGGATAACATTACCATTTATACACATCCAACCCGGGGTAACCAGGAACCTGTCAAGCCTACTGCACGCCCGACCTCCCCTTTCCACCCAAGTGAACCAGCCCCCCACTATCGGAAGATCAATTAATCCAAGATGATTGATGAACTCCCGAAACTCCCTCCTCGACCCTGCATTGTCACTCTCGCCCACCCCCTCCCCCTCCGACAAAACCGCATTGAAATCTCCGTTGAAACACCAAAATTCCCCATTCGATATGTCACATTATTGTATAAGCATCGACCAAAAATCCGCTCTTTCTCGTCTGCTGTTAGGCGCATGCACAGAGACTAAATTCACTACCCCCTCCACACCACGGATTCTGCCTCTCACCCAAACAAACTTGTGGCATATCTCTACAACACTAAGACTACAGCATCCCGAGTCCCACACCACCAGCATTCCTCCTTAGTTCCCTTCCACCGACTGATAACATAAATTGCACCCTCTAGAGCCCCACAACCTAGCCCGCCAGATGATCTTGAATCTCTCTCATCTTCGTCTCTTGAAAACAATAAATCATCGGCCGCAACTTCTTACATAACCTCATAACAACCCTCTTCCGCCCCCCCCCCCCCCCTATTTAAACCCCTTAGATTACAAGAGACAATACACATATTGAAACCGAACCCAACCAATCCTCCAAACCCCCAATCGCCCTGCAACTACTCAATTTCCTTACATACCCTATCTAGAGTCTCAAGCCTCCCCAACTTGCACCCCAAACCCAGTGCCTTAGCCAAATCCAAAATTGATTCAGCCTCCAACACATCAACTAATTTATTACCTTCTTTCGTCCGAACAGTGGCGTATATCCCCATACAACAGTGGACCCAAGACTAATCCCTCGAGGATTTGCATGGGCTTTCGTCTCTCCCAAAACAGTTTTTTGCATATACAAGGCTCGAACCCAAGATCTTGGTTAAGCGACTAGAATCTCAATCCACTCAAGTCAACTGTTGTTGGTTAAATTTAATTAATGTAGTGGATTTGAAATTTTAATTATTTATTGATGTTATGTGATGGTGTATGTTTGGTGATTAATTTTTAATTATTTCTTATAATGAAACTGAGACAAAAATGTTAGGGTGGATAAAAAGAAAAGTGAGACATAAATAATGGGATGAAGTATCAATTACACAAAAATAAATAAATAAAAACTAAAATTGGCCATTAGAAGTTCCACATTAGGTCATCGCGTGGAGAGTGCAATACACGCGGTCGTTGGGGCGTTGTCAATTTGGCCATAAATTCGGCCCGAATGCCCTGTGATGACCGAAAACCATAATAGAAACAATTAATGGCCTAAAAACGGAAATGACTCCTCGTAGTGGCCTAAAAAATACTCCCTCCGTTTCTATAGGTTTGCACCATTGGTGCTTTTGACACTATTCGCAGATTAACTGTCTTATATTTTTTTACCATAGTTATGAAAAGAAAAACATAGAATAATATTTAAGTATAGTATTGCAGCGGAAAATGTAAATAGGGCCGACATGGCCAAAACACGGGTTAAACAGGCCCGTTCATAATATAGTCTAAAGTACGAATTTAAAAACAAAATAACGTTTTTTCCCAAAGGATAAGTTCCCATGTATGAAATGCTCATGTTCACTCTACATATTCTGTAAGAAAAGAGAATAAAAATGGTTTGGTTAGCACAACTTGCTGAGTAAGTTAACACATGCATGATCGTAGGGTTTAAAAGCCATTAATTTTAATAATTAAATAAAAGCATGATAATAGCATAATATTCAATTTAATCTAATCAACTATCCAATAGCATAATTCATTTCGGAGCTTTATTTAACAACACATCTCGCATGAATTAAATAAAAGCCATAATTTAAATAAAGCATTTAAGTAATGTAATTGGACAACAAGCATAATTTAATCTAATTTAATTTAATTTAATATCCCCATTACATCCCAGATTCGGTATTTCAAAGTTTCACGATAGCATCGCGATGTCAACAAGTTTAGCCGATAGCCCGGCGGCCGCAACCGTATCAGCCATACCCAGTACCACTCCGGAGCCTCGGGAAACCCGTGTGGATATTCTCGAGAGTGTAGGCTCTATATTTCGCCGTTTTGGCAATATCATATCTCAAGTTTAGCGCGCGGGGTCATGATAATGGCCAGAAATGACCATTATTTTCAATCCATTTCCGTGTCTTAAACGGGCATTTGATCGCATTCCGGTCTTACATTAAGTAAGAAAGCAGTCGAATTGGACTAATTTATGCATAATTGTAAAAATAATAAGCTGGTGTGAAAAAGACATAAATATGTAATTTTATTACATATTTATGTTAGAAAAATCCAAAAACATGAGAAAAAGAAAAGGAAACAAAAAGATGGGAAAAAGATAGAAAAGCCCACAAAAAGAATATTTTCGGCCCATCTGGCCCAATCCAGCAGGCCCAGGAAGGCCTTTGTCGCGGAAGCCCTTTGGCGCGATGCAGTGTTCCGCGACAAAGGAGGGTTCCGCGACCAAGCAGCCCAGATGAAGAGGAAACCAGCCAAGCCCTTTGTCGCGATGACCTTTGTCGCGATGGCATGCTCCGCGACAAAGGCATGACTCCGCGACCAAGACACCCAATTAGAGACACAAGACCCAGTCGAGAAGCCTTGCCACATGCAGTGTGTTCCGCGACCAACTTGATGCTCCGAGACAAAGCTGTGATGTGTGATGTCTTAAGACACAATGGGCTAGAATCAAGGCCCATGGGCTTAGGGTTACACTTCTATAAATATGAGGTGTCTCCCATGAGCTAAGGGTTGGAAAAATTGGAATTTTGTTGAGCTCTCTTGAAGGCAAGCTTAGGAGTTCTTCCTTAGGTAGAGTAGTTTAGGTTTATTTTCATGTATTATTTAATTTTTGCTCTTAGTTTAGCTTAGTTTAGTGTTTTTACTGTTCACAATTACCTAGATAGCCACTTTTATACCATGTTTTGGTTTCTAAACTCTTATTTTTAGGGTTTGTAATACCCAAATCATGGGTATTAACAACACCCCTTCAATAATATGGGAAAACATTCATCATTTGTGTCCCAAATCATGAAATGGGTCTCACACCCCATGGATTTATGCTTTATTTTTCATTTCGGGGTCATTTGACCCCCATTATGCTATCTTTATGCTTACTGTTAGCATTTTATGGATAATGTTGTGTGAATGTGTGATCAAACCCTAGATTAGGACTCTTGCTTTATTTTAATATTCTGCCCAGCTTTGTTTATTTTTGTTTAAGCATGTTCTTCCTTATTTTGAATGTTTTTTGCTTGTTTTTAGCTTAGAATAGCTTTTTGATCTGAAATAGGGTGAGATCACGCTGTTTGCATGCCACTGTTCATTTCTGCTTTTTCTGACTTTTGTCCTGAACCACCTCAGGCGCCAACCGCCTTTTGTCGCGGAACCACGTTCCGCGACAAAATGGTTGTTCCGCGACCAAGGTGTTTCAAGACACTTGTCTCCATAATTTAAAATCCTTTGTCGCGGAACACCTTGTCGCGGAGCCACGCTCCGTGACAAAACTTTCCATGCATAGCGACGAAGGAGCCAAACTCTCGCATTTTGTCTGCATGGCTTTTTGTCGCGGAATCATCTTGTCGCGGAACCACGTTCCGCGACAGAATCTCATTCTGAGACAGAAAAATTATGACATGTTCCTTATTATTTGAACACTTTGTCGCGGAATCACCTTGTCGCGGAACCACGTTCCGCGACAAAATCTCCATGCATAGCGACAAAGGTTCAAATGCTTTAGGAATTTTCTGAAAACACTTTGTCGCGATGTCACTCTTGTCGCGGAACCACGTTCCGCGACAAAATCTTGCATAGCGACAAAGAGGCGTTATGCTGCCAAAAATTCTAAAAACTTGTCGGGATACCCATGTCGCGGACCTCGGACCGCGACAAAACTTATGGTATCGCGACAAAGATTCACTTCTCTCTATTTTAATCTTAAACAATCTTCATTCTCTTTCTATATTATATTGCAACACTCACATCATAACCCCACGGGTTAAGGTGTAAAATTCTGGAATTGCAATATAGGGTGTTATGCTGCCCAAATTTTGATTCTCCATTTGCATCGCTTAATTAATTGAACCCTTGACTCATTAATGATTAAAGATTGAGATTAGCAATAATCAAACTTCAATAATCATCATGATTAAAGGACCTTTGTTCAATTACCATTAAAACACTCTTCTATAAACAAAATCTTGATGGCTTAAGCAGATAACCCGGACTGTAATTAATTATGGTAGGAAGGATTATTTAAGACCATCAATTGTGGACCCAATCCACAACCGTGCATGAGAAACCAATGTCTCTCATACAAGGAATCTTCTTTTATTTCTTATTTATTTTGTCTTTGTGTGTTGTGTGGAACCATTAGTAAAGAATACATCAGACTAATGTTGGCGGGTATTCCCTCATGGATAACTAGCTCGTATTCTGGGTATTACTTACTCATTGTTATTTTGCATGGTCTGGATGACTGTCAGTGGAAGCCTTGGCGGTTCGCCCATCCGGGGTTATAATAGCTGCTCGGCTGACTCCCATCCAGATACAGTTTATTTCTCCTATCTTAATTTCCAAACCCAAATTCCAATCTGTAATGGGAGCCAGTTGGCATCAGTCAATGCCAGCTGACGACCATTATAGAAGGGAAGCATGTAGGTTTTTATCCGAATTCACAGACAGTGGAGGCCCAACTGGTGTTGACACCACCATTATAGGGTCTAAGCTGTCTAAATTCGCTCCATCCGAGTAATTGGGAAATTGGACAGTAGATGTTTACAGTCCACCTGATTATTCTGCCATTACTTTGGTCTCTTGACTACTTCATATCTGTGTTTCACCTTCTGTCTAGACCCGCATCTATATTTTGGGTCAATTAATTTTACACTTCCCTATATCTTTATGCATGATAATATTATATACTATTGTGGTCTGTAATTATTTTGGGATCCTTCCCTTGGACAATAGAAGTCTAGATCTTAAACAGATATTGTGTAATAAATTTCCAAAAATCTCTTTATAAAATCCGGATCTGTTGTAAGGGATAAATTCCTCAGCTATGACTAATTCATATTCTGTCAAGGGTTGTATTTTGGGAAATTAGAAACAGATTCAGCGATTAGGTCTCACCTAGACTGAAAGGGTCTGTGTTTTAACTGAGAGTCTAGTACCTGATAGGGAATGATTTTCAAATCCTTTGTTTTCCAAAATTGCTGGTTGATGGAAATCTAAGATTGAGTGCTACACCGAGATGGGGTCCACTTGGACTCAAATACAGTGTAGTAAATAATCTTAGAGGAACATCATCCAGGCCTTGGTTACTTTCTAAGATAGGGTTGAGTTTTCTTTCAACTGCTATCCTCTTCCGCCAAAGCCTACTTTTGAGTCCTGAGTGAGTGCATCCGGAACGAACTAATTTATTAGTCCGTTTCATTAGTTTGTATCTCATAATCACCCGGAAGGAAGTGAACACACTAGTGGTTCACCAAGAGCCGGGAATTCTTGATCCATACTCCTTCATCTTGATGGGGAGCTGTCTCTTACTACCAGGGTCAGATTTTCAAAACCTCTGAGTGATAGGTTTTAAATGCTTTCTTTACTGCTTTCTTTTAACCGCTTTCATTAGAGGTCACTCGGTTGTATTGAGAGTTATGTAACTGCTACTAGGATTGACAGTTAAGGGATAGTTCAGGGCCTGATTCGAATCTTTGGGCGTGACATGGGAGAATGATAGTGGTACTTGGCATTTCAATAAATGATATGTCGGGTGTTGCTTTTCCACCACAGATGAAGTAACACACCCAGGCCAGGGCAGTTACAAATCTGTGGTATCTTAGAATTTGCGGTCTTAAGAACATGTAAACTCATATTGTAAGTACCTGTCTGTTAAAGGGAAAGCATTATTGAGAGCATGAGAATTGGCTATCTGATAGAATTATCCCAAACAAAGATCTGCGTATAAAAATGGAAGTTTAATACAGCTCTATCTAAATCTTGTCCAAACTTTCATTCTTTTCTTCTTGTCCCTTCTGTCTTCATTGTGATCCAGCTTCACGGTTGGCACAATGTAATTTTTCCCTGCTTTCATAGATAATGTTTACCGCATTTTTAGAATAATTTTTACCTGCTTCCTAGGATAGATTTATTCGCTTTGTAGAGTAATTTAGATGCTTTTGTAGTCTAGTTTAAATACATGTCAGTAGTAATTAATCACCTTTTCAAACCTATTGAGCAATACGAATGGAAAATCTAGTAAAACGACGTGGACCCTGCTTCTATCGCACATCCTCCAGTGAACGATCCGGTCTTACTATAAATTACTGCAATTTTTGACACCGTGCGCTTTCGGGCCACAGTTTCTTAAACACGAGCAATAAAAACATGACTACTTATAAATATATCCCTAATCACAACCCCGCCATCATAAATTGGTTTCATTAAATAAGAACTAAACCAGGATCACGAATTTTTGGAAAATACTCATGTAGTGGGAGTCAGTCAAAAGTTTCATGGCAGGAAATCTTATGGCAAGAATTGATGAGAAGTATCATGGCATATTTGCCGGGGATCCTCAGTGTGACAGGCTGAAGGTCAACCTATGCCGGCTGTGCCATGAGATTTGTCAACATTTCATGACAGAGAGGACCACAGCGCCATTTGAAACCAAAGCACCACACTTGAGTAATAAAAAGACTAATAATCTTGATATATCCCTAAACCCTTTCCCGTGAATCATAACTCTTTTCATTTAATAAATCTAACCTGGTATATTTTATGAAAACGCTCGTGTGGACGGAATTGTCAAAAGTTTCATGGCGCCGTTGCCGGGGAGGATGCAGCGCCGTTTTATTTAGAGAATTACATTCCTCATTGCTCCTAGAATAGCCTATACATATAATTATAAACATTTACCTTCAGAACCAATTCTAACCTGGGGATTGTACAGGTACTGTCATCATTGAAGCCGTTGTTCTATGCAAAGGAGGAAGCAGACGCCAGCCGAGATCCCGTTTAATTCAGAGATAGAAAAGACAGCTCGACGTCTTAGGGCGGAGACTAAACGAAGAAGGGAACGGGAACGACAGGCACTACTTTCGCCAAGCACCAGCAGCGATATTTCCGAGATGGCAAACCCTGACATCCCACCAATCATTCAACCCAATCCCCCACTTCACAACATTGAGGAAGACCCCGAAGATGCTGATAACGATGATTTGGATGATCCCCCTCCCCAGATCATACAAGGAGGTGGGAACCCACCAAACATGGAGCAGCAGCACTTCGAGGCACCCCCTCCCAATCCGAACCAAAACCCACCAAACAACCAGAACCACCCAAATCAGCAAAATTTCCAAAACCAGCAAAATCAGCCATACCATAACCCCCATCAGAATCCCCCGAATCCGAATGACTTCAATGATCCGAGGAACTATTTCATGCCTCAGAACTACTACCCACAGCAGTACCAAGGCGGGCCTGAGAACAATCATCAAGCAGCAGCTGCGGCTGATTACATGCAGCCGATTTTAGAGCCATATCTGAATATTCCTGGACAAGCTCCATTCTTGGCCAGGAACTTCGAATTGAAGCCGGCCCTAATCAATCTAGTCCAGAGCAACCAGTTTGCCGGAGCAAGCCATGAAGACCCCCATGATCACCTGCAAACCTTCTTAGAATTGTGTGACACGATCAAAAATCGTGATGTATCTGCAAACACTATTCGACTAAGGCTATTTCCCTTCTCTCTGACAAGCGGAGCTCGAACATGGTACAAGTCACTGCCCGTAAATCAGAAGTCTACATGGGAAGATGTGATCAGAAACTTCTTAGCAAAATACTTCCCGAAGTCCAAGGTGGATGAATGCCGCTCCAAAATTGCGGAATTCAAAATGAAACCAGACGAGTCCTTGTATGATGCAAAGGAAAGATTCTTCAACCTACTCAGAAAGTGTCCTCAACATGGCTTCCATGACTGGGAGAGACTGAGAAAGTTCTACAGTGGTCTGACCCCAGCATGGAAATCCATGCTCGATGCTGCTGGTGGTCAACATTTTCTTTACATACCGATGGACCAAGCCTGGGCAAAGATTGAAGCCATGAGTGTCAACCGTTCTGTTCTAACTGATGATGGTAATCCCACTCCCCCTCGCGGTTTATGTGCTGTGAGTACAGTAGAGAAGTCAGACATTGAAAAGCTTCAAGAGCAAGTGGCAGCGTTGTCTGTAAATCAAGGAGTTGGAAGTTCTGCGCAGGGACAGCAAACTGATGTGATCTGTGGACTGTGTCAAGGTGCTCATGCAACTGACACATGCGAGCAAATCACAGCTGAGAGCTGTAACTATGCAGGAGCTTTTCCAAATAGACACCCGAATTTGTTTTACTCAAACAACAACGCCCTGAATTCACATCTCTTGAACAAGCCACAGCAACAACAGTTCAACCCTCAGCAGAATCAAGGATTCAATCAGAACAGGGGCCAACATTTTCAGAATCCAGGTTTCCAACCTCAAATCCAGCAGAGGCCGCCTCAGAATTTCCAGAACTTTCAGCCCAATCAGAGTTTCCAGCCTCAGTTTGTCCCAAACCAAGGCCAGTTGAATCAGAATCAGAATCAAAATCAGAATCAGAATCAAAAGCCTCCTTCAAGGCTTGAGAATTTGATGACTGATTTCATCACTAGTCAGAAAGAGATCAACAATCAACTGCAGGCCTCCATCAGAAATGTGGAGACCCAAGTTACACAGATGGCTAATGAGATGCAAAAAAGGGACAAAGGTACATTGCCAAGCACTGCAGAAAAGAACCCGCAATGCAAGGCAATAACCTTGAAATCTGGAAGAGTACTAGCTGGACCGAAGGGAGCAGATACTGGAGCAGAATTTGAAGAGGATGATGTTGTTGACAATGCTGGTAAGGAAGCTGATAATGAGAATGAAGCGGAAAAAGAGACAGCCGAATTGCAGACTGAAGCTGCGCCTGAAACGGCTGAATCAGATAAGGGTACAGGTGAAGGTACAACTTCCTTCCCCTCACCACCAAAAATTCCTAATAACAAGTACATGCCCAGGATTCCTTATCCTGCGCGTCTTAAAAATAAAGAGCATGATCTTAAATTCAAGAAATTTCTGCAACGATTAAAGTCTGTAGAGATAACCATTCCTCTCACAGAAATGATTTCCGAAATGCCCATCTATGCTAAGTTCTTGAAAGAATTGATTTCAGGAAAAAGGCAGGTTGAGCAGGAAGAGGTAATTATTCTCAACAGCACATGCAGTGCCATCGTTCAGAGGAGAATGCCTGAAAAGAAGGAGGACCCCGGATGTTGCACACTTCCAGTACAATTCGGAAAGGCCAAAGTGAGTATGGGGCTTTGTGATTTAGGATCAAGCATCAATGTGATGCCACTAGCTATGGCTATGCGCCTTAAGCTGGGGGAAATTCAACCGATCAGGATGAGATTGCAGCTTGCAGACAGATCGATTACTCAGCCCGTAGGAATCCTTAAGGATGTTGTGGTCAAAACCGGGCAGGTTCTTTTCCCGGTCGACTTCATCATCCTTGATATTGAAGAGGATTCTGAAATGCCGCTTATCCTTGGACGCCCATTTCTAGCCACTGGTGGTGCACTGATTGACGCTAAATCCGGAAAGGTCACCTTAAGGGTCGATGGCGAGGAGATCATCTTTGATATGGAGAAATTGCAGAAATTTCCGAATGACAGTTCTTGTTTTTCTTTTGAAAATGTAATAGTTAGGGAAGAGCTTGACTCTGAACTTGATTGTGGAATGATGCTGGATGAACCATCAAAGCAGGTACTGAAGCCTGCCGGCGTGGAGCACAAAGGATGCAAAGCCGTTCACTTTGCCGATCCCGAAACAGGGGATCTGGAGGAGTTTGACGGCATCGAATTCCATGATGACGCCAACCAAGAGGAAGAAGAGGATCCTGTACTGATGCAGGATCCCGAAGGTAAATCTGTTCTCCCACTACCCATTTCTCGCAAACTACTCCCTTCCGTTGAATGCCCACCAGAGCTTGAACTTAAAACATTACCCGATCATCTCAAGTATGCGTTTCTCGCAGAACATAAAAAGTTACCCGTGATTGTTTCGGCCAAGCTCTCCCAAGAGCAAGAAAATGCTCTGGTGGTCGTTCTTAAGAAACATGTACATGCAATAGGTTGGACCATTTCTGATATAAAAGGAATAAGCCCTTCTATTTGCATGCACAGGATTTTAATGGAAGAAGAGTTTAAACCCTCCCGTCAACCTCAGAGGCGATTGAATCCCCTTATGCAAGAAGTGGTAAGGAAAGAAGTTATCAAGCTCTTAGATGCTGGTATAATCTATCCTATCTCTGATAGCAAATGGGTTAGCCCAGTGCAGGTCGTACCCAAACGAGGAGGGATGTGCATAACCAAGAATGAGCAAGGAGAGGAGGTTGCAACTAGGCCAGTGACCGGATGGAGAGTTTGTATTGACTACCGGAAGCTGAACGAGGCCACACGCAAGGACCATTTTCCGTTGCCATTCATTGATCAGATGCTTGAGAGGTTGGCAGGGAGAGAGTTTTATTGCTTTTTGGATGGTTATTCTGGTTATAATCAGATTGTTATTTCCAGTGAAGACCATGATAAAACCACTTTTACTTGCCCGTACGGCACTTTTGCCTATCGACGGATGCCTTTTGGTTTGTGCAATGCACCTGCTACTTTTCAAAGATGCATGATGTCTATTTTCTCTGAATTTATCGAAAAATGCATTGAGGTCTTCATGGATGACTTCTCTGTATATGGAGATACGTTCGAAGATTGTTTGACCAATCTTGCTAAGATTTTAAAGAGGTGTGAGGACACTAACTTGGTTTTAAATTGGGAAAAGTGTCATTTTATGGTCACTGAGGGCATAGTGTTAGGTCATCGCATTTCTCGTGCAGGCATTGAAGTTGATCCAGCCAAAGTTTCCATCATTGCCAATCTCCCTCTTCCTAACTCGATCAAATCAGATAGGAGCTTCTTAGGGCATGCCGGTTTTTACCGGAGATTCATTAAGGATTTCTCTAAAATTGCCAAGCCGCTCACTAATCTGCTTTGTAAAGAAAATCCTTTCTTAATAAATGAAGCGTGTGTCCAAGCCTTTGACACGCTCAAGAAGATGTTGGTTTCTGCACCGATAGTGCAACCACCCGATTGGTCACTGCCTTTCGAGGTAATGTGCGATGCTAGTGGTCCCGCCGTAGGCGCAGTTCTTGGACAACATAAGGATGGGAGACACTGCGTAATTCATTACGCAAGTCATGCCCTGAATGAAGCCCAAGTTAACTACACCACAACGGAGAAAGAGATGTATGCTGTAGTCTTCGCGTTTGACAAGTTCAGACAGTATCTGATAGGTACGAAGACCATAGTATACACCGATCATACAGCACTGAGATACTTGTTTAGCAAACAAGATGCAAAACCTCGATTAATCAGGTGGGTACTTCTGTTGCAAGAATTCGACATCATAATAAAAGATAGGCGAGGTCGAGATAATGGTGCTGCTGACCATTTATCTCGATTAGATAATGATAAAAAGGAAAAAGCCGTCAACGAAGAGTTCCCGGACGAACAGTTGTTCGCATTGCATCTGCATAATCAAGCTTGTCCATGGTTTTCCGGCATCGCTAACTTCTTGGCATGCGGAATAACCCCACAGTTTTCGAACTATCATCAGAGGAATAAGTTCAAACGAGATGTATTAAGTTACTTCTGGGAAGAACCTTATCTCTTCAAACACTGCGCCGATTCAATAATCAGGCGATGTGTGACCGAGCATGAAGCCTATCAAATTTTCAGAAAATGCCATGAATCAGAATATGGAGGTCACCATGGTCCCGCTCGAACGGCCCACAAGGTCCTCGAATGTGGATTTTATTGGCCTCACATCTATGAGGATTGCAGGACATTTGTAAAGGGCTGTGACAGATGCCAAAGATTAGGAAACATCTCCAAGAGGGATGAGATGCCTCAAAAGGGGATTCTCACACTTGAGATCTTTGATGTATGGGGCATTGACTTCATGGGACCGTTTCCACCATCTGGTGGAAACTACTATATCTTGGTAGCTGTCGATTACGTGTCCAAATGGGTCGAGGCGGTCGCATTACCGACCAATGATGGTAGCCAAGTCATCAAGTTCCTCAAGAACAACATTTTCAGTCGATTTGGCGTACCTAGGGTGGTGATATCTGATGGAGGAACACATTTTATTAATAAAGGTTTTGAAACTTTAATGAGTAAAAATGGGATCCTCCATAAGATAGGCACGCCTTACCATCCTCAGACTAATGGTCAAGTCGAAGTATCCAATCGCGAAATCAAACACATACTCGAAGCCACTGTCGGGATAACCTGCAAGGATTGGGCACGTAAGCTCAATGACGCTCTATGGGCATACCGCACAGCATATAAGACTCCCATCGGGATGTCTCCATATAGGCTGGTCTTCGGAAAAGCCTGTCATTTGCCTGTAGAGTTAGAGCATAAAGCTTACTGGGCCGTTAAAACACTCAACTTCGATCCGAAAGTTGCTCAGAGCAAACGTAAGTTGGACCTCAATGAAATTGAGGAAATGCGAGCGCAAGCTTATGAAAGCTCTCGAATTTACAAGGAGCGGACCCAGAAGTTACACGATCGCCGGATCAAATCTAAGTATTTCTATGTTGGTCAACATGTTTTATTGTTTAATACTAGGTTGAAGCTGTTCCCCGGAAAGCTCAAATCTAGATGGGAAGGACCACATGAAGTACTAGAGGTATTCAAAAATGGAGCTGTCAGGATCCGAACTGACAGGGGCGATATAGTGGTGAATGGACAACGATTAAAAGAGTACCTCGGACAGTTCGATCCGGAGAAAGAAAGCCAAGCAGTGGCAGACCCGGCTTACGCTCAATAAGAAATAGCATTTAAAAACACAAAAATTTCAGTTTATATATATATAGTATATATTTATAGTATCTATTTCACGACAAGAAAGTACCCAAAGATCAATTAAACATTTAGAGTACTAAGACTCTAAATGTGAGGATGTTGATATGTGGAGAAAATCTAATGCATTTCATTTATCTGTCTTGCAGAAAGCTCGGAACCATCAAAAAGAAGGAGCAGATAAGAGTAACATGGAAAACCAGGTTCTTGGTTGGATTAGTTCCATAAGTATGAGAAAACGCTTTCGGAATTTGAAGAAATTCAATACCCGGAATAAAATTCACAGATAAATGGAACTAACCCAACCTAATTTTATGCAAGTGGATTATTTAAATTTTCAGCCCAGCATTCTGAACTCATTTGGACTGAATTTATTTAGCCCAATTCAAATAAAATGGACTCAGGCCCAACATCACACTTGGGCCCAGTCCAAGAAATTTGAAAATTCAAAATTCTTTGTCGCGGAAGGTCCTTTGTCGCGATGTCATGCATCGCGACCAGGCCCTATTCCGCGACAAACCCTCTTTTGTTCTTAACCCTTCCCCGTTGGTTGTCGCGATGCACTTTGTCGCGGAGCATGACTCCGCGACCAAGCCCCGCTCCGCGACACAACCTGCGTTGACTGTCTCCATACTGAACGTTGTCGCTATGGCCTTGTCGCGGAGCATGACTCCGCGACCAACCCTCGACTCTGCGACCTCTCTGATGTCGCCATGCCTTGTCACGGAACACGGTTCCGCGACAGAGTTTCGGAGTCCGCGACAAAAGTTCTAGTATTTATACCCCCCCACCCCCTCCAGTCTCTTTTCACTCTCACTTGTCATTTCAACTTCTTTCAGCTTCTTCATCTTCTTTCCCCCATTTTTTTTTCTCTCATCCGAATGAACACCACGTGTTCTTCGCACTCTTTCACTCCATCTTCAAGGGGAAACTATGGACCGATTTCATGGACTCCTCCCAAACCTTGGACCCGTGCCTAGACCCGAGGGGAGGGTAAACCCTATTTTCGCCATGTTCATGACACCCATTCGGACCCTTTGTTTTGTTTTCTTTTGTTGTGTTCTTGGTGTGATGTGGTGAATGCGCACGTTTAACTTTAGATTTTTTGAGGTTTTTGAGTGCTCTCGGTTGAGAGCACCATTTTGAAACATTTGAAACCCCATTTTGAAACTGGTAATGGTTTAAAGATTTTGAAGTTTTAAAACTGGAAAGAACAAACTGATGAACATTTGGGTATTGTTTTGAATATCTTGATGTTATTGGTTTGATTGATCTTGAGGTGATGTGCACAGTGTTGTTTTGGTGTAATAAAAGAGGTAAGATCTTTTTTTGGGCACATTTGTTCTCATGTTAGTAATCTCATGGGAATAAATGTTTGTTTGTTTATGGAAACATAGTACAAACACCCAATGAGAAACTTCCACTTTTAATAAAAGCAACCTTTTAGAAAAAGACAAAAAGAGTTATTTTTGTTTAATGTTTGACTTGAGCCTTTTGTTCCCAAAGGAACACTAGTGTGAGTAAGATAGCAGTATTTTTGTCACCCAACTGCTATCCTTTTCAAAATCAAAAATGGGACCACTCACATCCCACTCTTATTAAATAAAACAAGTCAACCATTTTAAAACTAAAAACAGTGTTTGCAAATTTTTGGATGCTTTAACTGTCCAAACAATTCGAGCTATCCAGAAATAGCAGATCCGTTCCGCCACGTCTCCATTGCACATTCCAATATTCGAGCACTCCATTTCCATCTGTCCATTTCATTCCACTTCCAACAAGTGTCTCGGACTTGTTTAATAAAATTGAAAAACTTTTGGGCCCAATGGCCCGTTAAAAAGATTTTAGGCCCAATGGCCAATTTTATTTTATTTTGGGCTCCTTAGCCCATTTAAAACCAAATATTATTTACAAGTGCTTTAAATCAAAATTCAAGTCAGAAATTTAATAATCTCACATCTAGAGCAAAGCTCTAAATGTGAGGATGTTGGTTTCTGAACTTGAATAATTTCTGAAAATTGCATAAAAAATTGGATTCATCACTTCTTATCTTTTCAGGGGTAATCCTCCCATTCCAGATCCTGCACCAGAAGGAACCAGGTTGCTGGACCTACCGCTCGAACTCCTTGGTGAAATTCTCTCCCGGATAGGAGAGGATGAAATCAGGGAGGTGTTTGCCGCACAACGGATATGCAAAAAGCTCAGGGATGCTGGGAACCTCGCCATCGTGTACAAGCGATGCGAGGTTGACTCCTCCACTGTGAAGAGAGGGCAAGAGAGAATCCGTTGGCAGAAGGAGAGATTCCTGCGAACATGCACAGCGGCAGGAAATTTCAATCTCCAGATCATTCCCGCACTAATGGCATTTGCAGAAGGGAATGAGGAGCAAGCCTGTGAACTGCTGCGCCCAGGAATTGAGGACAACCATAAGGCATCGATCTTCACCCGGGGACTGATGCTTATGAGCAAAACGGATGAAAGGCAAGTTGAACAAGGGATCGGAATGATCGAAAGAATGGTAACAGATCGGTCAATTCTTCAGTACACGTCTACCAACGTCCTCGGATGGATGACGGACGACCCAGACACTCCATACCTATGGGCAAATCAAGGGGACAGAATCTACTGCCCAAGGAGGCATGAGCCATGATGAACCATAATGGCTGGTGTCTGCGGTGTGAGTTGACCAGTTACATCCACTGGGCCAGATTCCTATTTTGAAGAAAGAAGGAAGAATCCTAGTTCCACTTTACCTTGCTTTATTTCATTTCCATTTTAGTAGTAGTAATTTGCAAGGGATTTCCCCTTTTGTGTGTGCAGGTTTGTACCAACTGCACGAGAATCCCTTGCCTCGGATGTATTTACTGCTTTCCCTAAATTGGAACTCAGCTTTTGAGACCACTGAACAATTCTTTACTGCTTTCCTTTGAAAAGATGTCTGTACAGTCCGAGATGAATAAGTGACTGTCAGACCAAAAATATGCTGTTGACATACTTAGTATGTCAGCAGTGCCTCTTTACTGCTTTCAATTAAATGACCAGCAAAAATATGCATAAAATTGCTCTAAATTCACATGTTGAATTTAGGCTTGTGATTAAATTTTCAAACTTTTAAATTGGGATAATATAATTGAGAATATGCATGACATGAATTCCTGAGGTTTTGAGCTATAAAAATTTAATGATGCGATCAGCTTATTGGGTAATAAATCTGCAGGTTAGAGATTTTGATTGAATAAACTGTTAGAATTAAGCTTTGATTAAATTTGAGAATATTGTATGACATGAATCAACCCAACCATGTGAGATTTGAGCCATGAGTCACTTTTACTCATTTCTTTTCCTTGATGTGTGAATCATTTTTGATTAAAGGAGACTAGAACTTGCAATTGGGACCGATTCAAGACCATGCCATATTCCCGAAATCGAGCATATGATCGAGGCACCTAGAAAAACCCAAATTTTTGGCCTTCTTTTGAAATCCAAACCCAACAATATTTTCCCTATAGGATTAACCAATTTGAGCCTATAAGCCTAATTTTTCTTTGAAGCCAAGAATGAATTCTATCAAGGCATTACAATTTTTGATCATCAATGAAAACTATTAATCGGTATTCCATGAACCGATTCAAAAAAAAAAAATTAGTTGAACTTTATTCAACATAAATAAATTGCAAATGACAAAGCAAATTAGACTTAGTCTAATGTCATGCAATAGAAAAGAAATAATGATGATCATAAATTTTAAATAAAAATGCCAGGTCATGATAAATTAATTCTTGCCACTTCTTAGCCCAATAATTCCCCTTTCCTACCTAATGTTACAACCGTATGCCCCGTTATAACCCTTAAATAAGACCTCGTGATCTCGATTTAAAGAAATGAGCCGGTGGCGAGTTGGTCTGATTGCAAACTTATGGGATAATTTAATTAAATTTGATTTGGAGCGTTCATGATTAAACCCCAATTGAGAGTGAGTGAATTTTCCGATTCTCTTATATGTGAGGCTTTGTCTTATTGCACATATTCATGTCATCCTCTAATTCTCATCCCTAATCCTTGCATTTTTCAAACATGATATTCATGAAGGATTGATAATAATGTTTGATTCATAGGCCCGATATAGTGAGCAAGTATCATTTCATTAAACACTGCAATCAAGGGAATTTAATACTTGTAATTTTTGATTGTCTTATCCCAATCCAAGAAAGATGTGATTTATGAAGCCACGAAAATGAATTGAATATGTAGAGTCCGTGTTCTTACGAACATTGACTCTGACTGCTCGGGGACGATCAGTATTAAATGTGAGGATGTTGATAATGGCCAGAAATGACCATTATTTTCAATCCATTTCCGTGTCTTAAACGGGCATTTGATCGCATTCCGGTCTTACATTAAGTAAGAAAGCAGTCGAATTGGACTAATTTATGCATAATTGTAAAAATAATAAGCTGGTGTGAAAAAGACATAAATATGTAATTTTATTACATATTTATGTTAGAAAAATCCAAAAACATGAGAAAAAGAAAAGGAAACAAAAAGATGGGAAAAAGATAGAAAAGCCCACAAAAAGAATATTTTCGGCCCATCTGGCCCAATCCAGCAGGCCCAGGAAGGCCTTTGTCGCGGAAGCCCTTTGGCGCGATGCAGTGTTCCACGACAAAGGAGGGTTCCGCGACCAAGCAGCCCAGATGAAGAGGAAACCAGCCAAGCCCTTTGTCGCGATGACCTTTGTCGCGATGGCATGCTCCGCGACAAAGGCATGACTCCGTGACCAAGACACCCAATTAGAGACACAAGACCCAGTCGAGAAGCCTTGCCACATGCAGTGTGTTCCGCGACCAACTTGATGCTCCGAGACAAAGCTGTGATGTGTGTGATGTCTTAAGACACAATGGGCTAGAATCAAGGCCCACGGGCTTAGGGTTACACTTCTATAAATATGAGGTGTCTCCCATGAGCTAAGGGTTGGAAAAATTGGAATTTTGTTGAGCTCTCTTGAAGGCAAGCTTAGGAGTTCTTCCTTAGGTAGAGTAGTTTAGGTTTATTTTCATGTATTATTTAATTTTTGCTCTTAGTTTAGCTTAGTTTAGTGTTTTTACTGTTCACAATTACCTAGATAGCCACTTTTATACCATGTTTTGGTTTCTAAACTCTTATTTTTAGGGTTTGTAATACCCAAATCATGGGTATTAACAACACCCCTTCAATAATATGGGAAAACATTCATCATTTGTGTCCCAAATCATGAAATGGGTCTCACACCCCATGGATTTATGCTTTATTTTTCATTTCGGGGTCATTTGACCCCCATTATGCTATCTTTATGCTTACTGTTAGCATTTTATGGATAATGTTGTGTGAATGTGTGATCAAACCCTAGATTAGGACTCTTGCTTTATTTTAATATTCTGCCCAGCTTTGTTTATTTTTGTTTAAGCATGTTCTTCCTTATTTTGAATGTTTTTTGCTTGTTTTTAGCTTAGAATAGCTTTTTGATCTGAAATAGGGTGAGATCACGCTGTTTGCATGCCACTGTTCATTTCTGCTTTTTCTGACTTTTGTCCTGAACCACCTCGGGCGCCAACCGCCTTTTGTCGCGGAACCACGTTCCGCGACAAAATGGTTGTTCCGCGACCAAGGTGTTTCAAGACACTTGTCTCCATAATTTAAAACCCTTTGTCGCGGAACACCTTGTCGCGGAGCCACGCTCCGTGACAAAACTTTCCATGCATAGCGACGAAGGAGCCAAACTCTCGCATTTTGTCTGCATGGCTTTTTGTCGCGGAATCATCTTGTCGCGGAACCACGTTCCGCGACAGAATCTCATTCTGAGACAGAAAAATTATGCCATGTTCCTTATTCTTTGAACACTTTGTCGCGGAATCACCTTGTCGCGGAACCACGTTCCGCGACAAAATCTCCATGCATAGCGACAAAGGTTCAAATGCTTTAGGAATTTTCTGAAAACACTTTGTCGCGATGTCACTTTTGTCGCGGAACCACGTTCCGCGACAAAATCTTGCATAGCGACAAAGAGGCGTTATGCTGCCAAAAATTCTAAAAACTTGTCGGGATACCCATGTCGCGGACCTCGGACCGCGACAAAACTTATGGTATCGCGACAAAGATTCACTTCTCTCTATTTTAATCTTAAACAATCTTCATTCTCTTTCTATATTATATTGCAACACTCACATCATAACCCCACGGGTTAAGGTGTAAAATTCTGGAATTGCAATATAGGGTGTTATGCTGCCCAAATTTTGATTCTCCATTTGCATCGCTTAATTAATTGAACCCTTGACTCATTAATGATTAAAGATTGAGATTAGCAATAATCAAACTTCAATAATCATCATGATTAAAGGACCTTTGTTCAATTACCATTAAAACACTCTTCTATAAACAAAATCTTGATGGCTTAAGCAGATAACCCGGACTGTAATTAATTATAGTAGGAAGGATTATTTAAGACCATCAATTGTGGACCCAATCCACAACCGTGCATGAGAAACCAATGTCTCTCATACAAGGAATCTTCTTTTATTTCTTATTTATTTTGTCTTTGTGTGTTGTGTGGAACCATTAGTAAAGAATACATCAGACTAATATTGGCGGGTATTCCCTCATGGATAACTAGCTCGTATTCTGGGTATTACTTACTCATTGTTATTTTGCATGGTCTGGATGACTGTCAGTGGAAGCCTTGGCGGTTCGCCCATCCGGGGTTATAATAGCTGCTCGGCTGACTCCCATCCAGATACAGTTTATTTCTCCTATCTTAATTTCCAAACCCAAATTCCAATCTGTAATGGGAGCCAGTTGGCATCAGTAAATGCCAGCTGACGACCATTATAGAAGGGAAGCATGTAGGTTTTTATCCGAATTCACAGACAGTGGAGGCCCAACTGGTGTTGACACCACCATTATAGGGTCTAAGCTGTCTAAATTCGCTCCATCCGAGTAATTGGGAAATTGGACAGTAGATGTTTACAGTCCACCTGATTATTCTGCCATTACTTTGGTCTCTTGACTACTTCATATCTGTGTTTCACCTTCTGTCTAGACCCGCATCTATATTTTGGGTCAATTAATTTTACACTTCCCTATATCTTTATGCATGATAATATTATATACTATTGTGGTCTGTAATTATTTTGGGATCCTTCCCTTGGACAATAGAAGTCTAGATCTTAAACAGATATTGTGTAATAAATTTCCAAAAATCTCTTTATAAAATCCGGATCTGTTGTAAGGGATAAATTCCTCAGCTATGACTAATTCATATTCTGTCAAGGGTTGTATTTTGGGAAATTAGAAACAGATTCAGCGATTAGGTCTCACCTAGACTGAAAGGGTCTGTGTTTTAACTGAGAGTCTAGTACCTGATAGGGAATGATTTTCAAATCCTTTGTTTTCCAAAATTGCTGGTTGATGGAAATCTAAGATTGAGTGCTACACCGAGATGGGGTCCACTTGGACTCAAATACAGTGTAGTAAATAATCTTAGAGGAACATCATCCAGGCCTTGGTTACTTTCTAAGATAGGGTTGAGTTTTCTTTCAACTGCTATCCTCTTCTGCCAAAGCCTACTTTTGAGTCCTGAGTGAGTGCATCCGGAACGAACTAATTTATTAGTCCGTTTCATTAGTTTGTATCTCATAATCACTCGGAAGGAAGTGAACACACTAGTGGTTCACCAAGAGCCGGGAATTCTTGATCCATACTCCTTCATCTTGATGGGGAGCTGTCTCTTACTACCAGGGTCAGATTTTCAAAACCTCTGAGTGATAGGTTTTAAATGCTTTCTTTACTGCTTTCTTTTAACCGCTTTCATTAGAGGTCACTCGGTTGTATTGAGAGTTATGTAACTGCTACTAGGATTGACAGTTAAGGGATAGTTCAGGGCCTGATTCGAATCTTTGGGCGTGACATGGGAGAATGATAGTGGTACTTGGCATTTCAATAAATGATATGTCGGGTGTTGCTTTTCCACCACAGATGAAGTAACACACCCAGGCCAGGGCAGTTACAAATCTGTGGTATCTTAGAATTTGCGGTCTTAAGAACATGTAAACTCATATTGTAAGTACCTGTCTGTTAAAGGGAAAGCATTATTGAGAGCATGAGAATTGGCTATCTGATAGAATTATCCCAAACAAAGATCTGCGTATAAAAATGGAAGTTTAATACAGCTCTATCTAAATCTTGTCCAAACTTTCATTCTTTTCTTCCTGTCCCTTCTGTCTACATTGTGATCCAGCTTCACGGTTGGCACAATGTAATTTTTCCCTGCTTTCATAGATAATGTTTACCGCATTTTTAGAATAATTTTTACCTGCTTCCTAGGATAGATTTATTCGCTTTGTAGAGTAATTTAGATGCTTTTGTAGTCTAGTTTAAATACATGTCAGTAGTTATTAATCACCTTTTCAAACCTATTGAGCAATACGAATGGAAAATCTAGTAAAACGACGTGGGCCCTGCTTCTATCGCACATCCTCCAGTGAACGATCCGGTCTTACTATAAATTACTGCAATTTTTGACACCGTGCGCTTTCGGGCCACAGTTTCTTAAACACGAGCAATAAAAACATGACTACTTATAAATATATCTCTAATCACAACCCCGCCATCATAAATTGGTTTCATTAAATAAGAACTAAACCAGGATCACGAATTTTCGGAAAATACTCATGTAGTGGGAGTCAGTCAAAAGTTTCATGGTAGGAAATCTTATGGCAAGAATTGATGAGAAGTATCATGGCATATTTGCCGGGGATCCTCAGTGTGACAGGCTGAAGGTCAACCTATCCCGGCTGTGCCATGAGATTTGTCAACATTTCATGACAGAGAGGACCACAGCGCCATTTGAAACCAAAGCACCACACTTGAGTAATAAAAAGACTAATAATCTTGATATATCCCTAAACCCTTTCCCGTGAATCATAACTCTTTTCATTTAATAAATCTAACCTGGTATATTTTATGAAAACGCTCGTGTGGACGGAATTGTCAAAAGTTTCAGGTCACCATCGTCCATTAAGGCACGAAGTGAATCGTTAGGGGGCACCCTGCAGAGCACTCACCCCTAATTTTAATTTATCAAGTTTGTAAGGAGATTTAATTCCAAAAATCTGATTTAAATTTCATTTATTTAAAAATACTATTTCAATTTATTTCAACCCTAAAGGTTAATTCCATGTTTCAACAAGATTTCAAGATTTGATTTCTGGTAAACCACAGTTTACTCTAAAATTCGTCTAAAATCAGATTTAATTTCAAAAATTCCAAAATTTCACGAATGACTTAGAAACGTCGAGATCTACAACTTTCGTGTTTTAACATTTTCAATCCCAGATACAGAAACAGGTCAAAAACACCAATTTTCACAGAAGCATAATTCTGTCCGAATTTCCTATGTCGCAGTTTAAAGATTTCGAATTCTACCATAGCAATTCAACTCCAAATTTGATGAAATTTTACAGAGACCATCTTAAGACAGTTATCTACAACTTTCATGTTCGGCCAAAGAGCTAAATCGGTCTGGAACCTATGCCAAAAACGTGATCAAGATCAGGCCTAAGTTTTGTCAAGAATTTCAAGATCTAGATTCAAGCAGTTCGGTTTCGGTTGGTTTTCACATATCAAATCGTCTTTA
The DNA here is from genome assembly GCA_030278955.1 of Hygrophila difformis. Classification (NCBI taxonomy): domain Eukaryota; kingdom Viridiplantae; phylum Streptophyta; class Magnoliopsida; order Lamiales; family Acanthaceae; genus Hygrophila; species Hygrophila difformis. The sequence continues at coordinate 21,274,970 of JAOANR010000003.1, forward strand.
AAAATTCTGAAAATTTTACAGTAGATAGAACTAAGCCTTAGGAACGTTTTTCGTGTTTTAAGTTTTTCCGTTTGAAGTTGTTTTAAGGTTCGGAAAAATTAGGCAAAACTGTTGCACCGTGAAAAATCATAAGTTGGCAGATTTACGATTTCTTGTTAAATCTTTTAGTTTCGAATGTTTTAATTCCTCCCAAAACCATGTAAGAGTTAACTTACTGATTTGTGAACGTCCGGGATCGTCTATTTCGAAGGCGTGGCTTCCAGTCCACCGTTTCTCCTCTCCGTTCGTCGGGTTCTACGATCTAGATTCAATTCGAGGTGTAGAAGGGAAAAGGAGAAGATTAGGATTCGTTTTCGAATCATATATTGAACATGGATTGGATCGGGACTTACCACAACGTTGGAGATCTTTGAAATTTTCGTCCAACAGTCCAAGCTTTGGTTTCGTGCCTCCGACGACTTCGGATTTAGGGTTTCGAATGTGTAGAGAGTTGTAGGGTTTTGTATAAGTGTTCGGGGCTTCCACGGGGGTTTATTTATAGATATCTAAGACCTAGGGCGTCCAAGATCTGACCCTAAGGGTCTTGAGTCGAGAGACGTTCAACCGAAAGTCGAAAAATCCGCGTTCGGGCGAGAGATTCGCGCAACGGGCGAATCTGCGTGTTGGCGCGGGGTTGGCGCGCCTTTCGCCTAAAACCCGCGCGGCCAGCGCGCGACTTACGCTGGACTTCGGTCCGGGCGGGTCGTGCGATCCGTCGTGCTTTTCTGCCTCTCTTTCGGGTTTCTATCCCTCTATGCTCTCGGATTTCAATTTCCGGACTCTCTTCGGGTTCCTATTTCGTGTCGTTATTTCTTTCGGATCAAATGTTACGTTTTGGTCTGTAATTCTCGAGTTCATTTATATCGGATACCCGTGTAACGACTTATTTAACTTTATTTAATTTTAATTTCTTTTGTTTAATTAAATCTCTTTTAATTTCATTTCTTATTTCTTCTATATTTATTTATTTAATGTATTTACTGATTTATTTATTATATTTATTTATTTATTATATTTATTTATTGTATTTATTTATTTATTTATGTTGTAAAATTCTCGGGTATTACAGTCTACCCCCCTTAAGAATCAACTTCGTCCTCGAAGTTGTGTTTCGGCTTTTCTCGTGCTAAGGTCTTTTGTTTATTTTATTATTTTGTGACTGAACTTAGAATTAAGACTTCTAAGCTGCCTACGTACCCGGTGAAGGGATCAAGCCATAACATAGTTCAAAAGTTTACAAAGATGTACGAAAAATAGGTGGGGTATGACATCCTCTCCCCCTTAAGATTGCAGTTATGTCCCCATCACTGTGTCGGTATCGGTTTGGAACAATGTCGGGTAGCGTTCTTTCATGTCGGATTCTACTTCCCAAGTTGCCGTCTCACTTTCGTGGTTTGACCAAAGAACCTTGATCATTTTGACGGTTTTGCTCCTCGTTACTCGTTCCTTAGTGTCGAGAATACACACTGGTACTTCTTCATAAGTCAAATCTTCATCGAGCTCAATTATCTCCGGTTGAAGTACATGTGTCGGGTCCGGCACATACTTCTTTAGTTGTGAGACATGGAAAACATTATGAACTCGATCTAATTGTGGCGGTAAAGCCAGTCGGTAAGCTAGAGTTCCGACTCGTTCTAGAATTTCGTAAGGTCCTATATATCGAGGACTTAACTTTCCTCGTTTGCCAAAGCGCATCACCCCCTTCATGGGTGATATCTTTAGCATGACCCTATCACCCACTTGGAATTCTAGGTCTCGTCGTCTCACGTCGGCATAACTCTTTTGACGGTCTTGAGCGGCTTCATTTTCCCTTGAATCACTTTGATTTGTTGAGCCATGTCCTCGATAAGTTGTGGTCCCACTACCACGGACTTATCGTTTTCTTCCCAGCTCAACGGGCTTCGGCACTTTCATCCATACAACGCCTCGAAAGGTGCCATGCCGATGCTAGCATGGTAGCTATTATTATAGGAGAACTCAATTAAGGGTAAATGAGATTCCCAATTCCCTTTGAATTCCAACACGCATGCCCTCAGCATGTCTTCTAGTGTTTGAATTGTCCTCTCGGTTTGTCCATCCGTCATCGGGTGGAATGCGGTGCTCATTTTGATTTGAGTACCGAGAGCTTTTTGTAACTCCGTCCAGAAATGAGAGACAAATCTACTGTCTCTATCGGAAATGATATCATGTGGTACTCCATGTCGTCGTACCACATTATCAATGTATGCTCGGGCCAATTGGTCCATAGTCCACGTGTCCTTCATCGGGATAAATATGGCTGTCTTCGTTAGCCTATCCACAATCACCCAAATCTTATTCATGCCTTTAGGTGATCGGGGTAATCCCGAGACAAAGTCCATCGAGATGCTATCCCACTTCCAACTTGGAATCTCTAGTTGTTGCATCAATCCTAAGGGTTTATGTCGCACTGCCTTGACCTTTTGGCAGGTGAGACATTTCGCCACGAAGTCTGCCACTTCCTTCTTCATTCCCGTCCACCAATAGATCTTCTTCAGATCTTTGTATAGCTTGTCTCCTCCGGGATGTACGGAATATGGCGTGTTGTGCCCTTCCTCCATCAACCTTTGCTTCAACTCAGCACATTTAAGGGGTACACACCATCTTCTTTTAAAACGGATGCTTCCATCCTCGTGGACAGCAAATCCTATTGCCTTTCCTTCGGCAATATAACCTTTTATCTTTTCGAGTTTCGGGTCGCCCGGTTGGGCGAGTCGAATCTCGTCCAATATTGGAGTTTCTACGACCATGGCATTGATCGTTTCTCTCACTGTGCCAGGATGCACAAGTTCTAACTCCAATCTTGCCAACTCCATGTACAATGCCGGCGGAATTACCAACGAGTTCGTCACGTGTTGGGTTTTCCGACTTAGGGCATCGGCTACCACATTCGCCTTCCCCTCGTGGTAGGCTATCTCTAAATCGTAGTCTTTAATAAGTTCCAACCACCTTCGATGTCTCAAATTCAACTCCTTCTGAGTGAATATATATTTTAAGCTCTTGTGGTCGGTGAACATTCGACACTTCCGCCCATAAAGATAATGTCTCCATATCTTTAGAGCGAAAACGACCGCTGCCAACTCCAGGTCATGTGTCGGATAATTCTCCTCGTGAGGTTTTAGTTGGCGTGATGCATACGCTACGACTCTCGAGTCTTGCATCAAGACACAACCTAAACCTTCCTTCGAAGCATCGCTGTAAACTTCGAAGTCACCATTCTCGGATGGTAGTGTTAATACGGGTGTGGTTGTGAGTCGTTTCTTCAGCTCTTGAAACGCAGTCTCACACACTTCAGTCCACTCGAGTAGAGCAGCGGAGGGGAAAAAGAAAATCGAAAATAAAAATAAAAAAAAATCTAATTTCGTGACCCGCGCGGGGTCCGCTCGCTAAAGGGGGGTTCAGCGCGCGGGGACCGCGCGGTCACAGCAGGGTGTGTAAATTGGGCTCGCGCCCCGCGCGAGCCATTTCACCCCTTTCACTTCCGAAATTCCTCCCAACTTCCTCTCAATTTCGTTCTTCCGTGCTCAGATTCTTCCGGTTTCGACTTCGATTTCCCTTTGTAAGGTATGTATCTCCTATTTTCACTTGCCAATTTCAATTTTTATGCCTTGATTTGTTAGATTTTTGGGTGAATTATGAAATTAGGGTTTTGGCATGTAAATTGGGGATTTGTAATTTTCGGCTTAATTCTTGCGAATTAGTGAGTTTATGTAGTATTTTGGTGCCATTTCTATTGTTTAGGAAGTAATGGTATGAATATATATACCTAAGTTGTGGAATTTCTTGCTAGAATTTGGATTTTTAGGGAAACTATGAAACTTCCGATTTTGTTGGTGTTATTGGTTGGTGTTATTGGTGTGAAAGTGGTTTCGTTGGTGTTGTTTGTTGGCACTTGTGATTATGATTCGTTATTAAAGTAATTGTTTGGTTTTGTGGTTAATTGCCATGTGTTTACAAGCAAATTTTTGAACTTAATTTATTGCGCACATAAGGTGTTCGACGAAATGCCACAATGGGTTTTTGAATTTGTCTGGGCACATTCCTTGGTTTGATTCTCTTCCAATATGTATTGATAAACTATTGGGTCTGAAACCCTCCTAGATTTTCCCCGTTGGAACTCTATATTTGTGATGTCTTTACGTATTTCTACTTGTGAATTATTGTGTTGGAAATTAGCCTTACCATTGATATTGGGTGTTCGCAGGATGTTGCTTTTCCTGTGGTTCATCTTGGCGTTCCTTATGGTCCTTCCGGGGGCCAAGAGACGGGCTACTCGACGTGATTCAGCCGGCCCTAGCACTGCCGCTCCGGTGATGCCGGATAGTGACGACAGTGACGACAGTGAGTCCGAGGAGGACGAGGAGCGGGTGCCGAGGCTCAGGGATCTCCCTGACGAGGTGCGTCCTCACCGGCATGATAGGTTCCGTTTCTCGACGATGGCCGCCCAGGACTTCTATTTCGACGAGCTTCATCGGAAGAGGGCTTATGTCCCCGAGCGAGGCTTGTTCCCCGATCATATGGGCGATGACCGGATCAGTGCAGTTTTGGGGCATCTCCAGTGGACCGGTCTTGCACGTCATCCTGAGGGCGTTGCCTCCGGCTATCTAGCCATGGAGGTTATCGCCAACATCAGCGGTCTTGGGGTAGACGACGACCTTTCTCGAGTCTGGGTTCGTGGTCGCTACTTAGACTTCAGTGCTCGGGCGATCAACATCTATTTCGGCCTTCCAGATGATGGCGCATTCCGACCACAACCAGAGGGTCGGGTTTATGCTCCTGCCTGGGGTGTCTTGTGTACCGAGGTACCCCCGCTGACTGGGTACCCTCACGAGTTGCGACTGACGTCTTTGGATGCTCCTTGGCGTGTCCTTGCTCAGCTTTGGTTAGGACGCATCCGACCGATCACCCGGAGTCATATCGTCATAGATCATGTCTTTGAGACTATTTGCTTTATCGCACGGGGCGGTCGGGTAAATGTGGGCGCTTGCATTGCGGACAACTTGAGGGGTTTACGACGGGGGCGAGGGAGTAGGGTGATCACTCACGCACACCTCATTTGTGGGCTATGCGCTGCCCAGGGGATCCGTACGTCTCCCGAGATGGACCCTTATCCTTTAGCTCCAGGTGAGCACTACCGTGTTCCGTCTTATGCCGCCCGGCACAGTACTTTGCGTCGTGGAGCGCCTCGGGCTATACTGCGCCCGCAGCCTGAGGATGGTGGTTTGATTTTAGTTGTCCCTCCAGAGCAGCCACCTCCTCCTCCTGCGGTTCCACGGCGGGGTGTGGTTCCACCGCAGGGTCAGGACATGACGCAGATGCTCCAGATGATGCAGGAGATGCGTGTCAGTATGGATGCCGGGTTTGCAGCTGGGCAGGCTCGCTACGATGCCTTGGATGCTAGGATGGATCTCTATCAGGATCGTATGGACACGCTCACTGTGAGACAGGCGGAGCAGCAGGCCACCATGACTGACATGTATGCCTACATGCGTCAGATGGATGACTACCTGCGTCGCCAGTTCCCTCCTCCTGATCAGTGACTTTATGTTTCCCGTTTTATGTATTCATCTAGACTCGCGTCAGAAGCGGCTGGTTTAGTATTTTCCATTTGTGTTTTTAGTTAGACTTGGTTTGGTATTTCTCTTAGGATGAATTACTGTGACGTTCCTATGATTCTGTGTATGTCTCTGTTATGCACTGTATGGTTTGATGCATCGTGTGTTTTTATGATTCCAAGTTTTTTTTTTTTGTTTTTTTGTTTTGTTTTTTTTTTGCCTAAGGATTTCAAAAAAAATCAACTTGCATTTCATTCCTTTACAAGAAGTTTAATACAAGTAATAGGATGCGCAAAATAAATGTACTATCTAAGATAAAGTATCTAAATGTTCTCTGCACCCTCCGGCAGAGTAGTGGAATCTTCCATTGGATCATCCTCATCAGAGACTTGGCCGGGGCCCAAGGGTCCATGAAACACGGGGGATGGTGGATTGACGGCTTCCGAAACTGGTTCCGGCGACTCCTCCAGATGGCTCTCCACGGGGCTCGGGTTTGGCGACAAGCGGACCATGTGGGGCCAGAGTCCAAGGGTTCCGTAGCGTCCATGGATAAGGCCGGATGGGCTCTCTACTGGGGGTGTTGGGCTTCGTGGTCCCATCAAATGGTCTTCCACCGGGCTATGGTACTACTACGTCCGTAAGGTCAAGCAGGTCCGTCCCTAGATCCCCGACTCTATCTATCACAGCATCGCTCCGTTCGGTGAGTTTTTGCACTTGAGTTTCTAAGTCTTTTATGCGATCTTGATCAGCGGCTCTCAAGTTCAGGAAGTGCTGGAGGTCAGCTTCCCTTAGGTCTCCCATTTGGTGCAAATTTGCCTCCAAGTGAGCTATACGATTTTTCATTTGTTATATGGTTTGTTGGGTGTCAAGGTGAGCGTTCATCATCTTGATCATCAACTGCATCATGTCTTGACTAGCCATCTAGCGCAAGCAAAAGATCTAAGTTAATATTCGCCTAGATTCTAAGTTTGATTTCGCCAAGATTCTAAGTTCAAGTTTTGCCAAGATTCTAAGTTCAAATTCGCCAAGATTCTAAGTTCAAATTCGCCAAGATCCTAAGTTCATAGAAGAGATGCAATATGCAAATGCAAATGATGATCCCCCCCAAAAATAATTTAATGCACTTTATATATATATAATTTTTTTTCCATGGGTTTTAAAATAAAAATTTTCCATGGAAATAATACTCTAAAATTTAAATAATAGTCAAAATATTAATAGTACTTTAAAAATAATAGTTTAAAAATAGCCGGGCTCTGATACCAACTTGTAACACCCCGGTTTTTGATAACCCATGTCGGGGTGTCACCGTCACACCTCCCTAGTAAGACACGGTTTCTCCGGCTTACTAAAGAGATGCAAGGCTAGGTATTGCAGTATTTAAAACATTTAAAGCATTCAAACAGCCCATACAATATAGTTCGAAAATAATAATATCATAGCGCAGCGGAAATAATATTTAAGTATAGTATTGCAGCGGAAAATGTAAATAGGGTCGACATGGCCAAAACACGGGTTAAACAGGCCCGTTCATAATATAGTCTAAAGTACGAATTTAAAAACAAAATAACGTTTTCCCCCAAAGGATAAGTTCCCATGTATGAAGTGCTCATGTTCACTCTACATATTCTGTAAGAAAATTGAATAAAAATGGTTTGGTCAGCACAACTTGCTGAGTAAGTTAACACATGCATGATCGTAGGGTTTAAAAGCCATTAATTTTAACAATTAAATAAAAGCATGATAATAGCATAATATTCAATTTAATCTAATCAACTATCCAATAGCATAATTCATTTCGGAGCTTTATTTAACAACACATCTCGCATGAATTAAATAAAAGCCATAATTTAAATAAAGCATTTAAGTAATTTAATTGGACAACAAGCATAATTTAATCTAATTTAATTAATATCCCCATTACATCCCAGATTCGGTATTTCAAAGTTTCACGATAGCATCGCGATGTCAACAAGTTTAGCCGGTAGCCCGGCGGCCGCAACCGTATCAGCCATACCCAGTACCACTCCGGAGCATCGGGAAACTCATGTGGATATTCTCGAGAGTGTAGGCTCTATATTTCGCCGTTTTGGCAATATCATATCTCAAGTATAGCGCGCGGGGTCACCATCGTCCATTAAGGCACGAAGTGAATCGTTAGGGGGCACCCTGTAGAGCACTCACCCCTAATTTTAATTTATCAAGTTTGTAAGGGGATTTAATTCCAAAAATCTGATTTAAAGTTCATTTATTTAAAAATATTATTTCAATTTATTTCAACCCTAAAGGTTAATTCCATGTTTCAACAAGATTTCAAGATTTGATTTCCGGTAAACCACAGTTTACTCTAAAATTCTTCTAAAATCAGATTTAATTCCAAAAATTCCAAAATTTCACGACTGACTCAGAAACGTCTAGATCTACAACTTTCGTGTTTTAACTTTTTCAATCTGAGATACCGAAACAGGTCAAAAACACCAATTTTCACAGAAGCATAATTCTGTCCGAATTTCCTATGTCGCAGTTTAAAGATTTCGAATTCTACCATAGCAATTCAACTCCAAATTTGATGAAATTTTACAGAGACCATCTTAAGACATTTATCTACAACTTTCATGTTCGGCCAAAGAGCTAAATCGGTCTGGAACCTATGCCAAAAACGTGATCAAGATCAGGCCTAAGTTCTGTCAAGAATTTCAAGATCTAGATTCAAGCAGTTTGGTTTCGGTTGGTTTTCACATATCAAATCGTCTCTAAAAATTCTGAAAATTTTACAGTAGATAAATCTAAGCCTTAGGAATGTTTTTTGCGTTTTAAGTTTTTCCGTTTGAATTCGGTTTAAGGTTCGGAAAAATTAGGCAAAACTGTTGCGCCGTGAATAATCATAAGTTGGCATATTTACAATTTCTTGTTAAATCTTTTAGTTTCGAATGTTTTAATTCCTCCCAAAACCATGTAAGAGTTAACTTATTGATTTGTGAACGTCCGGGATCATCTATTTCGAAGGCGTGGCTTCCAGTCCACCGTTTCTCCTCTCTGTTCGTCGGGTTCTACGATCTAGATTCAATTCGAGGTGTAGAAGGGAAAATGAGAAGATTAGGATTCGTTTTCGAATCATATATTGAACATGGATTGGATCGGGACTTACCACAACGTTGGAGATCTTTGAAATTTTCGTCCAACAGTCCAAGCTTTGGTTTCGTGCCTCCGACGACTCCGGATTTAAGGTTTCGAATGTGTAGAGAGTTGTAGGGATTTGTAAAAGTGTTCGGGGCTTCCACGGGGGTTTATTTATAGATATCTAAGACCTAGGGCGTCCAAGATCTGACCCTAAGGGTCTTGAGTCGAGAGACGTTCAACCGAAAGTCGAAAAATCTGCGTTCGGGCGAGAGATTCGCGCAACGGGCGAATCTGCGTGTTGGCGCGGGGTTGGCGCGCCTTTCGCCTAAAACCCGCGCGGCCAGCGCGCGACTTACGCCTGGACTTCGGTCCGGGCGGGTCGTGCGATCCGTCGTGCTTTTCCGCCTCTCTTTCGGGTTTCTATCTCTCTATGCTCTCGGATTCCAATTTCCGGACTCTCTTCGGGTTCCTATTTCGTGTCGTTATTTCTTTCGGATCAAATGTTACGTTTTGGTCTGTAATTCTCGAGTTCATTTATATCGGATACCCGTGTAACGACTTATTTAACTTTATTTAATTTTAATTTCTTTTGTTTAATTAAATCTCTTTTAATTTCATTTCTTATTTATTCTATATTTATTTATTTAATTTAATGTATTTGCTGATTTATTTATTATATTTATTTATTGTATTTATTTATTTATTTATGTTGTAAAATTCTCGGGTATTACAACGATTTAAATTATTAATTGTTGAAAATGTGCATCGACATGCGTACCGGTGGTCAATGTTGCAATCCTAAATAAATGGTGGTAGTATTTAACTCTTTTTTTTTTTTTCAAAGGCAGCCTAAAGTTGGAGGGTTTGAGCCACGACGTTAGTTACTGTCGGGGAGGTAAATACGGCCTAGGTGGTGATGTGGTGTAAAACTGTAAATGAAAAACTAAAGAGTTAAACCTCTAAATTGTAATACTACGGATCTGTTCTGCACACGGTTTTTATAGAGCTTTTGGTAACTTTTGATTTTATATTAAAATTGTAGATCCGTTCTATACACTAGCTTTTAAAATCCGTAGTTATAATTTGAAGCTCTACAAATAGATGCTACCTAAGGAAGCGTTAAAAAAGCTAGCAAGCTTATTTATGTCCAATTACAATTTTAACACAATAACCAATCCACTACCCAATATTGTCCTTTCATGTCTTTTATAAATTTTTTACAGCTACATGCTTACAACTAGTTGTATCAAATACTTAAATAAAACTGATAGCTACATCTCCAGCTCCATTTCTGTGCAAAACATACTATGGTTATTTAATAAAGTAATCCCTATTCTGTATTTTATGCAATTTAGAATATATTTTTAATTATTATTAATTTAACTTGTAGTATTATAGTACTTCTATAAGATAAAAAAATATTTTAAAACTATGAATTCGATAAATTTTCATTTCATTATATTTTTTTTTATATAATCATTAATTTTAATTTTTTTAAAATCAAAATTCGTATATTTAATTTCATCCTGATCAAGATTGAGCTCTAAAATAAAATACACAATCAAGATTGGTTTCACAAAATTGCAGAAAGCGGTCGATGAAATTTCCTCATCCATCGGTAAACGTAAACCCGAACCTCAGTCCTCAATCCCCAATTCCGAAACAAATCAACGACGCGATATTTGCAAAATTGCTTCCTTTTCCGATGATCGCTATGCTGTCGCAATCCGTATTTCTTGATTCTTTCACTCACTGTAACAACCGCTCTAGGATTTAGCGTATAGGGTTTTGTTTGTAGGGGCGTAGGATCTCTTGTAGTAGTAGTGGTCTGCTCTCCGGCCTCCCTCCGTCTACCAAACTCCCACTCTCGGATTATTCAACTCACCCCTTTCATTCATTTCCTCAATTATCACCGCATCATTCGTTTTCCCTCATTATCTCCTACCCCTTTTTTTCCATTTATTTTCCTTTTTTGTCCGCCCGCGAATCGTAGGTCCCTCCTTTCCCCATCTTTCCCTTTCAAATTTCACTTTTCCCACTGTTTGTATCTCCTTTCGCGAGGCTTCTGATTTTAAATTAAAGGGTCTTCGGTTTGTCCTGTTTGTTTATCAATTTCGGTGTTTGTAGGTTGAAGTTGAACAGCAATGGGGAGTGCGTCCTCAGTTTTGACTCAGTACGACATTGAAGAAGTTCAAGAACACTGTAATCATCTATGTAAGTGGTCTTTTGAATGTTCTGATTTGATATTTGGGGATGTGGGATGTTAAGTTTCTGGTTTGAATTTATGTTGGTGGGTGTAGTTGCTCAGCAAGAGATAGTGAGTCTGTACAATAGATTTTGCCAATTGGATAGGAATTCGAAGGGGTTCATATCAGCAGACGAGTTCTTATCAGTGCCTGAGTTTGCAATGAATCCTCTTTCCCACGTAGGTTTTCGCCTCCATCCAATTGAAAATTCTTCTGGGATCTTTTTTTTTTTTGGTGCACTGCCCTATTTTCATCTCACCATTTATCCCTTTTTTCATGTTGTTCATTGAAGAGGTTGCTTAAGATGGTTGATGGATTGAATTTCAAGGACTTTGTTGCCTTTCTGTCAGCTTTCAGTGGTAAAGCGACTCTGCCTCAGAAAATCGAGAGTATGTCCCATAAGTTAGCTTTTTATCTGCAAGGGCTTTTTGTTTGTTTGTTTGTTTTGAAAAGAAAAAACAAATTTAATCAGGGTTGGATTTTCTTGATAGTGTTTGTGAAATTATGATTGTTGGACAGGAATCCAGTTTCTCTTTGATACACAAATGGCTCTTGCTAAATTTGAATTTAGAGATTTAAATAGGCCTATTTTTTTTTTATTTTTATTTTTTTTTATCGAAAGTGGATCCATTATAAGTACAAATTAAAAGTTAACTAGCAAATTGTATATACCTACTTTTGCTTGTCTTTTCATTTTCCCAACATCTCTTCATACATATGCCATCTTGGACTGCTGCAAAGACCTAAATTATTTTTTTGTTATTACTGAGCTTATTAGTTTCATCCATTCAGTTACAAAGCAGCTGTGATGAGTCACTGTGAAATGATTTACTTCTTCCCTGTCCAGTTATCTTCAAAGTGTACGATACTGATGGAAGCGGGAAGGTGACTTTCAATGATATAATAGATGTGCTTCGCGATATGACTGGCTCGTTTATGACCGATGAGCAACGAGAGGTATTAAATTGTGGGACTCCATCAAACGCTGTTTGACTTGCAAACTGGAGATCATTGTTGGACATGATTGTTTTTTCTTCTGATTCTCTATCTTTTACAAATTACAATTGAGTCTAACGACAACCGTCTGCTGAAGAAAAGGGCGATTGTTGTTTCAGTACATGAAGTTGTTAGTCATGCTGTGATTTCATATTTGTTCACTTTTAGTCATGCTGTGATTTCGCATATTTATTGTTTCAGTACACGAAGAAGTTAGTCATTCTGTCATCACGTTTAATTTTCCCTTTTACCTTCCTCTCTCTGCTTAATATTGTTACAGGAGGTTCTGAGCCAGCTGCTGCATGAGTCTGGTTACACTAAAGAATCCTCTCTTCTGCTGGATGACTTCATTAAGGTTTGGGTATTCTTAAAACTGCATTTTCTTGTTTCTTGTTATCTTATTCACTTGCTACAATACATTAGAGAGAACCCACGAATAATTGAAAGTCTCCTAAGTATCCAGAACCTGTATTATGCCATAGTTTGGGTTTTTGTTGTGTTCTTTAAAGTGATAACCTACATCATTTATTTCATTGACACAACCAATTGCTGTTAAACATATTTTTCCTCACTCTTGCTCTTAGGGAACATAAAAAGGTATAATCCTTGACAAAAAAAGCTGGAAATTTGCGGTGACTTCTATGATGATCTTAAACTAGCAATTCCAATCTGGATACAAACCTCCTTTTAGTTTTTGACACGGTTTTTTGGGTTTTGTGTTCAGTTAATGGATAATCCAGGTATGAAAATGGAGGTGGAAATCCCAGTAGAGTAACTGAAGGCTGCCAATCTTCGGTTTCAATACATAAAGTTGGTGCTGGTGTTTCTTTTTAGTGTTTTCCTGTGGTGATAAATACAATGTATACATACATAAAAAGAAACAGTGAAAAGTGGAAACAGAATGATACTTCATACTTGCATCTAAAAGGGTTTATACTCGTCTTTGTAGTTGATACTTCGGATTGTATCAGATATTCCATCAAAATTTCAGTTCGGCATGTTGAAAATTTCTGACGTTTGATTCTGCTCAGTTTTCAATTATAGATTGAATGATAATTTTCTCTCTTTTAGAGTTCCTTTATCAAGAGTTCTTTTAAAGAGTTTATTTTATGTCCTTGCGTTAGTGATGCAAATCCAAATGAATAAGTTGTGTTACATTAAGAAAAAGGACATTTTCGCGTATGGCCATATTGCGAAGACAATATAGATTATGTGGCTCCTATATAATTTTGTACTCCCTCCATTCCTTTTTAGTTGACGCAAAACAGCAACAATTGTGCTTCTCTAAGAGCTTGTATTGTTTGTTTGTTTGGTTTGAAATAATTTAGATTTACAGATTTGCTACCAAAAGGAATACTTGAATTTGCTACTAAAACAATAATTGAATTAGTTTAAATATTACTACTGTAAATTTAAAGTCATTGGAAAAACTAAGCCAATATGAACTAAATTATAAAGTTCTCATTGATAGTCCTAAGTTCTAAAATAAATGGTCGGCAAAAGAATCACTTTTTAAAACAGAGAGTATGTTTTGGACCCGATATGTTTCCCCTTCTTTTTTTTTTTTTTTTTTTTTTTTTTTTTTTTTTCCGGAAGCCGAAGCCGGATAAATATGTTTTCTCTTTTGGAATTGTTTTGAGTTTTTTTCTTCTTCTTTTCCTTTTTTTTTGGTAAAAATTGTGTCTATATCAATATCAGTAATATCAAGGTAGTCAAGATCAATATTCCATATGGCATCATTTTTCTCAACATCAGAATCATATGATGGAATCGGAATCCTAAGATATTATGACATTGCAATAATGGACGAACTCAATTATGCATACTAACAAGTAAAAGCATAAATTCATGTGTTTATGAATCTTGCAAGTTAATTAATGAAGTACAAAAATATCACAATTAAACATAAAATATTTCCACATACATGCATATTATATCTTTTTTTTACACATCATACACAAGGAATATAAGTTCTTAAATTTACAATTAAAGAAAAACAGTTATTTTGATCCCAAATCATAAAATCCTGCAAAAATCTTATGCGTTTAAGAGGGTATGTTGTTAGATCGTAGAATTGTTTAAGGAAGTATGACCATGAGATCGTAATATTATACGATCCGGATCGAGATCCAGATCTTACTAATTTTAAGATCCTACAAAGATTGTGATCGTTTTAGAGAAATATGATCGTAAAATCATAAGATTCTAAGACCAGGATCGGAATCTTAACAATCATGAGTAATACTATTGGGGATGGAGACTTTGTCTAGTTGTCAAGCCCCCGACTTCCAACCTATAGGTTGGGGATCAATTCCCCACCCGGTCTGCTATTCCTCCCCTTTGTCCCTATGTAATTTATGTTGATATTCCTCCCCTTCGTCCCTATGTCGCAAATAACATCGGAATTCTCAATGTCTGCACAAATATGCAGTGTGCAACATTTATTCCAATACAACATTACCATGCAAAAAACAACAGCTTCCTCCACTAAAACACGTCACAGTACGTAAACATATATAACATAGCGCAAATACCTATTAAACACAAATGCACATTCTTAAATCACTATTCCATATGTTGAACAGTAGAAACACTCATGATCTTTGCAAGCAAAAGAAAAATACCGATTTACTTCAAAACACAAACATTTCCCGTAATGCATACATGCACCAATGTGCATTCAGAAAATAAAACACCAATATCATTGGTTTGGGCACCACAGTAGGTTTCATTTAACACCGCACATACCTCATTCTCTTGCTGCCAACTTCCTTGTTCATCACAGTCATCTTGAAGACACCCTAACCCTTCTCTTCGGACTGAAAAATATTGTCGGAATCTTCTCCAAAGCCCCTGCCCTTTACCCTCGTCTCTTCCCTCCCAAAGCACGAAGAAACCCACCCCTACTCCCTCTATGATCGGCTGGAAATGTGGTAACAAACCCTAACCTTTTCCATCTTCAAAACCGAGCTCTTTACCATCGTTTTGCTCTCCAAACCGTCATCCCACATAGGTATTTCGCGCGAAGAGAAGCTTCCCAAAGAAGCCAGGAAACCCACATAATGCATTGTGATCATGTTTGGATGTCAGCATATTCACAAGCATATAGCGGATTAAAACAGCATATTGTCTCACAGTTCTCTCTCCGAATCTGCCATCCGTTAGCAAATCCGCTGACTCCCAAACATTTCCTCTGTGTGTGGAGGGTTTCTTACCCATATTTGTGTAAGGAGAAAAGAAGAGGGAGAATTGTAATTATCACAAGTCATGTCATCTGCTTTTTGCTGCCAAAAGTAAGGGTAGTAACGTAATTTTATAACTTATTATGTTATTGCTTTTCTTTTATGTAATAGGAATTAAAGTAGATTGTAGAATGTATTTTAAATATAGGTACTAATACATGATAGAAAGAGTATTTGGGGAATTAACTTATATTTTTTAAATGGAGGATTTAACTTCAAAAACCCCTACATTTAAACCCTTTCTTCTGCTTTCCTTATCTCGATTCTCGACACTCGTGTCTCGATCATCATTTTTCTCCCGAAACAAAGCTCCGACGCTGCTTTTTTCCTCCACGTGGCACTCATCCTTTGGTTCGGTGTCTGGCTCTGTCCCTGGAATTTCTTCTTTTTCTTGGTTCAACTTTCTTCTCAATGTCTCGTCTATTTTTGTTTTTCTGTATAGTACTTCCTCCGTTCCTTTTTAAATGCTATGGACCCACATTTCACGCAATCCAATACACATTTTTAATCATTCATAACTCAAATTGTATACATGTAAAAATTTTGAAAATTTGATATTCTAAATCTATGCGATTAGACGAATCCAACAAGATCCAACTTGACTATATTTTATCTTATATAACTGTATTAAAAAGTCGAATTAAAGTTACTCAATGAACAGTAACAAAATCTCAAATGTGCATTTAATAAGGAACGGAGGAAGTATATCTTTCCTCTAATTTTCCCAATTTCCCATTTTCGCGCCAATTGCCTTGGCTCTCCAATATACTTACCTGGTTGTTTGATTGTCCGAGAGTTTGATGGTTTCGATGATTGCAGAATTGAGGTAAGTTTTTGCTTCCTTTTTGGGTTGATGAACATTCATTTTTTGTGAATTGATGAACATTACAATTGACATATTTTCTTATATAAAAAATTTTTGCTCCTTCAAATAAACATCACATCAACTATTTACTCCACTTCAACTATTTACTCACTTTAACACAATAACACTTTAACACAATAACGCATTCTACCTAAAATAAAAATATCGTGTCCAAAAGAAATGGGTATGAGATTTCTCAAATGGGACGGAGGAAGTATGTGATTTCTTGTTTGGCACGCTAAAACACACATAAAATGGCAAAAAAATCAAAGTTATGAACATTTTTTTCTCTTTCACATTCACACAAAATTAATAACTCTTTTCAATTATATGGCATTCACAAGATATTAATTTTAAGTTGCAAGGCTTTAAAAAAACTCATATGTGGTAGGGCTTTAGAAACCAATTAATAATATACTAATATAATAATT
This sequence comes from Hygrophila difformis, assembly GCA_030278955.1. NCBI lineage: Eukaryota > Viridiplantae > Streptophyta > Magnoliopsida > Lamiales > Acanthaceae > Hygrophila > Hygrophila difformis. Next base: position 21,291,482 of record JAOANR010000003.1, read on the forward strand.
ACTATAAATTTTAAATAAATAAATACTATATATATTAAAAAAAAAAAGAAGAGGTGGGGCTGGAGCCCCACCCAGCCTAGGCGTGGATCCGCCACTGCCAACACGTATGCTGATACACGATTAATAACTTAAATTGTGTACAATGAAAAATTATAAAAAGTTGATATTATAAAACTATGTTTTTTTGTACATAACTACAATGAAAATTGAATTAAAGTTAAATAGTGAATAGTGCCAAAAAACCATCCATAACAAAAATACCGAGACGGAGGTAGTATTTCTTTTCTTGCTTTATATGCTAAATTATTTTTGAATTTGCGTATATTTATCTATTTTGTTTGGTGTGTCATAGACGTAGTAATTACTGTATACTTCCTATAATATTTATTAGAGGGATATGATATGTAGAACAATCCGGGTTATGGTACAAAGCCCTTAAATAGTTAGTCATCACAACAAATATACTCCTATCTGGCATTACAAAACACATCTCTCCCACCACACAAAATATCTCTCCCACACATATATCACACCATATTATTTCACATAACATAACTCTCCCATCACAAATAAGGTGGTTGCATGTGAGCCATCTGCACAGCATCCTCTCTCTATGTAGAGTGTTCGAATCCTTTGGTTTTTTGGCATCAAAGCCATCATATCATTCCATTATCATCTTGGATTCTAATGACATGGCTTGATTCACCATGTTTTGCAGTGAGATGAAGCATTTATAAGCGAGTAAGAGTAATTGACAGAACCACTGGCTTCAGGTTTCTAATGCAGACAAATTAAAATAAAGAATTAGATGGGGGGTGTTTGTTCCAGGAAGCGTGGCCATCAGGTTACTGATGATAATCTGAACAGAGGAGTTTCTGGTAGATATAGTAAGAGTTGGAGCTCGAAATGGCTTGGAACCTCATTATCTAGACCATGCATAGATGCTAATCGAGGGAGACAAAATTGTCCATCTCTTTTGGATTTATGTATATATAAAATTCGGGAAGTATGTTTTCTTATGATTGCATTTTGATTGTATGAATATTGATGCACTATCTTTAAGGCCAGTACTGAGAACTTCTATTTCGTTGAAGGACATACACAAATTCAACACCTTTTCCATGCTCCCGAGGGATATAAGTCAACAGATTTTCAATGACTTGGTTTGTTCCCAATGTCTAAATGATTCTGTACTTGAAGCTTTTCGAGAATGTGCTATTCAGGTATTCTTTAAAGTGAAGAATAACCTGATTCTGAATAGCTTTCAATGCCTATGGGCATATTTCAAAGAATTTCATGAGTTTGTTGTTCTGTTTCTTGTAGGATCTCAATTTGGAAGAATACCCAGGAGTTAATGATAGTTGGATGGATGTAATCTGTTCGCAGGGTTCATCCCTACTTATAGTTGATCTCTCGGGTTCAGATGTTACAGACTCTGGGTTAATTAATCTGAGAAATTGCAAAAATGTTCACGGCTTGAGTTTTAATTACTATGATCAGATTTCAGATGAAGGTTTCAAGTTGCTTAGTGGTAGGAAACTTTTCTTTGTTTTCAGAAGTATGGTTTTTATTCATAAATATTTGCAATAGAAGTATGAATTTTAGCCCTTTCCAAGTCTTTCTATTCTTCTGCCATTTTTTCACTTTGATATGATACCAAAGTTAGAATTTACTAGTCAAATGGATGCTCTGCGTTGAAATAATCTCTCTTTGATTAATGTTTGAATACTAGCTTGAATTGCAGTTATAAGTTGGAATCGGAATGTCAAACTATCTTACCTCTTCACAAATTCCGATTCAATTGTAAATTTTTAGATGTAAACCAACTTAGGAATGTGTTTTGGGTTACTACAAAAGATTGATACTTTATTTCTAATGTCAATGCAAGCAACATGTGTAGTTAGAAAGGTGATACTGTCTCATGTAACTGGCTTCTAGCATGGGGAGCATGATTTGTTTATCATATTTCAGCTATTGAGCAATGCAAATACTTTCCAGAAAAGTGGGAGATCTCTGTAGGGGGGTACCTTGTGGTGTAGACTCGGTAATGTATGTAGTAAAACATATTTTTGACATGCAGCTTGTTTACAACTTTGTAGGTCTATCAAACTTGACTACTTTAAGTTTTAAAAGGAACAACTTGATCACTGCTAAGGGAATCAGTTCCTTATTTGCCCTGGTCAACTTGCTAAAGTTGGTCCTGCAGAGATGTCTACGAAATCATGGAGGGCTCACTCACCTCAAAGGTCTGTAATTCATGAATTCTGACTAACTAGTAAAGTTTTATGCATTGGATCTATAGGTCTTTGTTCACATTTATTGGAAATTATCATAATTTTACAATATGTTATTGGGAAAGTGCAACAACTCACCAACTTTTATTTTTCTAAGGTTCTAGGTTGCCAATGGACGCTGTGATTAACTAGGCCACATTACATGCTATTAAGTACTTGAAAGTGTTATATGTCTTGAAAGTGTTATACGTTGTATTGCTTTTACAAACCTTGCAGCTGTTCAGGTACATTTTAAAGAATAATAACTAGAAGGTGATTTAGTGGAGGAGGATATTATTGTGTTAACAGTTTTTCTCTCTCCATGACCATGGGGTTCATGCACCCAAATGAGGGGTTTGCTTTTGCCTTAGAACTACTTCCTCCATTCTCTTTTAAGTGAGCCATTTGCATAGTGTCAACTATTCATTAAGTAACTTTAATCAGATTTTTAAAATAGTTATATAAGAAAAAAATTATAGTCAAGTGAGATGTTGTTAGATTCGTCTAATCACGTAGTTTTTTATATTATTATTATTATTACTATTATTATTATTATTATTATTATTATTATTATTTTATAATTTTTACTTATGTACAATTTGAGTTATTAACATTTAAAAATGTGTATTGGACTGCGTGAAACGCAGAAGTGCAGCAATTAAAAGAAAACAGAGGAAGTATTTAATTATTTATATATGTCACAATTGCCAGTTATTGAGAGGCATGAATGCTTGGGTTGGTCTATTCCTTTATGATCTATCTATCCACTTTCTAAATTTATGATGGCCAGACATGGCTGTTTGTTGATAATTTAGTTGTGTAATTAAAAAAGAAATCTGCTACAATTCATTAAATTTGTCATTTGAAGTCTCTTTTTTAGTACTATTATTTTTAAAAAGTGAATACTTTCAACTGGGTAAATTAGAAGACTTCTCCAATATGAAGTATTGCTTGGTCCATGCAAGATGATTTATTGGCTATTCCGAAAATTGTCAATTTATATATGAAGTTGAATGAAAAACTGTACGAATGAGCTATATATGTATGTGTGTGTGCATGTAAAATATTAAACCTTTGGAGTTTCGATTTATCTTGATTCTTGGGTTGTGGTTTGATGTTGTCTGTCATCTCTTAGAACTCAAGTAGAGTGTAGAAAGGAACATGCTTGGTAAGCACTTATATAATGTGCATTTTATCTTGGAGTATACTTATACCAGCTTCATCGCCCTTCTTTTAGCAGCTGCTGTTGAATTTATGACTATTTTCTGGATGTTAAGTTCTACTGAATTGTTCTGTGATTTATTGCACCTTGTTTGAAATAACACTTTTATCCAACCACACAATGCCTAAAAAATAACTGCCCCCGCCCATCTCTCTGTGATATACATCAAGAACTGAAGAATCCAATGGATACACTCAAAATTCTAAAGACCATGAAAAGCAAGAGAATCTTGAGATTGGGTGCGACGATGCTATGTGCGAAGTTAATCACTTAATCTTGATATTCGTTCTTCATGCCTTATGGTTTGTTCTGGAGTTTTCACTGAGTGTTAGGTTTCTCTTGTCAGTTTGGACCGGTGATGAGACTTTACTTCATCTCTATTTTAATCTAAATTTTAAGTCTATATATACACCCATGTGCTCATGTTTATCTACATGTAAACACTGACTTATTGCCCAATATTCAATGGTTCCCTCTGGTTACTATATTTTGGGGATGTTTGAGAGTCAGCGGATCCGCTAGCGGATTCGGAGAGAGAACTGTGAGACAATCTGCTAGCGAATCAGCTGACTCCCAAACATCATCTCTATAATACATATATACATGCACACATCTTCACACTTTGTTAACTTCCCAAAAGGCACTCTATTTTTACAATCGTAATTGTAAACACATAGCATTCTTTTTCCTTTTTGACTTGCAGGCCTTGGAAAGCTTGAATCTCTCAATGTCAATTGTTGCAATTGCATAACTGATGATGATATGAAGGCTATTTCAGGTAAGCTCTTCCCACCACCCCCCCCCTCTATCTCTCTCTCTTTGGTAATTTGTACAGTTTTAGTCGGTATGCAGTTTTTTTGTTTTTTTGTTTTTTGTTTTTTGTTTTTTTTTTTTTTTTGTTTTTTTTTTTTTGTTTTTGTCCTTCTAGTGTTTAAGATGCTAGTCTCATGATTGGTTCTTTTCAGGATTTGCTGAGAGGTGCATAAAATTTCATGCAATAGGCATGTGTACTTCTGCCTCAAACGTGTGTGTCTTCTTTTCAGGGTGAACAAGCTTGAAGTCCTTACAAATTGCATCCAGAAAGGTCTCTGATCATGGTGTAACTCATCTTGAAAGTAATTCAACTAGCCTAACCAACTCCCTTCTTTTTGATTTGAGCCGAAAAAATATAGACAACTTAAGCTACTAGGATTGGTTCTCTTCTCTTTCGTTTTCACGTTTCAATGGTGAAAATATTATTAGGTCTTCAGAACCATCCTCTGTTTGAGTAATTGCCAGCGCAATGCAAAAGGGTGAATATTGATATTTTGTGTTCCTTATGGTTGTTGTTCCATGACGCGATGGATGGAAATGATATAACTGATATAGCCATATTCTGTCATTAAATAAAATTTTGGATTACCTTGTTATGATGTTTTGGAGGATGCGAAAGAAATATTATCTTGACATACAAATTTCTGTTGCCTCATGTTTCTTCTCAAATTTATCTAGTTTCTCTTTATTTGTATTGTAGATTTAAAAAGGCTTGCTCTTTTAAATATGGAGGGTTGCTCTATCACTGCTGCATGCCTGGAGTCACTTGCAGGTGTGTTTTGTGTTCACACATGGTTGTCTATCCTTGTTTCCTAGGAAGTAAATATTTCAGATTTTGATTCTTATTCTTTTGTCACGTTTTATAATATAACACTATCGTGATAAACTGTTGCTCTGTGAACTTCTCCTGATTCTGCTTTTCTCTACATTGATGTTTTCTTTCATCTGTTGCTGCTCTTGATGCCTTGTTATATTTGAATCTAAGCAGATGTAAGTTTACAGATGATGGCTGCGAGAAATTTGGAAGTAAGATACCAAGCATTGTCTTTAGTCGTAGCTAAATTAAGAATAAATATGTATTTGTATTTTCTGAGTGATGGGATTAAATTGAAGTTGGTATTTTACATTTCCTGCTTAATGCAGAGTTGCAATCTTTAAAAGTGCTGAACTTGGGATTCAATGATATCACAAGTGCTTGTTTGATGCACATTAGAGGTACTTTTTATATTGTAATATAGAATACGTAGCAGCCATTTTCCAGCCCTGATTATAGTATAACTCTATATAATTTTCAACAGATCTAACAAATTTGGAGAGATTAAACCTGGACTCTTGCAAGATTAATGATGATGGGATGGCTCATCTTGCAGGTTAATTTAGTATTGCTTGCCTTTTACGATTGTATATACAGCTTTTTTGGGCTGTTATGTTGTTTTTGCTACCTTATCCAGCCAGAAAATTTCCCATTAACAAGTAATTTGATACTGATGCTTTTAGTTATAGCTTCAGCTCCCCCCTTCTGAACACATTCTCATCATGATGCTAACGTTGCTAATGACTGTTTTTCTCCATTGCTTGCTTTTGTTTCTTCTGCTGTATGATGCTCAGGACTATCTCGTCTTAAATCCCTGGTGTCGTCTGATAATGTAGTCGGAAACATCGGATTACGCCGTATTTCTGGTTAGTCTTTTGATTATATCTGGGGAAAAATGTTCATACATATAACTTGTGCGCTATAAACTTGTTGCTGTTAATCATCTCTGATGAAATAATTAGAATCCAAGCTATTTGTGTAGTTTCTTTGCAGTTCATCGCCGGTAGCCCCATGCATATAATTATTTGGACTGAAGACAACATAGGTTTTCCATTTCATATGTTCTGCATCTGAATCAAATAGAAGCCAGTATTAGTGGATTCGATTGTTCGGAAGGGCAATGTACATCAAGAGATGGTAAAAGCTATATATGAGCCCAAGGGCTTGAAAATATAACTAGCCTCAAATCTGGGAGTTTTCCATGTGAGCTCCCAGCTTATATTCCTGAATAAACTATCAGAGAAAGCTCGAACACCTTTACAACTTTAGCAGTGTTCCGGAAGGGATTTGGGGAAACTTGTTTGTTTCAAACCTTATTCGAGCGATTCATTTCATGTTATTGCTTAGTCAATTAATACTGAATGGTTAGTTGGTTACAATACTGTTTCGTCCCCCACATATGGCAACATAGGAACAGTGACGCGTTGTGTCCTTTTGGTTTATCTAATTTCTTTTCAATGGAACCAAGTGATATCTTTTTTCCATCTGGATAATAAGAATGGGAAAATGTGGTGAATTTAAGCTTGTTTTACTATAACTTAGAGCAGCTTTGTCTTTTGTGGCATGTAAGCTCCTATAAGTTTTGAGCATTCATGTGTCACGTAGAAGTTAAGTTTGCCTTATGATGTCTTTTGTTTGATTCTGGACTCTAGCAAGGTATTTGCAGATATTTAAAATTTATGTATGTTTGCATGATAGAAATCAAAACTCCATTGGTAGCCCATTCTTAAGCTAGCAATATCACACTTTCTTATCATTCACAGAGAACTGAAAAATTTTAACTAAAATTATTACTCCGTTAAAGCTCTTTCCGATAACCCATTAAAGAAATTCTCTTGTTTTCTTGTTCTCTGGTTGATTAATGATTTTGCCATGTCAAATTTTAAGTGACCATTATAACTGTACTCGTGAGATATCATTTTTTTTTTTTTTTTTTTTTTTTTACTGATGGTATTTATTGCAGGGTTGCTCAGCCTGGAGAATTTAAATCTTTCCTTCACGGTTGTTACTGATGGTGGCTTGGGAAAGCTGTCTCGCCTATCTTCTTTAAAGTCTCTCAATTTGGATGCTCGCCAAATAACCGATGCTGGCCTTGCTGTACTTACGAGTAAGATTTATAACATGGTTATTGTTTTCATTTGTCACCATAACCTTAGTTTCTGCTACGGCATCCACTTTACACTGAACTTATGAGCAAGCAATTTACAATTTGTATTCTGTTATAGAGAACCAAATATAAGAGAATAAATGGTGATGCTTATCCAAGTTATATGATTCATCCTTTTATAGGGAAAATGCATACTTAAGATGATAGGATAAAGCCCCAAAAAATAGTTCTATATCCCAATTAAACAATCCATTGTATTTATAAAAATAAAAATAATACTAAGAAAAAAAACTGGCTTATTACTAATACATTTTTAGTAAATTCAATTTTTTTTTTTTTGGTGAAACTGTAAATTCAATTTTTTTTAATCAAATGCAATCAAAGTAAATAAGCTATATCCCAAATTAAATAACTATCCTTCCACGTTAAAATTGTTGGTAAATAATCAGTCCAGTTAGGATGCATAATTTTAACATTCATATGCAAAATATTGGGAGAGAGTGATTATATGATGTTTTAAAAATATTATCAGAAAACTATATCCTATATCACGATCGTAAACATTACAAAATACATCACGAGTATCACATGTTACCTACGCCATCACAAACTCACTCCCTCTAATACTGTATTATGTAAATGAAGAATCTGGACAAAAACCGATTTCCTAAAGAATACTATGAATCTTAACTTTAGCAATTGTCTAAATGGTGTGGGACCCACACATATCAAACCTGGTCAAATAACCTTTAGGAAAAAATGATAAATAGGTCCTTTTTCTTTTCAAAAAATTCAAATCAGTCCTTTTTCTATTTTATTACCAAAACAGTCCTCTACAAATGCTAATTATGTTCAAATCAGTCCTTTTTTCACTAATTATATTCTAATTGCTGACGTGGCAAGGGCTTTAATTTAAACCTGACACGTGTGCATAATATTAGTCCTTTTTCTTTTATCTTTTGCCAATTCAGTACTAAACTTTTATTTTGTTCCATTTAGTCCTCTACCCCAATCACTCATTTTTATATTAATTGGCCTCAAACCTTTCAAATTATTTCATTTTAGGCCCAGAACCTTAAATTTTTTTTATTATTACTAATACATTTATCAAATAAATGCCCAACATACTTCCGTAAATAAAATTAAATACCAAACCTCATACATTGGGTTTGACCGCCTTGTTACCGGGTCTTCGAAGTTCCGAATTTTACGGACTCTCTCTAACCACCCGACCGTAACGATGGTTCATTGGTTCTGGTTTCCTTCAGCAACAATCAGCACAATCATACTTTGTGGACAATAAAATTCAGGCTATTTTTTTAATATTTTTAATAATATTAATATTTTTCAATAAAACCAAGGCTTCCTGTATCCATAACCTTCCAAAAATTCAAGTTAAATCATTTACTCAAATATTGCTACATCCTAAGGTAGGACGCAAAGTAAGATTCTGTTGATTGTTACTGAAGGAAACCAAAACCAATGAACAATCGGTTGCGGTCGAGTGGTTATTAGAGAGAGTCCGTAAAATTCCGGTACTTGAAAGACCCGATAACAAAGCAGTCGAACCCAATATATGAGGTTTGGTGTTTAATTTTATTTATGGAAGTATGTTGTGCATTTATTTGATAAATGAATTAGTAATAATAAAAAATTTAAGGTTCTGGGCCTAAAATGAAATAATTTGAAAGGTTTGAGGCCAATTAATATAAAAATGAGTGATTGGGGTAGAGGACTAAATGGAACAAAATAAAAGTTTAGTACTGAATTGGCAAAAGATAAAAGAAAAAGGACTAATATTATGCACACGTGTCAGGTTTAAATTAAAGCCCTTGCCACGTCAGCAATTAGAATATAATTAGTGAAAAAAGGACTGATTTGAATATAATTAGCATTTGTAGAGGACTGTTTTGGTAATAAAATAGAAAAAGGACTGATTTGAATTTTTTGAAAAGAAAAAGGACCTATTTATCCTTTTTTCCATTTGAAAATCTAAGGCTACTAATTAATTTCATAGCTGTTGAAGCTTTTAGATCCACACCATGAAAGAGGACGAATTGAATTTATCATTATTTAAGTTATAAAAAGAAAAGGACAAAAACAAAAAACAAGAAATTTCAAATTAGTAGAATTTGGGATAAAATAAAAGATACAGATAGTGAAGTACGATAATAGTAGTAGTAGTGATTGATGCTTATCAGCTTATGGCGTAGAAAATTGACATCTAAAATGTACAGTATTTGTTAGGTAGGTTGTATCATAGTTGTTAAGATCCCGATAATTATTTTTACGATCATACCTCTCTAAAACGATTCCGATTTTTGTAGGATCTTAAAATTAGTAAGATCTAGATAAGATCCCGATCCTGATCGTAGAATATTATGATCTTATGGTCATACTTCCTTAAATGTTTTTACGAATTTAGGATCATACCCTTTTAAACATATAAGATTTTTGTAGAATTTTATGATTGATGATCAAAATAATTTTTTTTCTTTAATTTTAGACTTAAAACTTATACTTCTGTTAACACAATAAAATAGAAATCAAGGCCCATCACTTTCCGGCTCAATCCAGCCCAATTCATCCGGAGGAGAATGATCTCAAAGGGGCGGCGTTCAGAAGAATCCCTAGGATCGCGGAGTCATCAGGATGAAGTGACACCAAAGGAAAGAGAATCCTGATAAGGTGCCAACAAAGGAAAGAAAATCAAGACGAAGCGTCACCTAAGGAAAGAGAATCACGGAGAAGCGTCATCAGGGGGGATCATGGGCCTTGGAGGAGAAAGCCCTAGAGAGGAGGTATTCCCCACCCCTATAAAAGCATGAAGGTCGCATCAAAGCAGGGGGACACTCAACACTTCTCAAAAAGCCGCATTTTGCTTATTTTTATTTTATTTACAGCTTTCTGCAATTTTACTTCATTTACTGCTTTCTGTCTTCAATTCCTTTACAACTTTCTTTCAATTTCTGTAATTTGCTTTTCTACATTCCGTGTAATCTTTTCCAAGTTGATCAATCAAAGAGAGGTTCCGCTCCTCCAAAATTTCACCGATAACAAATTGGCACGGCTAGTGGGACACGAGTGGAAAATCATATCTGCTTAGGGTTTATACGTCCCAGATCTGAAAGGTTAGCGAGTAATCTTACTCAGAAATTTGAAGAGATGTCTCTACATGAAAAGATGCCAGTTAGAGCGCCTACCGATGAAGCGGTAGAAAGCAGTTCCCAACCGCAAAAAGAGATTATGCAGATCACTACTTTTTCCGAGCAAATACGGCTCGATGACAGAATCGATGGCCGAGTTCATGTCTTTACTCACGAGGCACCTAATGGATGTATTGCGGTCTGCCATGGTCGACCAGACTGATAGAATATGCAGTTCTCTACGTACTCAGCAAGAGGGAACTGTTCCTGTAAACGGCACGACTGTGCCACCTAGTATCCTATGTTCAGGGCCGTAAGGCGGCCAAAAGAGGACTTGGGGAGGGACACCCGACCAGCCGCCACTCTCAGAGTCCGGAGGCTTGGCCAGTCTGTTCCCATTCCCATATCAGGCTGCTTACGCTTTCATTCCTGCGGCACCCAACATGCCGAACTTTGGTTACGCATCATCTCCGGTGCTCTATGCCTCACCAGGCTGTTTGATGGCGTCCAGCGCTGCACCAGGATGTCCAATGGCCTCTGGTGGGACTGGCATGCCACCACGTCAATCAGCACCTCCTGTGCCGAGCGCCCCGACCACACCCTATGGGGCCAACTATTCAGCAGTACCGGCGCCCGTGCCGAACCCTAGTTGGATGCCGCAAACGCAAGGGGGGCAGACACCACATCCATATGGAGAGGCTTTGACACCTGCCACGCCTCCACAGCAGCCATACCAGTACCGGCACCCGTACCGAACCCTAGTTGGATGCCGCCAACGCTAGGGGGCAGGCACCACAACCATGTGGAGTGGTCGCGACACCTGCCACACCTCCAGCCGCCATGCCTCCTACACAGGCACCGGCGGTCTCACCCGAGTTGCTGGCAGACGTGATGCGGCAACATTTTGGGATTCAACTAAGGCGGATGAAGCGGCCTACATACAGGAAACCTTACCTGATTGGGTAGATACCATGCAACCGTATCCAAGGGGCTTCAAGATGCCCGAGTTCACCACCTTCTCAGGGGACGATGGCAAGTCCACTCTGGAACATATAGGCAGATTCACTGCTCAATATGGTGAAGCGGCGGCCAATGACTGGCTCAAATTGAGGCTGTTCAGTTCATCCCTCACTGGACCCGCCTTTGCATGGTATGCATCCTTGCAGCCTAACTCAATCCAAAATTGGGCCGACCTCGAGCGAGCGTTTCATGACAGATTTCACACGCCATTAACACAGGTGAGTCTTGCAGACATGACTAATGCAAAGCAATTTGCCGATGAGGCGGCAAGTACATTCATTAATAGATTACAGTGGCTCTAGGGCCGATGCACAATGGCGGTCCCCGATAGGGAGATAGCCAATGTTGAGTGGCGAATATGTTGCCAAAATTGAAAGAACGTTTAATCGTGCACGATTCTACTGATCTTGCCAAGCTGGCCGAAAAAGCGGCCCGCTTGGAAAAGTTCCTTGAGGAACAAGATGAGAAGCGTCTACCTATACACGAGACTCATTTTGAGGAATTGAAACACGATAAAGAGTAAGACGAACCAAGGGTGATGGCCAATGCAGTAAACCTTGGGTGGTAAAAATCCTGGATAGTGGCCATGGAACGCCATCGACAGCGGCCTTGGAGGCCGAGTAGTTGGTGACTGAGGATGGCGCCTGACTGAGTATGACGGCCTGACTAAGGATGTCACCTTGGCTGATGCTCGAATGGCGGCCCGGAGTGAAGCCGCGGCTGGCAACCTCAGAGTGGCGGTTGAGCCCTAGGTGACGGCTAGAGCTCCGAGGCACGGTGGATGAGCTCCGAGGCACGGCGCCCTGGGTAAGCAGCGGCGGCCGGATGACGTCCACTGGCGGCTTGGGCGTTGCAGGTGGTGACCAGACAACTTTTGAGGTGACGATGGCGGCTCAAGCTCGAGGTGGCGGCTGAGGACTCGAGGCATGAAGCAGTAGTGGCAGCCTAGAGCAAGTGGCGGCCTGAGGACTGATGGCGGCTCAAAGGTGAGTGGCGGCCTGGCTTGAGGATGGCGGCTTGTGGTCTCCGGGCAACATCGATGGTCGTTGCTTCGATGATGGCTGCTGGGAGGCACAAGCGGGATGGCGGCCGAGCAAGGTGGTGGCTGCATTGGAGATGGCGGCTGAAGATTGGAAGGAACAGATGGCGGCTCAGATCACGACGGCGGCCTGGACACGCGAAGGTGGCGGCCTGGACACGCGAAGGTGGCGGCCCGGAGCGACGCTGATGGCGACTGGAGAACTAAGCAAAGCAGCCTGAGCGAATAATGAGTGGCGGCTCCCCGGTATCGACGATGGCAGCCTGGGTCTTCCGAGGTGGCGGCTGGATTCTAAAGCAGCGGCGGCGACTGAGTCGTCCTTAATAGGCTTAGGGTTTATAAATGGGCCTAGATGGGCCAAACCTAGGTTAAAACGCACAAATCTGTCTTATAATTCTAAATAGACAAATTGCGCGAGGGGAGCATCTGTTAACCCAATAAAATAAAAATCAAGGCCCATCACTTTCGGCCCAATCCAGCCCAATTCATCCGGAGGAGAATGATCTCAAAGGAGCGGCGTTCAGAAGAATCCCTAGGATCGCGGAGTCATAAGGATGAAGTGCCACCAAAGGAAAGAGAATCCTGATGAGGTGCCACTAAAGGAAAGAAAATCAAGACGAAGCGCCACCTAAGGAAAGAGAATCACGGAGAAGCGTTATCAGGGGGGATCATGGGTCTTGGAGGAGGAAGCCCTAGAGAGGAGGCATTCCCCACTCCTATAAAAGCATGAAGGTGGCATCAAAGCAGGGGGACGCTTAACACTTCTCAAGAAGCCACATTTTACTTATTTTATTTTATTTACAGCTTTCTGCAATTTTACTTTATTTACTGCTTTCTGTCTTCAATTCATTTACAACTTTCTTTCAATTCCTGTAATTTGCTTTTCTACATTCCGTGCAATCTTTTCCAAATTCATTAATCAAAAAGAGGTTCCGCTCCTCCAAAATTTCACCGATAACTTCTTATGTATGATGTGTAAAACAAACATAATATGCATGTCTGAAAATATTTTATATTTAATTGTGATTTTTTGTAATGCATTGTATTAATTAACTTGCAAGATTCGTAACATACACGAAATAATACTTTTACTTATTAGTATGTATAACTAAATTCAACCATCATTGTAATTTCATAAGATCTTAAGATCCCGATTCAATCCTACGATTCCAATATGACAAAGAGAAAACGATCTTATATAAAATCTCAATCTCAACAACCTTGGGTAGTAGCTATTACAATTTTCAAATTCATGTAGACAGGACAGTAGTATATTTAGGTCATAGGTTACTTCACTTTGAGCGATTTAAGTTATTTCAATTAAAATTACAATATTTTCATTTTAATTTATTTATTTATATTTTTAATCATTATTATTTTAAAATTTATTTATTATTTTTATTGTTATTATTATTTTATGCTTTTTTTTCATTCACGATTATTACAGTTTATGAAAAATTGAAAAGTGGAATGAAACATGGTAAGAGAAAACAGCATTTTCTGGTTGAATGAACAGTGCCCGCAGCCGGTATCTTTTCCCCTTTTTTTTTCCCTTCTCTTCCTTTTTGTTTTCTGTTTTTCTCTTTTTTAATTTTCTTTTCATATTTATATTTTATTATTAATTTTTAATTTAATAATTAAATTAGAAGAGAGAATTCTAACTCAGAGCTTGGAAAATATTTAACTTGTATTTTAATAAATTTTAATTACCATATTAAATTATAGTTAAATAAATAAAATATATTAATTATATAAATAAAAATTGAATGAATAGTAAAAGAATCAAAATAGAATATACTTAAATAGATTGAAAATAGAATTTATTGTTGAAGATGGCCTAAATAATAACAAGATAAATAAAGAGAAAAGAATAGAAAAATTAGACAATGTTGATGTTTGGGAGTCAGCAGATCTGCTAGCAGATAGCAGATTTGGAGAGCAGATTGTGAGACAATTCTATCTCCGGATCCGCTATCCGCTAGCGGATCGGGTAGCTCCCAAACATCCCAATACAGTAAAAGTGTAAAAAAGTAGGAACCAGACAAGAGTGTCATTACCTCCACGGCTCCACCTAAAGTAGGGGACACGTGGCCAGGTGTACCAAACCCTCTTTAACAGGTACAGACACAGTACATGTTTCAATACAAAATGGGTGACTAAAATTGCCCAGAAAGTAAGTACACATAGGAAAGAAAGCACAGAAAGACAAACACTAATATACATGTAAGCTTCGATACAAATTAGGAACTCAAGAGTAGTACCATCCCGAAAGGGTTCCTGTGCTGGAACCTTTTCTTCAGTATATACTGGATTAATTTTCAATCGTTAGATCAAAAATCATATTAATTGTATGGTACAGATCACGTGAGGGTAAACATGTCATTTGAATATTTATTATTTTATTTTGTGTTTGTTTTAAATTAAAGCTTGCATGCTATCAGCTTTTTCAGAATGTGCAATGATGAAGACGCCCGACTAATGATGACTGGAGACAGAACATAATTGGAGGAGAAGTCGGCGACTTTTCAAATTCAATTGAAACTTAAAAGATTTTCAATCAAATAATAAGAGAAGACAGAATGTGAGAATATTTGAAACAGCATTTGACCACATTACAGACAGAATGTTATGTCACATAATGCAAATTCAAATGAAACAAAATGTTTGGTACTTAGAGACAGCATGGTATGTTATTTGAGACAGAATATTATGTCACATTACGCAAATTCAAATGAAACAGAATGTTTGGTACTTAGAGACAGCATGATATGTTATTTGAGACATAATGTTATGTCACATTACACAAATTTAAATGAAACAGAATGTTTGGCACTTAGAGACAGCATGTTATGTTATTTGAGACAGAATGTTATGTCACATAACACAAATTCAATGAAACAGAATGTTTCTTCTATTTTCTTTCGTGAAGTGATGCTACCGCCAAGTCCTATCACCAGTTGTTTCTTCTCCGACCTTTTCTTCTCATCAAATATGAAAACTTTTGTTTTTGCTCCACTCATATTTGCGCCCAAAAGATAATGAGAAATAGGAACTTTTGAAATTCAACACTCGATTACAAACTCTACGTATTCATGGTGAAACAATCATACCAAAATTTGCGTATTTAGAAAGAAAGAAGGTGATGCTGACTGGGATAGGAAAAGACTCAATTATCCCCACATATAATATTAACCCTTAGATCAAAACTCTATCCAAAGGCTGAGAATAAGCCCAGTATGTACTTACCCAGGATAGGAACCAAACCCGTACCATCCATCACATGACATGCAAGTGACACTCCAGGCGACTTCCAAAACAGAAGCCAATTAGCATTCTCCGGTCATCATCATCATCATCATCAGTGTAATAAAAGAATTCCATTAGAGATTAAATTTCAAAACATTACAGATTAAACTTCTAAGGAGCTGCCAAGTAATAACAACAATAATAATAATAATCAAACAAAAAGAACAAAAAAAAAAAATAAAAGAAAGAAAATTCTAAGGCAACAGACTAGTAGTAGAGATCATTGATCATCTTTGTGCCTGATCTGTTGCTGAACTTCCAACTAGAGGCGTCGTCGGTCCGCTGCCTGCAGACCCATTTTCGACGGGTGGTGGCACGCCCCATTTGCCTTCGGATTCAAGGGGCTCGAAAACGTGAACTGAACCATCCGATAGACCCACTGCAAACTGATTTGGTTCTTGTGGATGGGCCGCAATCACGAGTGGATGAACATTCGAATTGCTGCAGGAAAGGAACATAAAAAGGCGAAGATTTTGGGTAAGGGACGGTTTCTTTTATTAGGCGCATACAAAGAATTTGAGAGAACAGAAGAAAATTCCTTCGTATTTTAAATAGCTAAAAGGGCTGCGATACAAAAAAACTTGAAACAAATCAACGACTTGCCTGACACTTGCAGGGAGATATGCAGGAGGATTAATTCGGCAACGCAGGCGAAGCTGTGAGGCGGTGAATACGCACACAGTTGCATCTAGAAAACTAGCGTAGACCATCTGGCTATCGCATGAGAATGTGGCATGCGATATCGGGGCAGAAGATTCACGGGGGACCCACTGAGGAGGCATTGAGACGATAAAAATTTAACACACAAGGTTTGGCATAGAAGTAATTATGCCTCAATCAAGTCTTTTAGAAATAGATGCTACCTGTTTTACACATTCTAGCTTTGTAGTTTCGTATATTGCAAGCTGCGTTTCGTGCACAACTAAAAAGTGCATCTGGTCCTGATGAAACTGTACACGTGTGTCTGACTGCGCTGACGGGGATCTACCAGGAGGTAGCGGCAAGAATCTGGCCCTTTGCTTTTCCCATCCATCAGAATTCCATACACAAAGCTGGATAATGGAATGGATCACAGCATACAAAACAAAATCAGATCAAGGCTACAATTCAACTAAGAATGTTCTCGCTTCTCGGCTAAGCAGCAAATGCAAAATTGCAATTTGTACACGTAGAGAAACTTCGCGATCAGAAGAGTGATGAATTAAGATGTTGACCTGAGCATCTGCTCCGGATGAAACAAGCACATTCAAGACATTTGAGAATGCAAGGCCCGTAATTCTTTTAGAGTGGCCTTTAAGCTTGCTTTTGACCTATTGAGACATAAATGATCCAACTTCATCAGTTTTGCACAAGACTTTACAATACCTCATGAATTATTAAGACTCTTAAGAATTACCATTTTCACCCATAAGACTATTAGCAAGTAGTACTACATAATACCTCATCAACTCGAACATTGTATATTTGGATGGACGAATCGTCCATGCCAATGGCAATTATGTTATTGTCTTGAGGATGGAATGCTAAAAATGTTGCTGCAGGTGGTGGAGGCATGAAAGTCGTCATCGTCTGCACCCATTTACAATTATATATGAGATGAAGTGAATATGACAAGTGGAATGACTGAATTATATACACATGCTTGCATATGAATATCTAGAGGCTACCTTGAATGTCATCATATTGAACAAAGAGATCTTTCCACCGGACGCTGACATTACGTAAGAGTCATTTTTAGACAGAGCAAAGCAAGGAACGGCTTCCTCAGGGTTCGAATCTGCTACATCATTCTTCATCAAAATGCCACTCGATGGTTGCCATAATTGAGGGGACACAGCGGCGGTTGCCTACACATTTCCACACCTCTTTTCAAGACTTGTTTTCGGGGCATCAGAGTTTAGAAAAACAAATCAGTTGTATCCCATTTTTACCTTTCCACTTGAGTTCCGGTCATTTCGTTGCCATTTCCAAAGCAAATGGATTGCGTTCGAAGCCAATGCTAGTATAGAATTGCCTGAGTTTGTATATATCAATCTCGATATCTGTTGAATCCACACCAAAAACCCATGTCAAATTGAATCGCGTGCAAGCACAAACAATCAAAAGTAAACCAACATTGTTTCACATAATTTGGAAGCAAAGTTGAATACGGAGAGATAATTTATTATATATATATATATAGCAGTATTTATAATGGGTACCACAAAACTGCATAAACAACAAAAAAACTTCAACTCATGCAAATTTCAATAAATTTCAGAAAAGTCAGGAATCTCAAATTAATAAGTGTATATAGATACCTTTGTTACTCTTAAATTCTCAGGCAGCTTCATGGACCGCAAGTGCGTCGGTTCATTGATTTCACTAAGCTTCCAAATCTTTGATTTGTCATTAGTTTCTTCTGTTATTCTAGGCTTTACATCCAAATTTCTCGAGTCCCCATTCTACAAATAAGCAAAGGATTATGATGTGTAACAGCCAGCGATTTCAGCCCAAACCAAGAAAGCAATACCAACCATTGCAGAGATACCACCAACCGAGACCACCCTGTCTGGAAGTCCTGCACTGCTTGCCACAGCGGCAGCAATTGGATTCACAGTAGGCTGAATTGCAACGAGTAGTCGAATATAAGGCTTAAGTCTGACTTAATAACAGAGCGAGACAGATTCCAATAGCCAAAAAGCAAGTGAAGAATAGATACCTTCACAGTTTCAGCAGCTCTAGAAGCATCAAATGGATGACTTTCAACTGTCCGAATC
Organism: Hygrophila difformis; assembly: GCA_030278955.1. Lineage (NCBI taxonomy): Eukaryota > Viridiplantae > Streptophyta > Magnoliopsida > Lamiales > Acanthaceae > Hygrophila > Hygrophila difformis. The sequence goes on from JAOANR010000003.1 coordinate 21,309,981, forward strand.
AACCGAAGACCATCAGCATTTGCTAATATTTTGATCCCACTATCACTAGTGGAAACAGCCAAAAGGGTCCCATCTTTGTTGAAGCGGATACGTGGGCTCGCCTTTAAATTTTTCAAAAATCAATTCCGGATTAGGACCAACATTTGTATTTGTGAAATGTGTGCAGTGCAGTGTTTAGTTATAAAGATGCTCACAGGAAGGCCTCCATCGGCATCACTAGTGGTTAAAAGCTGGGTGTTATCCATATCCCAGAATTTGATGGAAAAATCATCTCCGGCAGCCAGAAACCGATTTTTAGAAGTGTCGAACTGTACAACCCCAAGGGATCGTTTCCGGAAGCCCTGATATGTTCTCTTCACAGCCCCTTCGCTTTCATTCCATTCAACAATGTGTGACTCTCCATCTTTACTAGTCCCACAAGAGAAAAGCCTGTGCAACAACATTTGACAGATTAAACCTGATTTTAAGAATCCAAGGCAGATATTTTTCTCATCAGTCCTCTACCTGGTGCCATCAGCACTGTAGGCCATGGTTGTGCACCACCGACCCGGGGCATCATAGTCAACTCGAGATCCCATATTATCATATAACCAAGCCTTGATCTTTCCATCCAATGCAGTAGAAAAGATAAACTGGAAAAAAAAAAAGAAAAAAAAAAAAGAAAAAAAAAAAAAAACAGTAGAGGTGTCATAATCAACTCGAGATCCAAAAATACCTCTACTTTGAACAATATAGGTAGCCTCTGCCACAACTCAACAATCACCTGAATATTCTCCTTGTGGTGAGGGCAGATTGAATAAACTGGCGCCTCATGACCTTCAAAAGTGTATTGCTTGGTCCCATTCGTGGCATCCCAAACCTGAGAATAGCACATTAAAAATAAATGAACTGGTTCATACAAGCGTACATTCAACGGACAAAAAAAACTTAAGATGCATTGTAAAAGTTAAAACCTTGATAAGCTTGTCGTCCCCACAAGTAATCACGGACAGCTGCTTGTTTGGGTGGGAGAATGCAATATCATTTACTCCGCCAACATGAGCATCAATCTGAACCAAACACCAGTGTTAAGAAACTGCATAAATGCAACACGTAAACCAAGAAGGTAGGATCAGACTTAAGCATACCTCCAAATGCTGGCGAACATCATCTTTTCCATGGTAAGAAAATATCTGTACAAGGTGTCTGGAATATGCAACACCTATCCAGAAGAAAAACAAATTGAGTACTCAGACCAATTAATTGATGGTTCTGAACTATAGTTTGGCATTAACCCATAATTACCAAACAATGAACCATCCGGGCTCCAAATCACACGATTCACAGAGACGCCAGGATCTTTCACCAGAGCAGCCTGGATTCAGGAAAAGACAAATTATTCTTTGGATAAATGGTAATCCAGGATGGTGACTGAAAGGGTTTAAAAGGAGGCAGTCACTGACTCACTATAAATTAGTTTTTAATTAACAATTCTTAAAATTTAAAAAATAAATAAATAAAAAAGAAAAAAAAGAAAAGAAAAAAAGAAGAAGAAGAAGAAGAAGAAGAATATGCAGCACCTGTAGAGGCATTGAGCATGCTGTTAGCTCCCAAACTTTGAAATTCCTCTGAACCAATCTCTCTCTGGAACCAACTTCCCATAACCCAATATCTCCCACACTAGTACCAACTGTGTTTAAAGGACAGAAAGGCAAAAGGATCATATAGGCGGTGATGATGACATCGTGAAAATGTAAAGCAACAAATATGTTACGTAATTATATGATGGTAAACCAAACCTAAAAGAAGAGTCTGTTGGATGGGATGAAAGTCCATGCTCATCGGAGCTGTTCCTTGGCTCAGAGTCCTTGTCACGGTCTTGGGCAAGTCGTCGGGTGCATTAAAGGCCTGGCTTTGGGCATGCCCAGGAAATGAAACAGGAAGAACATTCACCGGAAGACTCACCTGAATGAAAATAAAAAAATATAGTGAGAATGGAAGCAATACATAAAGCAAGGAATCAAAGTTCAGACTGTGACATGCTCATTAACCTCATCAGATATTCCCAATGGCCTGGTTCTTTTGTTCCCGTGTTCAGAATCACCCGATGGAAAGTCAACAGAAGGATTCATTGGTGGAGTCCTTGGATGCTTAAGGGCAGCTGCACCAAGAATCACAATTGGTTAGTATAATTGAATCCCAATGCAACTCATATACATATATAGGTGTGTGCAAGAAAACCAAAATTGGTACCTGGAATTGGCGGAGCACCAAGTCCCATTGGACCACCAGAAACAGAGGGATGAGATCCAGTTGGGGGACTAGACATCCAGCCAGCAAGAGGTGCTGGAACAGGGGCTGGAGACGGTTGGAATGGCTGGCAACAAAAAACAGGGAGATTACATGAAAAATATAATCCAGGAAAAAGGACATAGAAATAAAATTTGTATAAACTAACCACATGTGCACCCAAAGGAGGGAAGCCCCCTGGTTTTGGTACTGCTCCTCCGAGCAGAGGATTGCTTGCTGGAGAGGGTGCACGTGCCCCATTTGGTTGTCCACAAGAATGATCCACAAACAGAGTTTTTATATCTGGATTCGGCCTAGGATTTTTACAAAGTTGGTGCTGCCAGTTTAAGCTGGCAGAAGGCCATAGGTTAGTTTCTCATTGAAAATAATACAAAAACAAGTGTAGATTGCTGGCATAGCATTATTCCTAGCTATACACAATATAAACTTACTACACTAAAAATATTGTAGGACAATAACTCAAACCCCAATGGGAGGTCTTCAATATCAGCCATATTTCTATTTAGATGCCATGAACAATCAAGCCCATCACCTCATTAGGAATAAATGGCACACATTAACAAGTGTACCTTTGGTTGATGAGTGTTCTAAGTCTTGAATTCTTAAGATTGGGAAACTGCAACTTATCCCTGAACAATGGATTTGCCTCAATAAGCTTCTTCAACTCAACCAACATAATGGTTCTTGCAGATTTTGTATCTCCATATTTAGATAGCTGCTCATTCTCCCTAAGGAATCACAAAGACTTGCTTGAAAAAGATAACCAATTTCTTCAGATAAAATCATCAAAATAATAACAGGGTCAACTCTGATCTTATTGAAGGAGCTTACCTGAAATTCTCTAATGTCAAAAGCTGAGTAATCTCTTTAAAAAGCTCCTCATTAAAAGATGAAAACACTTTAAGATCCTTTACAAGAATGTCAACAGCTTTCGATCGATCATGCCTACATATAAAGGATATCACAGAATTTAAATTTTGTAAAAATAAATCCATTTCGACTTTAAACCAATTTTTGGTAAAAAGATTCATCGGGCCTCACTTATCCAATGCTTCAAGATACTTCTGCTTCCTAATCTCAAAAAAAATCTTCATTGAGTACCGATTATCATCCACTTTGGTGAAACCAGAGAGGTATTTCTCAACCTCCTCCCAATTCCCATTGATCACTTCATCCTCGAAATACTTCATGTTAAAGAAGAATCCAGATTCTTGTTCAAGCCTATTAAGGAAAGACCACATGAATATAAACGCATAAAAATGACATAAACACACCAGAAAAGGACAAAAGATTGTTTGGTTACTAACAAATACGCACTGACGACACACAACTTTGCTTATAAACTTAAAATTATCACATAACCTACTTGTGAACAGTCTCTTTGAACTTTTCTTCATCAAGAAACTGTAAGATGAGGAAAACCAGTTCTCTGCTGAGAGAGGACATTTCGACCCTCTTTCAAACCGAGGGAAACAACCCAAATGCGAATACAGCAGCAGATCTGAAAAAACCCACAACACAGAATAACAGTACTAAAATAAAAAAAATAAAAAAATAGAAAAAGAAACAATAAATGAAAGGGGTCAGCTGCCAGTAGCCTTATTTAATTACCAAATTTGTGGTTATCCCATTTTAATTATTGCTTGCACAAGCTTCAAAACTCATAGATACACAATAACCAAATTAACAATTATGACAAGAACAATAATTCAAAATTAAACTATTCACAAACAATAAAGTACTTTTCCAAACAAATAAAGTAAAACAACAAATTCAAAAAAAGAAAAAGAAAGAAAGAAAGAAAAATGTCCAAACCTATATCATTATTCCGATCTTCAATCGCAAACCAAAGAAGGCGGAGCAGAAAAAATTAACTCATGGTTTTTGATTAAACATGCACCGACAAAAAAGGGTTCAATAATTTGAAACCCCCACAAAAAAATAATTATAAATATACAAAATTAATTCTAAGAGATGGATCAGAGAAATGAAAGCAGCTTTAAAAGGAATCCGAGATGCAAAGGAAAGGGGAAGCAGAAAACACATACATAAAAGCAAAGTCAAGATTATGTTATGCTTATCTCTACTCACTCAGGGGAAAAGCACAACTAACCTAAAAGCAAGGCATCTATGGCGCAACAAATCTTACAAGAATATAAATTAAAATAAAATCAGCCCTTCCACTGTAATGAGAAACACACACATACATATAGAGAGAGATAGGGGGAGAGAGAGAGAGTAGGGTTTACTTGAGAAAGATCGATGGACGATGAGAGACGACGAAAATGGCAAATGGGGCTTGATTTTCTCTCTCTTCCCCCCAATATTTATAGGTATATCTCTCTCTTCGATTTTTACATCTATATATAGGTGAGAGTTTGTGTCTCTACATGTGTGTATGTATACACAGAAGGCTTCTCACTCTACTTTCTCTCTCTAGTCTATCGTGGGAGCAAACTGCAAACCCCAAAAATCTTTTTTTAAAAAAATTTAAAATTTAAGTCATTTTAATAGCAACAAGGGGCAACCTAAAGAAGGAGATAAGTCGCTCAGCTTATCATCCCTACGTGAAGATAAGTAACATTACTTATAAACCCTAATAGGATATGTACAGTACATAAGGGCCCACTGAGCCGGCTAACGTTCTTCGGCTCCATTAATTGTCAGCATTCACACTTCGGCTGTTTTCAACTGTTGGATTTCATTAGGGTTGGTCGAGTGGGCCTCGGTTCGAGAAATAAACGGTCGAGATCGAGTCTGGGTTGAAAACGATGGGGAAACACGATTCCTTGGTGGAATCATATTTAAAACGTCAAGCATTTGGGCAGGGTTTTGAGGTGTAATTACCAGAATGCCACTGACAGCGATTTGTTGTATATGAAATTTGCCACTTATCGCGATATAACGGGGAGAAAAAGGGGTTTGGATCGTGGTGGTGAGAATATGAGGCAGACAGGGAATTTAATAATTGGACTTTTGTGAAATTGAAAGGCTGTTATTAAATGAATGTTTATTTGTATATATATATATATATATATATTTTTTTTTAGAATTGAGGGAAAAAGCTTTTAAAGATTATTCCAGATTAGGGTTTTGGCGAGAGCAAACAGTCAGTGTCAGAAATAAAGTGTGACATGTGGAAGGTCCTGGGAGCTTTGCGGTTCGGTGCAAATCTGACCATTGGTTTTGTGGGAATATGGAGTAAATGGTTGGATCTACTTTGGGACTGGACTGTAAAAAATTTAATAATAGGGGAGCGTATCACGAGGCAATCCAAGGGTTGATAATTAGTGTTTGACACGTATCGACGGTAGGTTGAATCTGAAAAAAGTTTTATGAAACTCAAAGTTAGACGGAAAACGTAAATTTAACTAATTACAAAATCCTTGTTGTTTTGACGACATTGATGGTTTGGGGTACTGTGTTAGATGTAAAAGTTTGTATCCATATGTACTCCATCCGTCTCACGTCAAAAGTTATTGTTATTGTTGGGCACAAAAATTAACGTAAAATTAATTTGTAAATACTCCCTCCGTTTCTTTTTAGTTGTGTTTTTAGAGATTAAAAATTGTTCCAAAATAGTTGTTATTTTTATATAGTTATAGGTAGTTATGCTATGTTTTTACTATATTGCTCTTCACTTTACATAAATGCTATATGTTGACATTTATTAAAAATGAGTTTAGTTGAAGGGTAAAAATATAAATTTATGAGTTAATTAATGCAAATATTAGTTATTGAAATTGAGTTGAACGAGACAACTATTTAGAAGCGGAGGGAGTATATGATATGATCCACATAATTGTGGGAGGGGAAAAATTATTTCTATTTTATAGAAAAAAATATTTGTAATACAAATGAGATATCCAAAAATAGTACGTAGGATATTTATAATGGGACGGATGTTGTATTATTTTCTTTCTGGAAGTGTATCCATATGTAACCAATTGTTACACAAAAATATAACTCATATTAAATACTACTCCCTCCATCCCACAAAAGTTGGATCTTTTTGGGGTGTTCTACGAAATTTTTGGTCACTTTCTATTTTCAGATAAATTAAATTAATATAAATATCATTAGAAATTTAATGGTTTTCAAGGCTGTGTTTTGGAACAAACATTAGTGTTTAACTTTTAAAATACATACTAAAAATAGTCTAAAATTCTATAAATAGTAAACACTAATTACAGTAACTGCCAAATTTTAATTTCTAATCTATAAACTCTGAACGCTCATCTCCCAATTTTTGGTTTTCCAAACTCCAGACTCTAAACTCTAATTTAAAATTACATTACCATAACATTCTTCAAATTTAAAACTATTTTTCACCATTAATTTTAAATCTAGATGCTAAACTCTAATTATTTCCCAAACATAGTAATCACTTTTATTATTCTGCACAAATTTCAATACACTTTTATTTTTCTACACAAAGTCTATTGTCATTTCTTTAATTCTTCATATTTCAGAACGGGTAAAAAGAATGTATAATACTTCATCCGTTTCCGTGAAAGTGCAACATTCACCCAATGCACGCAGTCTAATGCATGTTTTAAACCATTAATAACTTAAGTTCGGTATAAGTAAAAAATTTAAAAGTTTGATATTTAAAAACTACATGACGAGACGAATCCAACAAGATCTCACTTGACTATGTTTTTTCTTGTATAACTATGATAAAATTTAAGTCAAAGTTAAACAATGAATAGTAACAAAAACTGAAATGGTGCAATATCAAAAGAACGGAGGAAGTATATATTCTAAACTAGACGCCTAGATAATTCTAATAAGACTACATTGAATATTTTTCTCTAATTAAATATTTGTTACGATAATAATAAGTTAAAGTTAAACAATAAATAAAGTCAAATTTTACTAAAATTTTAAACACAAATACCCACGTCAGTTTAACCACTAAACCCCACCACCTAAATTACTGTGTCCAAAAGAAACGGGTCAGGTTTTGCGGGATGGAGGGAGTACTTATTGATAGTAATTCAGTACATTTGGATATGGAGAATTAGCATATAAATCGCTTCGATGGTTTGCTCTCAATTATTAGAAGCATATATTAGATGTAGTAATATGTACCTCGAATAAGATTACTGAATTTTATTTAGGGTACGTTTGGTACGGTGTATTAGGATGTATAGTATTAATATTATGCATTAAAATAATGTTATCCTATGTTTGGTGATTTTTAACAGATGTATAGGTATTATTTTAATTAGGGGTTTGATATATTATTTGATACATTGTGGATGGTGGGTTTATGGTATACTATTTTTTATTTATGTTTATTTTTTTTCTTTTTTTCTTTATGCATCTCATAACTATTAAATATTATGATATTATAATAATATTATTTTTATATATTATTTATTAATATATTAATTATTTTAATTTACTTATTTTTAAAATAATTTTATTTTAAATATATTATTTATTAATAAAATTAGAAAACTTTATTGTTATTTAGTTGTTTAAAATATAATTAATACATGATTATATAATACAACATCAACACCAACACTGTGTATAACATTAATTTAATACAATATATCATAACACAATACACCCGCATTAAATAATACAATGCATCATAATACAATACATTATTACTAAACTCCTCATTGATTGCTTTGTTGACCATTGCTAAATATTTCATGTTCAACAAGGTATGGCCTTATGAACAACCCATAGTATTCGTTTTTTATTTTTAAAATTTATATTATTAAAACTCATTTAAAATCTTACATCCATTTGTTTCTTGAACATCAAACGGATTGAATTATTCCAGGTATATAATGTTATATCCAATTAAGATATTGTAGAGACCCTATAATAGAAAATATTGTTTATATGATGGAATAAGATAATGCACAAACTCATAGCGGTTGACAGTGGTTTATGTAACGCATGAGTAATATTTTGTATGTAATGACAACGTACCATTATGTAGTGAACACTTATCATTATTAGAAAATAGGGTTTTGAATTTAAAATTGTTGTTATCACCTCTGAAACCTACCCGAAACCATCATTTTCCCCAAGAACGTCTTCGAAACCCACCCGCCGGCAGTCACTCTTCGGCTGTCCTCGGGCAACCATTTGATGGCCCAAATTATAGATAAACATCAAACTGCTGGATGAAGAACCTACAGAAAAAGCCATAGGGATGGCAAAAAAACCGTACCCGATGGTGAAAACTGAAAACCGAATTATTGGTATGGTTTTGGGGAGATGATTATTGGGGATGGGCCGGGGATCGGGGATTATCTCGGGGATTTTTTCGGGGATGGGGACGGGGACGGGGGAAGTAGTCCGTGCCCCGGCCCATCCCCGATATATTTTATATGTTATATTTTATGAATTGTATATTATATTTAATATTTTATATATTATATCTTATTGATTAGTCCATTACTTAAAAAATTAAAAAAATAAAACCTAAATTCTAATCTAACCTCCATTGGTAATAAATCAAATTATGTATTTATAATTTGCTTTATTTTTCATTTTTTTATTAAGGAAAACATGAAAGTAATGTTGTGGGTTTATTTTTTTATTATTATATTGCATGAATTATCGAACTTTATTATGTAAAATTAAGCATTTAGAATTCACACTTTAGTTTGATAGGTTAATTATATATTGGAAACAATTATGAACTTTTGATGTGGATTATAATTTATCATTAAACAATTTGTATGTGTTTTAATATTAAAATTTTATAAATTAGTTTGTAAAATGAATCCCCGATGGGTCCCCAATGGGAATCGGGGAAATTATAATACCCGATGGGGATCCCCGACGGGGATTGGGCCGGTTTTGGGGATTAAAGATGCTACTGGGGATGGGGATGGGGATACTACTCCCGTCCCGAAACCAGCTCATTGCCATTCCTAAGCCACACTGGAAACTCCCAAGGAAATTACGTCCATTGATGAAAACCCTACAGAAGAACCCAGTCAAGGTCTGATGCTAGAAAATGTTGGAAAAAGGGGGTTTTGAGCTCCTTTTTGCGTAGTGACGATATTTAATTTGGATTAATTAAATAGCGTATACGAATTCTACGTTTCGCGTAGATTGTCGTAGTGCATTTATTTTCTCAAAACCGTTGTCGGGTGAGTGAGAAATAAGTGGTCGAAATGGGTCATTGAATGCGGCTAGTTGAAACGCTTGTGTTTAAATGGTTGTTAAAGGGTAGGTAAAAGTGGCGCGTCCCACATCGCTTAAGCAGTGGGAGTTGAATTAGTTTATATTGTTCTGCGTGTTAGAAACAATTAAACTAATACAGATTGATCAAGTGTGGGGGAAGCCCACACGCGCGCGCCCGTCCCGTCCCGAGCCGAGCCGAGCCGCGCCGCGCCGTCGCCGTCGCCCGCGCCCGTGCCCGTGGACTTGGACTTGGATCTTGGTAATTGGGCTTTGGGTGGGCTTTGGGCCTGTCTAATTTTTTAGACAAAATTTATTTGTCGAGCCCATGCGCCAAGCCCAGTCGTTGAAGCCCACTCTGATTTCAACACCCGTCGCGAGTTGTTGAAAACCATTCGAATTCTGAGTTGAAACTGCCCCATCAATGGCCGCCGGCAGTTTCGTCTTCCGCCGGCAGTTTCGTCTTCTCCAACGCCTATAAATGGCAGCATCAGGGTTAGGGTCAGCATCACTATCTTCTCCACAATCTTTTCTGCATAACACATACTCTCTCCTCCCGACTTCCTCAGCTCTCTGTTCTGTTCGCCGGCCATCGACGTTTGCGGTGCTGCTACGTCGGGGCAATCGTCGTTTTACCTTTGGGGACGTTCTGCCGTTGCCGGAGCACTACCGGGGCATAAACGTCTTGCGGGAAGAGATTCTATCTCGACTCGACGTTCCTGTATTGCTGTTATCCGTCCAATTTTTTTCTTACAAGCGCAAGACGTTTATAATGGACGGTTTCACTGCTGCCGCCGCCGCCTCCGCTGACGTCTCATCCGCCGCTGCCGCCGCCGCCTCCGTTCCCATGCCTGGGTCTGTCCAGGCGTCCGCTGTCGTTACCCCAACCGCAGCGGTGCCGTCAGTGCTGACCACTGCCACTGTCGTTCCTCCACCCGTGACGCTGTCACTGCCGTTGCCACTGCCGACGGCAGACCCAAACGCCTCCGTCGATCAATACTTCCTTGATCCAGCGACGGCCTTCCTGCCCCCGTCGCCGACGCCTAATTCTGGCGGCTTTGTTTTGCCCAATTCTGGGCAGTTTATCTCTGGACACTCTTTTGGAACAGTTTCGTTCCAGCCCAACGTTTCGGTTGGGGCGTCTTTACCATTTTCTGGACAAACAGTCGGGGTTACACCCGCAGGACTTAATAACATGAACACCGGTTTACAACCGGGCGGTGGGCCGCTGAACACTAGTTTGCCAACTTATGTTCAGTCGGAGCCGGCCTTCGTGCCGGGCGTTGGGCCGTCAACGGGTTCCGTCCCTATGGCGTTGCCAAGGTCATTTGGAGTGGCCGAGAAGCCGTCAAAGTTTGACGGGCGTGATTTCAAGACGTGGCAACAGAAGATGCTGTTCTATCTGACCACTCTTGGTTTGGCCGGGTTTTTGAGGAGCAGCCGGCCGTCCCTGTCTGAGATGGAGATCGATCCTCAGAAGCTCTTCGCCAAAGAACAATGGGTTCACGGTGATTTCATGTGTAAGAACTTCATTCTGAGTGCTCTCACGGATCCTTTGTACGCTGTGTACTCTTCTGTAAAAGGTGCAAAGGAACTGTGGATTCAGTTGGAACGAAAGTACAAAACGGAGGATGCTGGTACTAAAAAGCATGCCGTTTCCAAATATCTGGGTTTTCAGATGGTTGACGGGCGTTCAGTGGTTGAACAAGTTCAAGAGTTTCAATTACTGATACATAGCGTTCACGCTGAGGGAATGCAATTGCCCGATGCGTTTAACGCTGCGGTTGTGATCGAGAAGCTGCCTCCTTCGTGGAAAGACTTCAAGAACTACTTGATGCACAAGCAAAAAGAAATGTCCCTTGAAGATCTTGTTACACGGATTAGAATCGAGGAGGATAACCGCAAGGCCGTGTCAAAGAGCCATTCCGTGGAGGCTAAGGCGAACTTGACTGAAACCGGTAAACGAAAGCAGCCGACCGCTGCGGGCAAAGGTAAAGTGGTTGCCGACGGCCAAAAGAGGAAGAAATTCTCTGGGAATTGCTACAACTGTGGCAAGGTTGGGCACTTTGCCAATCAGTGCCCAAAGCCGAAGAATAAGAAGCCTGCTAAGCCTACCACTCACATGGTACATGCTGAACCTGACGGTTGGGAAGACAACCTTTGTGCAGTGGTGTCTGAAGCAGTATTGCATATTGATGATGCTAAAGGTTGGTTTGTTGATACCGGGGCTTCGTGTCATGTGGCTGCCAACAGGGAGTTCTTTACTTCATACCGGACTGTTGAAGGCAGAAAGCTGCACATGGGAAACCAAGCATCATCTGATGTGGTTGGCGTTGGAAATGTGATACTGAAGCTAACTAGTGGCAAAAACTTGACTCTGAAGGATGTGCTGCATGTCCCTGATATCCGGAAGAATTTGGTTTCTGGTTCGCTGCTAGTTAGTAGTGGTTTTAAACTTGTTTTTGAGTCTGATAAGTTTATCATGACTAAGTTTGGAAAATTCCTTGGTAGAGGCTATCTCACCAATGGTCTTTTCAAGTTTAATGTAATGGCTAAACGCCAAGTTGTTGAGCAAGCTTCTGGTAATACAATTGAAGGTTCTTCTTACTTGCTTGAGTGTTTTAATTTATGGCATTGTAGACTTGGACATGCAAATAAAAATGCTATAAAGAGATTGGTAAATTTAAATTTACTTAAGGAAATGGAATTCAACGATAAAAACAAATGTGAAATTTGTGTTGAAGCGAAAATGACAAAACCTCAATTTCCAAGTGTTGAAAGAAATACTAAACCCCTGGATTTAATTCATACTGATGTATGTGATTTTAGATCTTTGCAAACTCGGGGTGGTAAAAAGTATTTTATTACTTTTATTGATGATAGCACTCGTTATTGCTATCTTTATTTGTTGAGAAGCAAAGATGAAGCTATTGAAGCTTTTAAAAACTTCAAGCTTGAGGCTGAAACTCAGTTGAATAGCCGAATTAAGGTTATTCGGAGTGATCGAGGAGGAGAATATGTTGCTCCATTTGCTGAATTGTGTGCCGAATCCGGAATAATTCATCAAACTACAGCTCCATATTCACCGCAGTCCAATGGTGTTGCGGAACGTAAGAACCGTACGCTAAAGGATATGATGAATGCCTTGTTGATTAGTTCAGGGTTACCCCAGAACTTGTGGGGGGAAGCTGTTTTAACAGCTAATTATATTTTAAATAAAATACCTCACAAAGGTAAGGAAGTAACACCTTACGAGTTATGGAAAGGTAGAAAACCTTCTTTCAAATACCTCAAAGTGTGGGGGTGTTTGGCTAAAGTTGAGGTGCCACCTCCTAAACAAGTTACAATCGGCCCCAAAACAGTTGACTGTATCTTTATAGGGTATGCCCTCAACAGTAGCGCGTATCGTTTCCTGGTACATAAGTCAGAAATATCTGGTATAAGTGAAGGAACAATAATTGAATCAAGAAACGCTGTGTTTTTTGAAGAAATATATCCTTACAAGGATAAAGTGGAATGTTCAAATAAAAGAACGTTTGATGAAGCTACGAGTTCTGATCAGCCGAAGCAAACTGACAAGGGAAGTATTTCTCCTGAACCAGTTGAACTTCGTCGTAGCCATAGGGCCAAAGTCGCTAAAACTTTTGGTCCAGATTTCATCACTTTTATGTTAGATAACGAGCCAAGAACTGTGAGTGAAGCTCTGGCTCGACCAGATGCTGCGTTATGGCAAGAAGCCATAAACAGTGAGTTAGAATCCATTGTGCAGAATCGCACTTGGGTTCTTACTGATCTACCGAAAGGTTGTAAACCCTTAGGATGCCGTTGGGTCCTTAAAAGAAAGTATAAAGCCGATGGATCGATCGATAAATACAAGGCTCGCCTTGTAGTTCAGGGCTTTAGACAAAAGGAAGGAGATAATTATTTTGATACTTACTCTCCGGTGTTTAGAATCACCTCCATTCGAGTGTTTCTCTCGATTGCTGCACTTTACAATCTTGAGATACATCAAATGGATGTTAAGACTGCATTCTTAAATGGTGATCTAGATGAAGAGATTTATATGAATCAACCAGAAGGCTTTGTTGTTCAAGGACAAAAGCATAAAGTCTGCAAACTGGTTAAATCTCTGTATGGTCTGAAGCAAGCGCCTAAGCAGTGGCACTTGAAGTTTGATAATGTGATGTTGTCAAACGGGTTCAAGTATAATGAATGTGATAAATGCATTTACTACAAGGGCATAACAGACAAATTTGTTATAGTTTGCTTGTATGTAGATGACATGTTGATCATGGGCAGTGACTTGAATATGATTAATCAGACCAAGAACATGTTAAAAAGGAATTTTGACATGAAAGACATGGGTGTAGCCGATGTCATATTAGGGATAAAAATCATAAGGCATCCCGAAGGGATTGTTCTTTCTCAGTCTCATTACATTGAGAAAGTGTTAAGTAAATTCAACGCTTATGATAGTCGTCCGGCAAAGACGCCTATGGATCCCAGTGAAAAGTTGAAAGTAAACAGGGGTGAACCTGTTGCTCAAGAAGAGTATGCAAGAATAATTGGTAGTCTAATGTACTTGACTAATTGTACTCGCCCGGATCTTGCATATTCAGTTAACAAACTGAGTAGATATACTAGCAATCCAAGTCGTGAGCATTGGAAGGCTATTATGAGAGTCTTGAGATATCTGAAATATACTCAAGAGTTGGGGTTACATTACACGAGATATCCTCCTGTTCTTGAAGGGTACTCTGATGCCGATTGGATATCAGAGAAAAGTGATTCATTATCCACAAGTGGTTATGTATTCATGATTGCGGGAGGGGTTGTGTCTTGGAAGTCACAAAAACAAACGTGTATAGCCCGATCCACCATGGAATCTGAATTCATAGCTTTAGATAAAGCTGGTGAAGAAGCCGAATGGCTTCGAAATTTCCTCGAGGAAATTCCATGTTGGAAGAAACCTGTGCCAACAGTAATGATACACTGTGATAGTCAAGCAGCTATTGGCAGGGCACAAAATGAGATGTATAATGGTAAGTCGAGACATATCCGTCGTCGACATCATACCGTTAAGCAATTGATCTCTAGTGGGGTGATTTCTCTAACTTATGTGAAGTCTGGAGATAACCTAGCGGATCCGTTAACAAAAGCTATCAACAGAGATCAATTATGCAAATTGCGAGAGGGAATGGGGTTAAAACCCACACCTAAAGAATGATTACATTGGTAACCCAACCATGATGCGTGGAGATCCCACAAACTTGGTTCAAAGGGACAACTAAGATGTATGATTTCAAATGTGAAAACACTTTTGAAGAATAATCTTCATCCTTTCCCTCAGAAGCAATGATGAAGTGTTTGATGCCTGTCTGTGGTAGAGGTTGAGTTTAATGACTCTTAATGATTCTGGAACTGTGTGTTCATATAAGTATGACAGGATACTTGATTGAATCACCTATATATGTAGAAGTGTGGCCGCTTCAGTAGAGACTTATGAATCCAAAGGGGGTTTCCATGGCCTGGAATGGAACCAAACGTGAGAACGGACAAAGAGTCTGAAAAGTTACTGATTCTTTATTATTGGACTAGTATACGTTGTGGGGGATAGTTCAAGAGTAAAATCACTACGCCGCCTGTATACTCGATAATATTGATATGGTTTAAGTTCAAAGCCAAAAACTACTTAAACCCGTGCAGTAACCTTTCTTTAAGAAGGAGTCGGGGCATTTGCATCTGCATTGCATTCACTGCTGCTGTTATTTCCACTCATGTGGGGGATTGTTGGAAAAAGGGGGTTTTGAGCTCCTTTTTGCGTAGTGACGATATTTAATTTGGATTAATTAAATAGCGTATACGAATTCTACGTTTCGCGTAGATTGTCGTAGTGCATTTATTTTCTCAAAACCGTTGTCGGGTGAGTGAGAAATAAGTGGTCGAAATGGGTCATTGAATGCGGCTAGTTGAAACGCTTGTGTTTAAATGGTTGTTAAAGGGTAGGTAAAAGTGGCGCGTCCCACATCGCTTAAGCAGTGGGAGTTGAATTAGTTTATATTGTTCTGCGTGTTAGAAACAATTAAACTAATACAGATTGATCAAGTGTGGGGGAAGCCCACACGCGCGCGCCCGTCCCGTCCCGTCCCGAGCCGAGCCGAGCCGCGCCGCGCCGTCGCCGTCGCCCGCGCCCGTGCCCGTGGACTTGGACTTGGACTTGGATCTTGGTAATTGGGCTTTGGGTGGGCTTTGGGCCTGTCTAATTTTTTAGACAAAATTTATTTGTCGAGCCCATGCGCCAAGCCCAGTCGTTGAAGCCCACTCTGATTTCAACACCCGTCGCGAGTTGTTGAAAACCATTCGAATTCTGAGTTGAAACTGCCGCATCAATGGCCGCCGGCAGTTTCGTCTTCCGCCGGCAGTTTCGTCTTCTCCAACGCCTATAAATGGCAGCATCAGGGTTAGGGTCAGCATCACTATCTTCTCCACAATCTTTTCTGCATAACACATACTCTCTCCTCCCGACTTCCTCAGCTCTCTGTTCTGTTCGCCGGCCATCGACGTTTGCGGTGCTGCTACGTCGGGGCAATCGTCGTTTTACCTTTGGGGACGTTCTGCCGTTGCCGGAGCACTACCGGGGCATAAACGTCTTGCGAGAAGAGATTCTATCTCGACTCGACGTTCCTGTATTGCTGTTATCCGTCCAAGTTTTTTCTTACAGAAAATTCACCACACGACCGCACAACAGTGAAATCTCACGGAAGGAGTTCGTGATTCATATGTTGTACACATGTATGTGGTAGGATTCCGACGACTATAACTGTTGATCATGGTTAAAGGTGGTTACATAGTACGTTACGTACTTATATTATGTGACGTCTGCATGTGTTGCACGTGACATATACGTCATTTCATGGGATGTGAGATTAAAAATGTTGTACATATCCAAAGAATATATGTCTAATCTTTATGTTGAAACATCACAATTTTAAGCGGGTCATATAAAAAGTTTGTACCTAAAGGTACCTGCATGCATCCTAACCCCTTCCTGTTATTGTTATATCTATCGGTGGATTACTAGTATAGGAGGATTAATATTTAGAAATCCTGCATTATTTTCACCAAAACTATTTTCATAGTGTTATAAAATTGTACATTCTTAATTTAAAATAGGGTATTATATAACGTGATACATATTTACTTAATTCAATATAATTTTATTATTTGTATAACTATTTACAGTTAATATAGTATATTGATTATTTATAAAAATGATTAAACGGAAAAATGTTATTCGTGATAGGGAGCAATTTGAGTTTACTCAATTGAAAGACAATCTAGGGTGCACGTTGAATTTGGTTCTTATTAATCAGTTGTGTATACTGTTTTAGTGTTTTATTGCATAATTTTATGTTTTAGATAGAGTCGTGATTTGTTAATGAAGCGTAGTTTGTGATTACACGACATAAAAAAATAATAATAATAAAATAAAATATTCCATACATTTTGCAATTATTATTATTATTTTTAACATCCTATATAAGTTAGGAAATGAATGCTCAGAGTCAATGCCACACAACTTATAAAGTGAGAAAGGAGAGAAAATCGAACCCCTAACATATTAATCAGGAGCCTTGACCACTAGACTGAGCCCCATATGTGTCTAATATTTTTCCCAGGTTGGCCTATGTGATATATGCACGGGTATGTTTGGGAAACAATTAGAGTTTAGCGTCTAGAGTTTGGAGTTTAGAGTCTGGAGTTTGAATATAATATTGAAAAATAGTTTTAAATTTGAATAATAGCGTTTGGTAATGCAATTTTGAATTAGAGTTTAAAGTCTGGAGTTTGGAAAGCTAAAAGCTGGGGGAGAGGAGCGTTCAGAGTTTAGATATTAGAGATTAA
Source organism: Hygrophila difformis (assembly GCA_030278955.1). NCBI lineage: Eukaryota > Viridiplantae > Streptophyta > Magnoliopsida > Lamiales > Acanthaceae > Hygrophila > Hygrophila difformis. The sequence continues at coordinate 21,327,336 of JAOANR010000003.1, forward strand.
AATTTGGCAGTTACTGTAATTAGTGTTTATTATATATAGGATTTTAGGCTATTTTTAATATGTATTTTAAAAGCTAAACGCTAATCGCTAGTGTTTGTTCCCAAACGCAGATATCAGTTTATTTTGAAGTATGATTTATCTCTTTTTTACTGTTTTTTTCCTCTTAAAAAATACTTAACAGCAGTTGGCTTGAGTGGATGGGGGCTTTAGTCACTTAAGCAAGGTCTCGGGTTCGAGCCTTGTGTATGCAAAAAACTGCTTTGGGAGAGGCGCTCTTAATTGCCCTTGCAGATCCTCGAGGGATTAGTCTTGGGTCCAATGTGGCCTGGGGATACCCTAGTATTCACCTAAAAAAATACTTAATAATGAATTGAAACTGTGATACGTGGTTGTTTCTTATCTATCTTGGTCAAATGGTCAAGCTCATTTGCTTTCAACATTATGGTTGGTAATCGATTTTCACCCGATCTCATATCCTTACGCTTTAATCTTTTATAACTTTGTTAACACCACAAGGCGGTTTTCCAAAGGCACCACAACATGAGGTGGTTCTTCAAAGGCTTGTGCAGTCAAAAAAAAAAAAAAAGTTGAGGCCTTTGCAGCCTAAGGCGGTTGCTAAAGGAGGAATCAAGAGTGGGCACATGGATGCGGTTGAAGTAGAAGCATGACATGGGACGGTTGACGACTCCCTCCTCTTATAAATACAAGTTCCATTATCAACATGAGGACCTCCAACACAACTTCTCAAGAAGCCGCATTACTTTTCTTTAGTTTTCTGCACTGTTATTTCATTATGCAATTTCCATTCCTTTACCGCTTTCTTCAATTATGTAATTTTTCCTTTGTTTATCGCTTTCCGTTCTTGTTTTCTGTAACTGCCCAGCCACAATAGGGGATCATGCAGACCCCCTCATTGACAGAACAAATGCGGCTTTCGATGACAGAATCGATCGCCGAGTTCATGCATCTACTCACGAGGCACCTTATGGATGTTTTGCGGCCTGCCATGGCCGATCAAATTGACCGAGGCTTCAATGCCTTGCGGACTCAACAGGAAGTAACTGCTTCTGCAAACATTCCTGCAAACGGCGTGTTGACGCAGCCATGTTCAGGGCTATCAGGCGGCCAACTACGGACTTGGGGGACAGTACCCAGCCAGCCACCACTCCTCGATGTGGGAGGCTTGGCTAGTCCATTTGTAAATCCATACCAGATAGCCTATGCTTTCAACGCAGCGGCACCCATGATGCCGAATCTTGGATATGCGCCTCCAGCGCCCATCTATGCGGCACCAGGCTGTTTAGTGGCCTCTAGTGTGTCTCCAGGCTGTACAGCGGCCTCTGGTGGCATTGGTATGCCGTCACGACAAGCGGCACCTTATGTGCCGAATGTTCCAGTTGGACCCTATATGGCGACACAGCCTGCACCCCAACCCTGGGGGCAGACACTACTGCAAGGGGGGCAGACGCCACAACCTTGGGGGCAGACAACACAAAATGCAACACAAGTCGCCACGGCTCCTACTACAACCCCAGTGGCGATGCCGCCTGTGCAGGCACCAACGGTGTCACCCGAGTTGCTTGCTGACATGATGCATCAACACTTCGGGATTCAACTAAGGCCGATGGAGCGGCCTACGTACCGAAAGCCATACCCTGATTGGGTAGACAGTATGCAACCATACCCACGAGGCTTCAAGATGCCTGAATTCTCCACATTTTCAGGGGATGAAGGCAAATCCACTGTGGAGCATGTGGGCAGGTTCACTGCACAGTGTAGGGAAGCAGCATCGAATGATTGGCTGAAGCTGAGGCTTTTTAGCTCATCCCTCACTGGTCCTGCCTTTGCCTGGTATGCATCCCTGCGGCCTAACTCAATCCAAAGTTGGGCCGACCTCGAGCGAGCGTTCCATGACAGGTTCTATACGCTGCTGTCACAGGTTAGTCTCGCAGACCTAACTAATGCGAAACAGTTTGCCGATGAAGCGGCAAGCACCTTTATTAACAGACTACAATGGCTTAAGGGCCGATGCACTATGGCGGTCCCTGATATGGAGATAGCCAATATTGCAGTGGCGAATATGTTGCCAAAATTGAAAGAGCATTTAATTGTGCAGGATTCTACTGATCTTGCCCAGCTGGCCGAAAGGGCGGCCCGCTTGGAAAAGTTCCTTGAGGAACAAGATAAGAAGTGTCGACTTACATACGTGAATACTTTCAATGAAGTGAAACCCGGTAAAGAGGAAAACGTACCAAGGGTGGTGGGCGACGCACTAACCCTGGGTGGAAACGACCCTGGATAGTGGCCCTAAAAGTGTCATCGACAGCGGCCTTGGAGGCCAAGTAGTTGGTGGCTGAGTAGTGGCAATATGACGATGGCAGCCGAGGCATGGCGGCTGGCGACTCCGTCACAGCGGCTGGGCTCTGAAGGCGGCGACTGAGGCTCTCAAGCTCGGGTGACTGAGGCAGGCTGCTTGATGGTGGCTTAGTAGACCGCATGATTGGCTGAGCAGTCTGTATGATGGTGGCTTAGCAGACTGCATGATTGGTTGAACAGGATGCATGATTGGCTAAGCAGGCTGCATAATGCCAGGTTGAGTGGCGGCTGAAGGCTGAGAAGTGGTGGCTGGAGCCTGCATAGTGGCGGCTGGCAGCATGAAGCACGGCGCCTGGCAGTGCGAAGCTGGAGACTGATCAATGGCGGCTAAGGAGATGCTGCTGGTGGCAGGGCAACTAGGGGTGTCGGCCGGGGCTTCCTTGGTGGCGGCTGAAGGGGATGCGATGGCGGTAGCTTTGCAAGCGATGCCAACAAACGAGCAGCGCGCGAGGCTGGGACCTAAGTGGCGGCCAGAGACTTCGAAACGGAGGCTGAAGCTTCCTAGAGGACGGCCAGGACTTCTTCAATGGCGGCTGGAGGATCCCTGGTGGCGGCTGGAAGGTACCTGGTGGCGGCTGGAAGGTCCTTGGTGGCGGCCGGGCAGAACGCGAATGGCGGATGAACAAGAGGAGCAAAGCGGCGGCTGGGAAGTGATGAATGGCGGTCGAGGCCCTTCAGGCGGCGGCTGGACCCCTTCGTATGGCGACCGAGGCTCCTCAATCAACAGCCAGCGCAGGCACGAGGCGGAGGTGATCCCGTGCAAGGCAGTGGCGGCCGGATAGTCGTCGAGGGCAGCTGAGCAGTGTCAAATGGCGGCTGAGTAGAGTAAATGGCGGCCGGAAGGTTGTGAATGGTGGCAGGCAGAAAACTCTCCAAAGGCGAATGGGAGCTTTTCAGTGGCGGCATACTGACGAAAGAAAAGAAAAAAAAAAGAAGAAAAAAAAACGCGCATAGTCTGTCTCAGAGCCAAATCGACAAACTGCGCGAGGGGGGCATTCATTTAACACCACAACACAAGGCGGTTCTTCAAAGGCACCACAACATGAGGCGGTTCTCCAAAGGCTTGTGCAGTAAAAAAAAAAAAAAAGTTGAGGCCTTTGCAGCCTAAGGCGGTTGCTAAAGGAGGAATCAAGAGTGGGCACATGGATGCGGTTGAAGTAGAAGCATGACACGGAATGGTTGACGACTCCCTCCTCTTATAAATACAAGTTCCATTATCAACATGAGGACCTCCAACACAACTTCTCAAGAAGCCGCATTACTTTTCTTTAGTTTTCTGCACTGTTATTTCATTCTGCAATTTCCATTCCTTTACCGCTTTCTTCAATTATGTAATTTTTTCCTTTGTTTATCGCTTTCCGTTCTTGTTTTCTGTAAGCTTTCAGTTCTTTTCAATACAAGTTTCTTTCCCGATTCTTCCTTTCCAAATTCCAATTGTAATTCAGGGATTTACTCCCAATAAATTTCACGGTCAACGAACTTGTATGATATGAATCTCATCACCCTTTCCGGCGTTTGAATTTTTTGTTCTTTTTTTCTTTTCTTTTTCTTTTTTTTTTAAAAAAAATATCGACATGAGTATACCTAGGGGTGAAAGCGGTACGGTAAATATCCGACCGATCCGATGCCGTATCCGATTATATTTGAATCCGAATCCGTTTTCGACTATCCGGCCGGATATTTCAATATTCGTATCCGAATCCGAATCCGTATTTTAATATCCGCATTCGTATTCGTATCCGAAAATATCTTACCGTATCCGAAAATATCCGACCGTGTCCGAAAATTGATAGGATATTATCCGGATTTTAAATATGGATATCCGAATATATTTATATATTATTATTTATTAATTAAAAATAATCAATAATTATAAAAATATTAAAAAATTATCAAATTTTCAAAAAGATTATAAAAAATTATCCGATAATCTGTATCCGATTGAATCTGTATCCATCGTATATCCGTCCTGTATCCGTACCGTATACGTAATCCGGAATATCCGAAACCGGATTCGTATCCGACCCACCCATATTCGATTCTAAATTCGACAAAAAATATGGATAATATCCGTATCCAATATTATCCGACCGTATCCGTAGCGTTTTTATCCCTAAGTATACCATCCATCAGCCCGTAAATATTGACCATATATTATTGAGTGACAGCATCGACTATCCATGTAACTGACGAGAGGCATTATCCGTTGTGTGAAAAAATAAATAAATAAAATAAAATCGTTGCCGTTTTAAGGGCTGATATGACACCTTGTCCTGAATACTTTGGCGAGGGAAAACAACATCCTAATTTAATGGTTTTATATTTATATCTTTTTTCCCCTAAAATTCTCCTTAGAATTGTTCTGTCACTTTAACTTGAAGTTAAAAATAATAAAGAGAAAAAAAGAAGAGTTTTTCGTTGGAACTTAGAGTGTTATTTTTAATTGATTAAGTTATTTATGAGTAAGTTTAAGTATCTTTAATTATTTTTATTATAAATAACTATGAATATAACTTATATAGGGACTTAGGCTTGATTAAGTGGTCGAGTACTCCGATTTTTAATGTTATATTTTATTAAGGGTGTTTGAATTGCTACACACTGTTATGCACACGGAGCTGTAGCTGCGGATTGAAGCTGTAGGCAGAGGCGAACCTGTGTGGGGGCATGGGGGTGCCCAGACCCCACCATTTTTTTTCTTTCATATATATATACCTATTTTTGTTATTTATTATATATATGCCTTTATATATATACATATATTAGATTTAGCTATTCCCTATTCATTTTTCTTGTCCAATCCAAAATTCAAGTTTATAATTTTCTTTTTTAAATTTTCTCTAATAATTTCTAATGTTAAATCATTTCTCCTCAATTATGAAAATTGTCGATTTATTGGCTGTATAATCATATTCAGAGTATTATAAAAACCGAACCTTATAATATTGTAGAATATATTTAAAAATTTACAATTTTTCATAAACATAGTATATGACATTATAACAAAAAATTTAAAGCACAAAAAAATACTTTCTATTTTTTTTAAAATTAAGTCATGCACCCAAAATACTGTCTATATGGAAAAAAAAAATCAATGTCTACGTACATAGTTCTTTACAAATAAGTAAAAAAAATATATTAAAACAAAAGTTATATTAAACCTCTTTTGCAAAGAACGACCAAATTGCAATGCACTACTACAAGTACGAAATACTAAACAAAAATAAAGAATATAAAAAATGTTATTAATAATTATCATAATACTTAATACATCATCTATTTTTTAGAGATTGCTACGGATCTACCCAGCATGCAGTCTAATGCATATTTTAAACCTTTAATAACTCAAATTCAGTACAAGTAAAAATTCTAAGAGTTAGATATTTAAAAACTACAATACAAGACGAATCTAACAAGATCTCACTTGGTTATACTTTAACTTACATAACCATGATAAAACTTTATACGAGTGAACCGTTGCCATTTATCAAACGTAGCTAACAAAAAAAAATGGAGAAAGTAGATTTTAAATAAATGGAGCAAAAAATTGAAAGTCTCATGGAAAAGCACAGATTGTAAACCCTATTAGCGAACCATGCAATAAGAACTAGGACCCCCCATTACTAATTTCCTGGGTCTGCCTCTGGCTGTAGGGAGCTGGAGCTGTAAGGAGTTGTGACGGTTGAAACTTTTGACAATTTCCGCACACGAGTATTTTCTAAAATATCCCAGGTTAACTTTATTAAATGAAAAGAGTTATGATTGATGGGAAAGGGGTTTAAGGATATATTTCGCTTTTTATTACTCATGTGAGAAACTTTGATTTCAAACGGCACTGTGGACCTCCCCTGCATGAAACTTTTTACAATTTCCTGCCTTGAAGATCCTTGCTATGAAACTTTTGACAAGTTCCCACTACATGAGTATTTTCTGAAAAATCATAATCCTGGTTTTCAATTTTATTTAATGAAACCAATTTATGATGGCGGAGTTGGGATTAGGGATATATTTATAGGTTGTCACGTTTTTATTACCGTGTTAAGAAACTGTGCCCCCGAAAGCGCACGGAGTAAAAAATTGCAGTATTTATAGTAAGACCGGATCGTTCACTGGAGGATGTGCGATAGAAGCAGGGCCCACGTCGTTTTACTAGATTTTCCATTCGTATTGCTCCAATTGGTTTGAAAAGTGATTAACATCTACTGACTGAATTTAAACTAGGCTATGAAAGCGTTTAAATCTGTTCTACAAAGCACATAAATTCTATTCTAGAAAGCGGGTAAAATTACTCTAAGAACGCGAGAAATTCTATAAAGCAATGAAAATTTACACTATGCTAGCTATGAAGCTGAATCACAATGTGGACAGAAGAGACAGGAAGAAAAGAATGAAAATTGGACAAGATTTAGATAAGACAGTATTAAGCTTCCATTTTTTTATGCACAGACCTTTGCTTGGGATAATCCTGTCAGATAGCTAATTCTCATGCTCTCAGTACTGCGTTCCCTTTAACAGACAGGTACTTACAGTATGAGTTTACATGTTCTTAAGACCGCAAGTTCTAAGATACCACAGATTTGTAACTGCCCTGGCCTGGGTATGTCACTTCATCTGTGGTGGACAAGCAACACCTGACAAATCATTTATTGAAATGCCAAGTACTATTATCATTCTCCCATGTCACACCCAAAGATTCTAATCAAGCCTGAACTATCCCTTAACTATCAATCCTAGTAGCAGTTACACGACTCTCAATACAACCGAGTGACCTCTAATGAAAGCAGTTTAAAAGAAAGCGGTAAAGAAAGCATTTAAAAAATTCTATCACTCGGCGGTTTTGAAGGTCTGACCCTGGTAGCAAAAGACAGCTCCCCCTCAGGACGAAGGAGTATGGATCAAGAATTCCCGGATCTTGGTGAACTACTTGTGTGTTCACTTCCTTCCGGGTGATTATGAGATACAAACTAATGAAACGGACTAATAAATTAGTTCATTCCGGATGCACTCACTCAGGACTCAAAAATAAGCTCTGGCGAGAGAGGATAGCAGTTGAAAGAAAACTCAACCCTATCTTATTAAATAACCAAGGCCTAGATGTTTTTCCTCTGAGATTATTTACTACACTGTATTTGAGTCCAAGTGGACCCCATCTCGGTGTAATATTTAATCTAGATTCCCAACAAACAACAATTTTTTGGAAAATAGTGAGTTTGAAAACCATTCCCTAAACATGTACTAGGCTCTCAATTAAAACACAGATCCTTTCAGTCTAGATGAGACTTAATTGCTGACTCTGCTTCTAATTTCCCAAAATCAACCCTTGACAGAATATGAATTAGTCATAACTGAAGAATTTATCCCTTACTCAGATCCGGATTTTACAAAGGAGTTTTTGTTGGAAATTTAATATGCAATATCTGTTTAAATCTGGACTTCTATTGTCCAAGGGAAGGATCCCAAAATATTATAGACCACATTAGTACATAATATTATCATGCATAAGAATATATGGAAGTATAAAGGCGGGTCTAGACAGAGAGTGAAACACAAATATGAAATGGTCAGAGGACCAAAGCAATGGCAGAATAATCAGGTGGACTGTAAACATCTACTGTCCAATTTCCCAGTTACTCGGATGGAGCGAATTTAGACAGATGGAACCCTAAAGTGGCTGTGTCGCTACCAGTTGGGCCCCTACTGTCTGTGAATTCAGATAAAAACCTACATGCTTCCTTTCTTCAGTACTTATCAGCTAATGTTGACAGACATTAGCAGGGTTATACTTCAGATTGGAATTTGGGTTTGGAAATTAAGATAACTAAATTAAAACTGCATCCGGATGGAAGTCGGTTGAGCAGCTATTATAATCCCGGATGGACGAACCGCCAAGGCTTCCACTGACTGCCATCCAGACCATGCAAAATAACACTTAGTAACTAATACCCAGGATACGAGCTAGTTATCCGTGAGGGAATACCCGCCAACATTAGTCTGGTGTATTCTTTACCAATTGTTACACACAATACGCAAAAGACAAAAGAAAATTAAAATAAAGAAAAGAACTTGTATGAGAGACATTGGTTTCTCATGCAAGGTTATGGATGCAATCCATGATTGATAGCTTAAATAATCCCTCCTACCATAATCAATTACAGTCCGGATTATCTGTTTAAGACATCACGACTTTGTTTATAGAAAAATAATTTAGTGGATATTGAACAAAGTTCCTTTAATCCAGATGATTATTGATCTCAATTATTGCTAATATTGACATTTAATTACTGGCTTAAGGGTTCAATCAATTAATGTGAAGAAGGAGAATGGAAAAATCTGCATAAAGTTGCTGATTACGGCGCTAAACAGATGTTACGACGCTATCCTAGGATAGCATCGTGAGGGTAGCGTCGTCATGGGTTGGTGTAAGAGATGAGAAATTTTGGATTAAAGGGGTATGTTCGACGCTATACACCAAATTACGGCGCTATACTAGGATAGCGTCGTAGATGTAGCGTCGTAGGTGGGTTGAGAAATTGGGGAAGAAAGAAAATTTTGGAAAAAGAAGAGCTACTACGGCGCTAGACATCAAATGACGGCGCTATCCTAGGATAGCGTCGTAAGGATAGTGCCCTAGGGTAGATTTTCAGAAGTGTTTGTGAAACTGGGGAGTACGACGCTAAACACTAAATGTCGACGCTATCCGAGGACAGCGTCGTAAGAATAGCGTCGTAGGTGGGTTATGTGAGAAAGTTTTGGGGACCTACGACTCTAAACAGAAATTACGACGCTATCTGAGGATAGCGTCGTTGGTTTAGCGCCGTAGGGCAAATTTGGTTTAAGTCTGGGCAACTACGGCGCTAAACCTCACCTACGACGCTATCCAAAGATAGCGCCGTAGGGCGGTTAGCGTCGTAGCTATCCCAGAAACATGTTGTTGTTCGGGTAATGCAATCTCTGCGATTGCAAACCATGTTTTCAGGTTCATAGTTCATCAATGCAAGGACAGTAATGAAATAAGATGAAAACAGTAAGCCAAAGTGCATAAAAACATGATAAAACAAGCTAAAAGCATACACCAATGAACCACAAACCCAAATGAGGGTTTTCAACCATAAAAACATGCATAAGAACCCAAAAAGAAGAAGACAGAAAACCCACATTGTAAAAGAAAATAAATTGACCAAATGGTCATTGAACCAAAACTAAAGCAAGAAAATCCATGGAATCATTTCCATTTAATGTTGTGGGACTCATTTGAAGCTTAACTTCCCATTTTATATCAAATGGTTTGATAATACCCATCATTTGGGTATTTCAAACCTAAATAAGAGTTTAACAAAACTGAAATAAATATAAAACTGGCTAACTAATCTGGAATTCTCAAAATAACACTAATCTATGCAGAAATTTAAACTAACTAGATACATAAATTAAATAATACACAAAATAAAACTAACTACTCTAACTAACCTACACTGTTCTCAAGGACTCTAGTTGCCTTCAAGTTTGGAATGTGGTGAAGTGACAAGACCAGGGGGTCAACACCTCTATATATAGGTGAGAAACCCTAGGCCCATGAGCCCCCAGCCTTGAAATTTGAATTCTGGCAAGGCTTACGACGCTATAGGTGGCTTACGGCGCTATCCTTGCTACGGCGCTATCCATGCTTAGCGTCGTCCACTCTTCTTCAGATGTCAGCTTTGGTTTCCTCCTACGGCGCTAGACCAAGCTACGGCGCTATCCATGCATAGCGTCGTAGTTGTGTCTAGCGTCGTAATATCCTGTAAAATTATCTTTTTGTGGGTTTTTCATTTCTTTTCCCATCTTTTTATTTCCTTTTTCTTTTCTTTTCTTTTTCTCATGTTTTTGGATTTTTCTAACATAAACGTGTAATAAAATTACATATTTATGCATTTTTTCATACCAGCTCAATATTTTTACAGTTATGCATAAATCAGTCCAATTCAACTGCTTTCTTATTTAATATAAGACCGGAATGCGATCAAATGCCCGTTTCAGACACGGAAATGGATTGAAAATAATGGTCATTTCTGGCCATTATCAACATCCTCACATTTAATACTGATCGTCCCCGAGCAGTCAGAGTCAATGTTCCTAAGAACACGGACTCTACATATTCAATCCATTTTCGTGGCTTCATAAATTACATTCTTTTTAGATTGAGATAAGACAATTCAAAAACTACAAGTGTTAAATTCCCTTGATTGCAGTGTTTAATAAAATGATACTTGCTCACTACATCGGGCCTACAAATCAAACATCATTTTCAACCCTTCATGAACATTCATGTTTGAAAAATGCAAAGATTAAGAATGAGAATTAGGGCATGACACGAACATAATTCATAAAACAGAGCCTCACATATAAGAGAATCGGAAAGTTCACTCACTCTCAATTGGGGTTTAATAATGATCACTCAAAATCAATTTTAATTGAATTATCCCATAAGCTTGCAATCAGACCAACTCGCCACCGGCTCATTTCTTCAAACCGAGATCACGAGGTCTTATTTAAGGGTTATAACGGGGCATACGGTTGTAACATTTGGTAGGAAAGGGAAATAATTGGGCTAGAAGTGGCAAGGATTTATTCTATCATCACTTGGCATATTTTTCTTTAAAATTTATGATCATCAACATTTTTCTTTTGTTTGTGCTTTTCTTTTCATATTGCATGACATTAGACTATGTCTAACTTGCTTTGTCATTTGCAATTCATTTTGTGTTGAATTGAATCCAACATTTTTTTTTGATCGGTTTTTGAATACCGATAAATGGTTTTGATGATTATAAATTGTAATGCTTGATAAAATTCATTCTTGCCTACTTGGGTTGAATGTATTGGTCTTTTTGTGGGTTAGGAAAAATATAGAGGGCTTCAAAGAAAAGTTAGGCTTATAGGCTCAAATTGGTTAATCCTAAAGGGAGAATATTTTTGGGTTTGGATTTCAAACGAAGGCCAAAATTTTTGGTTTTCTAGGTGCCTCGATCATATGCTCGATTTTTGGAATATGGCATGGTCTTGAATCGGTCCCAATCGCAAGTTCTAGTTTCCTTTAATCAAAATGATTCACACGTCAAAGAAATGAATAAGTAAAAGTGACTCATGGCTCAAATCTCACAAGGTTGGATTGATTCATGTCATATAGTTTTCTCAAATTTAATCAAAGCTTAATCCCAACACTTTATTCAATCAAAATCTCTAACATGCAGATTTATTACCCAATAAGCTGATCGCATCATTAAATTTTTATAGCTCAAAACCTCAGGAATTCATGTCATGCATGTTTTTAATTATATTATCCCAATTTAAAAGTTTGAAATTTAAATCACAAGCCTAAATTCAACATGTGAATTTAGAGCAGGTTTATGCATACTTTTGCTGGTTATTTAATTTAAAGCAGTAAAGAGGCACTACTGACATATGGAGCATGTCAACAGCATATTTTTGGCCTGACAGTCACTTATTCATCTCGGACTGTCAGACATCTTTTCAAGAAGAAAACAAATAAAAATTGTTGCAGATCTCAAACTTGAGTTCAATTTGTGGGAAGCAGTAAATTACATCAGATATAAGAGATTCCTATGCAGTTAGCACGAATCTGCATGCAAAAGAGGAAATCCCTTATATGATGCCTACATTAGAACTTAAATAAGATAGAACATTTCAGAATTCACCCTTCTTCTCTTAGAGAATGTATCTGAGCCAGTGGACGTAGCTGGTCAGCTCACAGCGCAGGCACCAGCCATTGTGGTCTCTCAGGGGTTCATGCATCCTTGTGTAGTAGACCCGGGGTGGTTGGTCTGCAAAAATGTAGGGGGTGTCCGGATTGTCCGCCATCCATGAGAGAGTGTTGGTGGCCGTGTAGTTCAGGACCGATCGATGGGTCACCATTCTCTCTATCATTCTGATCCCCTGATTGACCTGGCCTTCATCCAGCTTGCTCATAAGCATCAGTCCACGGATGAAGATTGACGCCTTGTGATTGTCCTCTATGCCTGGCCGCAGCAGTTCACAGGCTCGCTCCTCATCCTCTTCTGCAAATGCCAGGAGTGCTGGAACAATTTGGAGGTTGAAGTTTCCAGCCTCCGTGCATGTGTGCAGAAATCTTTCTTTCTCCCCCCGTATCCTCCCTTGCCACTGCCTTACCCTAGCAGTATCCAACTCGCACCGCTTGTACACGATGGCAAGATTTCCTGCATTCCTAAACTTCCGGCATGTTTCTTGTGCAGTGAACACTTCCCTGACCTCATCCTCTCCTATTCAGGAGAGGATTTCACCTAGGAGCTCATCCGGTAGATCCAGCAGATGGGTTCCTTCGGGTGCAGGATCTGGGATAGGAAGATTGCCCCTGAAAAGATAAGAAGGGATGAATCCAATTTTTATAATTTCCTCAGAAATTATCCAAATTCAGAAACCAACATCCTCACATTTAGAGTCTTGCTCTAAATGTGAGATTATTAAGTTTCTGACTTGAACTTAGTATAAAGCATATGTAAACTAAATTTTTGTGAAGGGATAGGGGTCATTGGGCCCCTATATATTTTTAGTGGGCCATTGGGCCCAAAACTTTGATTTTCCAATATTATTGAACAAGTCCGAGACACTTGTTGAAAATGGAATGAGATAGGATGATGGAGATGAAATGCTCGAATTTTGGAATGTGTAGTGGAGGCGTGGCGCAATGGATTTGCTATTCCCGGATTGTTTGGACTGTATTGGACAGTTAAAAACATCCCCGAGAATTTTGCAAATACTATTTTTAATTAATTTTTTTAATGGGTTGACTTGTTTTATTAATAAAAGTGGGATGTGAGTGGTCCCATTTGGATTTTTGAAAAGGATAGCAGTTGGGTGACAAAATACTGCTATTTACTCACACTACAGTTCCATTGGGAACAAAAGGAATAAGTCAGTATTAAATCTATTAACTCTTTTTGTCTTTTTGCAAAAGGTCACTTTCCTTTGAAAAAGTGGTAAGCTCCCATTGGGTGCTTGTACTATATTTCCAAAAATAAGCAGACACTTATTCCAAAAGATCTTGAGACAGTGAAAGCAGATATGCCAAAAGGATTTTTCACTTGAATGCTTCATGCCAAAACTAACAACATCATGGTGTTCATAACAGCACCCTAAGATTCATTAGTTCATCTTCTCCAGTTTCAACCTTTAAAAAAAATTTCAAACCTTTAACAGTTTTAAAACAGTTTTTCAACAGGTTCTTTGAGGGTTTCAAAAAGGTTTTAAAACACCACTCAAAACCGAAATCATTCACAACCCAAAACAGAAAAACAAAGACACTCACAAACCACATTGTGCCATTTTCTACCAAAAAGTAAGAAAAGAAGCCAAAGATTTTGATGGAGGCCATGAACAGGAACGACTGGGTTTTACCCTGCCCTCCATGGTTCGGGTCTGGGCAAAGGTCCCAGGTTTGGAAGGAGTCTGTAGATTCTGTCCATGGTGTCTCCTTGGATTTGTGGAGAGAGGTGTTGTTACGAGAACTCTGCGTTCAGCGTAGGTGTTTTTGGGAGTGGTTTTGGGAGTGGGAGTGCGACAGTGTGGGACTGAAGAAGGAGAAGGTTGGGGTATTTATAGGTGAGAAAAGGGGTTTCTATGACGCTATACTTAGCCTACGGCGCTATACTAGCGCCGTAGGTTTTGTTCAGCGTCGTATGGTTGGTGGAGAGATAAGGACGTACTACGGCGCTATGCCTTTATTACGGCGCTATCCAAGGACAGCGTCGTTCTTAAGGGACTGCGTCGTAGGTAGATTAAAAAGAGGGGGAAGTGCCCTACGGCGCTATCCCATTACTACGGCGCTATTCTAGGATAGCGTCGTAGGTGAGGGTAGCGTCGTAAGTGAAGGCGGACTGGGCCCGAGTAGACGAAATTGGGCCTCAGTTGGTTTTATTTGTTTTGGACTTGGGAGATTTTAGTCCAAAACATTTTTGTGTTATAATAGAGCTATCTTAATTAAATTAAACTTGCATAAAATAGGTTGGATTAATTCCATTTGTTTGCAAAAATTATTTCGGATTTTAAATTGCTTTAATTTCCGAAATCATTTTCTTAAATTCATGGACTTAATCCAACCGGGAACTTGGTTTTCTGCTTTATTTTTCTGCTCCTCTTTTGGTAGTTCCGGTATTTCTGCAAGACAGATAAATAGATCAATAGGTTAGGTTTTCTCCAAATATCAACATCCTCACATTTAGAGTCTTAGTACTCTAAATGTTTAATTGATTTTTGGATATTCTCTGATAAAATACACATATATAAATATGTAATATGAAATGAAATTTTTGTGATTTTAATGTTGTTTCTTATTAAGTGTAAGCCGGGTCTGCCACTGCTTGGCTTTCTTTCTCCGGATCGAACTGTTCGATGTTTTCCTTTAATCGATATCCATTCACCACTATGTTGCCCTTGTCAGTTCGGATCCTGACGGCTCCATTTTGAAACACTTCTAACACTTCATGTGGTCCCTCCCATCTGGATTTGAGCTTTCCAGGGAACAGCTTCAACCTAGAATTGAACAACAATACACTTTGACCAACATAGAAATGCTTAGGCTTAATCCGGCGATCGTGTAACTTCTGGGTCCGCTCCTTATAAATTCGAGAGCTTTCATAAGCTAATGCTCGTATTTCCTCAATTTCATTGAGGTCCAACTTGCGTTTGCTCTGAGCAACTTTCGGATCGAAGTTGAGCGTTTTAACGGCCCAGTAAGCTTTATGCTCTAACTCTACGGGCAAAGGACAAGCTTTTCCGAAGACAAGCCTGTATGGAGACATCCCAATAGGAGTCTTATATGCCGTGCGGTATGCCCATAAAGCGTCATTGAGCTTACGTGCCCAATCCTTACGGGTTATCCCAACTGTGGCTTCGAGTATATGTTTGATTTCGCGATTGGATACTTCGACTTGACCACTAGTCTGAGGATGATAAGGCGTGCCTATCTTATGGAGGATCCCATTTTTACTCATTAAAGTTTCAAAAGCTTTATTAATAAAGTGTGTTCCTCCATCAGATATCACCACCCTAGGTATGCCAAATCGACTGAAAATGTTGTTCTTGAGGAACTTGATGACTTGGCTACCATCATTGGTTGGTAATGCGACAGCCTCGACCCATTTGGACACGTAATCGACAGCTACCAAGATATAGTAATTTCCACCGGATGGTGGGAACGGTCCCATGAAGTCAATGCCCCATACATCGAAAATCTCAAGTGTGAGAATTCCCTTTTGAGGCATCTCATCCCTCTTGGAGATGTTTCCTAATCTTTGGCATTTGTCGCAACCTTTCACAAATGTCCTGCAATCCTCATATATGTGAGGCCAATAAAATCCACATTCGAGGACCTTGTGGGCCGTTCGAGCGGGACCGTGGTGACCTCCATATTCTGATTCATGGCATTTTCTGACAATTTGATAGGCTTCATGCTCGGTCACACATCGCCTGATTATTGAATCGGCGCAGTGTTTGAAGAGATAAGGTTCTTCCCAGAAGTAGTTTAAGACATCTTGGTTGAACTTATTCTTCTGATGATTGTTCGAAAACTGTGGTGTTATTCCGCACGCCAAGAAGTTAGCGATGTCGGAAAACCATGGACAAGCTTGATCGTGCAAGTGCAATGCGAACAACTGTTCATCCGGGAACTCTTCATTAACGGCTTTTTCCTTTTTATCATTATCTAATCGAGATAAGTGGTCAGCAGCACCATTATCTCGACCTCGCCTATCTTTTATTATGATGTCGAATTCTTGCAACAGAAGTACCCACCTGATTAATCGAGGTTTTGCATCTTGTTTGCTAAACAAGTATCTCAATGCAGTATGATCGGTGTACACTATGGTCTTCGTACCTATAAGATACTGTCTGAATTTGTCAAACGCGAAGACTACAGCATACATCTCTTTCTCCGTTGTGGTGTAGTTGACTTGGGCTCATTCAAGGCATGACTTGCGTAATGAATTACGCAATGTCTCCCGTCCTTATGTTGCCCAAGAACTGCACCCACGGCGAGACCACTAGCATCGCACATTACCTCGAAAGGTATTGACCAATCGGGTGGTTGCACTATCGGTGCAGAAACCAACATCTTCTTGAGCGTGTCAAAGGCTTGGACACACGCTTCATTTATTAAGAAGGGATTTTCTTTACAAAGCAGATTAGTGAGCGGCTTGGCAATTTTAGAGAAATCCTTAATGAATCTCCGGTAAAAACCGGCATGCCCTAAGAAGCTCCTAACTGATTTGATCGAGTTAGGAAGAGGGAGATTGGAAATGATAGAAACTTTGGCTGGATCAACTTCAATACCTGCACGAGAAATGCGATGACCTAACACTATGCCCTCAGTGACCATAAAATGGCACTTTTCCCAATTTAAAACCAGGTTAGTGTCCTCACATCTCTTAAAAATCTTTGCAAGATTGGTCAAACAATCTTCAAATGTATCTCTATATACAGAGAAGTCATCCATGAAAACCTCAATGTATTTTTCGATAAATTCAGAGAATATAGACATCATGCATCTTTGAAAAGTAGCAGGTGCATTGCAAAGACCAAATGGCATGCGCCTATAGGCAAAAGTGCCATAAGGGCAAGTAAAAGTTGTTTTTTCATGGTCTTCGCTTGAAATAACAATCTGATTATACCTAGGATAACCATCCAAAAAGCAATAAAACTCTCTCCCTGCCAACCTCTCAAGCATTTGATCAATAAATGGCAATGGAAAATAGTCCTTGCGGGTGGCCTCATTCAGTTTCCGGTAGTCGATGCAAACTCTCCATCCGGTCACTGGCCTGGTTGCAACCTCTTCTCCTTGCTCATTCTGAGTTATGCACATCCCTCCTCGTTTTGGTACGACCTGCACTGGGCTAACCCATTTGCTGTCAGAAATAGGATAGATTATACCAGCATCTAAGAGCTTGATAACCTCTTTTCTTACCACTTCTTGCATGAGGGGATTCAAACGCCTCTGAGGCTGACGGGAGGGTTTATACTCTTCTTCCATTAAAATCCTGTGCATGAAAATAGAAGGGCTTATTCCTTTTATATCAGAAATGGTCCAACCTATTGCATGTACATGTTTCTTAAGAACGACCACCAGAGCATTTTCTTGCTCTTAGGAGAGCTTAGCCGAAACAATCACAGGTAATTTTTTATGTTCTGCGAGAAACGCGTACTTGAGATGATCGGGTAATGTTTTAAGTTCAAGCTCTGGTGGACATTCAACGGAAGGGAGTAATTTGCGAGAAATGGGTAGTGGGAGATCAGATTTACCTTCGGGACCCTGCGTCAGTACAGGGCCCTCTTCTTCCTCTTCGGTGCCATCATTCTCCTGTGCAGTGAAATCAGCACCGTCATATGCTTCAAGGTCCCCGGAGTCGGGATCCTCAAATTGGATGGCGCTGCACTGTTCCTTTGGCTCAGCACCAGCAGGCATCAGTACCTGCTTTGAAGATTCATACAGCATCATTTCATCATTGTTTCCAGAGTCTAGCTCTTTCCTAACTATTACATCATCAAAAGAAAAACAAGAACTGTCGTTCGGGAATTTCTGCAGTTGCTCCATGTCGAAGATGACTTCATCCCCATCAACACGGAGTGTCACCCTTCCGGATTTGGCATCAATCAGTGCTCCGCCTGTGGCCAAGAACGGCCTGCCTAAAATGAGAGGCATGTCAGAGTCCTCCTCGATGTCCAGAATGATGAAATCCACTGGAAATGGAGTACTGCCGGCTTTGATTATCACATCTTTCAAAATTCCGATTGGCTTTGTAATTGACCTATCTGCAAGCTGGAGCCTCATTTTGACCGGTTCCACCACTCCAAGCTTAAGACGTTTAACCATGGTTAATGGCATAACGTTAATGCTGGAGCCGAGGTCACACAGCCCTTTTCCAGCGTTGCTCTGGCCAATCCGAATTGGCAACGTATAGCATCCGGGGTCCTCCTTCTTTTCTGGCAGCTTCTTCTGAATGATCGCACTGCAAGTGCTGTTGAGTACCACCAATTCGTCCTGCTCAACCTGTCTCTTTCCTGAAATCATTTCTTTCAAGAACTTAGCATAGACTGGCATTTCAGAGATAATTTCAATCAAAGGAATGGTAATCTCAACTTCCCGCAGTCTTTTCAGAAATTTTTCAAACTTCAGATCTTGTTGCTTATTTTTAAGTCTAGCCGGGTAAGGAACCCTAGGCATGAACTTGTTTTTGTTATCATGTTTTGGTGGTAGATGGTTAGAGGTTGTACCTTCACCATTACCGTTTTTTGTTTCTGCCGTTCCTTTTGCAGCGTCAGTCTGCTGTTCGGCTTCTTCCTGGTCATCCATTGCTTCCTCATCAGCATTGTCAACAGCATCATCATCTTCCTCATGAGTGTTTCCAACATCCACTCCCCTTGGTCCAGCCAGTGTCTTCCCAGATTTCAAAGTTATTGCTTTGCATTGCGGGTTCTTTTCCGCAGTGCTTGGCAATGTCCCTTTATCCCTTTCTGCATTTCATTAGCCATCTGAGTAACTTAGGTCTCCACATTTCTGATAGAGGCCTGCAGTTGAGTATTGATCTCCTTCTGGCTAGTGATAAAATCAGTCATCAAATTCTCCAGCCTTGAAGGAGGCTTTTGATTTTGATTCTGATTCTGGTTTTGGTTCCATTGGCCTTGGTTTGGAATGAATTGAGGCTGGAAGTTTTGGGGCTGAAAGTTTTGAAAGTTCTGGGTAGGCTGTTGGAAATTTTGAGGAGGTCTCTGTTGGATCTGGGGTTGGAAACCTGGGTTCTGAAAATTCTGTCCCCTGTTCTGATTGAACCCTTGGTTCTGCTGAGGATTGAATTGCTGCTGTTGTGGTTTGTTCAAGAGGTGGGAATTAAGGGCATTGTTGTTTGAGTATGACAGGTTTGGGTGTCTATTTGGGAAGGCCCCTGCATAGTTACAACTTTCGGCTGTAACCTGTTCGCATGTATCAGTTGCATGAGCACCTTGACATAGTCTACAAATCACATCTGTTTGCTGTCCTTGAGTGGAGCTCACAGCTCCCTGATTAACAGACAATGCTGCCACCTGCTCTTGAAGCTTTTCAATATCTGATTTTTCTGTTGTACCTACAGCACACAAACCACGAGGGGGAGGGGAATTAACATCATCAGTTAAAACAGATCTGTTTACACTCATTGCTTCAATCTTGCCCCATGCTTGATCCATCGGAATGTATAGCAGATGTTGACCGCCGGCAGCATCAAGCATGTTTTTCCATGCTGGGGTCAAACCGTTATAGAACTTTCTCAATTTCTCCCAATCATGGAAACCATGCTGGGGACATTTCCTGAGCAAGTTGAAGAACCGTTCCTTTGCGTCATACAGGGACTCGTCTGGCTTCATCTTGAATTCCGCAATCTTAGAGCGGCATTCATCCACCTTGGACTCAGGGAAGTATTTCGTCAGGAAATTTCTGATCACGTCTTCCCATGCGGACTTCGGGTTCACGGGCAGTGATTTGTACCATGTTCTTGCTCCGCTAGTCAGAGAGAAAGGAAACAGCCTTAATCGAATGGTGTTAGCAGATACATTCTGGTTCTTGATAGTATCACACAACTCTAGGAACGTCTGCAGGTGATCATGGGGATCTTCATGACTTGCTCCTGCGAACTGATTGCTCTGAACAAGATTGATGAGGGCAGGCTTTAATTCGAAATTCCTGGCCAAGAATGGAGCTTATCCAGGAATGTTCAAATATGGCTCTAAGATTGGCTGCATGTAATCGGCGGCTGCTGCTTGTTGATTGTTCTCAACCCCTCCTTGATATTGCTGTGGGTAGTAGTTCTGATGCATATAATAGTTCCTCGGGTCATTGAAGTCATTAGGATTCGGGGGATTCTGATGGGGGTTCTGGTACTGCTGATTTTGCTGGTTTTGGAAGTTTTGGTGGTTTTGGTTATTTGGTGGGTTTTGAGGGTTCGGGTTGGGAGGAGGTGCCTCGAAGTGTTTCTGTTCAATGTTTGGTGGGTTCCCACCTCCCTGTATGATCTGAGGAGGGGGATCATCCAAATCATCGTTATTAGCATCCTCGGGGTCTTCCTCGATGTTGTGAAGTGGTGGATTGGGTGGGATGATTGGAGGAAGGTCAGGGTTTGCCATATCAGAGATGTCGCTACTGGTGCTTGGTGAAAGTAGTGCCTGTCTCTCCCGTTCCCGTCTTCGTTTAGTCTCCGCCCTAAGGCGTCGAGCTGTCTTTTCTATCTCTGCGTTGTACGGGATTTCGGCTGGCGTCTGCTTCCTCCTTTGCATAGAACAACGGCTTCAACAATGATGGTACCTGTACATTTCCCCAGGTTAGAATTGGTTTCGAGGGTGAGTATTTATATTTATATGTATAAGCAAACTAGGAGCAATGAGGAGTGTAATTCTCTAATAAAACGGCGCTGCATCCTCCCCGGCAACGGCGCCATGAATCTTTTGACAATTTCCGCACACGAGTATTTTCTAAAATATCCCAGGTTAACTTTATTAAATGAAAAGAGTTATGATTGATGGGAAAGGGGTTTAAGGATATACTACTATTTCGCTTTTTATTACTCATGTGAGAAACTTTGATTTCAAACGGCACTGTGGACCTCCCCGGCATGAAACTTTTTACAATTTCCTGCCTTGAAGATCCTTGCTATGAAACTTTTGACAAGTTCCCACTACATGAGTATTTTCTGAAAAATCATAATCCTGGTTTTCAATTTTATTTAATGAAACCAATTTATGATGGCGGAGTTGGGATTAGGGATATATTTATAGGTTGTCACGTTTTTATTACTCGTGTTAAGAAACTGTGCCCCCGAAAGCGCACGGAGTCAAAAATTGCAGTATTTATAGTAAGACCGGATCGTTCACTGGAGGATGTGCGATAGAAGCAGGGCCCACGTCGTTTTACTAGATTTTTCATTCGTATTGCTCCAATTGGTTTGAAAAGTAATTAACATCTACTAACTGAATTTAAACTAGGCTATGAAAGCGTTTAAATCTGTTCTACAAAGCACATAAATTCTATTCTAGAAAGCGGGTAAAATTACTCTAAGAACGCGAGAAATTCTATAAAGCTATGAAAATTTACACTATGCTAGCTATGAAGCTGAATCACAATGTGGACAGAAGAGACAGGAAGAAAAGAATGAAAATTGGACAAGATTTAGATAAGACAGTATTAAACTTCCATTTTTTATGCACAGACCTTTGCTTGGGATAATCCTGTCAGATAGCTAATTCTCATGCTCTCAGTACTGCGTTCCCTTTAACAGACAGGTACTTACAGTATGAGTTTACATGTTCTTAAGACCGCAAGTTCTAAGATACCACAGATTTGTAACTGCCCTGGCCTGGGTATGTCACTTCATCTGTGGTGGACAAGCAACACCTGACAAATCATTTATTGAAATGCCAAGTACTATTATCATTCTCCCATGTCACACCCAAAGATTCTAATCAAACCTGAACTATCCCTTAACTATCAATCCTAGTAGCGGTTACACGACTCTCAATACAACCGAGTGACCTCTAATGAAAGCAGTTTAAAAGAAAGCGGTAAAGAAAGCATTTAAAAATTCTATCACTCGGCGGTTTTGAAGGTGTGACCCTGGTAGTAAAAGACAGCTCCCCCTCAGGACGAAGGAGTATGGATCAAGAATTCCTGGATCTTGGTGAACTACTTGTGTGTTCACTTCCTTCCGGGTGATTATGAGATACAAACTAATGAAACGGACTAATAAATTAGTTCATTCCGGATGCACTCACGCAGTACTCAAAAATAGGCTCTGGCGAGAGAGGATAGCAGTTGAAAGAAACTCAACCCTATCTTATTAAATAACCAAGGCCTAGATGTTGTTCCTCTGAGATTATTTACTACACTGTATTTGAGTCCAAGTGGACCCCATCTCGGTGTAATATTTAATCTAAGATTCCCAACAAACAGCAATTTTTTGGAAAATAGTGAGTTTGAAAACCATTCCCTAAACAGGTACTAGGCTCTCAATTAAAACACAGATCCTTTCAGTCTAGATGAGACTTAATTGCTGACTCTGCTTCTAATTTCCCAAAATCAACCCTTGACAGAATATGAATTAGTCATAACTGAAGAATTTATCCCTTACTCAGATCCGGATTTTACAAAGGAGTTTTTGTTGGAAATTTAATATGCAATATCTGTTTAAATCTAGACTTCTGTTGTCCAAGGGAAGGATCCCAAAATATTATAGACCACATTAGTACATAATATTATCATGCATAAGGATATATGGAAGTGTAAAATTAATTGACCCAAAATATAAAGGCGGGTCTAGACAGAGAGTGAAACACAAATATGAAATGGTCAGAGGACCAAAGCAATGGCAGAATAATCAGGCGGACTGTAAACATCTACTGTCCAATTTCCCAGTTACTCGGATGGAGCGAATTTAGACAGATGGAACCCTAAAGTGGCAGTGTCGCTACCAGTTGGGCCCCTACTGTCTGTGAATTCAGATAAAAACCTACATGCTTCCTTTCTTCAGTACTTATCAGCTAATGTTGACAGACATTAGCAGGGTTATACTTCAGATTGGAATTTGGGTTTGGAAATTAAGATAACTAAAATAAAACTGTATCCGGATGGAAGTCGGTTGAGCAGCTATTATAATCCCGGGTGGACGAACCGCCAAGGCTTCCACTGACTGCCATCCAGACCATGCAAAATAACACTTAGTAACTAATACCCAGGATACGAGCTAGTTATCCGTGAGGGAATACCCGCCAACATTAGTCTGGTGTATTCTTTACCAATTGTTACACACAATACGCAAAAGACAAAAGAAAATAAAATAAAGAAAAGAACTTGTATGAGAGACATTGGTTTCTCATGCAAGGTTATGGATGCAATCCATGATTGATAGCTTAAATAATCCCTCCTACCATAATCAATTACAGTCCGGATTATCTGTTTAAGACATCACGACTTTGTTTATAGAAAAATGTTTTAGTGGATATTGAACAAAGTTCCTTTAATCCAGATGATTATTGATCTCAATTATTGCTAATATTGACATTTAATTACTGGCTTAAGGGTTCAATCAATTAATGTGAAGATGGAGAATGGAAAAATCTGCATAAAGTTGCTGATTACGGCGCTAAACAGATGTTACGACGCTATCCTAGGATAGCATCGTGAGGGTAGCGTCGTCATGGGTTGGTGTAAGAGATGAGAAATTTTGGATTAAAGGGGGTATGTTCGACGCTATACACCAAATTACGGCGCTATACTAGGATAGCGTCGTAGATGTAGCGTCGTAGGTGGTTTGAGAAATTGGGGAAGAAAGAAAATTTTGGAAAAAGAAGAGCTACTACGGCGCTAGACATCAAATGATGGCGCTATCCTAGGATAGCGTCGTAAGGATAGTGCCGTAGGGTAGATTTTCAGAAGTGTTTGTGAAACTGGGGAGTACGACGCTAAACACTAAATGTCGACGCTATCCGAGGACAGCGTCGTAAGAATAGCGTCGTAGGTGTGTTCTGTGAGAAAGTTTTGGGGACCTACGACTCTAAACAGAAATTACGACACTATCTGAGGATAGCGTCGTTGGTTTAGCGCCGTAGGGCAAATTTGGTTTAAGTCTGGGCAACTACGGCGCTAAACCTCACCTACGACGCTATCCAAAGATAGCGCCGTAGGGCGGTTAGCGTCGTAGCTATCCCAGAAACATGTTGTTGTTCGGGTAATGCAATCTCTGCGATTGCAAACCCTGTTTTCAGGTTCATAGTTCATCAATGCAAGGACAGTAATGAAATAAGATGAAAACAGTAAGCCAAAGTGCATAAAAACATGATAAAACAAGCTAAAAGCATACACCAATTAACCACAAACCCAAATGAGGGTTTTCAACCATAAAAACATGCATAAGAACCCAAAAAGAAGAAGAAGACAGAAAACCCACATTGTAAGAGAAAATAAAGTGACCAAATGGTCATTGAACCAAAACTAGAGCAAGAAAATCCATGGAATCATTTCCATTTAATGTTGTGGGACTCATTTGAAGCTTAACTTCCCATTTTATATAAAATGGTTTGATAATACCCATCATTTGGGTATTTCAAACCTAAATAAGAGTTTAACAAAACTGAAATAAATATAAAACTGGCTAACTAATCTGGAATTCTCAAAATAACACTAATCTATGCAGAAATTTAAACTAACTAGATACACAAATTAAATAATACACAAAATAAAACTAACTACTCTAACTAACCTACATTGTTCTCAAGGACTCTAGTTGCCTTCAAGTTTGGAATGTGGTGAAGTGACAAGACAAGGGAGTCAACACCTCTATATATAGGTGTGAAACCCTAGGCCCATGGGCCCCCAGGCCTTGAAATTTGAATTCTGGCAAGGCTTACGACGCTATAGGTGGCTTACGGCGCTATCCTTGCTACGGCGCTATCCATGCTTAGCGTCGTCCACTCTTCTTCAGATGTCAGCTTTGGTTTCCTCCTACGGCGCTAGACCAAGCTACGGAGCTATCCATGCATAGCGTCGTAGTTGTGTCTAGCGTCGTAATATCCTGTAAAATTATCTTTTTGTGGGTTTTTCATTTCTTTTCCCATCTTTTTATTTCCTTTTTCTTTTCTTTTCTTTTTCTCATGTTTTTGGATTTTTCTAACATAAACGTGTAATAAAATTACATATTTATGCATTTTTTCATACCAGCTCAATATTTTTACAGTTATGCATGAATCAGTCCAATTCAACTGCTTTCTTATTTAATATAAGACCGGAATGCGATCAAATGCCCGTTTCAGACACGGAAATGGATTGAAAATAATGGTCATTTCTGGCCATTATCAACGGTCAGTTTTATTTAAGTATTTGGTACGACTAGTTGTAGCTGTCATAAAATTTATAAAATGACATAAAATGACAAATATTTATGTAGACTATTGGATAGTGTTGGTTATTGGGTTAACATTGTAATTGGATATAAATAAGCTTGCTAACTTTTTTTAACACTACATTAGGTAGCTTATATTTGTAGAGCTTCAAATTGTAGCTACAGCTCTCAAAAGCTAGTGTACAGAACAGAGCTACAATTTTGATATAAAATCAAAAGCTATTAAAAGCTCCCAAAAGCTTTCAAAGCTACGTACAAAACAGATTCTTATTATTTTTATCTTTTTGTAATTTGTGTAATAAAATAAAAATAAAATTTAAGTGGATCCACAGCTTGTGGGGCTTAGGCTAGTCCATCTTAAAAGTTGTATGTAGACTTTAAATTTCTTTTTCTTCGAATGACACATCCATTCTCAGTCCAATACAATCTCTAAACAACTCCTACAAAATAAAACATTAGAAACATTATCAATGCAGCAAAAACAAGCAGAAACCAGGGAACAGTAAAGGAAGAAATAGCCCCATGTTCGACTCCTCTTCAATCAACACCACTATTTTAAAACCATGCCTCCACCTTCCCTTCCCCCATTGCTCCGCGCCTAGCCCATGGATCAGCCGATGTATTTCTTTCCCTCAATATGTGATCCACCTGAACCTCACCTGCCAAGTTCATGATCGCCAGGATAGGATCCAGAAGACTGTGAAATTTCCAAGGCATAGAGCCCGGATCTTTCAGCCATTTTACTACATTAGACGAGTCGCACTAAAAAATCAACTTTTGAAGAGGGAAACCTTGATCACGAATGATCGCCTTACATACTTTATATATCGCAGTACTTCAGCCGTAGTGGAGTCTGTGCATCCTATGCCATCCGAAATAATGAAACCCCTCTTCATCTCTAATTACTCCACCAATTCCAGCCGGTCCCGGATTGCCAAACGATGACCCATCTGTGTTGATTTTCCACCATCCCTTGGTACGTCCCCTTCTCATTTGTTTCAGCCCCTCCGGAATACTTACCTCCAAACTGCCCGTGCTCACATCAAAATCATTCGATGCCCCCTTCCACCAACTGTCTACCCTCCACCTTATTTCTTCTGAACCCAAGTTAATATCAGCTTGCTTCCCCTTGAAAACAATTCCATTCCTAATTTTCTAGACCGTCCATATAATAGCCATTCCCGTGAATAATCAAGCATTCTGAAGACCACCTTTCAATTTCATGCCAAGCTACCATTCCATCAGATTGACAGTATTACCTGGAGCAGCTCATTCAAGCCCAAACCACGCCACCCCTTTCTACTAAATGTTGCTTGCCACTTCACATCGGAAAAATAGATGATCAATGGACTCAATCTCCTTATCACAACATGGACATAGTGCATTAGTAGCCGTAATACAATGCCTTTCTACCAAAGATTCACGAACCGGCAGGGCGTCATGCACTACTTTCCGTACCAATAACTTCGCCTTCATTCGGCATTTAACCTTCCACAGACAACCCCAAAACGAATGCCTCCCCACAACTTCAGCTTCACCCAACCGTCCCCAACAAGATTTAGTAGAATAACAGCCATTTGCCTCATTCGACCAACAAACCCGATCCTCTACAAACCTGCTTATCTACTGTCTGCCTATGACATCCATTAGACCATCCCAAACCTCTATCTCCCAATCGAATAATGTTCTTTTCATCTGAATACACCATTCCCACTTCAACCCTACGCAATTACCAAACTCTTTTATCTTGCCCAACTTAATAACTGATAATGCAAAAACTCGAGGGAAAAGTTCCCTTAAAGGCCGCCCTTCAATCACCTAAATATCTAACCAAAAGGGAGTCAACTTACCATTTCCCATAAGTATATTAAAGCCGCCTCCTTGTTCCTCCAAATTCAAATTCTTCCATGCACTAGAAAATCTTCCCCAGATTGATCTGCTAAAGCTGGATTCTGGCACCAATGGTGAGCCACTGTTATAATACTTGGCATCAACC
Organism: Hygrophila difformis; assembly: GCA_030278955.1. Taxonomy (NCBI): domain Eukaryota; kingdom Viridiplantae; phylum Streptophyta; class Magnoliopsida; order Lamiales; family Acanthaceae; genus Hygrophila; species Hygrophila difformis. The sequence goes on from JAOANR010000003.1 coordinate 21,354,633, forward strand.
ATTACTTTCCAAAGCTCTTTCTCGTTCCCAAAGCTCCATTTCCACTTCAAAAGTAATGACGAGTTAATCCTTTGAATGTCCTATATGTGCAGCCCTCCATCGTCTTTGTGCGTCGAATTAAATCCCAATTTGCTATGTGAAGTCTCCTATTCCACTCCATCATTTCAAAAAAAATTCTTTTTCAACATTTCCACTTTTTCAGCCACCGATTTTGGTATCCTGAAAATAGAAAGATAGTAGACAGGTAGGCTATTCAACACTGATTTAATTAGACACAACTCCCCGCTTGAGATAACATTCTTCCCATCCATCCGGCTAACCTTTTCTTCACTCTATCCAAGGCCGGTTTCCATAACGATACCCCATTGATTCTTTCACCAATCGGAATACCCAAGTATTTCATTGGTCAATTACCAACCTCACACCCGAATATAGTGGCCGCCTCCCTCTCCAACTCATTTGAACAATTAATGCCATGTAAACTACTCTTCCCATAATTTATACGAAGTCTTGCTGCAAGGGTTAGGCATATTAATATCCTCTTAATGATGAGTACTTGCTGAATATCCCCATCACAAAACAGAAGAGTGTCATCAGCATATTGAAGCAAAGAGATCACCAGTCCTCTCCCACCAGGTTCAAGGCCCCTGTACAACCCTTCATCAACGGCATTAGTCACTAGTCTATTAAGAACCTCTGCAACCAAAACAAAACAATACGGGGAGAGTGGATCCCTCTGTCTCAGCCCTTTTTGCAAGCTAAAAAAGTTTGTAGATGATCCATTTACTAAGACAACGGTTGAAGCAGAAGATACACAAGCTTTGATCCAATTAATTCATGTATTTCCAAAATTCATCGCCTCCATGACCCGGTATAGAGCTTCCCATGATATGTTGTCGTATGCTTTAGCGAAATCCAACTTAATAATGAAACCTGTTTGCCCTATACTCTGTGTAAAATGAATAACTTCTGCTGCCACTAACATACCATCTAATATTTGTCGCCATTTAATAAAAGCCATTTGGGAAGATCCAACAAAACTACCAAGCACTTCTTGCAGCCGTCTTGAAAGCACTTTGGCCACAATTTTGTAGATACTTCCAACAAGTGATATTGGCCGGAAGTCTCTAAATCCCTCCGGATTTTCCACCTTTGGAATTAGTGAAATAAAAGACCCTTCAAACTCCTTTGGCAATTTCCCTTAGGTTTCCAGACCTTTGAAAATGTCCACTACTTCGCCCTTAAGTAATTCCCAATATTTCTTGAAAAACTCAATATTAAAACCATCCGGATGGGGTGCCCTACTCCCATCACAACTCCACACCGCCGACCTTACTTCCTCCTCTAAAAAACACCTCGACAGCCAGCCTCTCTCTTGATCTCCTACCTGCACCAATCATATATTCGCAACCTGGAAAATTTCCTCCGAGTGTTTAATGAACATTGCTTGAAATGAGCATATGCCATCTCCTTAATCCTCTTTGGGTCTTCTACAACTGCTCCATCAACTCTGTCCGACCCGATGTGGTTCCTCATCTGGTTAAAATTGTCACAACATGGAAAAAAAATGGGTGTTTTGATCCCCTTCTTTGAGCCACCTTATTCTTGATTTTTGAAGCCACCTACGTTCTTCGGCCATCAATGCCTCCTTCAATTCTATTCTCTTACCCACCAAGGCTAATCTCACTTCATCACCTACATTTTCAACCTGAAGAGCTTCCTCTAGATCCTCAATTTCTGATTGCAACCTATTAATACGCCTATCCAAATTAGAGAAACCGTACCCCTCCCAACCCCTAATCATTTTTTCCAATTCCTTGAGCTTCCTATAAAACCTACAACCCCTATTCTAACAGTCCTGCCCCCAAACCTCACGAACTAAGTTCGAAAACCCCTTTTCTTCCAACCAGTAATTGTAAAATCAAAATGGTTTTGGCCCCCAGGATTTATCCCCAACTTCCAAGCACACCGGATAATGGTCAGATAACACCGAATCGCACCTTCTTTGGACCACCTCTCTCGAAAAACACAGCCATCCCGATGAAAATAGAAACATATCTAGCCGACTACAAGCTCTCCCACCCCTCCCAAACCAAGTGAATTGCCCTCCCTCCACAGGTAAATCCAACAGCCCTATTTGATCTATAAATTCTCTAAAGTCTCTAATAGAAACATTGTCTTCACTGGCCCCCAACCTCTCACTCACACTACCCACCGCATTAAAATCCCCGGCCAAACACCACAGCTCTCCTTTTGAGACATTACACTTTTGAGAAATATATTCCCAAAACTCCATTCGGTCTCTCCTTTCATTGGGAGCATGAAGGCAGAAGATGTTAACTACCCCCCTCAAACCCCCAATGCTACCCTTTACCCAAATAAAATATGAACCCTCTCAATTTTCTTAAAAGAGCAGACACTCCCATCCCACATTACCAACAACCCCCCTGCACTCCCCAACGCCGACTGGAAACAAAACTCACAACCCCTTGAGCCCCAAAGCCTGTACACCAACCGATCTTGAATATCTACCATTTTAGTCTCTTGGAGGCACATAATTGTCGACCTTTCCTTCTTACAGAAATGCATAACGGCCCTACGTCTAACTCCCCTATTCAATCTCCTCAAATTGCATGTGATAATCCACATTAAAACTCTCTGCCTCAACAGCACACCCTCTCCCGATCAATTTCTGAATAATTCCATCCCCACCCTACTTATCGCCTCATCCTTTCCCACTGCACAAACCAATCTCAATCCAGCAGCAAGGTCAATAATCTCCTCCGCTCCGAGAGATCTAATAGCTTAATTCATTCCTTAAACCGAATAGTTGTAAATTGTAGCTTGGCGAAACCTTCTCCTCCTATTTACCTCGAGTTCGAATCTTTATACTCTTATTACCTCCCTTCCTACCCCTTTTATGACACCCTTTCTGCACACCCTTCATCCCATCCAATACCTTGGATAATGCTTACTCCACCTTCTTCAATTCTAACATCTCATCTCGGTTAAGCTCCTCGGCCGAATTTGAATATCCGTTCTGTTCTGATGTTACTACTGGAATCTCCTCAATTGTCGCCCATCAGAACTATGCCCGCCTTATAGAATTCCTCCCCCGCCCTTTACAACATTCTCACCCCTATCCATCGACGCCCCAAGCACCTTACCGCCTCCATCTCACCAATACGTTCAGAAAAGTCCACCCCTTCCAGAGCCGCTCTCTCCCCACTCTCGACATTATCCTTCTCGATATTCCTTAACTCGCTATGAAGACTTTCTAGGCCCTCATTAGACGGGCTCCCTGATATATTATCACTCAATTCCCCCTCCATACCTGGACACTCCAATACCCTATTCAACATCCCATCTTGCATAAGCCCACTCAATCTGTCATCCTTATTAGATTGGCACATTAAAGTATTATGTCTCAGCTCCATCTCCTCGTCATATGGGCTAACCACAACCCATTTGCATTTTCCCACAGCCCCTATCCATACTCATCACATGTCCCTCGGCCAACGAATTTGAATTTTCGGTAGGCTCAAGCCCATCAAACTTTTGCCCTACCTAGGGGTGGGCGTCGGGTCGGGTTTGGTGGGTTCGGGTTAATCGGGTTCGGGTAGAAAAATAAAGTACTCGCCCACTACCCGACATTGGTGGGTACCCGACATGTCGGATACCCGATCGGGTCGGGTACCCACTCTTTTTTTTCTAAAAAAAATAAAGAAAAACTTTTTTAAAAAAAAAACAAATTATTAAAGAAACTTTGATAAATTCAATAATTACCATCATGATTTACAATACATAAATAAGAATGCGAACGATACTTATTCATTAACGAATAACAGACAAGAATTGACTAATAATAATATTTCGAAAAAAATAGGGATTGAGGTTTAACATATTTTTTTGAGGTTTTACTCTTTTGGTTTGCATAAAATTATGTAATTAGAAATAATAAAAAACAAATACTCTCTACATTGTGGGGGGAAATTTTTTTTTAAAAAAAAAAGATGACAATTTTTTTAAAAATAAAATAAAATTCTTTTTTTTTAAAAAAAAAGTCGGGTAATTCGGGTACCCGATCGGAGAATTCGGATTCATTTGTAAAACCCGATACCCGACCCGATCTACTAATTTCGGGTTCGGGTACCCAACTTCGGGTTTTTCCGGATTCGGGTACCCAACCCGATCTCACTATTTTTCGGGTTCGGGTCGGGTACCCGATTAACCCACCCCATTTGCCCACCCCTAACCCTACCCTTTCTACATGTCCCTCCAGGCTTCCATTATCACGCCTTTCCTGCCCTGGGAAAAGCCAAACACCCACCTTATTGAATGCCTCGGAAGGGTCATCCGCCATCATAGAACTTTGTTATCCCCCATGCATATTCCCTGTAAACTGTTCCGCTACCCCACACCTAGTACTGGACCCCCCGTTTCCAACATCTCCGGCAGCTCCTCCGCCACCCTCCGATCCACATGCCCGTTCTTCACTGTCGCCTACCGATACTCCCATCCGTCTACCAACTCCACCACGGGCTCACAAAAATTTGCAACCCACCTGATCGATGTCCTACAATTTCTGACCTGAATTTCCATTTTGGGTGGAACAAAACCCACATCATGCAACGCCACCAACATCCTTGCTCTGTCAAGTCTTTTTCGTTCCAACATTTCTTTGTCAATCTAATCACCGACCCCTCATCCCCTTACCAATCTATGAAAATTCGTTTCATTCCATGCATCAAATGGTATCCCAAAAGCATACACCCAAACAAGTTGCTTTCTCACCATTGTAGCATGACCCCACTGGCGTTTCCATGAAATAAAGTTTCGATCTCTCTGATCACGTAAAAAACTTTCTCTATCCTTGTTATTATTGAAGATGACGACAACCATATGTCCTCCCCATAAATGACCTCCCCGCACTCCGGATAAACTCCATACAACCAATCTTGAAAATCAACTAGGGTTTCCAACTTCTGCAGATTCACCACTGTAGTACCCTACAATTTAAGCTATGTTAATAATATTTTCTAAGGAAATAATTTAGTATTATTTCGTACGAAAGTAAATTGGATTATGAAATAAATTAATAATTCCCAAGATAGAGATTTGGTTTGAGGGAAATGAATTATTTTGCAATAATTTAGTTGATTTGAGAAATAAATATTTTCTAAGGGAAAATATTTGACAATAATATTAATTAGATATTACTTCATCCGTTCCTTATTAATCGACACAGATTGACTTTTATCACTGTTCATTAAGTAACTTTGACTCGACTTTTTAATACAATTATATAAGATAAATATAGTCAAGTAGGATCTTGTTGGATTCATCTAATCGTATAGATTTGAAATATCAAATTTTCATAATTTTTACTTGTATAAAATGTGAGTTATTACGAATTAAAAACGTGTATTGGACTGCGTGAAATGTGGGTCCGGGGCAATTAATGATTTTAAAATTCACAAATAGTTTAGTGTAGTAATGATTGTTCTCATATTTATAACTATGCTTTTAATTAGCATTATTGATAGGTAGATAAAAATTTGCTGCAATAGATTAATAATAATAATAATAATAATAATAATAATAATAATAATAATAATAATAATAATAATAATAATAGGAATATATATATATATATATATATGGATTTAAGAGATTGTTACTGCACACTTATCTCACAATTTTGCTAATGAATTAAATTAAGTATATGTTTATAAGTTAATTATTAGTTAAATGATTGTAAAAAAAATATGTAATAATATACTATAAGTGTTGAATTAACTGTATGCATTATCAAGTGAAAAAAAGGATCATAAAATAAAGCTGCATAATTAACGTACTAGATCAGCTCCAAAATATATAATAGTTGCACTAATTAGATGAGTTCAAGGCATGAGAAAAAAAATGATAATGGAATTCATGAAATAATAGTAATTTCCATTTAACATGTGAGTATTAATAACTAATTAATTATAATATAGGAATGAGGTTGATTTGGTGTTCCACTATGTATTAAACGTGGGAGGTAACTTCCATTACCCTACATGATCGAATAAGTTACAGTGGTGGTGGAAAAAATTTAAAGAAATGAAATAAATTAAAGTAATAAGTAAACACATTACATAGTCAGCTAAAGAAATAGGAAATACGTGTAAAGGCATGTAAGTATACGTGCTCTTTAAATACATGTAGAGCTGGATATAAGATCATACGTGCATTTGCATGAAGGAACATGCAGATACGTGGGATGCGAGAAATTCTACAGGGAGGATGAGCTACATTTTAGGTGGGTAACTCAGCATGCCTATTTACAAATATAAAACTCATGCAGAGTATCCCCTTCCCCTGTAAATACTGGAGTTCCAAACACCACTTGTAATACCCCGAGAGAGTTTACGAAAGAATAGCTTAAAAGGATTGAAAAATCTACTCATGCCAACAAGGTGCATGTTTCTTTTCTGGTGACCATCCCATAAGAACTCCACAGTTAAGCGTGCTTGTTGTGGAGTAGTCTTAAGGATGGGTGACCTCCTGGGAAGTCTCACAGGGTGTGCGCGAGTGAGGCCAAAGCGCACTGGAAAGAGTTCTGTTGATCTGTGGGGCCAGACTTCAATCCCGAAAGAAGCTTGAAGGCACCTCCGGCTCCAGAGCGGGCTGGAGTATTACAGAATGGTATCAGAGCCAACCTGCGACCGCGCGATGTGCTGGGAGTACCAGTCAGGCGTCTAGCGGGGCAAAGATCCTGAGGGACTTTTATTAGCCGATCGAGGCGCAACGAGGACGTTGCGTTCTCAAGTGGGGGAGATTGTAATACCCCGAGAGAGTGTATGGAAGAATAACTTAAAAGGATTGAAAAATCTACTCATGTCAACAAGATGCACGTTTCTTTTCTGGTGACCATCCCATAAGAACTCCACAGTTAAGCGTGCTTGTTGTGGAGTAGTCTTAAGGATGGATGACCTCCTGGGAAGTCTCCCATGGTGTGCGCGAGTGAGGCCAAAGCGCACTGGAAAGAGTTTTATTGATCTCTGGGGCCAGACATCAATCCCGAAAGAAGCTTGAAGGCACCTCCGGCTCCAGAGCGGGCGGGGTGTTACACCATTCATCATAATTCAATACAAGAAAGATTACTAGAGAGAGTGTGTGTACGTATCAAGAGGGAAAGAAATAGTGAAGGTGTAGTAGCTGTGGCATTTTCAGTTTAAGTGCAGTAGGCAATCAACGGAAGAAATTGTAAGTAAATTTTTGTTCTGCGGGCTTTGTCCCAAGAGTATTTTTGCATGTCTAAATTCTTTTGTGTTTTAATAATTCTAGGATTTATTCACGCAAGTGATTTATGCAGAGGTTATATCCCATTATGTGGTTAAATATTTTGGGCTAGGCCATGCATGTGAAAAAGTAAATTTCAGTGTATGTCATGTGAATTATTGAATTATTATTATGCGAGATATACCCCAGAGGTGGATATCTTCGTGAGATATTTCGTGGGTTATCCAAGGGATTCCGGATTCCCATGAACATGATTGTGTTTGACCAAGGGTCTCACAATTATTTTCTAGATTGCAAGGTAGCGCCATCCTTATATACTCATATTTTAACTTCGGTCATTATGAGGGCATGCTAGGTCCTATGAGATACCCCGCGTGTAGGCATCATAGTTGAGCTATATGTGGATTGAATGATTGCAACTGTTTTGACATGCCATTTACCTGTTGAGTCGTAGTTAATTATTTTTGTCCAAGGGATAAAAATTTATTGACTCAACCGGTGTGCTGATAAATGTTACTTACTCACTATTTCAGGATTTGATATTTGTGAAGCTCATTAGCATCACGGGCACGAGCAGGGGAGTCAATATCATTTTCTACTGTGGTTATTTTAATTTATATTTTACTTTCAGTAAAGTTGTCGTTTTAATAATCGGTCGCAGTTAGTGTATTTTGTAAACGCGGATACTTTGCCAAATTAAATATATTTTGAAATTTAGTTAATGGTTAAATAATGTTTGTAATCATTTTAAATAGCCTTAGCACTTTTAATTAAGTTAGCCAAAGCAAGGTCAAGGCGAGCTTAATTGGAAGTGTGGCGGTAACAACCCCACTTTTCTATTGGTAACTTCGCTATGATTTTTAAAATGGGAAAACGGGGGTGTTACAAGTTGGTATCAGAGCATGAGTCAAAATATTTTTGAGTCAAAATTTCTTTAAAGTCAAAATGAATTTTTGAGGCAAAGTCTCATAAAGAAATTTTTAAATATATAAATTTTTTACTTAATAAAAAAAAAATTGTGGGATGGGACACGAACACGATACACTTGCATTAGGCACAACCCTTATTGTTATTTATGCTTAATAGTTGCATTGTGCTTATGATAAATGTTTGTGTGTTAGATGGTCGGTAATAACCATAATGCTAGGATAATGAAAGTAGTTCCAGAGCTAGTACGCGAGATAATAAGAACGTGTGATCTATCTCTTTGACTTACAAATCTCAGATAAATAAGTATTTCTTAGGAATACTAAAAGAACTATTACTATGGTATGGAATATCTCTATTATTGGTCCGATGTACTGAAGAGTCCCTTGCAGATGAGCAATTGAGAAGTAAACGAAATTTTAGACTAAAGGAGTCAGTTGGAAACGGAGATTATACGCCTCAAGGGAGAATTACTTCTAGAAAAGGATTTTATATCCTGGAACCGGGAAGAGATTTTCCGGAGAGACCAAGAAATAAAAGATTTGAAGGTCATGCTCTCATACTATGAAGGGCGGACTACTGAGCTAGAGGCACGCTTGAGAGAGGCAGAGTGCAATCCCGTAGGATTCCCGTACCGCCACCTTGTGCGGAATGTGGAAGGCGACATTTAACTTGGCGTTGCCCCGACAGAGGAGAATGCTTCCGTTGTGGGAGGAAGGGGCATAAGTATCAGAATTGTCGCACGAGGAACATTCGAGATTGGAAAGGACAAGTTTAAGAATAATATATTAGCTTATCTTGTAAGCCAGTCTCGGCAAGTGAGAAATATTTTACTGGTAGTTTTGAAATGTACTCTTGTTATTTATAAAAAGAAAACTAGTATTATTTATTTATTTCGATTAATGAAAGCAACTAACTCATTAGCTGACTGATGTTTCCTAGGAACTAACATAAAACCAACATCGCCGATAACAACGACCGCCAACAACAGATAGAACAACTATTGCTCTCTCTCGGAGCAGTTGTTCAGAAACAAGCTGAAAGAGGAGAACATCATGCAGAAACACAAAGGGATTATATCGATGCGGTTAATAAGTTTCAACCTCCTCGATATAATGGACAAGATGACCCAGCTAAATTAGAAGGGTGGATTGAATCACTCCAAAAGCTACTCGAAGCAGTAGAATGCCCTGAAGAACGTAAGGTGGGAGTAGCTACCTTCTTCCTATCAGGAATAGCAAATACTTGGTGGAGGTCACAAGAAGATCGCCAGAATACTTGGGACGAATTTCAAAAGAGTCTGAGAGAACGATTTTATCCACAGCCTTAAAAATTGCAAGTATGAAGAGTTTGTTACTCTTCAACAGGGTAGTTGATCTGTGCAAGAATACTATGCTAAGTTTACTGAGCTCTTGAGATTTGCTCCAGACTTAGTAGCCACGGATCAGACTAAGGCCCAAAAGTTCGTACTTGGACTGAACCAATACATTCGAAAGGGGCATTTGGCGGGAAGTAATTTATAAGTTTACAAAAAGCGTATGATCGAGCTATGACCGTCGAAAAGGTGGAAGGATCAGAACACAAAGAAGAAAGCTCAAGACAAGTTCCCCAGAATAAAGGAAAGCAAAAATTTGAGGAAATCAAGGATAACAAGCAAATGAGAGATTTCCAGCTGAACAACAGGAGTAGGTTCCCCTATCCAAATCAGTATAGGGAACCGGTACCCACTCCGTGTACCCGATGTATATCCAAATCAGTATAGGGAACCGATACCCACTCCGTGTACCCGATTTAACAAGACACATACAACTCGCCAATGTCCACAAGGCGATGAATGTTACCGTTGTGGCATGACAGGTCACAGAGCCAGAAATTGTCGCCTGAGGCTTGATCCTAACCGACTTCGGCCTGACTTGTGCAAAGAGGACTATTGCCTGGCAATGCAGAGACCCCAAAACCACCAAAGAAATCAAGGGCAATGTCAAACTTTCCTTATAAATTCGGGCGTAGTCAATAGAGCTCCGCAGAACCCGGGTAGACCGAACCAAGGAAGGTTGAACGTAGTCAACCAAGCTGAGCTTCAAGATGTAGGCGACCTAGTTGAATGTACTTTTGAAATTAAAGCTTCTAAAGTTCGTACTTTGTTTGATTCTGGAGCTACTTGTTCATTCATATCTCGTAGAAAATTTCCCGAGTTGGGACTCGATAAACCCCAGGAAATAGGATTAGGAATCTATTTACCTAACGGAGCAGTTATTAATTACTCAACACGTTATGAGAAAGTTCCTATCCATATTTGCGAAGTTGAATTCCCTACTGATCTCATTGACTTCGAGCTACGAGATTTTGATGTTATCTTGGGAATGGACTGGCTTACAAAATATCAAGCCACCATCAAGTGTGCCCAACAGACGATAACAATGTATGGGTCCGATAAACAACGGATTTCGTATTATATGGACCTAAAGGACCGACAACAAAGGTAGTTTCAGCGATGCAATTGGCGACACTAGTAAGAAAAGGGAATCCCCTTTATCTTTGCTATGTCCATAATTTACAAGCTGAGGAGGTGGATCTAAACCATATTCCAGTAGTAAGAGAATATTCAGATGTATTTCCTGCAAATATTTCAGGAATTGCACCTGAACGTGAGATAGAATTCACGATTGACTTAGTTCTAGGTACGCAACCCATATCAAAAGCCCCATACCGGATGGCACCAGCTGAAACGAAGGAATTGAAAGAGCAACTCGAAGACCTTCTAGAGAAAGGATATATCCGTCCTAGTACATCTCCGTGGGGAGCACCTGTATTATTTGTATGAAAGGAAGACGGTGGAATGAGACTTTGTGTTGATTATAGAGGTCTCAATCAAGTAACGGTGAAAAATAAATATCCTTTGCCACGAATTGGTGAATTATTTGACCAACTCTAGGAAGCCAGAGTGTTTTCAAAGATTGATTTGAGATCCGGATATCACCAGCTTAGGATAGCTGAGCAAGATATCCCAAAGACGACATTTAGAACACAGTATGGTCATTATGAGTTTACTGTGATGTCGTTTGGCTTAACCAATGCTCCAGCAGTATTCACGGCTCTGATGAATAATGTTTTCCGAGAATTATTGGACAAATGTGTAGTTATGTTCATTGACAATATATTGGTTTAATCTATGAATGAGGAAGAACACGAACAACATCTACACTAAGTCCTACAAACATTAAGGAGCCATCAACTGTATGCCAAGTTGTCTAAGTGCGACTTTTGGCTCAAAAAAAGTTGCATTCCTCGGTCACATTGTCTCTGCCAATGGAATATCAGTTGACCCTGCCAAAGTAGCCGCGGTAAAGGATTGGCCTGTACCAAGCTCTCAAACCGAGATAAGAAGTTTCCTTGGTTTGGCAGGCTGGCGTAGTCGCCAGAACCAATGGATTAATTATTCCAATAATCCCTGAAGGGCCAGTTTCCAAACAAAGGCCAAGAAATTTTCTGATCCACTATATAAATTTTTCTTGCAGGAAACAGATAACTTGGAGCCCCAGGAAGCCCAAAGATTGCAAATAATGATCCGGATAGATCAAGCCTGGACAAACCCGGAATCCATTAACATTGATTCCCCACATCAGAATTAAATCAAGATGGAAAAAGGCCTTAGGATGCACGGAAAAGCCCAACCAGCATGAAGAGGCCCAAAAATCCAACACATGCGAATGAAGTGCATACGGTCTAGGCAATGCGGTTTAAACCGCATCACCCTAAACCGCATCACTTAAACTGCATGCATTGATTTTGTTGAAGCAGCCAAGACTGAAGAAATCGATGCGGTCTCAGTGAGGCGGCATAAACCGCATCGCATGGCCTATTCCGCATCGACTTTTAAAGAAGAAACAAAACTTCAAAGCGATGCGGTTTGACCGATGCGGTATATACCGTATCGAATTAAACCGCATCGCCCCCAGAACACCTTGAAGACTTCTTTTCCAATGCAATGCGGTCTTTTTGTATCAATGCGGTAAAAACCGCATCACCTCATTATAGACCGCATCGACTATGCTAAACCGCATCACTTTTGTATTTTGGCTATTTTATGCTCAACATTATATTATAATGTATTTTCTTGCTTTCCTTGTGGCTTGGGCTATATATATGTCCCCCCACACCATTGTAAACAACTTTGCTTAATATTGAAATCAATTCTCATATTTTCAAAGTTCAAAACCGAGAACGCTCTCTCAAGGTGTTCTCCTCCCATCCGTGTTTGTCTTGAGCTTATGCTCATTTCCCTCACGCCATCAAGTTTGGAAGCTTGCTCGATGGATTGGCAATGAATGATGCACTTGAAGGAAGCCATTTGTCTTGAGTTCGTCTCACTTCCCTTGGCAAGTTCGGGTCCCCTTCATTCATAAGCTTTCTTATGCTTTATCTCACAATTTAGTTTCATCATCTTATGTTATATCCATCTTTGTGTGTGTTCTTGTTTTTCATCATCTTCCCTATTCCTATCCCTCTAATCATCATTTTAACTAACCCTAAAATTCATTACCACTAATCCGGATATTTTCACTAAACAAGTTTCAATCTACGGCATATATAGAAATTTGGTATCAGAGCCAAACTTGTTGGTGCAATAGGATTATTCTCCATATTTTTATCCATGTCTTGTGTTGTGTTTCTTCTTGTTGGAAAAATCTAGAAAACCCTAAAAAAATATTTTGTTTGAGATCTCGGCCATACCACTTTCTCCATCACATATTTGTACTTTGTTTGTTGTTGATGTTAGTCTTGTTATCCTAATCTCATGTATGAATGTGCTTGCATGATTGCTTGAGTTCATTGGGTTAAACAAGATTATTAATAGCAAACAGTGAAGGGTTTTGTGGGTTTGGGAGTGAGAAATTATCGTGAGTTTTGTTTGTGCATACCGAGCTCATCCTTGTTCTTGAGCAGTGCTTGAAGATTTGAAGATTGTTCTTAGTGTGTTCATCCAAGGTTCATATTGTTCTTGGCAAAACTGATGTAACAGTATGGTTGGATAATACATGCAAAAGGCTAGAGTGCAATAGCCATCATCATTAAATGGTCCAATCATATGTGATAAATTCGGCACCTTGTTTAGTGTGAGGATATTGTAAGAAATCTACTGCATTTAACTCCCCAAGGAAGTACAAGACACACATCCGAAAAAGGAGGAACAAAGTCAAGAATTGTAGGCCAAGGATTTCTCTCTCCTCGATGCGGTCTCTTCAAGTTGATGCGGTCTGTTAAACCGCATCCCATACAAGTAAACCGCATCAACCCCCAATTGAGCAAGAAAATTTTCTAAGTCTGGAGAATCTTCCTCACATGCGGACTACCAACGTCGATGCGGCCTACTGAGGCGGTTTAAACCGCATCAAGTCTCGTTAAACCGCATCGCCTCGCACAAGCAGCAGAATTTGTCTAAGGCATTGAGGCGATCTCCCTCGAGGAGGTATCAACCGCATCGACCCCATTCAACCGCATCAATTGTTTCCCAGAATTTTCACAAGTGTTTGTTGTGTAGTTCCACCTCCAATATTATTTTCCCCTTTCATATTTTGAGTGTTGTGAGTGAATTTACAATAAAGTGAATATCGGACTGGCACAATTTGAAACCTAGCCCGAGAAGCCACTTGAGTACTTGTACAATAAAGTGGATATCGTGACTGGCTTTTTCTGAAACCAAGCCCGAGAAGTCATTTGAGTAAATTGGGTTTTATTTCTCGAGTGCAATTTTCTTGTGAGCTTTTATTTTCCACTTCTAGATTGGGACAAATATCACTGTTCTTTGCTTGCAATATCTGTTTAAGACTGTGAACATGATCAGACTGCAGTACATACATACATTTCTGTGCGTTCTTTGATTGAGTCGAACAGTTCATTTGACTCTTGAACTGTGCGTACAAAAATATCTGTGTGTGTACTTCTCTTGCATCTGAATGAACTAATTGAGTGCAAATCTGAGAGTTCACTCTACATATTTCCGAATTTTCTGAGTATCATGGCAGGTAATACAGAGCCGAAGTTGACTGATGTCATGGAGATGCTCCGAACAATAAGCGAGAATACTGTTAAAAGGGCTGATTTCGAAACCCTTAAGCAAACTCTTGATGCTAATGTTTCAAATATTACTACTGTAAATGAGCGCATTGATAACCTGAGCAATGAATTTGCAGGACGCATGAAATTACAAGATGAGGCCTTGGCACATCGACTAATGCAACGGGTTGAACGGAGGCTGGAGGATGCATTCTATCATCCTTCTACCTTTGGACAAAATGGGGCATCTGGAAGCAATAGCCAAGTCCAAGGAACTGACATGGCTGATGCGGAGGAGGCCCTAGCTGAAAGGGAAGAGGAACATGTTGCGATTGGGACATTTGATCGACAACAAGGGCCCCGAGCTCCGAAGCCACATCCAATGGCACTAATCTCTCCTCCTCCAGCCGAAGAGGGACTACACATCAATGATCCGTTGCCATGCCGCCATCGCCTATGCCAAACAGGCCCCGAAATGCCCCTGTAATAAACAGACATGACCCCGACGATGTGGATGACAATCTGCAATGCATTAAGTTCACCATTCCTACTTTCAGAGGAACCGGTGACCCTAATGAATTTCATGATTGGAGGAACACCATGGAAATGATCTACAACTTCCACAACTACTCTGATTTCAAAAAAATCCAATTGTCAGTTCAAGAATTCAAGGAATATGCCCAACTCTGGTGGCAAAAGTTCACAGTTGATCATCACAATGCCGGACAGCCCCAAGTCACCGACTGGGAATATTTTCTGCAACTCATGGAGAGAAGATTCGTGCCTCCTACCTACAAACTAGACATGTACATGAAGGTGATCAGTCTGAAGCAGGAGTCAAGAACTGTTGAAGATACTACCGCGAAATGTAAATGCTAATGATGGGAGCACAGTTCAATGAGGACCCGTTGATCACTTTGACTAGATTTGCAAAAGGTTTGAGACCCGAAATCTTCGAAGAAATGGACATGAGAGGGTATGTGAATATCACTGATCTGGTGAGAAAAGCTGCAAAGTTTGAGGCTCAACTCAAGAGAAGAACCCATCGGACTTCCACCGGTTACAACTCAAATAAACCTTGGTTGATTCGACCACCTGAGCGGACAGAGATACCCAAAAATCCACAGCCTACACCGTCGCCGGTTCGTGATGAGGGAGGTTACAAGCCAAAAAGGTTTGAATTGGGAAAGAATTTCAGGGAGTACAACCGGGAAGATAGGAACAGAAACCAGGGCCGAGAACAACATCCACCCGCCAAAGACAAAAGTGAAATCACTTGTTGGAAATGTGGCAAGAAAGGCCATTATGCCAATGAATGCAATAATCCAAGACGAGTGGCGATACTCAATACTGGCGAGGAAGAAAGACCAGTGATCGAGGTTGAACCAGGAGTGTTCAAGGTTGTTGATTCAGAAGAAGAGGATGACTGTGATGAAGATTTGAGATGATATCAAATTGATGAACCAGTCAATCCAGAAGTCGATGAGGACAATGAAGAAGACGTAAATCTGCTGGTAGCAATGAGGGCTTTAAATGCTGACAGAGAGCCAGAAATATCGCCCAACGAACAAAGGGAGAATCTCTTCCATTGCCGTTGCACTATTCAGGGCAATAATGCCACTGTCATTGTTGATAACGGTAGCTGCACTTGTCAGTTTGTATACTGTGCGTTGAAACTTTTGACAATTTCGTCAACACGAGCGTTTTCTTAAATTATACCAGGTTAGATTTATTAAAAGAAAAGAGTTATGATTCACGGGAAAGGGTTTAGGGATATATCAAGATTATTAGTCTTTTTATTACTCAAGTGTGGTGTTTTGGTTTCAAATGGCGCTGTGGTCCTCTCTGTCATGAAATGTTGACAAATCTCATGGCATAGCCGGGATAAGTTGACCTTCAGCCTGTCACACTGAGGATCCCCGGCAAATATGCCATGACACTTCTCATCAATTCTTGCCATAAGATTTCCTGCCATGAAACTTTTGACTGATTCCCACTACATGAGTATTTTCTGAAAAATCATGATCCTGGTTTAGGTTTTATTTAATGAAACCAATTTATGATGGCGGGGTTGTGATTAGGGATATATTTATAAGTAGTCATGTTTTTATTGCTCGTGTTTAAGAAACTGTGGCCCGAAAGCGCACGGTGTCAAAAATTGCAGTAATTTATAGTAAGACCGGATCGTTCACTGGAGGATGTGCGATAGAAGCAGGGCCCACGTCGTTTACTAAGATTTTCCACTCGGTTACTCGATTCAAGTGTGTGTAATGACTAACAACTACTTGACAGAATTTAAACTAAGTTATGAAAGCAATTAAAACAAAGCAGATAAAATTATTCTAGAAAGCGAATTAAATTAAATCTAAGTAAGCAATAGAATTATTCTAAGAAAGCGGTTAAAATTATCTAAGAAAGCAGATTTAATTTATGACAGAAGGGACAGGAAGAAAAGAATAAAAATTGGACAAGATTCAGATAAAACACAACTAAACTTCCATTTTAATACACAAATCTTTGTTTGGGATAATTCGTTCAGTTAGCTAATTCTCATGCTCTCTATACCATGTTCCCTTTAACAGACAGGTACTTACAGTAAGAGTTTACATGCTCTTAAGAAAATAAATTCTAAGATACCACAGACGCATAACTACCCTTGCAATGCATTGCTAAGGTATGTTACTTATCTGTGGTGGTCAAGCAACACCTGATACATCATTAGTTGAAGTGTCAAGTACTGCTATCATTCCCCCATGTCACGCCCAAAGATTCTAATCAAGCCCAGAACTATCCCTTAACTATCAGTCCTAGTAGCAGTTACACAACTCTCAATACAACCGAGTGACCTCTAACGAAAGCATTTAAAAGAAAGCGATAAAGAAAGCATTTAAAGTCCTATCACTCGGAGGTTTTTGAAAGTCTGACCCTGGTAGTAAAAGAAAGCCCCCAGCCAGGATGACCGGATGTGGATCAAGAATTCCCTATTCTCGGTGAACCGCTCGCAGTGTTCACTTCCCGTCGGGTGGTTATGAGATACAAACTAATGAAACGAACTAATAAATGAGTTCGTTCCAGATGCACTCACTCAAGACTCAAAAATAGGCTTTGGCAGAGGAGGATAGCAGTTGAAAGAATACTCAACCCTACCTTAGAGAATAACCAAGGCCCGAATGTTGTTCCTCTAGTATTATCTGTCACACCTTATCGGAATCCAAGTGGAATCTGACCCAGTGCAATATTTAATACAAGATTTCCAACAAACAGCAGTTTTGGAAAATAATAAATCTGAAAATCATTCCCTATCAGGTACTAGACTCTCAATTAAAACACAGATCCTTTCAGTCTAGGTGGGACCTAATCGCTGACTCTGCTTCTAATTCCCAAAATCAATCCCCCAGTCGGATATGAATTAGTCATAACTGTAGAATTTATCCCTTACTTAGATCCGGATTTATAAATGACTTTTTGTTGGAAATTTAATACGAGACATCTGATTAAAATCAAGACTCCTGTGTCCAAGGGAAGGATCCCAAAATAATATGACCACGATATCTACATAATAATATCATGCATAAATTTATAGAGAAGTGTAAAATAAAATAACCCAAAATATAAGGTGGGTTTAGACAGAATGTGAAACACAGAGATGAAATAGCCAGAGATGAGAAGAATTTATTTGGCTAAAAAGATGACAAAAATAATCAGGATAATCCGGACTGCAAACATCTGCTATCCAGGTCCTGATTATTCCAGGTGGGATGATGTTTAGATAGTGAAATTCCCTAAATGACAGTTGCCACTGTCATCTTAGACTCCACTATCTGTGAATTTGGATAAAAACCCACATGTTCTATCACTGCAATAATTGTTAGATGACATTGGCAAATATCATCTAACATTACTACAGCTCCAGATTCAGGTTTGTAATTAAAATAAAGAAAAGAAAACTGTATCCGGATAGGAGTCAGTTGAGCAGCTATTATAATCCCGAATGGACGAACCGCCAAGGCTTCCACTGACCACTATCCGGACCATGCAAAATTACAATTAATAATTAATATACAGACTACGAGCTAGTTATCCGTATGGGAATACCTGCCAACATTAATCTGATATATTCCTTATTAGCTGTTTCACACAACACGGGAAAGACAAAATAAATAAAAGAAAATATTTTTGGGTCATCTTGCATGAGAGACATTGGTTTCTCATGCAAGGTATGGAAATAAATCCATAATCACTCTTTATGTCTAAATAATCTCTCATTCCATAATTAATTAATTACAGTCCGGATTATATACTTAGATCATTAGAGTTTAATCATTTGTAGAAAAAATCTTTTAATGGGAAATTGAACAAAGTTCTTTATATCAAATTAATCATGGGTTGAGATCATTGGATTTCAACCTCAAAATATTAATATAAAGGTTCAATTAATTAATGGAGTGAGATGAAGAGTAAAAGTTTGGCAAAAAGGTGCCACTTTGTCGCGATGCAGAGTTTGTGTCGCGGAGCATGGCTCCGCGACAAAGGTTTCGCGACAAAGGGGTGGGAAATAAGAGGAATGGAATTTTGAAAATTTAGGGTTTGCTTTGTCGCTAAGTAAAGAATTTTGTCGCGGAACATGGTTCCGCGACAGAGGGGCATAGCGACAAAGGGGTTGAAAATTGGACAAGGCATAATTCTTGTCGCGGAACAAGAGGTTTTGGCGCGGAACGTGGTTCCGCGACAAGGTTGCTTCGCGACAAAGCCCTTCCAAAATAAAATCACAAGTATTTGGGTCCTTGGTCGCTAATCAGGATTTTGTCACGGAGCGTGGTTCCGCGCCAAGGGTTGTTTCGCGACCAAGGGTTTTAAAATAATGGTTAACAGATGTTCTCTGGCACCTTTGTCGCCAAAGCATCATTTTGTCGCGGAACGTGGTTCCGCGCCAAGAGTTGTTCCGCGACAAAGGTGTGTCCAGGACACATGTCAGAAAAGTAAAGTGGAACAGTGGCATGCATTATGTGTGATCTCACCCTTTTCAGATTCAAAAGCTAAACTAAGCTTAAAATGACAAAACAGAATAAGAATCTAGCTAGAACATGCTTGAACATAAAAGAAATGAAACAAACTTAAATCTTAAGAAACCCTAATCTGAGCTTGATCACCCATAAGTGTGCAACATTATCCCAAGAAAAAGTCACCAAGCAGTGACATTAAAATGCAAAACAAGGATCAAATGACCCAAGGAAAAACGAACGCAGTAAGATCCATGGGGTGTGAGACCCATTTCATGATTTTGGGACACAAATGGAGAATGTTTTCCCATATTATTAAACGGTGTTGTTCATACCCATGATTTGAGTACCACAAACCCTTAAACAGAAGTTTAGAACAAGAAAATAAGGTGTAAAGCTGGCTATCTAACCAAAGTGCAATAAACTACATCTAACTAGTGCATGAATTAAATAATACAAGAAAAACCTAACTAAACTACCCTAAACTAAACTAAACTACTGAACTTCCCACTTGTCTTCAAGAATGAGTATTTTCTCTACAATTCTTCCAACTTTTAGCTCAAAGGAAACACCTCATATTTATAGAGGGGAAACCCTAAGCTCATGGGCCTTGATTTGAGCCCATTGTGTCTCAAGACATCACACACATCACAGCTTTGTCTCGGAGCACCAAGTTTGGTCGCGGAACACACTGCATGTGGCAAAGCTTCTCGACTGGGTCTTGTGTCTCTAAAAATGCATCTTTGTCGCGGAATGGGCCTTTGTCGCGGAACAGGGCATCGCGACAAAAGTATCGCGACAGAGGGCTCTGGCTGGTCTTCTCCTTCATCTGAGCTTGCTTGGTCGCGGAACGTTCCTTTGTCGCGGAACCATGCATCGCGACAAAGGAGCTTCCGCGACAAAGGTTTTTCTGGGCCTGCTGGATTGGGCCAGATGGGCCGAAGATGTTCTTTTTGTAGGTTTTTCTGTCTTCTTCCCATCTTTTTGTATTCCTTTTTCTTTTCTTTTCTTGTTCTCATGTTTTTGGATTTTTCTAACATAAATATGTAATGAAATTACATATTTATGCCTTTTTCACACCAGCTTATTATTTTTTTTACAATTATGCATAAATCAGTCCAATTCGACTGCTTTCTTACTTAATGTAAGACCGGAATGCGATCAAATGCCCGTTTAAGACACGGAAATGGATTGAAAATAATGGTCATTTTTGGCCATTATCAACATCCTCACATTTAATACTGATCGTCCCCGAGCAGTCAGAGTCAATGTTCGTAAGAACACGGACTCTACATATTCAATTCATTTTCGTGGCTTCATAAATCACATACTTTTTGGATTGGGATAAGACAATCAAAAACTACAAGTATTAAACTCCCTTGATTGCAGTGTTTAATGAAATGATACTTGCTCACTATATCGGGCCTACAAATCAAACATTATTATTAATCCTTCATGAATATCATGTTTGAAAGATGCAAAGATTAAAAATTAGAATTAAGGCATGACATGAACATTCTTAATGAAACAGAGCCTCACTTATAAGAGGATCGGAAAAATCACTCACTCTCAATTGGGGTTTAATTATGAACGCTCAAAATCAAAGTTAATTAAATTATCCCATAAGCTTGCAATCAGACCAACTCGCCACCGGCTCATTTCTTCAAATCGAGATCATGAGGTCTTATTTAAGGTTATTACGGGGCATACGGTTGTGACATAGGTAGGAAAGGGAAATTATTGGGCTGAGAAGTGGCAAGAATTAATCTATCATAACTTGGCATTTTTAAAATTTATGATCATCAATATTTTTCTCTTTCTTTCTTTTGCTTTTCTCTTGCATGACATTAGACTATTGTCTAATTGCTTGTCATTTGCAATTTATTGTTGTTGAATGAAACTCAACATAATAATTTTTTTTTTTTTGAATCGGTTTATGAGATACCGATTTATATGGATTGATGATCATAAATTTAATGCATTTGATAGAATTCATTCTTGCACACTTGGGTTTGATTTTCTTGGTCTTTTTATAAGGCTAGGAATAATATAAAGGGCTTCAAAGAAAAATTAGGCTTAAAGGCTCAAATTGGTTAATCCTAAAGGGAAAATATTTTTGGGTTTGGAATTCAAACGAAGGCCAAAATTTTGGTTTTCTAGGTGCCTCGATCATATGCTCAATTTCGGGAATATGGCATGGTCTTGAATCGGTCCCAGTTGCAAGTTCTAGTTTCCTTTAATCAAAATGATTCACACATCAAAGAAAAGAAAAGAATGAGTAAAAATGACTCATGGCTCAAATCTCACAAGGTTGGGTTGATTCATGTCATACACTATTCTTAAATTTAATCAAAACTTAATTCTAACAATTTATTCAATCAAAATCTCTAACATGCAGATTTATTACCCAATAAGCTGATCGCATCATTAAATTTTTATAGCTCAAAACCTCAGGAATTTATGTCATGCATGTCTTTAATTATATTATCCCAATTTAAAAGTTTGAAAATTTAATCACAAGCCTAAATTCAACATGTGAATTTAGAGCGAGTTTATGCATATCTTTGCTGGTTATTTAATTTAAAGCAGTAAAGAGGCACTGCTGACATACAGAGTATGCCCACAGCATATTTTTGGCCTGACAGTCACTTATTCATCTTGGACTGTGCAAACATCTTTTCAAGAATAAAATTGTTTGGACTGCAAAATTCCAAAATTAAAGCAGTGAAATGATATCAATTACAAGAGATTCCATTGCAATCAGAACGATTTTGCACAAGGGAAATGAAATTCTCTTATATGATATTTACAATTATGCTTGATTGAAATGACAATTACATACTTAATCTGTTTTCTCTCCTGGCTGATTCGATGGCTCTGCTACATCTGATGGAGGTGGGGGTGGCTTGGGGAGTTGACTGATGAGTGCTTGCATCAGTGTTTCCATCATCTTGCGCTGCTTTTCTTCACTCTCCACTCTTTCTCTATGCATGCGCTCTTCCCTTTCCATCATCATTTGCCTGAATTCCGCCTCTTTCTTTTCCTTCTCCTGCTTCTCCTTTCGCTTCTCTTCCTTTTCTCTCCTACGCTCTTGGCGTTCTTCTTCTCTCTCCCTCCTTCGCTCTTCACGCTCCTCTTCGGCTCTTTTCCGCTGTTCCTCTTGGCTTGCCATAACTACATTAGTCATGGACTTCATTCCCTCGAGCATAGATTGACTCATCCTGCTCACCATCTCAATTGTTTGGGAATCAGCAGGGAATTGCGATACGTTCTGGCTTTGAGGAGGCATCTGAGGTTGAGTCGGAGGTGGAATCGGAGCTGCCGGAATTGGGATTGGCGTCTCTGAATGTTCTTGATCTGCATGAGGCTCTTCTTGGACATTCGAAGGTCCTGCATCAGCACAGGTTTTCTGTGTTCCCTTCTTTGCCTTGGGCTGTCTCTTTCGTTTTCTTGATGTCTGCCCACTTGATATGAAAGAGGATTGAGCGTCTGAATCTCCTCTGCCGAAGAGTTGGGGAAGGGAATATTTAATACTCTCACACAGGGGAAGTCTCGGCACACTGATAGGTGGGTTTACTTTCACCACTGTGTCACCCTCAAAAGCGCTCAAATCAACTCCCTGAGCTATGCAGATTCTCCTAATCAGATTTGGATAGCATAGCACCTGTCTATCCTTTATCCGGGTTATCATCACCTCGAATACATGCCTCCCTACATTCAGTTTTGCTCCGCTCCACATTCTTGCAAATCCCATTAGTACATTCCCAGATGTGGTGTGCGGATGCGAATTGGGTCGTATCTTGGACATGTAGAACTCATAAGTTGGCATGAACTGTATTCGCAGCCATTTTGCATTGAATGTGTGTCCCGGGGCAGTCACGCTTGTCATGCTGTTGGCCAAGGTTGCATACTTCGCATATTTGCTCGTCTTGGCTCTCTTTGTCATGATCTCATCAGGGGGAAATTCGCTTCTAATGTCTGGAGTCCCAAAGAACTGATTCAGCCAATCAGGTGCAATGCTTATCACTTGTCCACGGATCCATGTTGTTCTGGCAGCTTCATCGATGTTGCAGAAGAATTCCTTTGTTAGCTCCACGAAGCCATCTTCGTCATGATGCAGCATGAAGTTACCCCACTCTTGATTTCTGTAGAAAGTCTCAACAGTGGGGTGTGACAATGCATCAGGTCTGAATCCTTTATCTGGCACTATCATTTTCTGCAACTTCTTATACTTTTCTGCATTCTCTTTGTTGCCATTGAACTTGATCTGCATCTGTTCTTCACTCAGCTTTTTCTTTTCATATTCCTTTGAAACGCCCATCCTTTGCCTTACAGTGTTCTCGGACTAGAACTCGACTGGTCGAATGGATCCGACAGATTCGTCGTCGCTCGTGTGCCAGTCTGTTTGATCGCCTCCTTCCTGTGGCTGGTCGTCCCTTGGTTCAGCCTCATCTCCCCTCTGACTTGGCTCTTGCTCTCCATGAGCTGTTTCATCTCCGAATTCCTCCTCAACCTGTTTAATTACATTTTTCATTGTATTGAGTTCACAATTTACAGGCAAAGAAGATGTAGTTACATGAAAATTACGGTCATCAACATCAGTTGATACCTCCTCCTCCTCCCTAATTCTTGCAGCTCGTCCAACTTGACGTTGCAGGATAGGTGCCATCTGGTCCATGAATTCTTGCTCCTCCTGCCGAGCTTCTTCTTCTGAATCATTTCCCTCTGCAGCTTCAGTCACAATTTCCTGAACCTTTTCCTTAAGTGCAGAGGCCATGGGATGGTCGCCTGGCTGTTCTTCCAATGTTTTGGCCAATGCTGCTGGATCAATGGAATCATGCGAGCCCTGTGGCTGTTCGGGTTGGTGCGACGGGCCTTCTTGAATGATGAATTTTTCAATTCTGGCCGTGCTCACGAGAGGATCAATCAATTGACCCACTTCTGTCTGATATCTGATTTGACCTGGCTTTTCTCCAGCATCGATTCTTGTTTCAATCTGTTCGTTGATGTTCTGCCTCAATTCTTTCCGAAGTGTCTCAGCACTACGAATAGAGGGGCCAGTCCATCCTGGTGGTTGTTCTTCTTTGATCTTCAATCCCTTTCCTTCGACTCCACCAGTGATCTTCAGCTCGAAGTCTTCCTCATCACCCTGTTCAGCCTCTCCAGATTTCCTGCTTTCCAGATCAGCTTGCATCTTTCTGGCAGTTTCTTCGTCCTTCGTCTGCTGAATGTTCTTTCTAATCTGCTCTTCCTCTGCAGCTTTCTTTTCCATTGCCAAGCGTTCTTCCTCAGTCAATTTCTCTACTCCCGAACCACCTGTTACTTGATCCCGCAAACCAGCTAATGCAAGTTCATCATTTTGCATTTTTCTGGCTAGCTCAGCATCGAATGCCACTTGATGCTTCTTTTTCGGGGGTGATGGTGGCATCGGTTTCTTACCTCTGTCCTTGGGATCTGTGGGCTCTGCCGCTTTCCTAACAGTTGGCTCAGGTTCCTTGATCTCCACTTTCTTTTCCGGAGCTCTTGTTGGTTTATCTTTGTCAGCAGATTTTATCAACCTTCTCCTCGTTCCCGGTTGAGATGCTGGCTGACCTTCAGATGTGACAACAATACTGGATGTCTGCTCGGGCGGTATGGGTGCCTTAGTGGTGGCAGGTGCTGTCATTTCAGTCTGAGCTGGCTGTACTGGAGTCCGGACTGCTTCTTGCTGCACCACTGGCTCGGACGTAGCAACTTTTTGCACTTCAGTCTGCCCTCTTGATGGTAAAGCCGAAGCTTGTACTGCTGGCTGGGTAGGCTGTGGGTTGGCTTCAGGGGGAGTGGAGAAGTAGGCATCAATCTCAGCGTCGGGATCCTCTTCTCTGTTTGGTTCACCCTCATAGCCTAGTTGCTTCTCGGCGCGCTGTAAATAATCCTCAATGAAACTCTTTTGAGTGATTCTCCCCAGCTGTCCTCCCAGTCCTTCTTGATCTTGGAGCAGAATTTACTCCGAACGTTGTTGTTGTAGTGCAAGACCTTCTTCCCATTTGCAGTACTATAACAGTATTCAAGTGCAAACTTGTCCATTTCCATGATCAATTCCCAGTATGAGTCCCTGTACTGATTCATCATGCCTCCTACCAGATCCTTTTGAATTCCTTCAAGGTAGGACATGTCTTCTGCCGAATCGTACGTGAGATACAACCCAGCCTCAGTTTTTGATAGTAAATTGAACTGCCTTTCCTTTTTCTTTTTGGGTTTCCAGCCACCTTTGCGTATATCCACTTGCAGCTGGTCCCTTAATACTGCTATGTGCTGGGGAAATTCATCATCCTTGTTTGTTCCGTACCGTCCATACCTTCTATGTGTGAAGATGGTTTCAAGTACCTCATCTGCAGGTAATACTATTCCTTCTTCTAGAAAGGACTTAGTGATACTTGCATTGCCTTTTCCCCAGACTGTAGTCAGTTCGTCCCATTGATCGCGTGCATCCTTGATCATCTTCCTCATTTTGTTCAACAATGAGGTGTTGTGGCTTTGTTCATATTTCTCAGCGTTTTTGAGGCGTTTGTACAGATTGAAGGTCAGCTCTTGATGCCTGGCACGAGCTAGATCTGTAATCCACCTCTGCTCCACTGGTCCTTTTGCTTCAAACAGATACGGATTCCACTTGAATGGGAATGCTTCATACATCATGATGGCCCCACTGTTGATAACCCTACTTAGATCCATCTGCTTGTGCTCGAAGGCCATCCGAACTTGAGGATCTACGATCTGGTTAGGGATGATGATGTCAAAGTCAGCTATATTTGGATCTTTCGTTCCTTTTTCCACATGCCGGTTCCACACAGCCCTGTGCTCTTTGAACTTCAATTGGATGCGTTCATGGTGGACTTCAGGAGTTGTCTTTTCGTCTTGAGGGGCATGCTCCATCATCCTTATCCAAAACTTCTTCAGGAAGTGATAGTAGTCCCTCTCTATCGATGCAGCAACTATCGTTCTTTCTTCTGGAGGAATATGCACGTCCCATCCTGGAGAAAGTTTCAACTTTTCATCCGTAGTGTGGTCCAGAGGTACCTTGTAAACTGATTTGATGGCATCCCTCGTGTCCTTAATCTCCGTTCGATCAATTGAGGCCTGCTTGCCAGCAGCCTCATAGGTGCAGTCAGGTAACCCGATGCCTGATTGCACTACCAACTCATTCCTGAAAAAGGTCAAAGTGTTTAGATACATCCAAATTTTTTTTTAATTTTTCAAAGACTACTCAAGTTTGAAAATCAACATCCTCACATTTTGAGCTTTGCTAAGCTCGAAATGTGATTTAAGTGCTTTGATCTTGAGTTTATTAAAAGATCCAAAGATGAGGTGCTTTTGCTTAAGGACCTAGAAGAAGATATCTCAATTGGACTATTGAGTCCAATCAAAAGGGAGAATTAAAAGAAAAAAATGAAGTGGTCATTGGACCAAAAATTTCCTTTTTTTAATGGGCCATTGGGCCCAAAAGTTTGTTTTTCCAATTTTATTAAACAAGCTCGAGGCACTTGTTGAAAATGGAATGAGATGATGGCGGTGGAATGGATTGCTCGAGAGTGGAATGTGCAATGGAGGCGTGGCGGAGTGGAGTTGCTATTTCCGGATTGTTTGGACTGTCATTGGACAGTTAAAACGTTCTAGAAAATTGCAAACACTATTTTTAATTTTGAAAAGGTTGACTTGTTTTTATTTAATGAAAAGTGGGATGTGTGTGGTCCCATTTTTTGGATTTTGTAAAAAGATAGCAGTTGAGGTGGCAAAAATACTGCTACTTAACTCACACTCTTTAGTTCCATTGGGAACAAAAACACATTTGTCAACCCAAAATTCCTAGTACAATTTTTGTCTATTGTGAAAAAGTGATTCTTGCTGAAAAGTGGATGGTGCACTGGGATTGCCATAAAAAGGCCATACACCCACTTTTATGCAGATTTCTGTACCCACACACACAAGTTGCCAAAATCAGGGGAGGGGCATTAAATGAACATTGGCATGCAAGCAGCATGAATTCTCAAGCAAACCATCAACACATGATCATGCTTTTTCTCAACATAAGATCAAACTTACTAACATGCTTCAAAATTTCAGTAAGAACATCAAATTAATCATACCAGCATGCTTTCTTACTAATCAACCCAACAAAAACACTCATGCTTTGCAAAATCGAGACAATCAATAACACCAAGCTATCTAGAGAAAAAATAACCAAATGTTCATTGACATACAGATAAGGCTCAGATTTCTCAAATCATGAATGCACACAGAAGCAATTAAATGAGATAAAGACCGAGTTCCCTTTGGAAAGTTAATTATTCCTGTGAACACTAAAAGCTTGAAAAACCAACAATGGTGAGAATTTGCCAGTGCTAACTCCTACCTGCTGTCTGAGTTCTCTAACAGCCCTAACTTCTCAAAATCGAACGCCCCATACAAAATCGATCTTACCCAACCCCAATCAAAAACACACTTCTTCCAAAACATGCTCGGCCAACACAAGAAATCATAGCAATCCTCAAATAAACTAAGCCCACTTCAAGAATCGCCTAAAATCGAACTATAACAGAGGGAAAGAACATAAAACAGCCCTATTTACATAAATGGAAAAGAAAACAACACAAGGATCGCAATACAGGGCCTCGAGAATGCGCAAGAATCGGATAGAAGACACTTACCAGGGCTCGGTCTGCTTCGGAGGCGAAGATGAAGATGGAGGTTCCATTGGGTTCGCGAAAATTGGGCAGAGTAACGCCTGGAAGTGGTGGGAAACGAGTGCGAGGAACACTGTGGTGTTCTTCGGAAAAGGCTTTCGCGTACGAGCAGTTTTCGCAAATTTTCTAAGTGTGGGAGCGTGGGGAAGAAGAGGGAGGGGAAGGGGTTTAAATACTAATGGGCCGGTCGCGGAACCCTAGCACATTGTCGCGGAACAGGATTACGCGACCAGGCTCGGCGACATTAGAGGTGTCGCGGAATATGGGACTTTTTCGCGGAGTCATGCACCGCGACAAAGTGTACCGCGACAAAATGGCAAGGAAGAATGGGGTGGTATGCCCGTGTCGCGGAACATGAACTTTGTCGCGGAGTCGCGCTCCGCGACAAAGGCTTCCGCGACAAAGACAAACAGAGTTCAGGGATGAGTGGAGTTTTGTCGCGGAATTGCACTTGATCACGATGCTGTGCATCGCGACAAAATGGTTACTCCGCGACAAGGACAAGCAAGGTTTGATGATAAGGGGAACTTTGTCGCGGAGTTGCACTTGGTCGCGGAACGTTGTTCCGCGACAAAATGGTCAGTCCGCGACAAACTTTTTGAATTTTCAAATTTTCAACGGACTGGGCCCGAGTGAGATGTTGGGCCTGCGTCCATTTTATTTGATTTGGACCTAAATGAATTCAGTCCAAGTAAATTCAAAACATTGGGCCATTTTTTAAAATAATCTACTTGCATAAAATTAGGTTGGGTCAGTTCCATTTATCTGCGAGATTTATTCCGGATCTTAAATTGCTTTAAATTCCGAAAATAATTTCTCAGATTTGTGGAACTTTCCCAACCAAGAACCTGGTTTTCCATGCTCTTTCTGCTCCTTCTTTTTGGGTGGTTCCGAATTTCCTGCAAGACAGATAAATACCCATTAGGTTAGGTTTTCTCCTCAGTTCAACATCCTCACATTTAGAGTCTTGGTACTCTAAATGTTCAATTAATTTGAGGGTACTTTTTCTGTTCAGGATTAGATATTTTATATTAAACTAAGCTAATCTATGAGTAATCAGGAATGTAATTCTCTTAATAAACGACGCTGCATCCTCCCCGGCAACGGCGCCATGAAACTTTTGACAATTTCGTCAACACGAGCGTTTTCTTAAATTATACCAGGTTAGATTTATTAAAAGAAAAGAGTTATGATTCACGGGAAAGGGTTTAGGGATATATCAAGATTATTAGTCTTTTTATTACTCAAGTGTGGTGTTTTGGTTTCAAATGGCGCTGTGGTCCTCTCTGTCATGAAATGTTGACAAATCTCATGGCATAGCCGGATAAGTTGACCTTCAGCCTGTCACACTGAGGATCCCCGGCAAATATGCCATGACACTTCTCATCAATTCTTGCCATAAGATTTCCTGCCATGAAACTTTTGACTGATTCCCACTACATGAGTATTTTCTGAAAAATCATGATCCTGGTTTAGGTTTTATTTAATGAAACCAATTTATGATGGCGGGGTTGTGATTAGGGATATATTTATAAGTAGTCATGTTTTTATTGCTCGTGTTTAAGAAACTGTGGCCCGAAAGCGCACGGTGTCAAAAATTGCAGTAATTTATAGTAAGACCGGATCGTTCACTGGAGGATGTGCGATAGAAGCAGGGCCCACGTCGTTTACTAAGATTTTCCACTCGGTTACTCGATTCAAGTGTGTGTAATGACTAACAACTACTTGACAGAATTTAAACTAAGTTATGAAAGCAATTAAAACAAAGCAGATAAAATTATTCTAGAAAGCGAATTAAATTAAATCTAAGTAAGCAATAGAATTATTCTAAGAAAGCGGTTAAAATTATCTAAGAAAGCAGATTTAATTTATGACAGAAGGGACAGGAAGAAAAGAATAAAAATTGGACAAGATTCAGATAAAACACAACTAAACTTCCATTTTAATACAC
This sequence comes from Hygrophila difformis, assembly GCA_030278955.1. Taxonomy (NCBI): domain Eukaryota; kingdom Viridiplantae; phylum Streptophyta; class Magnoliopsida; order Lamiales; family Acanthaceae; genus Hygrophila; species Hygrophila difformis. The sequence continues at coordinate 21,384,575 of JAOANR010000003.1, forward strand.
AAATCTTTGTTTGGGATAATTCGTTCAGTTAGCTAATTCTCATGCTCTCTATACCATGTTCCCTTTAACAGACAGGTACTTACAGTAGAGTTTACATGCTCTTAAGAAAATAAATTCTAAGATACCACAGACGCATAACTACCCTTGCAATGCATTGCTAAGGTATGTTACTTATCTGTGGTGGTCAAGCAACACCTGATACATCATTAGTTGAAGTGTCAAGTACTGCTATCATTCCCCCATGTCACGCCCAAAGATTCTAATCAAGCCCAGAACTATCCCTTAACTATCAGTCCTAGTAGCAGTTACACAACTCTCAATACTACCGAGTGACCTCTAACGAAAGCATTTAAAAGAAAGCGATAAAGAAAGCATTTAAAGTCCTATCACTCGGAGGTTTTTGAAAGTCTGACCCTGGTAGTAAAAGAAAGCCCCCAGCCAGGATGACCGGATGTGGATCAAGAATTCCCTATTCTCGGTGAACCGCTCGCAGTGTTCACTTCCCGTCGGGTGGTTATGAGATACAAACTAATGAAACGAACTAATAAATGAGTTCGTTCCAGATGCACTCACTCAAGACTCAAAAATAGGCTTTGGCAGAGGAGGATAGCAGTTGAAAGAATACTCAACCCTACCTTAGAGAATAACCAAGGCCCGAATGTTGTTCCTCTAGTATTATCTGTCACACCTTATCGGAATCCAAGTGGAATCTGACCCAGTGCAATATTTAATACAAGATTTCCAACAAACAGCAGTTTTGGAAAATAATAAATCTGAAAATCATTCCCTATCAGGTACTAGACTCTCAATTAAAACACAGATCCTTTCAGTCTAGGTGGGACCTAATCGCTGACTCTGCTTCTAATTCCCAAAATCAATCCCCCAGTCGGATATGAATTAGTCATAACTGTAGAATTTATCCCTTACTTAGATCCGGATTTATAAATGACTTTTTGTTGGAAATTTAATACGAGACATCTGATTAAAATCAAGACTCCTGTGTCCAAGGGAAGGATCCCAAAATAATATGACCACGATATCTACATAATAATATCATGCATAAATTTATAGAGAAGTGTAAAATAAAATAACCCAAAATATAAGGTGGGTTTAGACAGAATGTGAAACACAGAGATGAAATAGCCAGAGATGAGAAGAATTTATTTGGCTAAAAAGATGACAAAAATAATCAGGATAATCCGGACTGCAAACATCTGCTATCCAGGTCCTGATTATTCCAGGTGGGATGATGTTTAGATAGTGAAATTCCCTAAATGACAGTTGCCACTGTCATCTTAGACTCCACTATCTGTGAATTTGGATAAAAACCCACATTTTCTATCACTGCAATAATTGTTAGATGACATTGGCAAATATCATCTAACATTACTACAGCTCCAGATTCAGGTTTGTAATTAAAATAAAGAAAAGAAAACTGTATCCGGATAGGAGTCAGTTGAGCAGCTATTATAATCCCGAATGGACGAACCGCCAAGGCTTCCACTGACCACTATCCGGACCATGCAAAATAACAATTAATAATTAATATACAGACTACGAGCTAGTTATCCGTGTGGGAATACCTGCCAACATTAATCTGATATATTCCTTATTAGCTGTTTCACACAACACGGGAAAGACAAAATAAATAAAAGAAAACATTTTTGGGTCATCTTGCATGAGAGACATTGGTTTCTCATGCAAGGTATGGAAATAAATCCATAATCACTCTTTATGTCTAAATAATCTCTCATTCCATAATTAATTAATTACAGTCCGGATTATATACTTAGATCATTAGAGTTTAATCATTTGTAGAAAAAATCTTTTAATGGGAAATTGAACAAAGTTCTTTATATCAAATTAATCATGGGTTGAGATCATTGGATTTCAACCTCAAAATATTAATATAAAGGTTCAATTAATTAATGGAGTGAGATGAAGAGTAAAAGTTTGGCAAAAAGGTGCCACTTTGTCGCGATGCAGAGTTTGTGTCGCGGAGCATGGCTCCGCGACAAAGGTTTCGCGACAAAGGGGTGGGAAATAAGAGGAATGGAATTTTGAAAATTTAGGGTTTGCTTTGTCGCTAAGTAAAGAATTTTGTCGCGGAACATGGTTCCGCGACAGAGGGGCATAGCGACAAAGGGGTTGAAAATTGGACAAGGCATAATTCTTGTCGCGGAACAAGAGGTTTTGGCGCGGAACGTGGTTCCGCGACAAGGTTGCTTCGCGACAAAGCCCTTCCAAAATAAAATCACAAGTATTTGGGTCCTTGGTCGCTAATCAGGATTTTGTCACGGAGCGTGGTTCCGCGCCAAGGGTTGTTTCGCGACCAAGGGTTTTAAAATAATGGTTAACAGATGTTCTCTGGCACCTTTGTCGCCAAAGCATCATTTTGTCGCGGAACGTGGTTCCGCGCCAAGAGTTGTTCCGCGACAAAGGTGTGTCCAGGACACATGTCAGAAAAGTAAAGTGGAACAGTGGCATGCATTATGTGTGATCTCACCCTTTTCAGATTCAAAAGCTAAACTAAGCTTAAAATGACAAAACAGAATAAGAATCTAGCTAGAACATGCTTGAACATAAAAGAAATGAAACAAACTTAAATCTTAAGAAACCCTAATCTGAGCTTGATCACCCATAAGTGTGCAACATTATCCCAAGAAAAAGTCACCAAGCAGTGACATTAAAATGCAAAACAAGGATCAAATGACCCAAGGAAAAACGAACGCAGTAAGATCCATGGGGTGTGAGACCCATTTCATGATTTTGGGACACAAATGGAGAATGTTTTCCCATATTATTAAACGGTGTTGTTCATACCCATGATTTGAGTACCACAAACCCTTAAACAGAAGTTTAGAACAAGAAAATAAGGTGTAAAGCTGGCTATCTAACCAAAGTGCAATAAACTACATCTAACTAGTGCATGAATTAAATAATACAAGAAAAACCTAACTAAACTACCCTAAACTAAACTAAACTACTGAACTTCCCACTTGTCTTCAAGAATGAGTATTTTCTCTACAATTCTTCCAACTTTTAGCTCAAAGGAAACACCTCATATTTATAGAGGGGAAACCCTAAGCTCATGGGCCTTGATTTGAGCCCATTGTGTCTCAAGACATCACACACATCACAGCTTTGTCTCGGAGCACCAAGTTTGGTCGCGGAACACACTGCATGTGGCAAAGCTTCTCGACTGGGTCTTGTGTCTCTAAAAATGCATCTTTGTCGCGGAATGGGCCTTTGTCGCGGAACAGGGCATCGCGACAAAAGTATCGCGACAGAGGGCTCTGGCTGGTCTTCTCCTTCATCTGAGCTTGCTTGGTCGCGGAACGTTCCTTTGTCGCGGAACCATGCATCGCGACAAAGGAGCTTCCGCGACAAAGGTTTTTCTGGGCCTGCTGGATTGGGCCAGATGGGCCGAAGATGTTCTTTTTGTGGGTTTTTCTGTCTTCTTCCCATCTTTTTGTATTCCTTTTTCTTTTCTTTTCTTGTTCTCATGTTTTTGGATTTTTCTAACATAAATATGTAATGAAATTACATATTTATGCCTTTTTCACACCAGCTTATTATTTTTTTTACAATTATGCATAAATCAGTCCAATTCGACTGCTTTCTTACTTAATGTAAGACCGGAATGCGATCAAATGCCCGTTTAAGACACGGAAATGGATTGAAAATAATGGTCATTTTTGGCCATTATCATGCGTAGATTACAGCTACCAACTGAAGAGCATTCTAGTGCCTACTTACTGCACTGGATGAACAACAGTGGCAAAAGCAAGGTCTCCCAACAGGCATGGGTCCCTATCACGAAGGGCACCTACTCAGAAAAGGTATTATGTGATGTCGTTCCCATGAACGCATGTCACGTTTTGCTTGGAAGACCGTGGCTGTTTGATAAAGATGCCACTTACAGAGGAAAATCTAATGTTTTATATTTTAAGCATGGACAAAAGGAATATTTGTTTAAACCTTTGTCTGCGAAAGCTGTTAGACTAGACCAGGAAAAACTGAAAAACAAAATAGCTCAAGCAGAAGCTGACCATAAGGCAAAGGAAAGAGGAAAAGCCAAAATTGGTGAGAGCTCATCAAACTTGGATCAATGTCTGATATTGACCAAGACTGCATTTCAGCAAGCATCACGAGAACCTAACTTCTCAGGTAACTGTTTTCTTGCATTAGTTAAACATGATGAATCTCTCAATAGAACTGTTCATATTGCACCTAATTTGCCTTTTGAATTTTCCAGGATGCTTGACAGAAATCAAGATATTTTCCCGGAAGAAGTGCCATCTAGCTTACCACCACTCCGAGGCGTGGAACATCGCATTGACTTTGTGCCCGGAGCTTCAATCCCCAACAGACCCGCGTACCACATGAATCCCGAAGAGACAAAGGAAATTCAGCGGCAAGTGCAAGCATTACTCGAAAAGGGTTGGGTTCGAGAAAGTTTATCTCCGTGTGCCGTTCCAGTTCTGCTCGTTCCAAAGAAAAATGGCGAATGGCATATGTGTGTCGACTGCCGAGCAGTCAACGCTATTACGGTCAAATACCGTCATCCAATTCCACGGCTGGACGACATGCTAGATGAGCTTGGTGGTGCTAGTCTTTTTACCAAGATCGATTTAAAGAGCGGATATCATCAAATCAGAATGCAACCAGGGGATGAATGGAAGACCGCCTTCAAGATGAAGTTTGGTCTATATGAATGGCTCGTTATGCCATTCGGACTTACGAATGCCCCCTCTACATTTATGCGTTTGATGAATGAGACTCTTCGACAATTCATAAGAAAATTTGTAGTAGTTTATTTTGATGACATTCTTATTTATAGTTGTACTCTAATCGATCATGTAAGTCATGTGCAACAGGTACTGGATCGATTGAGAGAGGTCCGCCTGTACGCCAACTTCGAGAAGTGTAGCTTCTGTGTGTCGGAAGTGACGTTTCTTGGATTTGTCGTGGGAAAAGATGGACTTAAAGTGGACGAATCCAAGATCAAGGCTATATCTGACTGGAAGCCGCCAACCACTGTGCATGAAGTTCGCAGTTTTCTAGGTTTGAGTGGTTTCTTTCGAAGATTTGTTCCACAGTTTAGTGTCATTGCGGCCCCAATCACTGCACTGCTTAGAAAGGACATTTCGTTCAAGTGGGGGCCAGCACAGCAGAAGGCATTTGATGACCTTAAGTATAAGCTCACTCATGCACCTGTCCTAGCATTACCAAATTTCGATTTGCCATTTGAAATCGAAAGTGATGCGTCAGGTACGGGCATGGGAGTAGTGTTGCTCCAAGAAGGAAGACCAATAGCATACTACAGTGAAAAATTCAGTGGAGCACAATTGAATTACTCCACTTACGACAAAGAATTATATGCTGTTGTTCAATCTTTGAGGACATGGCAACACTATCTGCGGGGAAGAGAATTCATGATCAACACCGACCATGAGACACTTAAGCACATAAGGGTTCAGGGAAAATTAAGCAAAAGACATGCTCGATGGAGCACATTCATTGAGTCATTCCCTTACGTGATTAAGTACAAGAAAGGAAAGGATAATGTGGTTGCAGATGCACTCTCCAGGAGAACAGCTTTGGTCGCATTTGCAACTACTCACCTGTTTGGGTTCGAGCATATCAAGAGTCAGTATGCCACTGACGAAGATTTTAGAGTACTGTATGAGAGGACAAAGCAAAATGGTTTCAAGGAGTTTTCCCAACTGGACGGGTTCATGTACTTTGGTAACAGATTATGCATTCGAAAGGGACCCGTCAGGGAGTTGCTAATTCAGGAGGCTCACGGTGGTAGTCTCATGGGACACTTTGGAAAAGATGCAACTCTGGGAATCCTTGTTGAAAAATTCTACTGGCCGAAAATGCAAGCCCAGGTTGTTCGCTTCATTGCTAAGTGTTTGGTCTGTCTGAAGGCCAAGTCGACTGTTAAACCCCACGGCTTGTATCAAGCATTACCTGTTCCAGAAGGACCCTGGCTAGATATATCAATGGACTTCGTTCTTGGGCTACCATGGACCGCAAGAGGCAAGGATTCAATCTTTGTGGTAGTTGATCGATTCTCCAAGATGGCGCATTTCATACCTTGCGCGAAGACCAATGATACCAGGCATATTTCAAATTTATTCTTCAGAGAAGTGGTACGTCTACATGGAGTACCCAAGTCAATTGTGTCGGATCGAGATGCCAAGTTCGTAAGCTACTTCTGGAAGAGTTTTTGGCGTGAAATGGGCACACAACTTTTGTTCTCAACGTCTTATCATCCTCAGACGGATGGACAGACAGAAGCGGTAAATCGCGTGTTGGGTAACCTTCTACGTATAATTACTTCTTCGAGTTCTAAAAGTTAGGATGAATGCTTGCCATATATTGAATTTGCTTATAATCGCCACATTCATCGTGCCACACACATGTCACCCTTCGAGGTTGTTTATGAATTTAACCCTATGACCCCCCCCCCCTCGATTTTTTGCCACTACCTAGTAGTGAGCGTCTTAACTTCAATGGCAGGGTCAGGGCAAAGGCGATCAAGGATCTGCACCAAAATGTTCGGAACAGCTTGCTGAAGGCATCGGAGACATATGCCAAATTTGCCAATAGGGGCAGGAAAAAGGCTGTTGCTGAAACCTGGAGATTGGGTCTGGGTGCACATGTGAAAGGAATGGTTTCCTGCACAAACACATGGCAAACTCACATCCCGTGGAACAGGGCCTTACAAAGTCCTTGAGAAAATCAACGACAACGCCTATCGAATTGAGCTTCCTGATGATTTTAATATTAATCCGACTTTCAATGTTGCTGATTTATCTCTTTTCGAAAGGGATGATGAGTTGGATTCTGGTCGGTTGATGTCTCAACCTTCCCAAGGGGGTAGGGATGGCGTAGTCGCCAGAACCAACGGATTAATTATTCCAATAATCTCCAAAGGGCCAGTTTCCAAACAAAAGGCCAAGAAATTTTCTGATGCACTATATAAATTTTTCTTGCAGGAAATAGATAACTTGGAGCCCCAGGAAGCCCAAAGATTACAAATAATGATCCGGATAGATCAAGCTCGGACAAACCCGAAATCCATTAACATGGATTCCCCACATCGGAATTAAATAAAGATGGAAAAAGGCCTTAGGATGCACGGGAAAGCCCAACCAGCATGAAGAGGCCCAAAAATCCAACACATGCGAATGGAGTGCATGCGGTCTAGGCAATGCGGTTTAAACCGCATCACCCTAAACTGCATGCATTGATTTTGTTGAAGCAGCCAAGACTGAAGAAATCGATGCGGTCTCAGTGAGGCGGTATAAACCGCATCGCATGGCCGATTCCGCATCGACTTTGAATGAAGAAACAAAACTGAAGAAACGAGGCGGTCTCCTCGATGCGGTATAAAGCGCATCGCACCACCTAGACCGCATCGACTCAGAATGCGGAGACAAGGCACGCGGTCAACCTTCAAAGCGATGCGGTTTGACCGATGCGGTATATACCGCATCGAATTAAACCACATCGCCCCCAGAACACCTTGAAGACTTCTTTTCCAATACAATGCGGTCTTTTTGTATCAATGCGGTAAAAACTGCATCACCTCATTATAGACCGCATCGACTATGCTAAACCGCATCACTTTTGTATTTTGGCTATTTTGTGCTCAACATTATATTTTAATGTATTTTCTTGCTTTCCTTGTGGCTTGGGCTATATATATGTCCTCCCACACCATTGTAAACAACTTTGCTTAATATTGAAATCAATTCTCATATTTCCAAAGTTCAAAACCGAGAACACTCTCTCAAGGTGTTCTCCTCCCATCCGTGTTTGTCTTGAGCTTATGCTCATTTCCCCCACGCCATCAAGTTAGGAAGCTTGCTAGATGGATTGTCAATGAATGATGCACTTGAAGGAAGCCATTTGTCTTGAGTTCGTCTCACTTCCCTTGGCAAGTTCGGGTCCCCTTCATTCATAAGCTTTCTTATCCTTTATCTCACAATTTAGTTTCATCATCTTATGTTATATCCATCTTTTTGTGTGTTCTTGTTTTTCATCATCTTCCCTATTCCTATCCCTCTAATCATCATTTTACCTAACCCTAAAATTCATTACCACTAATCCGGATATTGTCACTAAATAAGTTTCGATCTACGGCACAGGCTACTACAGGAGATTTGTCAAAGATTTCTCAAAAATCGCGAGACCGCTAACCCAAAATTTGAAGAAGGGATCAAAGGTTATATGGACACCTGAATGCGAAGCTGCATTTCAGACATTAAAGGAAAGACTAACCACGGCACCAGTACTAACCTTACCCAATCAGAAAGACGATTTTGAAATTTATAGTGATGCTTCCAAATTTGGGCTGGGATGCGTGTTAATGCAAAAAGGAAGAGTTATAGCCTATGCATCTAGGCAGCTAAGGCCAAACGAGGAAAATTATCCAACGCATGACATGGAGTTAGCTGCAGTTGTCTTTGCTCTAAAGATATGGAGACATTACTTGTACGGACGAAAGTGTCAGATATACACAGACCATAAAAGTCTAAAGTATATCTATACTCAGAAAGAGCTCAACATGCGCCAAAGGCGGTGGTTAGAGCTAATGAAGGACTACGACTTAGGTATTACATATCACGAGGGAAAAGCCAATTAAGTGGCTGATGCACTAAGTCGAAAGTCAAAACATCTGGGTAACACAAGAATCTTGCCGCATGAGTTATATATGGAATTGGCACGATTTGACATTGAGTTGGTATACCAAGGTACGCCAACTCAGCGAATCAATGCCATCACAATCCAGCCAGCCATTTTTGATGAAATCTGAGAAAGATAGTCCGGTGACGTCAAATTGGAAAGGATCAAAGCAAAGATAGCTCAAGGTGAAGCTATGGATTTTCAAATTCACGAAGACGGCAGTATCCTATTTAAGGGTCGTTGGTGTGTGCCGAAAGCATGCGAAGATCTCAAGAGACATATTCTCGAAGAGGGACACGAAACTCCTTATTCCGTACACCATGGAGGAGACAAGTTGTACAAAGACTTACGAAAGATCTTTTGGTGGCCTAGAATGAAACGAGAGGTAGCAGAATTCGTGGAAAAGTGCCTGACCTGTCAAAAGGTCAAAGCCGAGCGGAAGAAACCCCTTGGATTGGTAAAACCACTAGAAGTTCCAGAATGGAAATGGAATAGTATTTCCATGGACTTCATCTCAGGTTTACCAAAGACGCCTAAAGGAAACGATAAGATATGGGTAATTGTCGATAGATTGACAAAAGCAACTATATTCATACCCATGAAAGAAACTTGGAGTATGGATCAACTAGCCAAGGCCTATATTGAAAATGTCGTGCGAAGGCATGGGATTCCTTAAGACATTGTTTCAGACCGAGACCATTGATTCGTGTCGAATTTCTGGACTAAGTTACAAGAAGCCTTTGGTACTAAAATAAAAATGAGCACGGTATTTCACCCAACAACCGATGGACAAACTAAAAGAACCATCCAGACTCTTAAAGACATGCTGAGAGCTTGCGCTTTAGAATTTCAAAAGGTTGGGAAAATCACCTACCGCTAGTGGAATTTAGTTATAACAATAGCTATCATGCTAGTATTGGTATGGCCCCATTTGAAGCATTGTATGGTAGGAAATGTCGAAGCCCACTTTGCTGGATTAAGGGGGAGAATCCAATCCCTGTTGTACCACAACTAATTGAGGAGACAAAGCGTGTTATTGAGCAAGTCCAACTCAAGATGAAAGCCGCCCAAAATCAACAAAAGACGTATGTCGACCAGAGAAGGCAAGAAGGAGGATACGAAATAGGTGGCAAGGTATTACTAAAAGTATCCCCTATGAAGGACGTGATGCAATTCGGTAAACGCGGTAAACTAAGTCCTCGTTACATTGGACCATTCGATATCATTGCCAAAGTTGGTACATTGGCATATCGATTAGACTTACTAAAAAATTATCTCGAATTCATGATGTATTCCACATATCACAACTTAAGAAATATCATCATGACCTTCAGAGATTAATCCCATCAGAGGTAATTGAATTAGATGATGACCTTACTTATGAATAGAGACTAGTTAAAATCCTAGATACTAAAGAACGAGCCACGAGGCGTAAATTCATTCGCATGCTCAAAGTCCAATGGTCAAACCACGACGAGAATGATGCCACGTGGGAAACTGGGGCGGAAATGCAAGCCAAGTATCCAGAACTATTTCTTGAAGCAGATCAAGCTATGGGGACATAGCTGTGAAAACAAGTGGGGGGAGGAGATCTCATAGCCCTGCTCTATAGAGAATAAGGTAAGAAAAAATTAATTATTTGCAAGCCTCGCTTTTTGTCCGCAATGGTTATTTGAATAAACTTCGAGGACGAAGTTTGTTCTTAAGGAGGGTAGATTGTAATACCCTACAATTAAGCTATGTTAATAATATTTTCTAAGGAAATAATTTAGTATTATTTCGTAAGAAAATAAATTGGATTAGGAAATAAACTAATACTTCCCAAGATAGAGATTTGGTTTGAGGGAAATGAATTATTTTCCAAGCGAAAATAATTTAGTGGATTTGAGAAATAAATATTTTCTAAGGGAAAATATTTGACAATAATATTAATTAGATATTATTTTCTAATAACTTTTAATAATTTTAAAATTCAAAAATAGTTTAGTGTAGTAAAGATTCTACTCATATTTATAACTATGCTTTTAATTAACATTATTGATAGGTAGATAAAAATTTGCAATAGATTAATAATAATAATAATAATAATAATAATAATAATAATAATAATAATAATAATAATAATAGGAATGGATATATATATATATGGATTTAAGAGATTGTTACCATGCATTTATCTCATAATTTTGCTAATGGATTAAATTAAGTATAGATTTATAAGTTCACTATTAATTAAATGATTGTAAAAAATATATATATATATATAATATACTAATAGTGTTGAATTAACTGTATGCATTATCAAGTGAAAAAAAAAGGATCATAAAATAAAGCTACATAAATAACGTACTAGATCAGCTCAAAAATATATAATAGTTGCACTAATTAGATGAGATAAGTAAAAATACATTCAAGGCATGAGAAAGAAAAATGATAATGGAATTCATGAAATAGTAGTAATTTCCATTTACCATGTGAGTATTAATAACTACTCCCTCTGTCCCATTTAAGATGTCTTGTTTCATTTCTGCACACAATCTAATGCATTTTTTCAATCGTTAATATCTCAAAATATATATAACAAAAAAATATGTAAAATATATATTATAAAACTACATGATTATACGATTCTAACAAGATCCAACTCGACTATTTTTTTCAAACATATATTTGGAATAATATTGAGTCAAAGTTAAACAGTGAAGAGTGCCAAAAAGTCAAACCAGACATCTTGCCTTGGACGGAGGGAGTAATTAATTATAATATAGGAATGAGGTTGATTTGGTGTTCCACTATGTATTAAACGTGGGAGGTAACTTCCATTACCCAACATGATCGAATAAGTTACAGTGGTGGTGGAAAAAATTTAAAGAAATGAAATAAATTAAAGTAATAAGTAAACACATTACATAGTCAGCTAAAGAAATAGGAAATACGTGTAAAGGCATGTAAGTATACGTGCTCTTTAAATACATGTAGAGGTGGACATAAGATCATACGTGCATTTGCATGAAGGAACATGCAGATACGTGGGATGCGATAAATTCTACAGGGAGGATGAGCTACATTTTAGGTGGGTAATTCAGCATGCCTATTTACAAATATAAAATTCATGCAGAGTATCCCCTTTCCCTATAAATACTGGAGTTCCAAACGACATTCATCATAATTCAATACAAGAAAGATTACTAGAGAGAGAGTGTACGTTTCAAGAGGAAAGAAATAGTGAAGGTGTAGTGACTGTGGCATTTTCAGTTTAAGTGCAGTAGGCAATCGACGGAAGAAATTGTAAGTAAATTTTTATTCTGCGTGCTTTGTCCCAAGAGTATTTTTGCATGTCTAAATTCTTTTGTGTTTTAATAATTCTAGGATTTATTTATGCAAGTGATTTATGCAGAGGTTATATTCCATTATGTGGTTAAATATTTTGGGCTAAGCCATGCATGTGAAAAAGTAAATTTCAGTGTATGGCATGTGAATTATTGAATTATTATTATGCGAGATATACCCCAGAGGTGGATATCTTCGTGAGATATTTCGTGGTTTATCCAAGGGATTCCGGAATCCCATGAACAGGATTGTGTTTGACCAAGGGTCTCACAATCATTTTCTAGATTGCAACGTATGGTCATCCTTGTATACTCATATTTTGACTTCGGTCATTATGAGGGCATGCTAGGTCCTATGAGTTACCCCGGGTGTAGGCATCATGGTTAAGCTACATGTGGATTGAATGATTGCAACTGTTTTGACATGCCATTTTGAGTCGTAGTTAATTATTTTTGTCCAAGGGATAAAAATTTATTTACTCAGCCGGTGTGCTGATAAATGTTACTTACTCACTTTTTCAGGATTTGATATTTGTGAAGCTCATTAGCATCACGGGCACGGGCAGGGGAGTCTATATTGTTTTTTACAGTGGTTATTTTAATTTATGTTTTACTTTTAGTAAAGTTGTCGTTTAATAATCTATAGCAGTTAGTTATTTTGTAAACTCTGATACTTTGCCAAATTAAATATATTTTGAAATTTAGTTAATAGTTAAATAATGTTTGTAATCATTTTAAATAGCCTTAGCACTTTTAATTAAGTTAGCCAAGGCAAGGTCAAGGCGAGCTTAATTGGAAGTGTGGCGGTAACAACCCCGTTTTTCTATTGGTAACTTCCGCTGTAATTTTTAAGATGGGAAAACGGGGGTGTTACAACCACCGCCGAGCGTCGAAGCCACTCCAAGTCTCCTCGAGCCACTTCCAATTTCATCGCCCCTGAAATCCTCTCTCCCCCGGCGTACTCGCCAGAACCAATGGATTAATTATCCCAATAATCCCCGAAGGGCCAGTCTCCAAACAAAAGGCCAAGAAATTTTCTAATGCACTATATAGATTTTTCGTGCAGGAAACAGATAATTTGGAGCCCCAGGAAGCCCAAAGACTGCAAATAATGATCCGGATAGATCATGCCCGGACAAGCTCGGAATCCATTAACATGGATTCCTCACATCGGAATTAAATAAAGCTGAAAGAAGGCCTTAGGATGCACAAGGAAGCCCAACAAGCATCAAGAGGCCCAAAACTCCAACACTTAGAAAATTTTCAGCAAGTGATGCGGTCTATCATATGCGGTCTAAAACGCATGCATGCGGTCTAGACCGCACCAAGCCAAACGCGTCGAACCGCATCAAGTTGTTCCAGGAAGAGGAGTCCAAATCCAGCACATGCGGTCTAGTGCATCCGGTCTATGGGATGCGGTCTAAACCGCACCACCCTAAACCGCATCACTTAAACCGCATGCACCATTTTGTGTTGAAGCAGCCAAGACCAAGGATGCGATGCGGTCTCTCGGATGCGGTCTAAACCGCATCGCATGGCCTGGACCACATCTGCTCGAAATGCGAAGACAAGTCCAATTTGAAAGAGATGCGGTCTATCCCTTCGGATGCGGTCTAAACCGCATCGCATGCGGTCTAAACCGCACCACATAGACTGCATCACCTCAACTTCCGAAGACGAGTGCAAATTGAAGACATGCGGTCAAAGTCAACGGATGCGGTCTGACCAATGCGGTCTAAACCGCACTGCATCGCCTAGACCGCATCATCCCAGAATGCGAAGGAGACCCCCATTTTCAATGGATGCGGTCTTTTTGTACTGATGCAGTCTAAAGCGCATCCGCCTCATTAGACCGCATCTACTGCTTAGACCGCATCCCTTTTGTAATATTGGCTATTTTGTGCTCAACATTATATTTTTATGTATTTTCTTGCTTTCCATGTGGCTTGGACTATATATAGGTCCTCCCACACCATTGTACACAACTTTGCCTAATTTGAAATCAATATCTCTTATTTTCAAAGTTCAAAATCGAGAACACTCTCTCAAAGGTGTTCTCTCTCAACCATGTTTGTCTTGGGCATATGCTCATTTCCCTCACGCCATCAAGTTTGGAAGCTTGATCGATAGATTGTCATGAATGATGCACTTGAAGGAAACCATTTGTCTTGAGATCGTCTCATTTCCCTTGGCAAGTTCGGGTCCCCTTCATTCATAAGCTTTCTTACCTTTATCTTACAATTTAGTTTCATCATCTTGTATTAAACCCATCTTTGTGTGTGTTCTTGTTCTTCATCATCTTCTATCTTAGTACCTCTCTAATCATCATTTTACCTAACCCTAAAATTCATCATCATTAATCCGGATATTGTCACTATACAAGTCTCGATCTACGGCACCCCTCCCCCCAAAGCTTGTCAATCCCTCCTCCCTTTAGTCACTTCAGCATACGATCGTCCATCCCTCCATGCAGCTTTGCGATCTAGTTGCTTATGCTGTGATACCCTACTCTGATTATCTTCTTTAGACCAATGGCTTCGTGCAACACCCGCATCCTCATCAGCGGCCCTCCTACTGGGAAAAGCCCAGCTCACCTTTCAAATATTTCCCCCACCATACCATTCCATTCATCTTTCTAATCACCATCTCCGCCTCGTCTTTGTTGTAAAAGCGGAAGAATCCAAACTTAACACCATTCTTCAGCCATCTTCTGGCGGGGATATACCATTCACGAACTCTAGCCACCCTAATAATTGCACAAATCAAATCCCTAATGGCAACGTCAGTTGGAATGTTCCCTACAAAACCCCAAAGAAATTATTTCCGGTCCTACGACCATCCCCTCTCTCTATACCACCACCTTGAAATCTCATGCGCAGCCGCCTAGCTCCAGCAATTCCGGCCATTTCCAACTAGGGTTTATCCGCACTTCGGATAAACTCCATACAAACAATCTTGAAAATCAACTAGGGTTTCCAACTTCTGCAGATTCACCACCGCCGAGCGTCGAAGCCACTCCAAGTCTCCAAGATCCTACTTATTTCTTTTTCTTGTTACTGGACTCTAGCTTAAAGAGGGTGTTGAGAATTTATACCATAAAAACTATAAATGAAATATAGATAAGAAATAAAGGGTCGGATGGAGATTTGAACAATAGAACCATCAATTAAGTTGTGGGTTAAGGATTTCGTAGAATTGATAGTTTGACACCAAAACCAGTTACGCTATTATTTTCAAAATTTCATGTTTCACCTTTTTATTGTGTAAGAATATTTTATGTGTGTTAAACCAGTAAAAATAATAAGGCCCAATGAAATCACTTGTCTAAATTGCCCGGCCCAATATGTGAAAATACATCCGGAGGAGAGGACGCATGGCCCAGAAGATATATCCGGAAGAAAGGACACATCTTCAAGGTCCAGTCTCTGCAGTCTGTGAAGATGCCAAGAGGGCGCATCTTCAAGGTTTAGGGTTTCACACCTAAGGAAACATATCAAGGAGGCCTCATCTAGAGGAAGTGAATCAGAGTGAACTAGCCCTGGAAGGAAATGCGGAGAGGAGATCAAGCCAGATAAGGAAATGAATCGAGAAGAGATCAAGGTGGACTCGTAGCTTGAGGACTCCTCACCACTATATATACGCAAAGCGGCATCACGTGCGAGACATCTCCAATACTCCTCAGAGAGCCGTTCTTATTTTACTTTACTTCCTTTACTGCTTTCCCGTATTTTACTGCTTTCAGCATTTTTCGATTCCTTTACAGCTTTTCTTTTCAATTCCTGTAATTTGTCCTCTATTTTTCCTGTAATCTTTTCCCCGAGTCATCAATAAAAGAGAAATCTTTTATCCCAAATTTTCACCGTTAACAAATTGGCACGCCCAGTGGGACACGAAGTGGAAACCATATCCGCTCCGAATAGTGTATGCATCTCAGATCCGGAAAAGGTGTTAATTTGACAGAGCAATTTGAGGATATGTCTCTACAAAAGAAGACATCAGTGCGAATGCCGTTTGAGGACGCCATTGAGACGGCGAGCACCTCTCAACCGCTACAAGGGATTATGCAGACCCCTACATTGTCCGAGCAAATACGGCTATCGATAACGGAATCGATGGCCGAATTTATGCCTTTGCTCACGAGGCACCTAATGGACGTTCTGCGGCCTGCCATGGCCGACCAAACTGACCGGATATACGGTTTCTTGCGCGATGGAGGCCTCCCGGCACCCAGTACTACTATGACGCCGAGCACCATACGCGGGACCGTCGGGAGGACAACAGCGAACGTGGGGAAACACATCTGGCCAGCCGCCACACCAGGACTCCGGAAGCGTGGCCAGTATGTTCCCACACTCATACCAGACTGCTTATACTTTTACTCCAGCGGTACCCAACATGCCGAATTTGGGTTACGCGGCACCTCCCGTGCCGGTTTATGCTCCCTCAAGCCCTTTAATGGCAACCAGCGCTACACCAGGCTGCATGGCAGTCGGACCTAGCATGGCGCCAAGACAGGCGGCACCTCATGTGCCGAACATCCCAACCACATCTTATGTGGTGACACCTCTCAACCCGGGCTGGATGCCACCAACCCTAGGGGGGCAGGCGCCACAGCCAGGTGGAGTGGTGGCGGCTCCCATGGAACCAGTCGCCATTCCTACCCAAGCTACTGTAATTGGAGGGCAGGCACCACAACCATGTGGAACACCCGCGACACCTGCCGCCATGCCTCCTACGCAGGCACCAGTGATCTCACCGGAGTTGTTCGCAGATATGATGCAGCAGCACTTCGGGATTCAGCTAAAGCCGATGGAGCGGCCTACGTACCGGAAGCCATATCCTGACTGGGTAGATACCATGCATCCCTACCCAAGGGGCTTCAAGATGCCCGAGTTCACCACCTTTACAGGGGATGATGGGAAGTCTACTGTGGAGCATGTTGGAAGGTTCACTACTCAGTGCGGGGAAGCAGCGGCCAATGATTGGCTGAAATTAAGATTGTTCTGCTCATCCCTCACCGGACCTGCCTTCGCATGGTTTGCTTCATTGCGGCCTAACTCAATTCAATATTGGGCCGACCTCGAACGGGCATTCCATGATAGGTTCTACACTCCACTATCACTGGTAAGCCTTGCAGACCTTACCAATGCCAAACAGTATGCCGATGAGGTGGCAAGTACTTTTATTAATAGATTACAACGGCTGGAAGGCCGGTGCACCATAGAAATCCCGGATAGGAAAATAGCCAATATAGAAATGGCTAATATGTTGCCAAAACTAAAGGAACATTTAATTGTGCATGATGCGACTGATCTTGCCCAGCTGGCCGAGAAAGCGGCCCGCTTGGAAAAGTTCTTTGAGGAGCGAGATGAGAAACATCTACCTATACACGGGACTCCTTTTGATGAATTAAAACACCACAAAGAGGAAGACGAATCAAGGGTAGTGGCCAAGGCGATAACAGGTGGCGGGCTCCAGGGATGGCGGCTAAGGCAATGGCGGCCTCGGGCGATAAAGATGGCGGCCACCAGGGGCGGCCAAGGCGCGCAGGTGGCGCCCTCGGGGCAGTGGCGGCCTTCCATTGCGGTGGCCCTCCGGGCGAAGGATGGCTGTGGCGGCCTCTCGGGGGATGGCGGCCTCGATCAGCAGCCTTGCACAGAAGATGGCGGCGCCTCATGCAAAAAGGGGATGGCGGCCTCGCGTGCAAGGGATGGCGGCCCTTGAGTGGTGGCGACCCTCCGAGTGGCGGCCTAGGCAAGCGGATGGAGCATCCTCCAAGCACAAGGCTGGCGGCGTCCGCGTGCAAGGGTGATGGCGGCCTTGCGTGACCAAGGGATGGCATCCTCAAGCAGCAGGTGGTGGCCTCCAGGCTTAGGGTGGCGGCCTTCAGGAGTGGCGGCCGAAGCTTGTGGCGGCCTTTGGGTGGCGGCCTCTCCAGGCAGTGGCGGCTTCAAGTGAGACTCGGGTGGTGGCGGCCTCCGGCGTATAGATGGCGGCCTTCTCCTAGGTTGGCGGCTTAAGGACTGGAGATGGCAGCTCATGCGGGATGAGGCTGGCGGCCCTTCAAGGCAGTGGCGGCCTGTCTGAGGGATGGTGGCGGCCCTCGAGCGCGTCAGTGGCGGCCTCTCACGAGAGATGGTGGCGGCCTCCAACTACTTTCTTTCCTATACACCAGAGACGAGTGCGGCTTGGAAATATGATAAGATTCGCACGAGGGATGGCGGCCACTGGAAGTGAGGACGGCGGCCAGAGCACAAGGGGGTGGCGGCAGCTCTCCAGCCGTGACGAATATGGCGGCGCTCGGGTATGCAATGGCGGCCTCCGGGAGCAGCGAGAGACAGCGGCGGCGGTCTCCGGAGCAGAGAGGACTGCGGCTTACTCGGTGTGGGTGGCATCGTTCGACGCAACGGTGAAGATGGCGGCGGAGCGGCGGCGCCCGGCGGCGATCCCGACGGCGGCTTCCAGGCGGCGGTTTCCTGGTGGCCAGCGGCAAAGGCAAGGAGTGAGAAGGAGATGAGGCATAATGGGCCTCGATGGACCTCCAAACCTGAATTAAGCGCGCAAATTTGTCTTAAAATGTTAATCAGACAAAATGCGCGAGGGGGGCATCTGTTAACCCAGTAAAAATAATAAGGCCCAATGAAATCACTTGTCTAAATTGCCCGGCCCAATATGTGAAAATACATCCGGAGGAGAGGACGCATGGCCCAGAAGATATATCCGGAAGAAAGGACACATCTTCAAGACCCAGTCTCTGCAGTCTGTGAAGATGCCTAGAGGACGCATCTTCAAGGTTTAGGGTTTCACACCTAAGGAAACATATCAAGGAGGCCTCATCTAGAGGAAGTGAATCAGAGTGAAGTAACCCTGGAAGGAAACACGGAGAGGAGATCAAGCCAGATAAGGAAATGAATCGAGAAGAGATCAAGGTGGACTCGTAGCTTGAGGACTCCTCACCACTATATATATGCAAAGCGGCATCACGTGCGAGACATCTTCAATACTCCTCAGAGAGCCGTTCTTATTTTACTTTACTTTCTTTACTGCTTTCAGCATTTTTCGATTCCTTTACAGCTTTTCTTTCAATTCCTGTAATTTGTCCTCTATTTTTCCTGTAATCTTTCTCCGAGTTCATCAATAAAAGAGAAATCTTTTATCCCAAATTTTCACCGTTAACAATGTGGGAATGATTGGTTTACTTTAAGATCGTCAATTAAACTCTACTCATAGAAATTGTGAATAAATATATAAAAGCTTTATAATGTCAAGGATCAGCAACCCAGGGTCAACCACCCGTTTTTTAAAAAAAAAATAAAAATAAATAAATAATTGGTGTTATGAACTCTGAAGTATGCGGATATGAAAAGATCTCTTCTTCTTCTTTACCCATTTTTGTCTTCATTATTCTACAATTTTATTTTTATTAAAACTAACGTGAAAAATGACAGGTATATTAATTTATAGGCGAGCTCAATGACAATGGAGATGTTTGGGCAGATCCGCTAGCAGATAGCAGATTTGAAGAGAGAACTGTAAGAGGGTATGCTCTTCCAATATGCTATATACTATTGCTCCCAAACATACTCAATAACCAGTAACAAATATGCGAGTCAAATTCCAACGCTGAATGGGCCATTGAGAAAGAAAATGACTTGAACAATGGAGAATGGATGTAGAAATATGTGTAATAATGAAACCTACAATGGTGATTGGTGAATCCAAAACAAGAAATAATTGGTATACCCAATCGACTTTTTATTTAGTGCAATATTTTAGTCTATTTTATGGATCAGCCACTAATTAATTATGCTCCTCTCAAACCGAGTGTGGATGAGCTCCGTGGTTGTGTTTGATTATTTACTTAAATAGGAGTAGCTCGTACAGTCTTTGTTAAAGTCCCACGTCAAATCATTAGAGATTCCTTCCATTTTATAGTGAGCATGACCTACTTTGGCCATGCTTTAGTTTTTTTTTTAATTAAAAAAAATTATTTTCAATCAGCATGTTTTTTTTTTTTTTAACAAGGACGCACAAGCGTCAGCAAAGAGCAAAAAGTAAGAAAAAGCTACATAAGGGAGAAGGAAAGGAAAAACAAAAACCAAATCAAGCTCTAGGAAACCAAGTGCCTACCAAGTCCGCCGCAACAACCCCACAAGTTCCGTCCGGAGGAAAGGCCCACGAAGTAAAAAATTCCTCCACATTGGCCCCTCTCTTAGCCAATGAATCAGCAACCGCATTCCCTTCCCGTAAAATATGAAACCACTTCGCCTCCGGAATTTGAGCAAGGCAATCTGAAATATTCTGAACCAAAGGAAATAACCAATGATCCTCACTAACACCTTTTCTGAGAATAGTAATAGCTGATAAAGAATCTGAGAAACATGTAGCTTCAGCAATCCCCACAATTAGTCTCCTCAAGCCATGCCATATACCATGTAGCTCAGCCACCAAGTTAGAATTGGTGCCAATAGACCCCGAGAAGCCCTCGATCCATCTACCATTGTCCTCCCTAATCACAACTCCAAAACCTGCCCGACCAGGATTACCAATCGAACTCCCATCCACATGAAGGATAATACCAGACGAGCCCAAAGGATTCCAATTAACCATCCGCGGCACCACAGTCTTGACCGGCTTCGAATAGACTCTATGGAAGCAATTACTAAAGAAGAAGATATCCTTAACCGTGGCTTCGATATTCATCATTTTATCTCTTAAAGTCACATCATTTCTACCTCTCCAAAGGCACCAAATAGCCGCCCAGTGAACGCTTGTCCAATTGTGACATAACTCATAAATAGACCGAGCAATATCCTCCTCATCAACCGACCATTCTGCCACCATACAACCAACCTTCCTTCAGACCTTGACACCCCATGTGCAGTGAAGAAACAAATGCTCTATTGATTTTTCTTCACGACCAAAAACAACACATGTAGGCGACGTAGCCAAGCCACGCCGGAATCGTAATGCATTGCTCGGTATAGCATTATGAGTCAGCAACCAGAGAAGCATGCGAATCTTTTCCGGCGCTTTGATCTTCCAAACCCAGGCTCTAAAGTAATCCACTGCCAATCCTCGTTGAGTAAGAAGCCATAAGTAACCAGCCTTCACCGAATATTTGCCATCCGAAGAACCTGTCCAAGCCCAGACATCTCTAGCAGCTGTATGTGTGATCAACGGACCATGGGACATAATCTCCGTCTTAATCTCCTCAGGAATGTCCGTGGATAAGCCCCTTAGCTGCAAGCGTCCCCCATAAAACACATCCCTAACCAGTACATTTAAATCCAACTTATGAATTGGGGGCACACGGCTAGCAATGGCGCCTTCCTTGAGCCAAGCATCAAACCAAAAATTGCAAAGGCCATTCCCAAGCCGAATCCTTACTCCCGCCTCAAGTATAGGACTAACCTTGCACATGGCACGAAAAATAGCTGAAGCAATTGGCCGCTGCAAAAACACTCCATTATCGCACCCATACTTCTGAATCAACAAATCAACCCAAGGTTTCTGGGCACGGATGCGAATGTCCATATAGCATTTTCCCAAAAGTGCAATATTCATATCTCATGTTCTTCGAATTCCCAAACCACCAAACTTCTTTGGCACTGCAGATTTCTTCCAAGAAACAAGATGAAGTCCCCGCCCAGAGGAGTCCTTCTAAATGAAACCTTGAATAATGGCATCTATTTTATTACAAGTACTCTCAGGTAACCAGACCATTTTGATGAAGTACGTAGCCATAGATGCAAGGACCGATCTAGCCAGGGTGACTCGCCCGGCTTTATTCAACAGTCCTCTCTTCCATGTTGACAATCGACTAGCAAGCTTGTCAATAATGAAATGAAAGTGACCATCCCGGGGAGCCCCAGAAAACATCGGGAACCCTAGATACTTACCAAGTTCAGGAGTGAAGCCAATGTTGAGAATATCCGAGATGCCCTGGACAATTTGTGGCGGGACTGAGACCGACGCATAAGCTTGAAATTTTTGGGCATTGATCCGCAAACCTAATTGAATAGCAAAGTTACCAAGAAACTCATCCAAGCACCTAGCACTCTCCAACGACGCCTCGGAAAATAGCAATAAGTCATCGGAGAACATCAAGTGCGAAATAGGGTAGGAATGGCGAGCAGTTGTCACTGGTATCCACTGCTCCCTATCAACTTTCCCCAAGATAGTTCGCGACAATTTTTCCATAATCACAATAAATAAATATGGTGAGAGCGGATCCCCTTGTCGAAGACCTTTAGTCGGAGAGATAGGTGGCAAGACTCCACCATTCCAAAGAATACTGTAGACTGGAGACCGGACACAAAACATGATGATTCGAACATAGAATCAGGGAGACCCATTTCTTCCAAACAACGACTCAAAAAACTCCAACGAATATTGTCATAGGCTTTTTCAAGATCAACTTTGAGAAGGAACTCCTGCTTACGACGATGCTTAATCCTGAAGGTGTTAATAACTTCCTGGAGAATGATGGCACTGCCCGTGGTACCTCTGCCAGGAATAAATGCACTTTGATAAGGTCCAATATACTCTCTCAGGATGGGACGAAGTCGATGAACAATGACCTTCGTAAGAATCTTGTAACTCGTATTACATAGGCTGATAGGTCGGAACTGACGAATCTCTATAGGTATTTCCACCTTGGGGATGAGACCAATATGAGTATTCGCAATGAAGGAATCAAATACACTCTGGGCGATTGCATCACGAATAAATTTATATAATGTATGCCCCACAGTGGTCCAATAAGTCTTATAGAATCTCTCTAGGTATTTCCACCTTCATACTCATGACAACATCCTTAACCTCTTGAATAGATACCTCCCTGTCTAACCCTTCTATATTTCCCATGGCTTCCAGCGATGCTAATGGTGGGTGACTGTTCCGACTGGGCGGAATCGAACCAAAGAGAATTCTGTGCTCAAGTACATGAGTTTGTAACACAATGCTATCTGTACTCCAATGGCCATTAATCTCCAAACCCATAATATTATTTCTTTGGTGCCGATTCATGGTCTTAGAATGAAAGTATCGAGTATTCCTATCACCCATGGTGATCCATTTATCCCGTGCCTTTTGGAACCAAAGAATATCTTCCTGGGCCAAAAGCACGTCAAGTTCAGCCATAAGCTCCTGCCCCAGTCTAGCCATGCAGGCCGAATCAATGCCTGCCAATATGCGAATTACACCCTTTAACCGTTAAGCAGCTTGCGTTTTCTATGAGCTAAATTACCAAAGCTAGTTCGATTAAAGTGATCAGACGATGCCTGAACTTGCTGTAATTTCTCTAACAACGAAGTGCCCCCTAAAATCCATGCCGAATCCACTACATGCTCATAACTCGGGTGAGAAGACCACATATATTCCCATCTAAAGGGATGGGGAGAGGTCTGGATAATAGGACGATAACACCTCATCAAGATACCTTTATGGTCCGATGCCCTCCTCTGAAGTACCTCAACAAATCCTTCCTGGAAAATATTATTCCAAGCCAAGTTGGCAATCGTCCTGTCCAAGCATCGCATAGCAAGGGACCCTCCTGTCGTGTTGCGCTGCCACGTGAACAAGTCCCCCACCGTGTGTATAGTTTGCAAGCCACAATCATTCAACATATTGCAAAAGATTTCCGAAAGATTAGCTTGAAATTGTAATCCAAAATTTTCATTAGCAGAAATAATGGAGTTCTAATCTCCTATGGCTAATCAATGTCCTTGAATACAACTATCCGTGTGTCGCATTCTATTCCAATCATCGGCCCTCTGACTAGCACAAGGATTGGCATAGATCACAGTGAAGGTCCGAGAAGCCCCTCCTCGACAAACCTTAAAGGTAGCCATTCGTGGGTCTCTCTCAATACAGGTGAAGACAAATGGAGTTCCAATATGAGCTAAGACCCAAAGGCCTCCCGCTTGGCCAAACGGGTCAGATATGTAAAGAATATCATAGTCAATCTTGTAGAAGAAAACTTTAAGTCGCTCAAAAACACCTCTTGGCTCTAACAATACCAGGACTGACGACCGGTATGTCCTTAATACATCAGCAATGTGGCGTTGAGGTGTCTTGTGCATGGCACCACGTATATTCCATGACAAGATTGAATCTCGAAACTCAATCATTAAAAACTTATCGAAGAATTTATTAGATAGTCTCCCCGGAGACCATCGTCACATCTCCCCCGACTCCCACTTGCGGATCCAACACACCAGCCATTGTGACGTCATTAACTCTACCAGCCGACTGCTTTAATATCTCCCCAATACCTGAAGAGACGACAACTTCCAGTCTAGTACCTCCCTCCAAAAGGTGTGATTCTTGGCCGGAAATAGTTTAGCAGCCATATCCGCCGCTGTTAATGGCGGTTTAACTTGCTCAGCCTCCTCCCTTCTGGTCCGTTTGGCACCATTCAATGGGCCCTTATTTTTGTTTATGGTATTCCCAGCTGCGAGGTTTCTAACCTTACTAGGCACAGTGATGCTACCTGTCTTGCCCGTATGAATACTGAGAAGGTTTTCCGAGGCTTTGGGGCCAAGCCCAGTAAACTTGAAGATTGGGGACTTATTAGGGTTAAGTTGTCGGGGCTTACGTCTCTTGACAATCATCCATTCTCCAATCCCCATATCCTCGTGATTTTCCAACTCTGGCGACACAACAGAATCTTGAGTTACTAAAGTAATCTCCTTATTATGCGCCACTATATTTTTTGAAACATTATCTGTCTTATTCAGAATCTTCTTTCCAATATTAGCGGGATTCGGTATATCTTTCAAAATCTTAACTTCCTTAGCCGCCTTTTCACACGGATCCCCAGCCGGAGATTTGCCATCAGTCGGAGCTGCCCCACCGGCATTACCATGCAGACCGTCATCAGTGTTCCCAGATTGTGACTGAGCCGTCGCACCCAAGCACCGATCATACAAATATCTAAAGCGGCCACACTTCATGCAGAGGGTATGCAGACCTTCATATGCAACTCGGACCAATTATCCTTCAACTTCAACAGTACCCAACAGTGGATCGTCAAGGTTTATCTCCAAACAAACCCTCGCATACCTACCTCGTGAGATTTTTTGAGTGTTCGGATCTACTTTAATAAAGTCGCGAAGAGCAGAAGCAATGACTCTCAGGGCATTCTCCTTATAGAAGGCCGGATTCAAATCTGGGAAACGAACCCATGTTTGAACCGTGTTCACTTTTGATTTCGCCGAATTAAACTTTTCCGACCAGCGTGAGATAGACACACAGTGATCAAACACCATCCAAGGGCCCCCGGTGAGCACCTTCTCGCGATCCGCAGGCAAAGCAAATTTCGCCAATAAACATTCGTGCCCAATGTCTAAAAGATTGAATTTCCCAGCCAACTTCCATGCACGTGTCACCTTATCCTTCATGGCATTAAACCCTACCGTAGTGCCCAAAACCTTCAGAATCAACGTATCACTCCATGGTTGGAACATCTCCTCAAGCAAATATTTCTCAAAACTAATTCTAGGGCATCGCCTACACGAGCCCGTTCTGTCGATTATCGCCAAGTTTTCTTTCAGCCAATCCCTATGATCAGCCTGAGGCACTGAAGGGAGGACTGCACCGGTCTTAAGCACATCGGAGAACAAAGGAGAGGAAGCGGTCGCCGGAGCAGAATCAAGGGGGGGAGTCGACGGAGGAGAATCAGGAGGATCGAGAGAAGTCATTACAATTTTCTTTGTGGGATAAAAATTTTTGTGTGACGAGTTATTTGAATTCTAATTATGTCAACGCACGGCATAATTTTCAATCAACTTGTTTTAGAGATAAAAAAACTTAAAGTATTGTTTATTCGTTTCATTTTGAATCTGCTGGGCCTAACAACATTTTGTAGTAATATTAATTGGTCTCAAAACAGCTATTTTGACTAATATAATTCTTATATAATATGTTAACAACTAACAACTAATTGCCAAACAGTTCATGTCTTCATTGTCAATTGCTTTCGAATTGAAAACCATTCGACCTCGTTCAGAATGCCAGACTTGCGACACAATGAATGTGCTGCATACAAACTACAGTATCAGCACCACCCGCCGCAGTGCTGACGGGTTCAAACTTCAACGTCCAAGAACTTGAAATATATACTCCTTCCGTTTTTTAATGTGTGCCCAATTTTTGTTATTCACACAATTCATTACCATATTTTTAATTGTTAATAACTCAAATTATATATATAAATAAAAATTATAAAAATTTGATATTTTATAAATACATAATTAAACTGATCCAACAATATTGTTTCACTTGAATATATTTGATCATTGTTACCACTTGTCTGGAATAATCCTTAATCCTCTAGTTGTGTGCTTTCAAACTAGATGAAAAGTGGGATGAAGACTATTCCAAGACGTGTTTACGATTTAGAGCATTGTAATTAAAGAAAACATAATGCGCGGAAAGCATTTAAAGGAAGAATTTTTACTGAAATGTAAAAATAGACGTTGTAAATTGTATGATTCACTTCCTTAATCAATACAAACTTAAAACTTATAAATTCAGATTTAAATCTTAGCAAAGAGAACTCAAATATTTTTGTTCTTTATATACAAGGGCAATAAGGGCTAGTGGTCATCCAGTTTAGAATATGGATGAGTAATAGTATGAGCCAACATATTTTAAATTTAATACGTACATGTAATAAATTTATATTGGAAAAAAAAAAATGTATGGTGGGGGTGTAGAAGTAACATGACGTCCCAACAACCAAGCTTGCTAATGCTCTATGCCATCCTATGTGGGGATGACAAGTGACATCTCCCATCTTTTTAATGTTACGTGCTTTATTTAATACTCCCTCCGTCCCATTCCAAATGTCCTACTTACTATTTTTGGATGTCCCATTACAAATGTCTTCTTTCTATAAATAGAAATAATTTTCCTCTCCAACAACTATGTGGACCCCACCATATACTCACAAACCAACTCTACCTTAATTCCCGTGCCCAACAGTAACAGGACACTTGAGGTGGGACGGAGGGAGTATAAGATTGTAAAGAAATTTTCCATATTGCTAGCTCTCGCTATATTAGTTTTAACGAAATTAATAAATGAACCCATTAACAATATAATAAAAATAATACCAGACGCAATTGGTCTGAGTGGTATGGGGTTCTGACAGTTTAAGCAAATGTCTTTGGAAGAGGCAACCCATCAATGCCCACAAGATCCTCGAGGGATTAGTTTTGAACCCAATGTGGCCTGGGGAATTCCGGTATATGCCAAAAAATATAATAAAAATAATTTAAATATCTATCTATACTATATTAAGGGTCTGTTTTGCATGCAACTTTTGGTAGCTTTTTGTAGCTTTAATTTTTTTTTCAAAACAAAAGCTATGTTCTTTGTAATAGAAATTATATTTGGGGTATAAATGCAATTTTATCTTAAAAATATCCATACCCACTTTAACCACGGTCGAAGAAGTATAATTACTTCACCTTAAAATTGGTGGGAAAATTTATGATCATAGATTACATATCTATTCATCTATACGATCCATTCTTTGTAATAGAATTTAATCAAATTTCGTACCCTATTTGACAAATAAAATCTGAAAGTATCTTTCAATATTTTTTCAAATATGGGATGAGGTCTTAGCCCTAGTGGTTAAGTTCCTCGACTTCCAACGGAAGGTTGAAGGTTCGATTCTCCACTGGCCCCCTATCTCTCCCTTTTATTCCCTTTGTAATTTGCGTGGCATGGTCTCCCACCGCCCCTTTCCTAGCCTGTATAGGCTGTTCAGCAAAAAAAATAAAATAAAATAATAAATATTGGAAACAAATTGAAATATTCTATTTCACATTCATAAATATGTAATTAAACTATATAATGTAATTTTCTAAAAGTAGTTTTTTTTTTTTTGGTAAGCATTTTCTAAAAGGAGTTGATACAATGCATTGAATAGAGGCCAATACATGCATAGGGAACAAGGGATATATAAACAAAATTAATAATAATAATAATAATAATAATAATAATAATAATAATAATAATAATAATAATAATAAATTAAATAGACTACCCGAAAGGAGACCTTGTCAACCACGAACCCATTACAAGAATCATACCTCATCCCCAATGGATACACCTCCAAGCCCAAAAATGAAACATGGCCCCAAGTGTCACGGGTATCTACAACACCCCAAGGGCTGTCCTTCATCATCACAATCCTAGCGATTTTCACATAGGCATAAATTAAAACTCAAATCAAGATTTCGGGTGTGTTTGGTTGTTGGTAGAATAGGGAGCATATAGCGGATTGGAGTAGCATATTCTCTCACAATTCTCTCTCCGAATCTGCTATCTGCTAGCGAATCCGCTGACTCCCAAACATCACCTTCATCATACAGAGCTTGAAATAGAATGATCACACCATTCATATATATACACACACAAATATAAATATGTAATACTAGAGGACGTGATATAACACCCCCATCTTCGATGCATCGGAAAGATAGAATGTTACTCTAGATATTTTTGGCTCGGGAGTAAAGGCTGACCCCATAAACTAACATGAGCTCTTTCCAGATACTTTGGTCTCACTCATGCACATCATGCGAAACTTAGGTCACCTATTCTAGAATTACTCCAAGGCAATCATACTTAATTTTAGAATTCTTATAGGATAACTACTCAAAATAAAGATATATTATTGATATGAGTAGCTCATTTCATTCCATTTAAGTTATTATCCATGTATTACATTCCTTCCTTCTTAAGGTCGCAACGTCCTCGTTGCACTCGGCCATCCATATCGCCTGGACACCTCGGTCATCCACATCCAGTGGATCTTTCACCCTGCTAAGCGTCTGAATATCGTAACATGTGTCGTGGTTTGCTATGATACTATCTGTAACACCCACATTTTTTCCGCAGCGGAAAGACAAGGTGTTAGTTTAGATGTTTTCGGCTCGGGAGTAAAGTCTGACTCCACAAACCAACAAGAACTCTTTCCAGCGTGCTTAAGCCTCACTCACACACATCATAGGAAACTTTTCAATAGGTCACCTATCCTAGATTACTCCAAGGCCGTTACGCTTAAATTTAAAGTTTTTATAGGATAACTACCAAAAAAGAAAGAAATTTTGTTGATATGAGTAGTTTGTTTCACTTCATTTAAACTATTCTATGGAGCATTATACATGAGCCTAGTGCAAACTGGACTATATATAAAACACACATCAAATATAATGTGTCATTACAATATACTGAGCAAGGAATAGTTGGGCAAGGGTTATAAGGGAAATAGACAAGAAGGGAAGTATGAATGTAAATACAATATTTAAATATAACACCATCTCATACCGGTGCTTTAACAACAATTCACATTATGCAATGAAGTGAGCGAGAGGATGCATGACCTAACATGTCTGTCTATATTAAATGCAACACATAAGATGTCTAGCGCATCCTAATAACCATAGCCGGTAAGCACAATGAAGAAGGTCCACCGTCCTTAAGCATATCAATTTCAAGCCTAAACACGTCCCCCGCATTGAACGGAAAGGATCTAGAAGGTGGCTTATGATGGTGCGGGTCAGCCTATCGCCAAATCGTCCTTACAGCCAGCACATGAGTAGTTAAAAATTAAACCGTTAACGCACATACTGTTAACATATAGCAGGCTTGCTAAGCCCCTCATAACGGCAAATGGCACATGCACACATCATCTCAGGAATCAACTGATGTGGGATATTACACCCTTTTAATTGATTACTTTTTAATAAATCATATACCCCCTACTTTTCTTTACACTTCACTTTCTCTTATATTTTTCTACCTACTTTATTTTATTAAATACTCCATCTGACCACTTTGAAGTGACGACTTTCATTTTTATTTTTAAATTTTGATTTTAATTTTGATTCAATTTTATTGCAATTATTGCCCCTAACAGAAAAAATCCCACATGCACTCATCATGGGGAATCAAGTGATGTGGGATATTATACCCTTTTTTTCCAAATTTGCGTATGCCCTCCAGTTTATTTTAATTGATTACTTTTTTCCAAGTTTCCGCGATGTGTAATGTGGCAGGGTCTCGAGTTCGAGTCTTGATTATGCAAAAAACTGCTTTGGGAGAGGCGCCATTAATTGCCCTTGTAAATCCTCGAGGGTTTAGTCTTAAGTTCAATATGACCTGGGGATACCCTGATATTCACCTAAAAAAAATTGCGTGATGTGGGATAATTTTTCTACCTACTTCATTTTATTAAATACTCACTTTCTCCACTTATACAATAAATATATTAACTTGTGTCTTGTTATATTTATTTAATCAAATAATTTTTATTTGTGTATATTTTAAAATATTAATTATGAAGTAATTCCATTGAAATTATGCTTACGGGGTGTTGGTTGGGGTATCTTGGATGCCCATTGGAAATCTTCAGTAGGGAATGACACATTCCCACGTTTGGTTGGGGTATCTTTAAGGAAGGAATGTTAGATTCTCATTCAAGTGGGAATATTGGTTTGTTTTGATAGGAATCTGATTTCCTTGTAGAAGCCAAGTAATCTTAGATTACCAGGCATATTCTATTTTATCTTATGTTAAATTATCTTTTATACTCTTTAAAATTTTAAAACCATATATCAACCCATTTTAAAACTTTAACCATTTAATATTTCATATGATTTTGGCATGGGCTTTTTTTATTGAATTTTGATTTGGTATAATAAAAATTCATTGCTTGTTTAATTTATTTTTATTCTTTTTGTGATTATTGAGTTTTTGAACACTTTTCGATACATTTCACTGTATACAGTTTGCACATTATATAAATTGCAACAAACAAGTAGATTTAACTAATTCCAGTGTACAATTATCTTCCAAACATAATGCAATATATAATAATTTATGAAATGCAAATTTACAGAGGATGCAGAGGGATTTTATTATAAATGACGAAATATTGAATTGAACGAGAAATAGGTTTCATGAGAACTATTAAATAATAATTTTGAATTAAGGGCATTATAGTCTATTCATTTTATGTAGGAATCCGAGATTTCTAATCCAACCAAATACATTAATCTTAAAATACCAAAAACTAAGATTCCCAACCCGAGCAATCTAATATTCCCATTAATCACATTCCCACTGGCAATGCAAGATTCTTTCCAACCAAATGCACTGTTAATAAAATGTTATGTTACTTTAAAGTGAAGGAAGGCAAATATGAAAAATGATTATTTAAGAGAAACACATGGAGTATTATTGAAACCAAACCGGATTTAGCTTCATTGGATTTGTTCGAAGAATACATCCTTATTTGACCATATTAAGATAATTAATTGTTGGACATGACTATTTGATTAAAGGTTTGAAACGGACCAAAATGATGGAAATAAGAATAGGAAAAAAAAAAAAAAAAAAAGATTCTAGGTGAGTAGTACTACTTCTATTAAATTCCACGATATATTAAAAGAAAGGAAAGGAAAGCAACTAAAATGAAAGAGAAAAGATAAATTGAGCGAGAAATTAGTGAAGAGACGATTTTTTGGTTGGGTGGGGAGACAAGTAGTATAAAGTCGTGATGTGTAATTGCGCTTTCAATTCAAGAGCAGAAAAATAAAATAAAATAAAAGGATAAATGTGCAATTATTGGCAGTATTATATTAATTTAATAAAATTTATTTTTAGAATTAGAAGTAGTGATGGCAATGGATCGGGTCTTGGTGGGTCTTGGGACCAAGACCCGATTCAGGATTCGAGTTTGGTTTGGTTCCAGTCCGACCTGGACTCATTGTCGGAATGGCAACGGGTCGGTTCTGAATCCATTTTTGTAAGACCCAAAATTCAACCCAAATTCGGGTCTTTCTCAATTCTCGGACCCGGAACGAAGCTGAAAATGGTGAGAGTGTTGGGCACGCGCTAAGCCTTTTGTTAGCAGTGGTAGTCTGGGGGACGTAGTAGTAGTAGTATTTTTTTTAACTTTAATGAAAGGGACTTGATTGATGCAAATTGCCAACATCTTTATTAGGAGTTTAGTACTACTAAATGTCGTTACGTGTTTAATAAAATATTTTTTATTTATTAATTTTAAATATATGTATATATGTGTAAGTATATGTATATACATGAAGTATATGTCATTTTCCCATTTCGTTGTACTTTATCTTTTTGGGCCACTTGTATGTGTGTTGGATATAAATTTTGAATTTCTTTTATATTCCGTCCTTCTGCAGTCTACTCTACTGTCTACATAACAAATTTGGCTGGCTTGGTTGGAACTTTTCGTGTTTAAAAGAGTTAATTAAAAAATATAAATTGATTGGAAGTCTAAGGGCCCGTTTGGATTGGCTTTTGAAAAAAGCAGAAGCCAAAAGTAGAAGCAGAAGCAGAAGTCAAAAGCAAAAGCATGTAACTTTTGTGTTTGGATGGAATATTTGAAAAGCGGCTTTTTCTAAAAAATATGTTTGGATGAATAAGAATGAAAAGTGCTTTTAGAGTGTGGTAATTACCAAAAAGGACATGCTACTTAATATGATAATAAGATATATTTATAGTGTAATTTATATTAAGTAGTGGGGGTATTTAAGTCATTGCACATTTTACGAGGTGCTTTTGGCTTCTGCTTTTGGGAGAAGCACCCCTGGGCTGCTTCTCCCAGAAGCACTTTTTTCGTTTTTCGAGGTGCTTTTGCTTTTTCTTAAAAGCCAAAACAAACACCTAATTTCTACTAGAAGTGCTTTTGGCAGAAGCAAAAGCCAAAAGCACCTCCCTAGAAGCCAATCCAAACGGGCTCTAATTGGATTGACAATATATGTAATTAAATATGTATAATTATTCGTATTATTATTAAATAGTCATATTAAACATTTGTCCCTAAGTAACAAAACCCAATAAAAAAAAATATGTAATGGATTGAAGACCAATAGATGTACTCTATCATTTTCCTGAAAAATACATTCAATTCGTTCTTGTTTAATTAATGGTCATTTTGGAAATTCAACAATACCAAAACAAAAAGGGTATGAATTTAACTAATCTTAAAAAATTTTAATGATGAGAAAAGGGAAAATATGTAATACTAAAAAAAAAGAATGTAAATGTAATGATTGTAAAAACAGAAAGTAATGAATATTTTTACATTAAATTTTTAAAAATGGCATTTATATTTCGACCAATATGAATAATTAAAAAGACATTTGAAAAATGAGGAAGGAGTATCTACTCTACAAAACTTACAAAAATTATTTAAAAACTTTTATATAATTTTAATCTTTTATTTTTTATTAAAACATCAATTAAAGTATTTCCTCTTCCTCCTTTGGTTTGTCTTTATTTTGTTTACGTCAAGGAGATATATAAAACTAGATTTAAATGTTTATATTTACTTGTACTTGCAATATAGTACATAATTTAATTATGTACTTCCTCCGTTTTTTAAAGATAGCTACATACCCTCTCAGCACGCAGTCCAATGCACATTTTAAACCATTAATAATTCAAATTCGGTACATGTAAAAATTCTAAAAGTTCGATATTTAAAATCTACAACACGAGACGAATCTAACAAGATCACACTTGGCTATATTTTAACTTGTATAACCATGAGAAAACTTTAAGTCAAAGTATATAAATGAACAGTACTCATTAGTCAACAGTAGCTAACAAAAAAAACGGAGGGAGTATAATGTATACTTCCTCCGTCTCACTAAAATTGTCACGTTTGACTTTTTGTCACTATCCACTATTTAAGTTTGATTCAAAATTTTATTATAGTTATTTAAGAAAAAAAACATAGTCAAGTAAGATCTTGTTAGATTCGTCTAATCTTGTAGTTTATAAATATCAAATTCTTATAATTTTTTTGTACACAATTTCAGTTAATAACCATTAAAAATGTATATTGGCATATGTGTCAGGTGGGTCCGTAACAATTATAAATGAGACGGAGGTAGTACATAACAAAATACTTGGCCAAACGGAAGTACCCTAATTTCTAACATCAGTGGTTCAATTCTCCACACAACTCTCTATCTCTCAATTTTATCTTTATTTGTAATTTGTATAGTTTGATCTCCCACAACTCTTTACCCGATACCTGAGTGTAGGGTTGTCAAAATAGGACAAGCCCACATCACATTTCCAAAAGGTGGTTGGGTTAAACAAATAGATGCCCATGTTAAAGTGGGCCTAAACGGGCCAGTCTGCCTAAAGTTTTTTTATGAAAACTTAAATAACATAGTTCATTTGTTCCATTTTATTTGTCTTGTTTGATTTCTACATACAAACCAATGCACTTTTTCAATCGTTGATATCTCAAAATATGCACAACAAAAAAATTGTAAAATATATATTTTAACTACATGATTACACGATTCTAACAAGATCCAACTCGAGTATTTTTCTCTCAAATATATACTTGCAAAAAATTGAGTTAAAATTAAATAATGAACAGAGCCAAAAAGCCAAAAAAATATATCTTCTCTGGGACAGAGGGAGTAATATATTGTAACAATGTTTGTTGGTTGGATATTATTTGACATGAAATAATGTTAGTTTGATACTTACTATATAACTTAGTCCCTCGGTCTGTCCCATTATACTTGTCATGTGTGACATTTTGGCATTGTTTATTATTCAACTTTGACTCAATTTATTATAATTATACATCTGAAAAAATTGTCAAGTATATCATGTTAGATTCATTTAATCTTATAGTTTTACAATATAACTTTTACTTGTATACATATTTTATAATAGTAACAGTTAAAAGAATGCATTGATTTGTGTATCCATATCAAACATGATATGTTTATTGGGATTTTGGACATAGGGAGTAATAATTTTAGATTTTTTAAAATACTATTATAAAATTATAAAGTTCACTGGATGTTTTTTTTTGTGAAACCGGATATTCTCAGGTCACAACTAGAGCCCCATCCACTCAAGTCAACTACTGTTGACAAGTTGACTTGATGTTAACTGGATTAAATTTATATAATTTTAATTAATACTCATTAAATATAACATGTGTCAGTTAACATTACTTTTTAAACTAATTTAATGTTATTTTACAAAACTAAGCAAAGTCAATTTAGGATTTTCAAAAAAATTTATTTCAGAAAAATAATAATAATATATGAATAATGTATTTAGTTTTTGGTAAATAATAGTAAGATTATACTGTATCATTCTGTGAGTAATGAGTGTTCTACATCTGTGAGCCATTCTTGAAAATCATCAATATCTTGCGCTTCATATGCTTCAATTGGTTTGTCGAATTGAAGATCACGTTTCTACACATCACGTTGTGGAGGTTTGCTTTGCGAAGGAGCCTTGAAATCTGAAGGAGCAAGTCAGGGATTAGATGGAGATCATGGTGAAAGACGGACTGAGATCATGCCTTGAAGATTGCAATTAGGGTGATTTCCCTACAGACGTGTTGAGGGGAAGTCCTAACGACGTCTGCTCGTCTAGATCTGTTCGTCTAGTGTTAGAGGTTGGTCTTGGGTTTAGGCATTGGATAGAGAGTTTGTGTTCTTGATTTTCAGTCTAGTAGAGTCGCCTGGATTGGTATCCCCCAGATGTAGGTTGCAAAACCGAGCTGGGTCAACAAATCTTTTTGGTGTTTTTACTGCTTTTCACAAGACGTTACAACACAGTGATAACAACGCGTCAAGAATCTTGAATTAAGGGACCTACAAAGTGGTATCAGAGCTAGTCCTCTAACGCAGCTGAGGAAATCCATTCTTTCAAGATTCAAGAATCATGAACCGTGAAGGAGCATCTAACACTCGTCCGCCTTTGTTCGATGGAAGTGATTATGCATATTGGAAAGCAAGGATGCGGAATTATCTTTTGGCTCAAGGAGATGGAGTTTGGGATTCAGTTTTGGAGCCATGGACTCAACCGACAAGACAGGTTCGCACTGGTGAAGGAGAGACGGCTACAACAACAATCCGACTGGCAACCAATGCCGAACTTACTCAGGCCGAGAGAACCGTGAGACGAGCAAACTACACAGCTCTAAATGCTATCAGTGGTGCCATGGATGAAGCCCAATTCAGAATGATTGCAAATTGCACAACCGCCTACGAAGCATGGAATTTCTTAGAGATTCAACATGAAAGTTCTGACGACGTGAGAACAACCAGACTGAATTGAATCGAGTCTATCTTCGACAGCCTGAGAATGAGAAATGATGAAGACATAACTGTATATTTTGGAAGATTCCAAGATATTGTGAACCAAGCAACTGCATTGGGAATGACTTTTGAAGGACCTAAGCTGGTTAGGAAAATGCTCAGAACGGTGTCAAAGAAATATTCAGGGAAAGTGGCAGCCCTTGAAGAAGTTGAAAAGGTTAAAACCATGTCATTGAGAGAATTGGTCGGGATACTTCAAACCAATGAGATGAATCACTTGGAAGGAGAACTACCAAGAAGCATTGCTTTAAACGTTGAAGAAACTTCCGGAGATAGTTCTGAAGATGAAGATTCCTTCATAATCAAGAAATTGGCCAAAATGCTCAAAGAAAGAAGGACCAAGCAATTCAAAAGGCGAAAGACTCAAGGACGCAGTTCTGATGATGTTCAGAAAACGGATCGACCACCTCGTAGAGATTTCAATAAGAAGGAAAGCAACAAAAGTGATCGTTCAAACCGGGAAAGTAGAAATCATGAGAAATTGGAGAAAATCACCTCTGTTCGATGTTATGAATGTGAAGGGTTTGGGCATATTCGTTCTGAATGTCCAACAGCCAAAAGAAAGAAAGAAGGAAAAGCACTTCAGGTGACATTAAGTGATTACGACGACGGGGCAACTACAGATGATCACAGCAGTGAAACTGAAGATGTTGTTGCATTTACACTGAGAGATTCTAGTCCCACTTCATCTGAAGGTATATCAAAGTCAATTCATTTTCCTACTAATCAAGTTGTTTCTGATACAGGTGACAGTGATGATGAGTTTGAACAACTGGCTGACGACTATGATGAGCTGAGAATAGAGTATGAAACAGCCCTACAGGAGAACAAGAAGTTGTTACGACAACTCACTGACAGCATAACAGCTTGTGATATAGAGATTGAGGAGAAAGACAAAGCTTTGAAAGAAGTCAAAATCTTGAAAAAGAATGTTGGCAAACTTGAATCAAAAGTCCTACAGCTGGAAGAAGAAAAAGATGG
Organism: Hygrophila difformis; assembly: GCA_030278955.1. Taxonomy (NCBI): domain Eukaryota; kingdom Viridiplantae; phylum Streptophyta; class Magnoliopsida; order Lamiales; family Acanthaceae; genus Hygrophila; species Hygrophila difformis. Next base: position 21,421,791 of record JAOANR010000003.1, read on the forward strand.
AATACAAAAGGAGTTGGATGATCTAAAAGAGGAAAATCGCAATCTCCAAAAGGTAACAAAAGGTAAAAATAAGCTTGATGAAATTTTATCTGTGGGAAAGTCGTTTTGAGATCAAACAGGTATAGGTTATAAGAAGAAATCAACTCCAAGCAATACGATATTCGTAAGTGGAGGATACTTGACTTCACAATACAAGGAGACTGACAAAGTTGAAGTCAGCACATCGTCCAGACGACAGAGAGACTGCAGCTATTGCAATCTACCTGGACACACAGCTGAAACTTGTATACGGATTGTTTGTGATCTTATGAATGGAAGACCAGTGGTTTGGCCTTCACAAGAGCTCAAAAAGAAGATAAGAATTCAAAGAGTTTGGATTCCAAAGAAGAATAGTCTACCACCATGTGATGCTGTGATCACAGACCAACAACAACTCATATCAACTAAAGAGAATTTTGGAGTTATGCCCTCAGAGTTAGAAAGACAAGGCATTGGGCCAATTGTTACTAAAACATATTCCCAGCCCAAAGATTGAATCACTGTAGTTGAGATAAAGATACATAGTTGTGATGAAGTTGTTATTAAAGTGTCATAATTACTCACAGACTACTGTATCAGTGTTTTGTTTCTGTACCAACCAGAAAAGCTTCCCAACTCAGTTCAAAAATGGGTAAACTGATTTTATTTTGCATCGATATATTTTTGAGCTAATAATTTTTTTATTGTTTGTTATTAAAGAGATATTAGGTTATTTCAATGAGCGACGTCCATGTGTTTGATGAAGCTCCCATCAAGGGGGAGAATGGAGAAATAAAGGTGTCTATCCCGCGCCTAATGTTAAGGGGGAGATTTGGATAAGCTTGACCTGATATGTTGGTAATGGTATCTAGTATACTTGGTTGGTAATGTGATTTACATTGTGAATTTATATTTTGATGAATTTCTCTGATGGATGTTAGAACTCTAGCATGACTACTACTGATGGATTTATCGATATAACTTACTGTGATTTCTCATTGTGATGCTAACATTGTTTAATGTTTGAGACACTTTTGATGGGATCATCATCTACACAAAAGAGGGGGAGATTGTTAGTACACTAAAGCTTTTTGTGCAGATGAACAGTGTCGTCATAACGATGTTGGAACGACGCTTTGACGACAAGAACTGAACAGAATTATCAGTTTCTGATGGAAGTTATTTTGGACTGTTTTTAACTGATTTGGAGGAGCTACTTTCAGAATATTGCGAATTTACTATCCTCTATATAAGTGTGATAGTCCTAGATGAGATTAAGAGATTTTTGCTAGATTGATCTATTGAGTTGTAATTCACTTTCATATTTTTAGAAGTTGGTTTTTTCTCTCTCGTTTTTCATAGAGTTCGTTCTTGAGAGTTTTTAGATAGACTTTGATGAGTGTTCTACATCTGTGAGTCATTCTTGAAGATCAATATCTTGCGCTTCATATGCTTTAATTGGTTTGCCGAATTGAAGATCATGTTTCTACACATCACGTTGTGGAGGTTTGCTTTGCGAAGGAGCCTTGAAATCTGAAGGAGCAATTCAGGGATTAGATGGAGATCATGGTGAATGACAGACTGAGATCATGCCTTGAAGATTACAATTAGGGTGATTTCCCTACAGACGTTTTGATGGGAAGTCCTAACGACGTCTGCTCGTCTAGATCTGTTCGTCTAGTGTTAGAGGTTGGTCTTGGGTTTAGGCATTCGATAGAGAGTCTGTGTTCTTGATTTTCAGTCTGGTAGAGTCGCCTGGATTGGTATCCCCCAGATGTAGGTTGCAAAAACAAACTGGGTCAACAAATCATTTTGGTGTTTTTACTGCTTTTCACAAGACGTTACAACACAGTTGTTAACCAAGAATTTTGATTGAATAATGTTTGAAGAGATTACAAGGATTACTAAGGGAATTACAAGAATTTAAGCAAAGCTGTAAAGGAATGGAAAATTTGCAGGAATGTAAAAACAGGAATTGAACTTGCAGAATGAAAAAGTGCAGGAATGAAAAATATGAAAAGTGCGTCCTCTTAGGGTGTGTCTATGATGATCTTTCTCTGGAATGCATCTCCTCCTTTTATAGGGAGGAGGACTGACCCCTCCAGCTGAGACGCACGCGAGAGGATGGCAGCGGCGCACGCGAGGCGGCTTGACTTCTGTGACAGAGGTTGGCGGCATACGGCGCACGCAAGGCGGCTTGACTTCTGTGACAGGTTGGAGGCGCACGCGAGAGGATGGCGGCTTGATTGACAGCTTCCCTTGGTTATTATCCGGATAAATCTTAAATTGGACCGAGCCAAGAAATAGATTGGGCCAAGGGCGTTCTCTTTTCCGGATATATTTTTATGGACTGAGACTTTGAAGATGTATACTCTTCCGGATATATCTTTACTGACCGAAGACGCGTCCTCTCTTTATATTTTCATGGACTGGGCCAGGCGAAATTGGATGGGCTATAACATATTTTTTGTTGGGTTAACAGATGCCCCCCTCGCGCATTTTGTCTGATTAGTATTTTAAGACAAATTTGCGCGCTTAATTTTGGAATTTTCGGCCCATTAGGGCCCATTAGGGACAAACCCTACATATAAAAACTTTCAAACCTTTGTAAAGCCTCCAAGTCCTTCATTTTATTTCAAAAATTTTCTCTCTTCCTCTCTTCTTCTCTTATTCCTCCGCCGGCCGCCGGAAACCGCCGGGAAGCCTTCGCCGTCGTCCAGATTCCGGCCGTCGAGATCGTCGTCGGACGCCGCCGGAAGCCGTCGAGGACGCCGCCGCTGTTGTTCCAGGAGGCTGCCTTCACTCTCAGGCCGCCGCCCTCCTGCCGCCCGGGCCGAGGCCGCCGCTGCCCGCGCCAAGGCCACCCAGCGCAGCCGCCCTCCTGAAGCCGCCCGGGTCGCCACGCCAAGGCCGCCGCTGAAGGCCGCCTGCCCAGAGCCGCCCAACGCCGGCCGCCCCCGAGGCCGCCCCACGCGAGCCGCCCCCGCCAAGGCCGCCTGCCTTGAAGCCGCCCATCGCGCGATTGAGGCCGCCCATCGCCTTGGCCGCCCTTGGCTTGAGGCCGCCCAACCACCTTGGAGGCCGCCGCCCGCTTCACGCCAAGGCCGCCCCAAGGCCGCCCACGCCAAGGTGCCGTCCTACGCGGAGGCCGCCCGAGGCCGCCAGCCCTACGCTCAAGGCCGCCTACGCTCAAGGCCGCCCCACGCCCAAGGCCGCCCATCGCCCCTTGTTCGAGGGACGCTATCTGCTTGAAACCAGGTCTCTCTTATTCGCTTCATGGACCAGGTTAGTGAGCTATCTCCATTTTTATTTTGGTATGTATACTTTGGTGGAGGCTTATCACATGTGTGGAGGGATATCATGGAGGTTGATGGGCATTTTGGTTCTGCTAGATTATGGGGTGATATTGGATTGGATTTTGTGAACTTTGCTTGCTTTTCCTGATTCCGCTGGATTCGTGCTTGGTTTTGCTAAATTTACTGCTCGTATGGTAATTTCGTGTTTCCAATGCCTATTGATGTCGTAGAACATAGCAAGATTACTCACATTGCCTATCACCTTTGACATAGACTTAGAGAACATAGAGCCTCATATGGGACTTAGAGACAGCATAAGATCATGTGATTTCCTGCTTAGGTGTTAGGTTAACTTAGAATTGCTTCTAGTCATCCCACACTTTATTCATGACATAGGATTTAGTCGAGAACACTACACGGGCTGCCACTTCCTTGGCTCAGGCCGCCTCTCATCAGCCCGGGTCCTCCTCGGCCGCCGTTGTCCAGGCCGCCTTCCCTGTGACTCAGGCCGCCTCCGATCGTCACCCTGAGTCGTCATCGGCCGCCATTCAGGGGCCACCAGCAGCCACTGACCAGGCCGCCATCCCATCAGCTCAGGCCGCCCGGAGTCGTCAGCCAGGGCAGGCCGCCATTTCCTCCTCTGTTCAGGCCGCTGCTCCCTTGACAGGATTTACTGCCTTGTCGCGCGGCATGGCTTTTCAGGTTAAAATAACTTGATTGGTACCTTCTCATGTTAACTTAAATCTTGTTAACCGCTTGACTTATCCGGGTAACTATGTATGGTACAGGACATTGCCAGGTCCACTCAGCCTCTATTTGTTCAGGCCGCTACCCCTAGTACTGCTCAAGCCGCCACTTTGGCTCCTCCTCTGACTATTCAGGTTTGTCTGGTCTTACCCTGCTTGTTTCGTTGCCTATGTTCGTATCCCTTAATCTCATGCTTGTTTTTCTCATCTGCAGCGTCCGCTTATTCCGGATTCTGACGGTGAGGCATATGAGTTCGATCGTCGGCAGGAGTCAGAGCTTTTTCTGCGACCGTTTCATAGTACGCCTGAGCGCGCGGATGAGTCGAGACGGTTTTTATCTTGCAAGTTACTTATCATCGAGGCCGCCTTCACCAGTGCCTTTGTGTCTCGCACTAAATCCATTAAATCTCAGTCTCAGCAGTTTGGTATTTCTACCTCCAGGTCAAGGGCTAAAGTTCCCAGGACTCAGATTGACGATGATAGCAGCCTAGGTCAGTATACTTCATGGGTGCGTCGGATGGCGGGTCGCTCTTCTGAGTGGCGTGAGTGGGGGATTGATGAGGCCATCCTTCTATCCACTAAGCCTGTGGTGATAGACCATCGCTTGCTTTACTATCTTATGGGCTTCTGGAACTCCTCGGTTAATGCTTTCCAGCTTCCCTGTGGATTCGTTGGCCCTACACTTCTTGACGTGGTGATGATCACGGGGCTTCGTGTGGTCGGATCGGAATTGACTCAGTCCGCTGTTGATGACCCTAGACTTGGTGCGTCGATTTTCCCTACGGGCAAAGAGGCCAGGCAATACTCGGCTTACATTGTGCACAATAAGACGTCAGGGCCTTATCCTTCTACGCGAGATGAGCACGTAGCCTTCCTTTTACTATGGTTTAACCAGTTTGTTATTTGTTCCAGTGCACGTACTGTTCTTAGTACTGCACTGCCCCTTGTCTTAGGACTCATGAGTACGGAGACTCGGGCTATAGGCTCCTACTTCCTCGGCACTCTGTTTAGCGGCATGGCTAAGCTTTCTGATAAGCTGGCCGAAGGACTAGATCCCTCTTCCACTGCTTCTGGGCCGCTATGGTTCTTACAGTTATGGGTCCAGCTATATTTTCCCCAGCTGTTCACAGGTGTACTACGCCCTAGTCCGCAGGAGGTTTCGGAGGGTGATCCGTTAAGTAAGATATTGGCCGCTCAGTCTGTGAGGATTAGCCGGGACGGCCTTCTGAGCCGAGATGGTCTGGGGATTATCCACTGGCTTTATCATTATCGGCCGTCCTACCATGACTTATTTGTTTATGCCTCCATTCCTCGGTTGTTGTCTACGCTGATATGTCTCCCTACTCAGCCACGTGGCCTTCATGGGGAGTTTACATGGAATATCAGCATGAAACCTCACATGCTTTTGAGTGGGGTGAAGAGGACTGACGCTTATAACCCTTTCATAGCTGAGCCTTATTGCCCTCACCTGCTTGCTCGCCAGTTCGGCTGCCACCTTGGGCTTCCTCGCCGGGTGAAGTGGCCGACTCGTTTTACCAGGAAGGGAAGGATGACACCCGCAGTCATTAAGGCTGTGGTAGCTTTTTCGTCTCGTCTGACGCTCTCCAGCTATCTCCCGTTTACTCCGACTGGGTCGCTGGCTGCTGGTTTTATGGCGTGGTGGACGCCGTACATCACTTCTATTTTGCCGCCATATGACCAGCTGGCGTCTTGTTTTGGAGACTCAGCTCATTCGCGTCGGTCTCATGTTTCAGCTTCTCGCGGTGGTACCTCGAGGTCCAAGAAGTCCCAGTCTGGTCCAGCCTCTTCCTCCCGTAAGCGTCGAAGAGGTATGTTGAATCATTTTATTGTCAATACAGCGCTTTATACACTGCCCTGTCTGCAGTTGATGAGGAAGTAATTGATGAGGATGCTTCAGTTAGCGCCGAGCGGTCTGGTTCTGATGAGGAGGACGCGGGTTCCAGTGATGATGGATCACGTTCCGGTGATGAGGAGGGCCATGAGGGCGATGAGGAAGACCATGAGGATGAGTCGGTAGACCCCTATGATGATGATGATCATGGCCAGGCGGATGACCATGCTGCTGATGTTCCTGTGGCCGCCGACCCTCGATACTCAGCCTCCTTTGGTAGACCTTCTGATGACCATTCGCCATCCACGGATGAAATGTTAGCCCGTGCTTATTATATCATCCTTCATGGTCACGACGATCCCAGGTATCAAACTGGTGCCATGCTGACTGGCCTTGATGATCCCTCGATTATTGCTGTCGATCAGGTATGCTCTTTCACTTTACGTCTTTTACTCTGCATTACTTCTAGCATTGAAATAACCTTCCTCTTGATTTTAGGTGGATCCGCATTCTTCCAGGACCGACGACGCAATTGGCTTATCTGACCACGAGTTGGCCTCTCAGGTACCTTTTATTTGCACCGTCACTTTTCCTTATTTTGTTTAAACAAGGTGTTCTAAGGATAGCTGCCTTCCAGGTTCATGCGGATACTATTCAGGCTACCGACCGCGTTTCCAAGATTACTCAGGCTGGCCCTTCGGTGACCCCTCAGGTATTCTTTATTGATTATGTTGTTTCTGTTTTTTTTTTTTTTTTTCCGAGGACATGTTTTAAGGATTTCCCTTTCTAGCTTCCCATGGACCAGGCAGACCATCCTACTACTGCTGTTCCTATTACTTCAGCTGATTCGGTCGCGCCGCCTCTTAGGGTATGACTCATTTAAGCTTTCGTGGTTATAAGATTTTCTTGGCATATACTCATGTGAAGTTGTTTTCAGGTACCCATGATTCGTGCCTCAGTCCCAGCGACCTCTTTATCAGGTCCTTCGGTGCCTACTCCTGTTGACCGGGTTGTCGTTTCATCATGCGAGGCGTTTGACCGCCTTCTATCCACTCATATCGATCGACTCTCCACCGAGGTGTTCTCTAGTCTTGATCGCCTGCTGGACGACGTTAGCGCAGTTTCCGCCTTTACCGAGGATGCTGACTTTCTTAGCTTTTCAGAGCGCATTGCTGATTTAGCTGTTTCCTATCCCGCTTTTAGTAGCTCTGCGGATCAGTCTGCTCATGATCTGACGCTGCTTGATGACCTCGAGGCACGATACCGTGAGGTTTGCTTTCAGATAGAGGCTATCCACCCTCAGCGCGAGCAGTTGTCTACTGATCGCGGAGTTAGAGAGAGTCGCAGATCGCATCTTAGGGACGTTGTTACGCGAGCACATCGTGATATTGAGGAGGCAGAGCGTATCATTCTGGAGAGGAGGCGCACCATTCAGGAGGCTAATGAGGAGCTTGCTAGCTTAGAGCCTGTCTTGGCTGATATTTCTTCCCGAGCTGCTGAGTTAGAGACTTCCTATGGTCGTTTAGCCGCAGATGAGCGTGATTTATTGGCTGAGTTATCGGGAGTTCGGACTCGTCGGCTTCGGTTGTCGGTTCGCGCTCGTGCTTCGGCGGCCGCACTTCTCCGCCTGACGGACATGTTCAAGCGCACTCGTGATCAGTGGGCCCTCATGCGTCGCCGTATACTGGGTGGTGTTAGGCAGCCTCCTCCTTAGTTTTTTGCACTGCTTTGTTTTTAGTACACTTTTTGGGTCAGCCCATCGGCCTTGTGATGGGCAACTCTTGCCTTTACTTTGGGATATTACTGTTACTTTTTTGGCCGTGACTTGGCCACTTTTGATGCACTTGCGTTTCTTATTCAGATTCCCACACTGATGGATAAAACACTTTGAGGTATTTTGCATTTATACTCTGTTTGTGTTCTTGGCCATCGATGTCCATCAGTTTGTATGCACCATTAAGTAGTCTTTGCGTAACAATGAATGGTCCTTCCCAATTTGGAGACCACTTGCCTGTTTCATTGTCACGCACCCCCGAGGGTAGAATCACCTTCCATACTAGGTCTCCCTCGTTAAAAGTTTTGCCTCGAACCCTCTTGTCGTAATGTCTCGCCATTCTCATCTTTTGGCGACGGATATTTTCCAGAGCGGTCAGCTTGTCGCCGTCTGCTGTCTCCAATTCTTGCAACATGGGCTCTTCATACTTAGTTAAGTCTAACTGATGCTGCTGGGCCACTCTGAGAGAGGGGCTGTGATTTCCAAGGGTAGGACGGCGTCATGACCATACGTCAGATAGTATGGTGTGAAGCCGGTGGCTGTAGACTTAGAGTTTCTGTAAGCCCATAGGACCTCTGTCAAAGTCTCATGCCACTTCCTTGGCTTATCCCCTACTGCCTTCTTGATCATACTTATCAAGATTTTATTGGTGGCCTCAGCTTGACCGTTTGCTTGTGGATAGTATGGAGTGGAGTGATATATGCGAATTCCGAATTGTTTAGCGAAAGCTAAGAACCTCTCGCCAGTGAACACGGTCCCTTGATCCGCAGTGAGTGTTTGGGGAATCCCAAATCGATGTATGAGCTCAGTCACGAACCTAATTACATCGCTTTGGTCGATCTTCTTCATTGGCCATGCTTCTACCCATTTGGTGAAGTAATCAGTGGCCGCTAGTATGAATGCATGGTTTTTGGATGACGGTGGATGAATTTTTCCAATGATGTCCATCCCCCAGCCACGGAATGGCCAAGGCTTGATGACTGTGTGTAATTCTTCCGCCGGTACCCTTTGAATTGGTCCATGTTTCTGGCAAGCCTCACAACCCCGAGCATAGAGAATGCAGTCTTCCATGATAGTTGGCCAGAAATATCCGTGGCGATGAATACTCCATCTCATGCTAGGCCCTGCCCGATGAGAGCCGCAAATTCCCTCATGGACTTCTCCCATCACCAACTTTGCATCTTCGGTTCCTATGCATCTGAGTAGTAATCCATCAACCGCCCTTCAGAATAATTCGCCATCAATTAGTGTATACCGTAAAGCTTTAACCTTTAGAGAACTATCTCCTCCAGATGATGGGTTTTCAAGATATCGTTTGATCTCGGTCCTCCAATCCTCATTCAGACTTAGAGGTTGGATTTCTTGTTGGTCCTCAGGCTCACTTGTGATGGTGGCAATGCGTGGTGCCCCCCTAGGGCGACCAGTCTGCCAGCCCGAAGCAAGTTGAGCGACCTCGTTAGTCTCTTGATTTTGACTCCTAGGCATGTGTGTGATGGTGGCGTCTGAAAACTTGCCCAGTAGCTCTAGTGCTACCTCATAACACTTGATCAATCTAGGACTCTTGCATTCATATTCTCATGTTAACTGTTTCAGGATGACTTGGGAATTTCCAAAAATTGTAATGGATTTCGCACCCTTCAGCAATGCTGTCTCGAGGCCAAATATTAGAGCTTCGTATTCCGCCTGATTGTTGGTGGTGCCAGGTTCTAACTCTCTAGCAAGCTTCCAATGTTCTCCACAAGGACTAGTAATCGTAATACCGGCTCCTGAACCGCTGCTTGCACAAGATCCATCAAAAGTTAGTTCCCAAGGTTCGAACCCTATAAAGGACACTTCTTTGGGATCCTCTGGCAATATCAACGAAGGATGTTGAGCTAAAAAATCAGCCAAGGCTTGTCCCTTGACTGCCTTTTGGGGAATATGTACCAGGGTAAAGGGACTAATCTTCATAGCCCACTTAGCTTGTCGGCCCTTCAATGCCGGCTTGTGCAAGAGTGTCTTTACCAAGTCAAAGGGAGCTACTACATGAATTGTTCTTGGCAGCATGTAGTGTTCCAACTTGTTGCAGGAGTATACTAGGGCGTAGCATAATTTTTCTAATGCTGTATATCTCACTTCTGGCCCTTGCAGAGTCTTGCTAAGGTAATAGATAGCCCTCTCATTGCCGTCTTCATCATCCTGTGCAAGCAGGCAACCGATAGATTCTTCAGCGGCGGATACGTATAGTTTCAAAGGTATTCCAAGCCTTGGCGGTACTAATACTGGAGGGTTGACCAACGCTCTTTTTATTTCTTCAAAGGCTGCCTGATGCTCCGACGTCCACATGAATTTCTCGTTCTTTCTTCCTTTAAGTAAAGTAGTGAACGCTTTCATCTTTCCTGCTGCATTGGCAATGAACATCCTTAAGAAATTGATTTTACCAATTAATGATTGCAGCTCTTTGAGATTGGATGGTGCACGGGTTTCTAATATGGCCTTAGCTTTATTTTGGTCCACCTCAATGCCCCTCTCATGCACTAGGAAACCTAAGAAGTTCCCTGCCGCCACTCCGAAGGCACACTTAGCTGGATTAATTTTCAACCCATGCCGCCTCATTCGGATGAAGGCACCTTCAAGGTGATCCAAGTGTTGATCAAATTCGCACGATTTCACAACTATGTCATCGATGTAAACTTTAAGTGTATGGCCAATTAAATCATGAAAAATCATATTCATGGCCCTTTGGTATGTTGCCCCAGCATTCTTCAATCCGAAAGGCATGACTACCCATTCAAAAATGCCGACTGGCCCTGGGCAACGAAAGGCTGTTTTATGTACATCATTTTCAGAAATGAAGATTTGATTGTATCCAGAATAACCATCCATTAAAGATAAAAACTTGTGGCCGGCGGCCGCATCAACGAGCATATCGGCCATAGGCATCACATATTCATCCTTGGGTGTTGCCAAGTTTAAATTTCTAAAGTCTATACAGACTCTTATTTGACCGTTCTTTTTTATAACAGGTACAATATTTGCAAGCCATTCCACATAACGACAAGTTCTAATGTAACCTGCTCTAAGAAGTTTCTCGATTTCGGCCTTTATTTTTGGGATGGTGTCTGGGTCGAACCGTCTTGGCGGTTGCTTATGAGGTCTGAATTCTGGGTGAGTTGGCAACTTATGTTCCACCAAATCTCTTGATAGTCCTGGCATGTCTGTGTACTGCCATGCAAAGCAATCCTTATATTTATGAATCAGCTCCACCAGTTGGTGCCGCTTTTCATCCGATAATGACGCACTGATCTTGGTCAACTTTGGCTCTGCCTCTGTCCCGAGGTTGATGTTTACAAGTGATTCATTGGCTTCCGGACTAGGCAAGGTCCGCTTTATAGGAGATGGCCACTCAGATGGCCGAATGTCAGTTGGGTTTTTGGACTTGATTTCGGCACCCATCATTATTTCAGTGTTGGCGAGCCGCTGCAACAAGTCTTTATAAATGTCGTAGCTGCTCGTCATGCAGAACATGATGCTTCATGTCGGCTATCTGCAGAACGTAACTTGAAGCCGCTTGTTGTGAAGTCAATGGATTCCAGATCCATGTTCATACCAATTAAAGCTGATGCAGGTTGGATGTCTTCTAAGTAGAAGATCGCCTCATCATTGTTGGCGTTTGGTCCTGCAAAGGGTTGAGGATCTGCTTCCACCAATTCTATCTGGTCACCATCCCAAATTAACAACTGTTGGTGGAGGGTGGATGGCACACACTGCGCCATGTGAATCCAGTCGCGCCCAAGCAATGCTGAGTAACACGTCTTAGATTTCACCACAAAGAAGGCCACCTTGATGGTCTTGGATCCAATAGTGACGTCCGCCGTTATGAATCCGGCAGGTTGTGTTGCTTCTCCTTCAAAACTGCACATTCTGACCCTGGTAGGGATCAGATCCTTTTCACTCTTTCCTATCTTCCTCAAAGTCGACATCGGCATCACATTGGCTGCCGCTCCATTATCAACAAATACCCTGCTCATAGGACGCCCATCAATGTGAGCCTTAACATACAAGGGCTTCAGTTGCCTTGTCTGGGCAACCTCGGGTTTGGCAAACTGTGCCACAGCCAACTTTGAAGCATCATGTCGGCCGCCAAGTTCTTGCGTGGGAGGTGCATCCCTGGTTGGATGGGACAATTCGGCTATCATTTCATCCATTCTTTCAATAAGCCTCGCGAACGATGGCTCTTCCTCATCCCATATCTCGGATTCGGCATCGCTTATCTCTTCATCAGCCGCCAATCCAAAGACCCGTATAGGCACGGAGGGATCATTCGGCCCTTCTTTCCTATCGTCTGCTTCTTTAAGTTCTTTGTCCAAATTTTTCCAAAAAACCTCATCTTCAAGATCCATGCCGTCTAATTCATCATGAGACTCCTCATCGATATTGAGGTTCACATTACCCCACACATCATCTTCATACCCTTCGTCAATATTCATATCATCCATCGTGCCACATTCATCAGTCATGATGCCTAGGGCGCTAATCCCAACTTTAGGTTTATCGAGATTGGCATCCACAGCGGCCTCCACCTCTGTAGGTGTAATAGCACCAAAATTCACTTGTGGTGCCTCATTGGTCGCTTGAAGTGCTTCACTAGTTGATTTCGTTTCAACTTGTATTTGTGACTTCTTCTGGGTTTCCACAGTCTTGCAGTAAGCCGTGAATCCTTCAAAACTATGTGGTTCACTTCCAAATTCACCGGCTTCATGGGCCGCCAAATATGCCATGTATTTCATTAGCACACTAGCCATAGTCATGTTTGAAGGAGTCATGTCCATTTTGTCCAGCTTCTCAATGAACTTTTGTCCCGCAGACTTGACCTTGCTTCCTTCTTCATCAGATTCGGTTGTGGCGACCGCTTTTCCTTTGTCATTAGAAGCTGATGATGAAATGTTAGTCTGAGGAAGTCCAGCTTTGGTTACCTTAGGCCTTGGTGATGACGGCTGAGGCTTTCGTTCTGCCCACTGTAGCCTTTCTCGTACTGGCCTCTTGGAAGTAGAAGGTGATGGTGGTTGTAACCTTTCCCTCACTGGCCTCCTGGTGGAGGAAAACGGCGGTTGTAGCCTCTCCCGTATTGGTTCCCTGGCGGAAGGTGATGGCGCCTGAGGTGGTCTTCCTGAGGCTTCATAAAACCTTTCTTCACGAGGTGGCATGGGTGAATCAGGTTCCCTTGCCACCGTCCTACTGTGTGCCTTCTCGTGAAGGGGTCTCCGCTGCTGGGATGTCTCTCCTTTGAAATAAGTTGGTTGTACTGGCTTCCGAGGCCTGGAAGATTCCAACTTATGGATTTGTGCCTCCCACTGCCGCATTTCCTCGGCATATCGTCTTTGAGCCCGCCTAAACCGACTCCTAGATATGGGTGGCGGCTCCTTTTGAGCAGCTTTGTTCTGAGCCCTATTCTTCATCCACCTTTCAATCTCAACTGGATGTTCTGGTCGCCTCATCAAGGTTGGAACCACCTGTACACCATGCCTATAATTACGAGCAATAGGTTGGTGTTTCCCATTTTCATGGATCTCTACCGCCTGCTTAGAGATCTCAACCCTCAAAGGAGGGTTCTGCTTCTTGTGGTGCTCTCTTTTTTTCGGCCTCCAAGACCTTCTTGAAGTCCTTTTTCGACATGTTCTTAATTCTTGGTTGTTTACTGCACAACTCTTTTCTTTCATGATCGGACTCATCAGATAACAAGTCCACATCCTCTTCCTCGATTTCAATGTGTTCCTTTCCTCTATCATTCTGGCTACTGGAGCCACCATCTTCTGGATTTGGGATGAGTCCAGAAACACCAATTGGCAGCTGAGGGAATGGGTCTAAATCCACCTTCATACCTGCAATTTTCAAACGACCCTCTTTTATTTTGTTCTGTATGGCCGTTCTAAAACTCCTGCATTTAGTAATGCTATGAGTATACGAATTATGCCACTTAGAAAATGCTCGGCCTCGAATTTCCTCGGCCGCTGGTAATTTTTGCCCTTCAGGCAATTTGATCACAACGTCTTTGAGTAGGGCATCGAACACTTGGTCCGCTTTGCCCATGTCAAACAGGTCTTCTTCAGGCTTATACTTAGCCTCTCTTTATTTTGGCGGCTTGAGAGCCGCACATGTATGTGGTTTGGCTGTCTGAACTAGCTCAGCAACAGCCACCTCTACAGTTTCGTCCTCATCATCACTGAGTTTCATTTCTTCGAAATGGACTCGACGCATATGACGCCTCTCTTCCTGCTCCCTCAGGAATTTTTCCACACGGGCCGCTCTCTCGGCCAGCTGGGCAAGGTCAGTTGCATCCTGCACAATTAAATGTTCTTTTAATTTCGGTAACATGTTAGCCACTGCTATATTGGCTATTTCTTTATCTGGAATTGCCATAGTACATCTGCCTTTAAGGCGTTGCAATCTGTTAATAAAAGCATTTGCCGTTTCATCGGCAAATTGTTTAGCGTTAGTGAGATCTGCAAGACTAACCTGTGATAGGGGAGTGTAAAACCTGTCATGGAATGCCCGCTCGAGATCAGCCCAATTCTGAATTGAATTAGGCCGCAAGGAAGCAAACCAAGCAAATGCGGGTCCAGTCAAAGATGAGCTGAACAGTCTTAGCTTCAGTCATTCGTTGGCCGCTGCTTCGCCACATTGAGCAGTGAACCTGCCCACATGTTCTACTGTAGACTTGCCATCGTCTCCCGAAAATGTGGTGAACTCGGGCATTTTGAAGCCTCTAGGATAAGGCTGCATAGTGTCTACCCATTCTGGATATGGTTTCCTGTATGTGGGCCGTTCCATCGGCCTTAATTGAATCCCGAAGTGCTGTTGCATCATATCTGCCAACAACTCGGGTGACACCATGGGCATCTGTGTAGGAGGCATGGCGGCCGGGAAATGGTTGGTGGCATGATGCTGCATGGTGGTCGGGTATGGACTAGCGGCGTGATGCTGCATGGCGGCCGGATGTGAACTGGTGGATTGATGCTGCATGGCGGCCGGGTGCGGACTGGCGGCCATGGCCTGATGTTGCATGGTTGGATGTGAACTGGCGGCCTGATGCGGTACGGCGGCCAGGTGTGGGCTGGAGGCCTGCATGGCGGCCTGGTGTGGACTGGAGGCCTGCTTGGCGGCCTGGTGTGGACTGGAGGCCTGATGCACGGCGGCCAGGTGTGGGCTGGAGGCCTGATGCTGCATGGCGGCCTGGTGTGTATTTGAGGCCTGATGCTGCACGGCGGCCAGGTGTGGGTTGGAGGCATGGCTCTGGGCGGCCTGAGGCAATGGGGAGGCGGCCTGATGATGGGCGGCCTGAGGCATGTGGGCAACCAAAGGTATGTTGGTGACTTGAGGTTGCATGTGTCCTCCTCCAGTACCTAGATTATGCATGGCGGTTGGGATGGGAGCCGCCACTCCAAATGGTTGTATTGGAACAGCGCTAGATGCCATCAAGTATCCTGATGGAGCATACATCATGGGAGGTGGTGCTCCAAACTCAGATAGTGATGGCTGGCCAGTCCCCCAAGTCTTTTGTAGACCGCCATACGGTCCTGTAACGCTTGGTGACATATTCATGCCAGGGATATATCCCTCTTGTGGAGTACGCAGGGATCCACATATCCTGTCAGTTTGATCGGCCATGGCAGGCCGCAATACATCCATAAGGTGCCTTGTCAGTAAAGGCATGAATTCAGCCATCGATTCATTCATCGATAGCCGTATTTGTTCCGAAAAAGTTGGGACTTGCATTATCCCCTGCGGTGGTTGGGAGGTAGTCGTCGTATTATCGACGTTCTCAGACGGTGTTCTTACTGGAGTTTCTTCATGTAGCGACATTTCTCCAAATCTTTGTGTTAAGTACCTTACTACTCGTCCAGATCTGAGTTGCATACACTTTCAAGCGGATATGGTTTCCACTTCGGATCCCACTGGGCGTACCAATTTATTAACCAAGAATTTTGATTGAATAATGTTTGAAGAGATTACAAGGATTACTAAGGGAATTACAAGAATTTAAGCAAAGCTGTAAAGGAATGGAAAATTTGCAGGAATGTAAAAACAGGAATTGAACTTGCAGAATGAAAAAGTGCAGGAATGAAAAATATGAAAAGTGCGTCCTCTTAGGGTGTGTCTATGATGATCTTTCTCTGGAATGCATCTCCTCCTTTTATAGGGAGGAGGACTGCAGCTGAGACGCACGCGAGAGGATGGCAGCGGCGCACGCGAGGCGGCTTGACTTCTGTGACAGAGGTTGGCGGCATACGGCGCACGCAAGGCGGCTTGACTTCTGTGACAGGTTGGAGGCGCACGCGAGAGGATGGCGGCTTGATTGACAGCTTCCCTTGGTTATTATCCGGATAAATCTTAAATTGGACCGAGCCAAGAAATAGATTGGGCCAAGGGCGTTCTCTTTTCCGTATATATTTTTATGGATTGAGACTTTGAAGATGTATACTCTTCCGGATATATCTTTACTGACCTGAAGACGCGTCCTCTCTTTTGGATATATTTTCATGGACTGGGCCAGGCAAACTTGGATGGGCTATAACATATTTTTTGTTGGGTTAACAACAGTGATAACAACGCGTCAAGAATCTTGAATTAAGGGACCTACATCATGCATACGTAAAAGCTCGAATTCGAGATTTTCACTTAAACTGATAGAGCTCCATACTATTTAGGTTAACCGCATTTTGTAAATTACTATGTACTCCCTCCGTCCCACTTCAGATGTCCTGTTTGACTTTTTTGTACTGTTCATTGTTTAATTTTGACTCAATAGTATTGCAAGTAAATATTTGAAAAAAAATAGTCGAGTTCGGTCTTGTTAGATTCGTCTAATCGTATAGTTTTAGAATATATATTTCACATAATTTTTACTTATATATATTTTGAGATACGATCGATTTAAAAACTGCATTGGATTGTGTACAGAAATCAAACAAGACATCTTAAATGGGACGGAGGGAGTATTTATTGAAAAATGAAAATAGTAATTACTCTGGCCCGATTCAATTATCAATTATTCAATTCAACTACTTTTATTTGAATATAAAAACTAAAAATAAAAGACAAGAGTAGGTGCTGGGTCATATTGAGTGGGGCCCATGTATATTGTAAGTAATCATGTAAATGTATGGTCCAGGTTTCGGCCAAAAGTTACAATTATTTATTCTTAATTTCTACTTCCAATGTCCCATTTAAATTTAATCCTTTTCCCTCACTGTAGCTTTCACTTAATCAGTATGTATATATATGTGTGTTGTCTTTTCCTCCTGTTTCGTGTTTTTTTTTTCAGTACAATTTTGTCTTTGGTTTTTTCGTGAAATATTATTGATCGATATTTTCATGGGTGGTGTTTTACGCTAGTAAAGAGTTATTGCATCATGTCATGTCTCATTACTATGATGACATTCACGGTATTGGAAGGAGTTAGTGTGCCATGTGCAGCCATCATGTGTGTGATGCTGGAGTTGTGTTGTGTAATGTATCAGATGGTGTATTTTGTATGTTGGAAGAGATGTGTTGTGTGATATAAAAAATGTGATGCTCAGAGATGTATTTTGTGATGCGATATAGTTTTTTTGTGATGTCTGCACCTAAAAGCTCTTGAAGGGGTTGTACCGTAACCGGATTGCACGGTATTAACTTTATTAGGATTTTTTAGAGGCAAAACCTTAACAACCCACGAATATAAATCTTTTCCGTCATTTAAATTGTGGTGTGTATTTATTAGTTTTTTTCCCCTAAAATATAATGATCAATCATTCTGCTTTTTAGTAAGTGTTATTTTGGGATTACCCATTTTTTTTTAGGAGCGAAGCCAAAGAAAGGTACAGGGGTTGGGTGGGGAATCGAATTCCCAATCCTAAGGTTATAAGACATGGACTTGGCCGCTTGGGCAAGTTCTCATCCCGGCCGGAACTACCTTTTTTTTTTTTGGGTGAAAGGTGACGCAACAAACGTCCGCAAAGGATCGGGACTACCATGGGCGGATTTGTGTTAGGACAAGGTGGGTCAATTGATCTAATTGACCCACCACCATAGTTAAAAAATAAAATAAATTTATTAGTGCTAATACACATAAAATAATTTTAAATATTCTTTATTTATTTTTTTCTCTACAACTTTTAAATAATTTTAGGGAAGTTCTATCATAAATGATAAAAACAAAGTTGAATCACTTAACTATTTCTCTAGTTTTCATATATTTGTGGCACTCTTGGTGTTGGTTATATTTGTAATTACGAATTATTTAAATTTGACCTTTGAGAAAAAAAAAAAAGAATGTATAACAATTGTAAATGCGATGTAACTAAGAAAAAACTTCAAATTTTGAGGGATAATAGATGAAATAATCTTAATCTTCAAAATTTGAGGGATAATGGATGGAATAATCTCATGGAAAGAGTTAGTATCATTTAAGTCAAGTATGAAGTGTGGATTACATATATGGATGCAAAATACATTTGAAAGTGTATAATACTAAAATTCAATTGAAAAACATCGCGTTTATTGGATTGACAATTCAACTAAATAGTACCAATAACATTTACAATTTGCGTAATTTGAAATTTAATAATTAAAATATGGAGTAAATTTTTTTTTTATTTTTTTTTGGCGAAGCTAAAATATGGAGTAACTGAAAATTCGAAAAGGGATTAATGAATTGTTTTTATAATAACTTCAAGAATTACGGAGTATATTATTTTATCCTAACATCTAGTGTAGGAATTATAATTCCAGGCCTTTAAATTAATAAAAACATTTTGTAGATTAAACTAAATATCTTATTAACTTTGGTTATATAATCTAGTAACACAAAATCATTACTCGTTAAGACTTTGAAGTGAATGATTCATAGGTATTTTGTTTTTGAATCAATTCAGATTGCAACATGTAGTATTTATGTTGGATTTATGGATTTGAAAGGAAATTTAAAATCAATAATAACAAAAAATTTTAAATTGTTTGGATTAGTGGAAGGATCTATAATTGATTTAAAATCTCTCCCCTTTAAGTTAATTTAAGGTAAATTTTAAATCCATCCACCGTAGACACAAAAATATTTTATAACAAAAATTCATAAATAATACTCCAACCATTTTTCTTAAGTGTAACGTTTTGACTTTTTTACTGTTCATTCTAACACTTTGATTTCTATTTTCATCATAATTATACAAGAAAAAATATAGCTAAATGAGATATTGTTGGATTCGTCTCATCTTATACTTTTTAAATATCAAATTTTTAGAATTTTTACTTGTACCGAATTTGAGTTATTAATAGTTTTAAATGTATATTAACATACGTGCAAATGAGAAACATTACACTTACAAAACGGAGGAAATATAAATCCTACACATAAATAACTTAACTCAACCCTAAATATCATATGTAATTATGTTTCCTTTCATCAAATTATTCCAAGTCCAAATTCACTCATCCAAACACAATAATGATAACACGTGTATCCTTGATGCATATGTATGTGTAACTTATCAATCCGATAATGTGTTGAATCAGAAGTTGAATTGCTACTTAAAAGAGTTGAATTTTCATTCAAAACTATTGAATCTATATTTCCAATGTTAATTAATATTTGAAAAATTATACAGTAATTTTTAAGCAATGGTTTAGAACTTATAAATAACAACTTAATACTTATAATTCAATACTTATGATTGATAATTAACACTTTTGCATATACAAAATAATTATATTACATAGTATTTGGTAATTTATACAGATATTAAAGCATATGATTTGGTTTGGGAGTTGATTCAGCACGTGTTGAAGCGTTGAAATAGTGATTTATATTTGTTGAATGAGTTTTTTGTATTTCATGAGTGTTTTATACCGTCCAAACACCATTAAATACACAGCTGACAGAACAATCATTAATACCTAGCACACACACTTCATTGGTTTAACACATCAGCAGCACCTGATGAATATCATTCATTCAACCAGTGGCGGATCCATAATTTTTTCAGTGTTATCACAAAAGTGATGGAAACTATAAGGATGGTAGTCAAAAAATAAAAACTATTGAAAAATACGGGTTATAATTGATTATGATGGTATCACCATAAAATTTCAGTGGTTGTAAAAAACCAAATCAAGTAAAACCTAAAAATTTATTTAACTTGAAATTATAATTTTATTAATTTAATAGTATCTTGTGCCACTGTAACCTTGTTAATAGATCCGCCTATAAATTCAGCACCATATCCTAATCTAGAACGTATACATTTTTTCAATCCGATTTCTGTAATGGCATAACAATTGCCAGAAGGTACATGCAGCGCTAAAAATGATGTGTAATCTTTTGTAAAGTGATGTATAAACCTTATAAAGTGATGTATAGACGGTAGTTTGTCTTTTTTTTTTTTTTTAATTTTTGGTTCATAACCTCAATCCATCACTTTTTATACTCACACATCATTTCATATACACATATCCATCACTATTGAATGTGCCAGCACCTACATACATGCGGCGAGGACCTAAATGATTTCCACATTTTTTATTATTTTTGGTGAGGCTCATAAATGTCGAATTGAATGTTATTAACTTGCGGGCATGTCTAGTAGAGCCCACAACACGAGTGGTACATATTCCTCTGGCCTTTGGGGTCCCTGAACCTCTACCTTGTTGGAGTATTTTTTTGTACATATTCATGGGATGCTTTCCAATTTCCATTATGTGTAACAAACTCGAAAATATTAACCTAAATGGAGTAAATCTTATCGGTAAATTCCGAAGGAAAACAGGTTATAAGAAAAGAAAAAAAAAAAAAAAGAAAAACTATTGATTAACTACTACGGTTGCCACGGCTTAATAATTAGGTACTTGAACAAAATTGAAAAATATTAACCTAAAAAAAATTATCGGTAAATTCTAAAGAAAAATTACTGGGTAACTTTTAGGGTTACCACAACTCGTGCAGTAGTAAGAGAAGTGATTGACTCTTTGTAGAGAAGTCTCTTTGAAAAGATTCACGTATGTGATTGATGAATAAAGACAGTTTGATAAATTGCGAGAATCAAAACCCTATAAAGGTATACTGTATATAATATAATAACATTTTTCTAATATTCCTCCGCAAACTCACGATGTTGCTGTGAGAAAAATTGAGAGTTTGTCAAACAAAAAACGGAACCGGTATGTAAGGTGTGCCTTTTTGAACAAATCTGCAATCCGAAGAAGAGAAGGAACAAAAGGCAATGTAATTGTGCCATTCTGGAGCTAACATAAGTGACATGACAAGCAATCTCAATCTCAATATGCTTTGTGCGGTCATAAAAAAACACTGGAAAAATGTTTAATACGTCCATTATTTTTTTTCCAAAAATTCAAATCAATTATTTTTTTTATATTATTACCAAAACAATCCGCTACAAATGCTAATTATGTTCAAATCAGTCTATTTTTCACTAATTATGCCATAATTACTGATGTGACAAGGGTTTAAATTTAAACCTGACACATGAATATAATATTAGTCATTTTTCTTTTATATTTTGCCAATTCAGTCATAAACTTTTGTTTTGTTCCATTTAGTCCTCAACCCAAACCAGTCATTTTTAAATTAATTGGACTACAACCTTTTACAATGTTTTATTTCAGGCCCAGAACCTTAAATTTTTATTATTATTAGTTCATTTATCAAATAAATGCTCAACATACTTCCGTAAATAAAATTAAACACCAAATCTCATACATTAGGTTTAATTGCCTTGTTACTGGGTCTTCCAAGCTCCGGGATTTCACGGACTCCCTCCAACCACCTGCCCGCAACCGATGGTTCATTGGTTCTGGTTTTCTTCAGCAACAATCAGCACAATCCTACTTTGTTTCCTATCTTAGGACATAGTGAGGTTTGAGTAAATAATTTAATTTTAAATTTTGGGTAAATGATTTGATTTTACTTTTGGAAGGTTATGGATGCAGGAAGCCTGAACAATAAAATTCAGGCTATTTTTATTATTTTTAATAATATTTGAATAATATTTTTAATATTTTTCAATAAAATCAAGGCTTGTATCCATAACTTTTCAAAAACAAATTAAATCATTTACTGAAATCTTGCTACGTCCTAAGGTAGGAAATCCCGGAGCTTGTAAGACCAAGTAACAACTAACAAGGCAGTCAAACCCAATGTATGAGGTTTGATGTTTAATTTTATTTACGGAAGTATATCGGAAATTTATTTGATAAATAGATTAATAATAATAAAAATTTAAGGTTCTGTGCCTGAAATAAAAAAGTTTGTGACTGAACAGTCAAACCTAATGTATAAGGTTTTGTGACTAAATTGAACAAAATAAAAGTTAGGACTTAATTGACAAAAGATAAAAGAAAAATGACTAATATTATGCCCACGTGCCAGGCTTAAAGTCTCCAAGGTTCACACTTTCTTTCTCCACAAAAGTTGTTAGGTTTAAAATTTAAAAAGAAAGAGGGTTATATTATATATTTTTAGATCCTTTTCTTCTACAACGTTGTTTTTAAATATTGACACATATGCATCGATAAAGGGATAAGGAGAGGGAAGATGACCCCTCAAGTCCCATTCCCTTTTCTTCTATAATGTTGTTGTACGTTATATTTTTTTTTCTTGGTTTAGAAAAGAACTACAAAGTGTATTATTTTTAGAAAAAGGGTAACATCTGTAAAAATTAAAGATTATGGAGTCGCATTTAAAAAAAAAAGCTCTTACGGTTGTCAAGATGAATGTAAAAGTGAAAATTTTGAGGGGTTTTATCTTTTTAGTGCCAAAAATAACCACTTCAAAAAGGGCGGAACGTTAAATAAAAAAAAAAACTAAAATAAAATGAAAAAGAAAGGGGGTCCAACGTGGGGAATTTACCGATGTATGGAATATCCAAACATTGGACGTTGAACGAGTTGCTTACACGTCATTTACGATTCTCCATTCATTTGCACCAAATATTTTATTTATTCTTTTTAACACCACTACTATCATTATTTTTATTCGTTTTTTGGATCTCCATTATTTCATATATACAATTAATCTCGCAATAACGTCAGGCAATGTGTAGTTTCGTGGCACGAATGAGTCACGAGATATCGAGATAATTTGGAGAGAAGAGAAAAAGGAAAGTAGAGAAGGATAATTATTGCATTATTGAAGAAGTGTGAAAGATGAGTATATATGTGCATAATTATAGAAACAAGAAAAGTAGAGATAATTTTTATTAGTGAATGTGACTGCTCTGTGGGCCCCACTCGCCTTTATTTTTATTTTATTTTATTAAATTTTTTTTTGATGAATATTTTATTTTATTAATTGTCAGGAGAAAATAAGAAAAACTAATAATGGAATAAAAAAATGATGGACTGATGACTTAGCCGAGCTCGGCTTTCCGGCTTATATAATACTACCTCCGTTCCTTTTTAATTGCCACGGATCCACATTTCACGCAATTCAATACATATTTTCAATCTTCAATAACTCAAATTGCGTACAAGTAAAAATTATAAAACTTTGATATTGTAAATCTATGAGATTAGATGAATCTAATAAGATTTCACATGGCTATTTTTTATCCTATATAACTGTATTAAAAAACGAATCAAAATTACTCAATGAACAGTAACAAAACTCCTACCGTGTCAAATAAAAAGAAGGAAGTAGTACACCTTGTTTTTGTCGTAGTACTTATCTGAAAAAAATTTAAAAATGAACATTTGGAGGAATTTTATTTAAGGTTCGATCAGTTGGTGGCCACTGTTTGGGTGCACACCTGCCGATGGTGGTCGAATAATTACATATTTTATCTTTCTCTAATATTAGAGTAGGGTTAAATGGCTAATTAAATCGGGTAGGGAATTTACCCTAGTGATCAAGTCCCCGACTCACAACCTATAGGTTGGGGTTCAAATCCCCACCAGGCTTCCTATCCATTCTCTTTGTTCCCTTTATAATTTGTGTAGTATGGACTCCCACCACCCATTTCCCAAGTCTTTAATGGCTAAAAAAATGGCTAATTAAATGGGAATGGGGACTTGACCTATTGTTTCGATTCTCATCCGGTCCCTTATCCCTCCCCTTTAGCTCATTTGTAATTCGTATGGTTTGAACTTCCACACATATTTATCGACACATGAGTGTCAATGTTTACTCAGAGAAAGTAGGGCTAATTAGAGGTGGCCGGTTCACGGAAGGGCACGTCTGTTTGCGAAAAAGTATGTCTCCTCGTGAAAGGATGTGTTTCTTGTAAAAAGTGTGTTACTCGGGTATCATTTCATGGAGTATCATTATTTTAGAGGTTCTCGGGCATCCATTTTAGGCATTTCCCGGCCATTCTTAGGCATAAATGGGTCAATTATATATATATATATATATTTATATATATTTATATATATACAATATATTTTATGTGTTGACAATTTTATAATATTACTGCTACTTGTTATTGTGTGTTGATTTTAAATTTTTATATGACTTTCTATAAACTCTAAATTCATTTCATTATCTAGCACAGTAAAAAATACTACCTCCATCTCATTTATTGTTGATGTTTAGTAATGTACTACTATTTATATATAGATTTTTCACTTAAAGTTTTATCATAGCTATACAAGTTAAGATATAGCCAAGTTAAGTGAGATCTTTTTTAAACTCATCTCATCGTATAGTTTGTCAATATTGAACTTTTTGAATTTTTATTTATACCAAATTTAAATCATTAATAATTTAAAATGTGCATTGAACGGTGTGAAAAATGGATCGTAAAAAAACCATATCCGGATGAAGTAAAATAAAAGAAACACCGAAATTCTTTGTAGAATAATTAAATTCAAGGAGGTCAAAACCACCCTTCTTTGATGACTAACTTATTCTTATCCTTTTATCCATTATTATTGTAGTTGAAATGCTATATATTGTAATTTACTAATAACACATACGCATTATGATGTGGAAATTCAATTTTTATATACATTAAAAAATATTTAGCAATCGAAATGGCTACAAAAGGTTTAGCTAAATCATTTAATTGAAGTTAAATTAAGCATATTTTTCCCTTGTTTAACCGTATTATTTATATTTAATGATAGAAATTGAAGTAAATTTCCACGAGCCTATTAATTAGTCAAGTCGCCTAGCTACTCGCCTCAACTAATAGAAGTATATATACATGTACATTTAATAAGAGGCTGAGGTTTCAACTTTGGGTGCCTTAATCAAATTGAAAACACCCTCTTTTATCATTTATTTTCTTTCTCTATATAAATTGATTGTGTAACATATAATGAATGGTCAACTTTAGACCTACTTTGTTTAGTTTATCTTATTATTAGAATTTAGTAAATTTTCTCATGAAGTGTTTATTTTCGTTGCCACATAAGTTGACAATATCCACACATTTTTTGGGACCTTCAACTTTTCCAGTATTATTATTATTAGTTTTTTTTTGCCATATAAAATTGTGGAAATAGATAGAGTGGAGCCAACTGCACCCTACAACTATAGTGTTATATTATGTTTTTTGTGATGTCTCCATCTAAAGTAAAATATGGGGTCATATATCGGGATATATGGCCTTTAATTTATTAGGTAGAGACTATAGAGGTTTAAGGTTGTTGTAGGATCAATAGAGTTAGGGTGGTTACAGAGGCCTTGGCTGCACCTGCAACCTTTATGAAAGGCAACTCTATCACACGCATAAAATATTCGTGTTCAACCTCGTATATATAGGTAATAAAACACCATTTTAATATACCCAGACATTACATATATAATCGGAAACATCATGTGAACAAAAAATGCTCAATGAAAGGATGTGATATGTCTCATTGCTTCCATGTGATGGCTGCGACTATAATATGTGATGTCTTGAGCACAAAATCTACATCACTTTTTATATATCGCGCGCATCACATGAAACAATGACATCACATGTGCACCCTCCAGCCATCACAGCTACACTTGCTGCTGGCAACACCATAGCCGCATCCATTGGAGAAATAGAGATGGATTTTATGGTTATACATATATAGGATGGAAGTGTCTTCTCATGTTGGCCCTTTGTCCTATTCTAGTTGGCCTTAGGAACAAAATTTGGAAGTTCAAAAATTCCGGGGGAATTTTCGATTGGCTCCTGGAAATTCCTTTCTCGGTTTGGCTCCAAATAAGGATTACGACACACATTTTCAATAATACACTTCTGGGAATTCAAAGGAGTAAAACCAAATCAGTCATCTCCGATCCATTTGATGATGTGATCGAATAAAGCAGAGGATACAACTTCAAAGTGATGCCATAATATTTGTAATGATAGATCCAAATGCTCTAAAATTTTACAAGAGGATTCTATATACTAGTATGTAGTAGTATGTACTAGCTTTCAAATACACAATATAGATTTCGAATTTTAAAGTTTCAACGAATTCTGATCTAAAATGTGAGCATCTTCAAAGTTGTCAGTCTATATAGTATTTGTTGTTAAGACAGGATGTAAAGATGTAACAGACGAAATGACCAGCGTATGGAAATGGAATGCCGTCTCTGTACAAGTACAGACTACAGTTTTGTAGAAACAAATATAACATGCATAAAAGATAAGGCCCAAATACGCTTATTGAGGCCCAGAAACTCAAGGCCCAATAGGATCAGTTAGGCCCACCCACTATTAATATAAAATAATAAAAGTTGGGTTTGAACTTTAAGCTTTGAGTTGGGTTGAATCTTACACATTTTTTTTCATTTTTTCTTTTAAATATTATGAATTCCTTTAAGTTGTAAATGTTTAATTCAAATTAATTCTTTTAGTATTTTGAACTTATATTCTTAAATACTTTACTTTTCTATATTTATATATATATATATATATTATATGTTTAGTACTCATTCGCTTTTAGGTTTCCACAGAGTGTACATTATTAAGGATATTTTTATTTGGACTTTTGAAAGAGGAGATGAAGCCATTATCAAAAGCAGCATATGGTGGAGTAGTAGTGAACTTTACCAAAAAGATATGTATTTAATAGGGGTGTATAAATTGGTTAAGGTGAGCTAACTTTTAAAAATATTTTTTTAATATATCATTCAAATTAACTTCTCATTTCCCACCAACACCCACCAACAACAGTTGGCTTGAGTAGATGGGGCTCTAGTCGCTTAAGCATAAGCAAGGTCTCGGGTTCGAGCCTTGTGTATGCAAAAAACTTCTTTTCTGGGAGAGGAGCCCTTAATTGCTCTTGCAGTCCTCGATGGATTAGTTTTGGGTCCAATGTGCCATGAGGATACCCGATTTCATCAAAAAAAAAACTTCTCATTTCCCAAAAAATATGCTTAAACCTACTCTCTCTTAAAAATTAAATTTTTACTTTTACACCTCCTTTTTCTTTTAGCAAAACACAAACAAACAACCCATTTTTTCCCCCTTTTAAAACGTTTACTGGAAAAATTAAGAAAAAATATTCAATCAGTCAGGCTCTAGCACACATATACATAGTATATTAAAATAAGTGATGTATTGTGAATAATTCAGTAATAAAATAAATTATATATAATATAAAAAGATACAAGGATTTTATATATTAGATATTACTCAATGATATACAGTTATGCACTATATATATATATATATTTTTTTTTTCTTAGGGTAAAGAGGGATTATATATTCTGATCAAATATCAAGTACACATATGGCAATGCTCATCTGTATCCACACTGCCAGTCATTCTATGCAGACCAATACAAAAAATGTTTGCCAAAACAACACATAAACCTTCCTTCTGCCAACAAAACATTCATCAAAAGTGTATTAGACGAGTCTGCAAGTGACACCAGCAATAACAGCAATCTGGTACATCCAACTGCACAAGTAAGTCGTGTAATATCATGATGATGCAGCAAATTTTTCCAGTGCACTCTTCTCCTCTCCAGCCTATCGCCATTCCTCTACTGTGCCTTCACTTGCTGCTCCCTTACGAGCCCACGAGTCAGCCATGGAATTGCACTCACGAAGTATGTGTTCCACCGATGCTCCACCTGCAAACCGGAGCACATCCACAATTGGACCGATAACCTGGCGGAAGCGACATGGAAAGAGTTCCGGCTGTCTCAGCCATTTCACCACATTTGATGCATCGCATTCGAACATGGATTTAGGCAAAGGAAACCCCTGATCGCGAAGTAACGCTGCACAAACACGACTGACCGCCATGACCTCTGCAGCAGTGGAATCTGCAATACCAATATGATCCGACAACACAAAAATCACCTCGCCCTCATCGTTCCTTATGACCCCTCCTATCCCGACCGGCCCCGGGTTCCCAACCGATGATCCGTCCGTATTGATTTTCCACCAACCTTTCACCGGTCTTTCCCATGTCAGGCCTCTTCGTAGACTCCTGAGATGTGTCCTCCTAGGCCACTGAATTCCATCCGAAAAAGAAGTTTCTGCATTGCTCAAATCTATGCCACTCCCGTAGTCAGCCAATTTCCACCATAAACACACCTTCCATTCCACTTCCTCCACAACAGCTTTATGGTCGATCTCCTGTCCCTTACACTTTTTCATTTCTGCGTTTCCATATGACCCAGACCATGGCAAGTCCCATGATCAACCATAGCTTCCTCTTGCCTTTATGTGAACAAGCATCAACCCACCATGCAAGTAGAAGATCCACCCTGCCAGGTAAAGCACAAGTGATACCGAACCATAGAATACCCTGCTGCCACAATGCATAAGCAAATTCGCACTTACAAAACAAGTGATCCACAGATTCTATTTCCTTTTCGCAGCAGGGGCATCGAGTGTCCATGTTACTGAAGCATCCTCTTTGAACAAGTAGCTCCTTAACCGGAACTGCATAGTGACCGATCTTCCAAGCCAGTAGTTTGATTTTCATAGGAGTTTTAATTTTCCATAGCTCCTGCCATACACGCTGCATGTCCAAACCATCCCCCCTGATCTCCCTAGTCCAACATGTAGCAGTAGAAAAATCCCCGCTACTCCCCCTAGCCCATACCACCTGGTCCTCCAAATATCGATTCACCACATGGTGTGAATCTTTATATCTGCAAATTTTCTCCCAGCAGATGGTGTGAATCTTCCTCCCCCCATCCCACTCATTCCAAAAAAATTTCCTCTTAAGACTCTCTAACCGATTTGCCACAGTCTTTGGAATTTTAAAAATGGACATAAAGTATAGAGGTAGGCTTCCCATAACAGACCTTATGAGACACACCCTCCCCGCTCGAGACAACATTTTACCCTTCCATCCGGAAAGTTTCTTTTCAACTTTGTCTATCACTGGTTGCCAGATGCCCACACTATTAATCCTCTCTCCAACAGGGATTCCAAAGTAAGTTAACGGCCACCTACCCACCTCACACCCTAAAGTATCAGCTGCCACCCTTACCAGGTTATCCGAACAGTAGGATTTGGAGAAATTTATTTTAAGCCCAGTGATATATGAGAAACACCTCAAAATCCTCTTAATTAAAATGACCTGATTGATTTCGCCTTCGCAAAACAGGATTGTGTCGTCGGCATTTTGGATGTGAGAGATAACCGGCCCTCCTACTCTTGAGGCCAGTCCCGAGAGTAAGCCCTTCTCAGCCGCCGAACTAAGTAGTTTATTTAGGATTTCTGCCACTAATATAAATAAGTACGGGGATAGAGGATCCCCTTGTCTAAGCCCTTTCTCCATTCTAAAAAACTCCGAGGGAGAACCGTTAATCAATACCGCTGCCGATGCCGATGAGATGCAGCCTCTAATCCATCGAATCCATTTACTCCCGAACCCCATGGCATCAAGTATGTCAAATAATGTTCCCAAGAGACGTTATCGTAGGCTTTGGCGAAGTCTAATTTAATGAAGAAACCCCTCTTTCCAGACCGCTGAGTCGAGTGGATCACCTCCGCTGCGACTAAAGCTCCATCGAGGATTTGCCTTCCTTTGATGAAGGCCATTTGTGTTTGGCCCACTACATCATTGATGACACACTGTAATCTCCTGACCAAGACCTTTGTGATTATTCTGTAGAGACTACCAACCAGCGAGATTGGCCTATATTCGCCAACATAGTCGGCCGCTCAACCTTGGGGATCAGGGTAGTAAAGGATCCCCCCATCTCAATAGGGAATCTGCCCCCTTCATCAAATTCTTTTATAACCTCCATCACCTCACCTTTCAATAACTCCCAATATTTCTTAAAGAACCCCAGATTGAATCCATCTGGCCCAGGCGCTCGTTTCCATCGCAACTCCACACAGCCTCTCGCACCTCCTCCTCCTCCACGATACTTCTCTGCAACCAGCATCTATCTGTTGATCCAATCTATGGGAGCCCCAAATCTTTTAGATGGAAAATTTTGCCTTCCTTTTTAGTGAACACTCCCTTAAAATATTCCCTTGCGGTTTTTTTTTATTTCCTTTGGATCTTCAACCATCGACCCGCCTCTGAGGATAGCCCCTATGAAGTCTCGGCGCCTATTCACTGAATTTATCGTATGAAAGAATTTAGTATTTAGATCTCCCTCCTTGAGCCATCTCACTCTAGATTTCTGGTACCACCTCCTCTCTTCCGCCAACCACGCTTTATATAGATCACTTCTTTTGCTCATCCACTCATCCCTAATCGCGACCGAGCATCCCTCCCCTTCCAGAGCATCCCCAAGTGTTCCAACCTCAGCAATTAAATTCTGTATGTGAGCCTCCAGATTCGACGCCCCATACCCATTCCGACTTCTAATCTTACTCTTTAATAGCCCGAGTCTGTCAAAGATCTTACCCCCCTGCTAGATACCCCCTCTCCCTGAGGCAGCCCCCACACCTCCTTCACCATTTCACCAAGATCCTTGTCCTCCATCCAATAATTATGAAACCGAAACGGCTTCGGCCCCCAAGCTTGCTCGCCCACCTCCAACATCACCGGAAGGTGATCCGATAAGATAGTCTCACACCGTTTTTGAACCACTTCGCCCCTCAATCTGAACCAGCACGGAGACAGTAAGAACCTGCTGTAGATCGAAACTTGTTTAGTGACAATATCCGGATTAAGGTTAAGGAATTTTAGGGTTAGGTAAAATGATGATTAGAAGGATAATGATGTGAAGGATGATGAAGAAACAAGAACACACACAAAAGATGGATATAATATAAGATGATGAAACTAAATTGTGAGATAAAAGATAAGGAAACTTATGAATGAAGGGGACCCGAACTTGCCAAGGGAAGTGAGACGAACTCAAGACAAATGACTTCCTTCAAGTGCATCATTCATTGACAATCCATCGAGCAAGCTTCCAAACTTGATGGCGTGAGGGAAATGAACATAAGTTCAAGACAAACACGGATGGGGGAGAACACTTTTGAGAGAGTGTTCTCGGTTGTGAACTTTGGAAATATGAGAATGGATTCAATATTAAGCAAAAAGTCGTTTACAAATGAAGGGGGAAGACATATATATAGGCCAACCCCTTAGAAAAACAAAAGAAAAGAAAATACATCAAAATAGGGTCTGATGCGGTTTATGGCAAAGTGATGCGGTTAATACCGCATCGATGCGGTATAGACCGCATTGGGTGAAAGAGACCGCATCATGCCTTAAAGAACCTAACTATTACAAAGATAGAGGCGATGCGGTTTAATGAGTTGAGGCGGTTTAAACCGCATTGATCAAGTAGACCGCATTGAGTACTAAATAAATAAATATGCAAGTATTAAGCTGGTGCGATTCAAACGATGTGGTTTAGGTGTATATCGCATCGACTTGGGACCAAGGAAGAATACGAAGGCAATGCGGAGGGGCGATGCGGTATTAGACCGCATCGAGGTCGATGCGGTTTATACCGCATTGATTTGGGAAAGGCTGATGGGCGGCGATGCGGTTTAAAGACCACATTGAGGTCGATGCGGTTTATACCGCATCGATGCGGTTTATTCTGCATCGTTCAGTTCGCACCCTTTCCTTAGCCAATTTCACATGCCCTTATTTCTACACTATTACAAATATAATATCCGACGTTCGGCGGTGGTTCCAGTCGACCTCCGGCCACTTTTCCGACGAGCTCCTTTTTTGGGCCTCTTAATGCTTGTTGGGCTTTCTTGTGCATCCTAAGGCCTTTTCCCATCTTTATTTAATTCCGATGTGGGGAATCCATGTTAATGGATTCCGGGCTTGTCCGGGCTGGATCTATCCGGATCATTATTTGCAGTTTTTGGGATTCCTGGGGTTGCAAGTTATCTGTTTCCTGCAAGAAAAATTTATACAGTGCATCAGAAAATTTCTTGGCCTTTTGTTTGGAAACTGGGCCTTCGGGGATTATTGGAATAATTAATCCATTAGTTCTGGCGACTACCCCATCCCCACCCCCTTGGAAAGGTTGAGACATCAACCGACTAGAATCCAACTCATCATCCCTCTCAAAAAGAGATAAATCAGCAACATTGAAAGTCGGATTAATATTAAAATCATCAGGAAGCTCAATCCGATAGGCGCTGTCGTTGATTTTCTTTAAGACTTTGTAAGGTCCAGTTCCGCGGGATGCAAGTTTGCCATGTGTCTGTGCAGGTAAACGTTCCTTTCGCATGTGCACCCAGACCCAATCTCCCGGTTTCAGCAACAACCGTTTTCTGCCCCTGTTGGCAAACTTGGCATATGTCTCCGATGCCTTCAATAAGCTGTTCCGAACATTTTGGTGCAGATCCTTGATTGCCTTAGCCCTGTCCCTGCCATTGAAGTTAAGACGCTCACTACTAGGTAGTGGCAGAAAATCGAGGGGGGTCATCGGGTTAAATCCATAAACAACCTCGAAGGGTGACATGTGCGTGGCACGATGAATGTGACGATTATAAGCAAATTCAATGTAAGGCAAACAGTCATCCCAACTTTTAGAGCTCGAAGAAGTAATTATGCGTAGAAGGTTACCCAACACACGATTTACCGCTTCTGTTTGGCCGTCCGTCTGAGGATGGTAAGACGTTGAGAACGAAAGTTGTGTGCCCATCTCACGCCAAAAGCCTTTCCAGAAGTAGCTTACGAACTTGGCATCTCGGTCTGACACAATTGACTTTGGTACTCCATGAAGACGTACCACTTCTCTGAAGAATAAATTCGAAATATGCCTGGCATCATTGGTCTTCGCACATGGTATGAAATGTGCCATCTTGGAGAATCGATCAACTACCACAAAGATTGAATCTTTGCCTCTTGCGGTCCTTGGTAGTCCAAGTACGAAGTCCATTGATATGTCCAGTCAGGGTCCTTCCAACACAGGTAATGCTTGGTATAAGCCGTGGGGCTTAACAGTTGACTTGGCCTTCAGACAGACCAAGCATTTAGCAATGAAGCGAACAACCTGGGCTTGCATTTTCGGCCAGTAGAACTTTTCAACGAGAATCCACAGAGTTGCATCTTTTCCAAAGTGTCCCATGAGACCACCACCGTGAGCCTCTTGAATCAGCAACTCCCTGACGGATCCCTTAGGGATGCATAATCGGTTACCAAAGTACAGGAACCCGTCCAGTTGGGAAAACTCCTTGAAACCATTCTGCTTTGTCCTCTCGTAAAGCACTCTAAAATCTTCGTCAGTAGCATACTGACTCTTGATATGCTCAAATCCGAATAGATGAGTAATTGCAAATGTTACCAATGTTGTCCTCCTGGAGAGTGCATCTGCAACCACATTGTCCTTTCCTTTCTTATACTTAATCACGTAAGGGAAGGACTCAATAAATGTGCTCCATCGAGCATGTCTTTTGCTCAATTGCCCCTGAATCCTTATGTGTTTAAGTGTCTCATGGTCGGTGTTGATCACGAATTCTCTTCCTCTCAGATAGTGTTGCCATGTCCTCAAAGATTGAACAACAACATATAATTCCTTGTCGTACGTGGAATAATTCAGTTGTGCTCCACTGAATTTCTCACTGTAGTATGCTATCGGTCTTCCTTCTTGGAGTAACACCGCTCCCATGTCCGTACCTGATGCATCACTTTCAATTTCAAATGGCAAATCGAAATTTGGTAATGTTAGGACATGTGCATGAGTGAGCTTATCCTTGAGGTCATCGAATGCCTTTTGCTGGGCCAGCCCCCACTTGAATGGAATGTCTTTTCTATGCAGTGCAGTGATCGGGGCCGCAATGACACTAAACAGTGGAACGAATCTTCTAAAGAAACCACTCAAACCCAGAAAACTGCGTATTTCATGCACAATGGTTGGCGGCTTCCGGTCAGATATAGCCTTGATCTTCGATTCGTCCACTTTCAGTCCATCTCTTCCCACGTCAAATCCAAGAAATGTCACCTCTGGCACACAGAAGCTACACTTCTCGAAGTTGGCGTATAGCCGAACTTCTCTCAATCGATCCAGTACCTGTTGTACATGATCCACATGATCGATTAGAGTACAGCTATAAATGAGAATGTCATCAAAATAAACTACAACAAATTTTCCTATGAATTGTCGAAGAGTCTCATTCATCAAACGCATAAATGTAGAGGGGGCATTCGTAAGGCCGAATGGCATAACGAGCCACTCATATAGACCAAACTTCGTCTTGAAGGCGGTCTTCCATTCATCCCCTGGCTGCATTCTGATTTGATGATATCCGCTCTTTAAATCAATCTTGGTAAAAAGGCTAGCACCACCAAGCTCATCTAACATGTCGTCCGGCCGTGGAATTGGATGACGATATTTGACCGTAATAGCGTTGACTGCTCGGCAATCAAACACATACGACATTTTCCATTTTTCTTTGGAACGAGCAAAACTGGAACGGCACACAGAGATAAACTTTCTCGAACCCAACCCTTTTTGGCAATGCTTGCACTTGCCGCTGAATTTCCTTTGTCTCATCGGGATTCATGCGGTACGCGGGTCTTGTTGGGGATTGAAGCTCCAGGCAAAAAGTCAATACGATGTTCCACATCT
The DNA here is from genome assembly GCA_030278955.1 of Hygrophila difformis. NCBI lineage: Eukaryota > Viridiplantae > Streptophyta > Magnoliopsida > Lamiales > Acanthaceae > Hygrophila > Hygrophila difformis. The sequence continues at coordinate 21,456,403 of JAOANR010000003.1, forward strand.
CGGAGTGGTGGTAAGCCAGATGGCACTTCTTCCGGAAAAATGTCTTGATTTCGGTCAAGCATCCTGGAAAATTCCAAAGGCAAATCAGGTGTAGCATGAACAGTTCTATTGATAGATTCATCAGGTTTAATTAATGCAGAAAACAGTGACCTGAGAAGTCAGGTTCTTGTGCTGCTTGCTGAAATGCGGTCTTGGTCAATATCAGACATTGATCCAAGCTCGATGAATCCTCACCAGCTTTAGCCTTTCCTCTTTCTTTTGCCTTTCGGTCGGCTTCTGCTTGGGCCACCTTGTTCTTCAGCTTTTCCTGGTCTAATCTAACAGCTTTTACAGACAAGGGCTTAAATAAATATTCCTTTTGTCCGTGTTTGAAATACAAAACATTAGATTTTCCCCTGTAAGTGGCATCCTTATCAAAGAGCCATGGTCTTCCAAGCAAAACGTGACAGGCGTTCATAGGAACGACATCGCATAATACCTTTTCGGAGTAGGTGCCCTTAGTGATGGGAACCCACGCTTGTTGGGAGACCTTGGTGTTTCTACTGCTGTTCATCCAGTGCAGTAAGTAGGGACTGGTATGCTCTTCAGTTGGTAGCTGTAATCTGCGCACGGTATACAAACTGACAATATTAGTGCAGCTACCATTATCAACAATGACAGTGGCATTATTGCCTTGAATTGTGCAACGACAATGGAAGAGATTCTCCCTTTGTTCGTTGGGTGATATTTTTGGCTCTCTGTCAGCCTTTAAAACCCTCATGGCTACCAGCAGATTCACGTCTTCTTCGTTGTCCTCATTGATTTCTGGATTGACTGGCTCATCAATTTGATAGCGTCTCAGATCTTCATCGCAATCATCCTCATCTTCAGAATCAACAACTTTGAACACTCATGGTTTAACCTCGATCACTGGCCTTTCATCCTCGCCTGTATTGAGTATGGCAACTCATCTGGGATTGTTGCATTCAGTCGCATAATGGCCTTTCTTGCCGCATTTCCAGCAAGTGATTTCTCGTTTGTCCTTGGCGGGTGGATGTTGTTCTCGGCCCTGAGCCCTGTTTCGGTCATCTCTATTGAATTCCCTGAAATTTTTCCCCAGTTCACACCATTTAGGCTTGTAACCTCGCTCATCACGAACCGGCGACGGTGTCGGCTGTGGGTTTTTGGGTCTTTCTGTCCGTTCGGGAGGTCGAATCAACCGTGGTTTATTTGGGTTGTAACCTATGGAAGTCCGATGGGTTCTCCTCTTGAGTTGGGCCTCAAACTTTGCAGCTTTTCTTACCAGATCAGTGATGTTCACATAACCCCTCATGTCCATTTCTTCGAAGATCTCGGGCCTTAAACCTTTTGCAAATCTGGTCAGAGTGATCAATGGGTCTTCATTGAACTGTGCCCTCATCATGAGCATTTCCATTTCGCGGTAGTATTCCTCAACAGTTCTCGACTCCTGTTTCAAACTGATCACTTTCATGTACAAGTCTGGTTTGTAGGTGGGAGGCACGAATCTTCTTTCCATGAGTTGCAGAAAATATTCCCAATCAGTGACCTGGGGTTGCTCTGCATTGTGATGATCGACTATAAACTTCTGCCACCATAGTTGGGCGTAATCCTTGAATTCCTGAACTGCCAGTTGAATCTTCTTGAAATCGGAGTAGTTGTGGCAGTTGTAGATCATTTCCATGGTGTTTCTCCAGTCATGGAATTCATTAGGATCACCAGTTCCCCTGAAACTAGGAATGGTGAACTTAATGCACTGTATATTGTCGTCTACGTCATCTGTATCATCCCTGTTTATTACAGGTGCATTCCGGGGTCTATTTGGCATAGGTGGTGGAGGCATGGCCAGAGGATCATTGATGCGCAGTCCTTCGTCTGCTCGCGTGGGAGGAATTGGTGCCATCGGGGGTGGCCTTCGAGCACCGGGGCCCTGTCGACGATCAAACGTCCCGATTGCGACTTGTTCCTCTTCCCTTTCAGCTATGGCTTCTTCTACCTCAGTCATGTTAATTCCTTGGACCTGGCTATTGCTGCCAGAGGCCCTGTTCTGCCCGGAGGTAGAAGGATGATAGAATGCATCTTCCAATCTGCGTTCAATTCGTTGCATCAACCGTTGTGCCAAGGCCTCATCTTGTAATTTCATGCGTCCTGCAAATTCATTGCTCAAATTATCAATGCGCTCATTTACAGCAGTAATATTTGAAACATTGGCATCAAGAGTTTGCTTAAGGGTCTCGAAATCAGCCCTTTTAACAGTATTCTCGTTCATTGCTCGTAGCATCTCCATGATATCAGTCAAATTTGGCTCTGTATTACCTGCCATGACACTCAGAAAATAATATAGATATAATGTTGGTCAGAAAATAAGTGCTAAAATATGTAGAGTGAACTCTCAGTTTCACACTCAGTTTTGGTCCTCAACACCATTTCAGTTCGTCACCTGCTCAAATAGTTCAATCAGATGCAAGAGAAGTACACACTGATATTTTGTACGCACAGTTCAAGAGTCAAATGAACTGTTCGACTCAATCAAAGAACGCACAGATATGTATGTATGTACTGCAGTCTGATCAAATTTACAGTCTTAAACAGATTTTGCAAGCAAAGAACTGTGATATTTGTCCCAATTTAGAAGTGGAAAGATAAAGCTCACAAAAAATGCACTCAAGAAATAAAACCCAATTTACTCAAATGACTTCTCGGGCTAGGTTTCATAAAATGCCAGTCACGATATCCACTTTATTGTACAAGTACTCAAGTGGCTTCTCAGGCTAGGTTTCAAATTGTGCCAGTCTGATATTCACTTTATTGTAAATTCACTCAAAACTCTCAAATATATTAAAGGGGAAAAATAAAACTGGAGATGGAATTTGCACAACAAATACTTGAAAATTCTAGGGCAATTGATGCGGTTTAAAAGAGTCAATGCGGTTTATATCGCCTCAGTATACCGCATTGATGTCGAGAGACCGCATCGACGAAAGTTCTCCACACTTAGAAGATTTTCTTGCACAGTTGGGGTTGATGCGGCTTACTTGTATGGGATGCGGTTTTAACATACCGCATCAACTTGCATAGACCGCATCGAGGAGAGAGGAATCCTTGGCCTACAATTTTTGACTTTGCTCCTCCTTTTTCGGTTGGATGTCTTGTACTCTCTTGGAGAATTAAATGCAGACCATATTTTAGAATATCAGAAATCCAATCCCACTGTTCAAGGCGCCGAATTAAGGCAAATGATTGGATAATTTAATGATGAAGGCTATTACACTGTAGTCTTTCCCATGCAAGATCAACTATACTATTACATCAAGTCTTGCTAGAACACTTTGGATATTGGATGAACACACCAAGAACACGGTATGAACACTTCAACCCACAAGATGATGTCTCACACTCCCAACCCATAAAACCTTTCACTGTTTGCTCTCAATAATCTTGTTTAATCCAACAAACTCAATAATCATGCAAGCACATTCATACATGAGAATAGGATAACAAGACTAACATCAACAACAAACACATATGTGATATGGATAAAATGATATGGCCGAGAGCTACAAGACACAAATATTTTTAGAGTTTTCTATATTTTTCAAGCAAGGAGAAATACCATATAAGATATGGAAAATAACAAGAAAAATATGGAGAATAATCCTATTGCACTTGACAAGTTTGGCTCTGATACCAAATTTCTATATATGCCGTAGATCGAAACTTCTTTAGCGATAATATCCGGACTAAGGTTAAGGAATTTTAGGGTTAGGTAAAATGATGATTAGAAGGATAAGGATGTGAAGGATGATGAAGAAACAAGAACACACACAAAAGATGGATATAATATAAGATGATGAAACTAAATTGTGAGATAAAAGTTAAGGAAACTTATGAATGAAGGGGACCCGAACTTGCCAAGGGAAGTGAGACGAACTCAAGACAAATGACTTCCTTCAAGTGCATCATTCATTGACAATCCATCGAGCAAGCTTCCAAACTTGATGGCGTGAGGGAAATGAACATAAGTTCAAGACAAACACGGATGTGGGAAAACACTTTTGAGAGAGTGTTCTCGGTTGTGAACTTTGGAAATATGAGAATGGATTTCAATATTAAGCAAAGTCGTTTACAAATGAAGGGGGAAGACATATATATAGGCCAACCCCTTAGAAAAACAAAAGAAAAGAAAATACATCAAAATAGGGTCTGATGCGGTTTATGGCAAAGTGATGCGGTTTATACTGCATCGATGCGGTATAAACCGCATTGGGTGAAAGAGACCGCATCATGCCTTAAAGAACCTAACTATTACCGCATCGAGGTCGATGCGGTTTATACCGCATCGATTTGGGAAAGGCTGATGGGTGATGAGTGATTTTCACTACTCATATTTTACCACAAGCGGATGGTTGTCATCAAGTAATAAAAACCGGTGAATACCAGGTCGATCCACGAGGAATTCAGAATATTATTTCATTCTGGAGAAAACTTAGTTATTTTAAGTTCATTAATAATATATATTATATTTTAAAAAGAGTTTGTTTAATTCTAGAGTTGATTAAATTAAAGTGGTAGCATTTAAAATAAATATAAAGCAAATTAAGAATTTAATATAATAAAATTAAAAATAAAATATGCTTGTAATATTTTAGAACTTGCCATCTTTATATAAAAGCAAAATTGCATAATGATTTAGCATTTCACAATGTCTAAAAAGATCAATTTCAGCAGATTTAATTATTTTATAAAGATTAAAAATATGACAATTTCCTAATTTTCATAATTTGTAAAAACAGATTTCATGGAAGCAAATTAAATTATCTAACATTCTGCAATCATCATTCTAGGCCTAAATTTGAGTCTTTCCCAAGCATACAAATTTACCTATAACGATTAAAAGACACATTTTATTTCCCAAATCAGCGTGTACATGCCAGATTCCATTTATAACGTAATTTATTTCCAATACCGGTACTAAAATATAAATTCTACTTTTTATCTCCCGATTTAGCAAAGCAGAATTCACAGGATTAGATTCTAACATTTAAAATATGCAGAATAGTGTAAACAATCTAATAAACATGGTAAAAGATTGATAAAACATGGTAAACTGGATTAAATTACTAATTTTAGAATGTAAGAAGATTAGGATATTGTCAGATTAGGGTAAGCAGATGAATACAGAAAGCAACGATCATAATGATTTTAGCAGATTAAAAATGCAAATTTTAGATTTTTGCCAATACATAATTATCGATCGACTGCATACATCAGACAAGTAATCCTAATTCAGATTCTAACATTCTTTCAGACTAATCCAGATTTAACATATAAACATCGATTATTATTATTGCTTCCATAAAAACATAGATTCGTACTTCAAAGTAATTCTGAACTCACGTTCTAGAACACTTCTAACATGAACAACATAGAAATCCATTTACAAACATGAAAACAGTAGGAAATTATGTTTAAAAGCAAATCCTAAACATTACAAAGCAAGAAAAAGAAAGACAACACCTAGAATGCAAAGAACACAGTCAGAGAAGACGCTCTGATCACTTCCTCCGGCATGGTTCGGTGTTATCGGCCTTCTTCTCCAAAGTTGCAGAGATGTATCTGTCAATTATGAGTATGCCATCAACAGAATGACGAAAAACGGCTTTAAAACCGTGTTCGGGAGGTTAGAAAACCTTCAAACCGCGACTGTGGCGCCCAAAGTGGCGCTCGGGAGGGGTTTCAGGCTCCGCCATGCATGTGCGGCACATCCTGAAGCTTTTTCCACAATTTCAGATTACGGCGCCAAAAGTGGCGCTTGGAGGCTGTTTCGGTGCCGCCATGCATGCGCGAAGCCTCCTGCTAATTTTCCAACCTATGCCCCGTTTCGGTGCTCGGAAGGCAATTTAGGCTCCGCAATGCTTGTGCGGAGCCTCCTGGGAAGATCTCAACTCCGAATTTTTCAAAGTCTGAATCTTGGCGCATATCACATTAAATATTCCTTATTTTCCAAAATAAAACTCCCGAACATCGCTTTTCATCATTTAAATGCCTGAAACAATATTGCAATGCATTAGGTTTGCCAAAATCTTATTAAAAACACATAAAAACATGGTAAATTTAACCTAAATAAGCCAAATCTAACCATGATCACTTGAAAAATAAAAACACATGAAATACACCTAAAAGTGCAATGAATTAAGGTATAATGCACTCATTTTGGACATATTTTAGTACAATTTAAACTCATTTAAATGTGGTTTCACAGGGTGCATCAACATCCTCACACTTAAATATTGCTCGTCCCTTGAGCAATGAAATCAATTAACACATCAACATGCCAATCAAGATAATAAAGATAAAGTCTTAATAGTTCTGCCAAATCATAGATTTCAACAACACAATAAGCTAAAAAAGGGTTCACAAGCTTAATGTGCTAGAACAGGGTAAATTGTCATGCATCAGTTGTCAAAACCAGGTATCCAAAGCACTTACAATACAGAAAACAGATTAATTACACATAGCAACTCGAAATGGGAGAGTGAATAATGTAAATATGCTTTTCTATTACAGTCTTCAAATATGCTCAATTAATGACTCGATTTCACAATTATTCCAGACACTTTGGCTGAATTGTAGACGGTTGAATTCCAAAAGCTACTCATGTCTTAGAGTACGTGCCAGTCATATAGTCAAGAGTTTATAAATTTCTATTTAATACCCCTTTATTTCAGTTTTTTTTTTTCAATCTTGCATTTTCTATAATTTTCTTCTTTTCTTTTTGCAAGATTTAATATTTTCTCTCTCTTTCTTTTCTCTCTTTTTTTTTATAGGGGATTTACTCTGACTTTATTTGTACAAGCATTTAAGAAGACTTGGAACGAGCATATTCATATATAAATAATGATAACTCTCCACATAACAAATAAACTAGTCCAATTAATCATAAAGTTTTCTGCAAGGTAAATAGAATTGTCACCAAGGTTCGAACAACTAGCATGACAATTTAACAAAGTCTAGGGCTTTAAACTAAGAATCATAATGCTCATTAAGTTGTAAAATCTGATCTAAGCATAACAGTTAGACTTATTCAGATTTTCTTAAGATTGGCTGTGATGTGGTAATTCAAATAATAGCACACTGTGAAAACATAATTTAAATCTAAAATAATTTATATATCCATATAATGCATGTACCATTTTTATTCAAAGGATAATAAAACATTAAAATATAACTAACCTCTTACAAATTTATTCCGCTCAAATCAGTAAACATAAAATATGAAAAGATCACACCTGGAATGTTTAGGGCTTTCAATTTCATTTCATCATCACGGCTGTCATCTTGCTCCTTTGTTGGCATATCCTGCTTCTAATATGTATATATAGCAATTACTCAAGAAAATATGATTATTAGTGCATATGGGAATTCTAAAGTAATCAGAATCATAAAATACCATCCATAACTCAAATTATAATATTTAACAGCAATTTCCAGCAACTTTAATAAGTATGGACAGATATGTTAGATAATAATTTTAGAATTCACCAAAAGCAAAACATCATAAGTTCTAGAGCAGAATTTACAGCAAAATACCAACAACTATAGCAAAATATACCCTCATTCTTCCTGATAACTCAACCCTGGATAACGTATTAAATAAATAGTTTATGCATTGAATAAACTAAATGGACCTGTTGATGAAGAATTTCGAGCATGTGATCATAATAGAAACTCCTCCATCCTCACACTTAAACTGAACTACCGGTTTAGTTTAAGTGCACGATAAAAGATTTAAAATGTGGGATTAAAACTTTTTAATTTAAAAAATAAGAATATAGCATGCATTTAAAAAGTTAGACTGAATTAGATCATACCTTTTAAATAGATAAAAATTTTCAGCTTTTTAATATGATCTATACATCATAATTTATTGATTTTAATGCCTGTATTGTGTAAAATAATAAAGATTCGACACTTCAACAACATTAATCCCGCTTCTTTCATCAATTATCATGGTTATTTTACTTTCCTATTATCAAATCAATAGCTCACAACATTCCAGTTTAACATGATTTAAGTAAGAGCTATTTTATTAGAATTAAAAACATGCATAAACATAACTTAAACATAAATATAAACTTAACCACAAGCTCAACATATTCAATACAAATAAAACACCTAAGTAGTGCATAGCAGAGCAAACCAATATTCATATAAAAAACATCCAACCAAGTAGCAAGTTATTTCTTATACATTATTTGTGGAACCTGGTTACACAAAAACTTCGGGTTAGTGTTAAATATATGCATTCCTCCCAATCCTCACACTTAAGTTTAAACCAAAAGTTTAACTTAAGTGCAATATATAAAGCAAACATATATCAACCTAGAATATGGGATCTAAACAACACCAATATATTTTATTTTAAAAGCTATAAGTTCTAAGTCTCTTACAAATTTAAGAAAATCACTTTTTAGAACTTAAAACTTATTATTAAAAGGAACACATTTTTAAGTTATAAAAACTCCCTTTTTGTTAAAGATTTCAGATTTAATGCTTAAAGCTAACCAAATTAACAAACTAGTTCTTATTAATGATTCGAAAGAAAAAAAAATAGAGACAAAAAAAAATAAAAAGATAAAAAAAAGGGAAAAAAAAATCTGATAACATATTGAGGGGGATATGTAGATGTTTTATGGTATGGCTGAATAGGAGGCAGTCTGTTCATGAAATGGGAAGAGTTCTATCTTCATCTAACTAGTGGTTGCTTTGATTTGTGTGAGAGTAGTAGCCCTTTTATTCTCATCACCTCCTTGCCAAACTACCTATTTGTGCTAGCAGTTTTTCTACCCAATTGTGATTTGCCCATACTTCTTTCTGTAGCCTTATCCTTGTGCTGGCCCGTATCTTGTTCCGTCGATTCGATGCATTGGATTTGAACTTTATTGCAGGGGATACATAAGTATGTAGTAAGTTGTTGGGATTGTTATTTTGGTTCGTCACTTTCAATTGTAGTATTTCCTGGGATATAGCAGAAAGGTGCCCGAGTAAGCTTATTTTGGGAAGGCTGAGGAGTTCTTCGTCATTCTAATTGGGGCAGATGCAAGTAATGTTGTTTCGGTGGTGGTATGGACCAATATTAGATACTGGAATTGCATATGCGGAAGTGGAGGAAGCAGGTGGTTTTATTAGTGTGATGGTGCCAACTAAGTTCATCTCGACCTGACGGATTCAATTGAGTGGTTTTGATGCAATTGCTTGATTGGATGTTGTTAATTATTTTTGCCTGTTTTGGATTAGGCTTGAGCCTATGTATGGACCGTTTTGTTTGACTTTCGGCATAATAAAATTTTTTCCTAAAAAAAAAATGATTCGAAATAATGATCAAGAACTTTTAGTTTATTGTTTTAAATAACATAAGTTTGTTTTTTTAGTTAAAAATTCATAGGATGAGTTTTTATAATAAAAATGTTTCTTTTTCATAAATTAGAAAAACATGAAATTTCAAGCTTTAATGTTACCAAAATTTATTAATGTAGATTAAAACAACATGCTTAACAATATTCATAGATCAGCTCAAAAGATTAAATATGTTATTTTAACACGTTTTTATAAAAAAATTTCATATTTCAAATACTATAATACCATTTTCCAAAGAGCTGTAATCTGAAATTTTACAAACACTATATAAATGTTGGCATAGGGCTTGAAAATATGTTCTAACACTCATATTGTGCATTTTAAACAAGGATTTATACACTTAAACCAATTTTAATCCCACATTCTATATAATCCAAAATTTAATTAACAACAGAAATACTAACAATAACACATACCAAATCACAAAATTGAACGAATTATTGAACTATGATAGCTATCCGTACCCCAAATTGAAACTTTGAAGCACTTTGACAAGAAATCCCCAAATTTGAGAAGTTAGGGTTCTTGAGCCTCAATTTCAGCTTCAATTATCGAGTACATTTCAACTTCTACTTTCACCACATAACATGCACTACTTAATTATTAAATTAGAAATATGGTGGGCATATTTTATTAACAAAATTAAAAACCTAAACAAATAAGCATAACGTGACATAAAATGAAAATAAAAACATGCATAAACGATAAATATGATAATAAAGACAAACAAAAATATATTATTATTATTTTTATGTTTATTTTATTTTTATTTTTATTTTTTAAAGGAACTGTGTTGGAAGGGAAATTGAGGATGATGACTGCGGTTGTGAGACTCAATAGAGAGAGGAATGTAAAAGAGAGAACAGGAGGGAGATGACTATTTTATTATTTTTTTAAGGTCTAAATTAAATGGGTAGGTTTATAACCCAATTAGAGGATCAAAGATTAATTTTGAGCGAATTGAGGATGAAGTGGAATGGATTTGAAGAATAAAAGTTTGTAAAAATCCGAGTTTGGCAAAAACCCAGCGGTTCCCATTTTATGCTACATATGGTACTCAAACAAGTTTTTACATGTCATTTGTGAAAATGACGCCCACAATGCCTTGCTTGTGTTACTTTTGGTGCTTAACTGAGTTTTCAAAAACCATTTATGAAAAGTGGCATCTAAAATTCAATTTTATGCAAATGTTGTAGCAAACGCAGGACATGATTTGCTTAATCAAAACATAATATTCCATCCATATTCCTACTCATCTATTAAACAAAATTACCCTAATTAGTTCTAGTCATCTCCTATAAATATTTATGAAATTATGTTCATTTTCATCAACCCCTCTCATCAATTTATTTCAGCCTTTTCTCCTATTTTATTTAAGTCACCACAAAATTCTTTCAATTATTGATAACTCCAATTCTTATCTCGTCTCAGTTCAATTGCATAAGAATCATTTCACATTACATATAATGAAAATCATGCAAGAACCATTATTTGTTTTTAATTATTTTTTTTGCTTTTAGTTGTAAGTAAAACATATAAACTAAAATAAAAGAAAATCAAACATATTAAGCAAAAGACATAAATAACTATTACTAAGCATGCAACGACAGTATGTGAATTCCATTTCCTAATTAGCTTTCAAAGACAAATGCACCATTTTCTAAATTAAAGCTCTAAATGGTGGGTGCAGTTCCATGATCCTGACATTCAAAAGTTATAAGGCCAAATTCCACATCTTTATACAACAGTTTAAATAAAGGCAATGCAATCGTAGGAGGATTATTGATAAACAATGTACAATTCAGCATTTCCTCAAAAAAACTCATTAAAGTTGTAATGTTGTCAAAATGTGGAATTTAATCTCAAATTTTAGCTCTAGCATCCATTCTCAACACTTGATGTAATGGAATTAATTAAAAGTCATGTAATTTATGAAGAAATAAGTACCTCAGGTGTGTTGGTAATACCTGTGTAGGTGGCTTTTCAATCGAGGGTATCCACTTGAAATCCTCAATTATATATGTTGCATACAACTTGCCGCCATCCTCACACTTGTTCTCTTGCAGATCTTTCTCTTATTTGATGAGAACTCAATATTATTTCAACTATCAGGATCACACACTGATTTAGCTTAATGCCCTTGCACGATATAGAATAGAAAAAAGTTATAACAATATTTAAAAAGTATAAATAACATAAATATATTTAAATGAACTTAAAACAACATAATTTTCACAATAATTCCCCGGCAACGGCGCCAAAAACTTGATGAGTGATTTTCACTACTCATATTTTACCACAAGCGGATGGTTGTCATCAAGTAATAAAAACCGGTGAATACCAGGTCGATTCACGAGGAATTCAGAATATTATTTCATTCTGGAGAAAACTTAGTTATTTTAAGTTCATTAATAATATATATTATATTTTAAAAAGAGTTTGTTTAATTCTAGAGTTGATTAAATTAAAGTGGTAGCATTTAAAATAAATATAAAGCAAATTAAAAATTTAATATAATAAAATAAAAATAAAATATGCTTGTAATATTTTAGAAATTGCCATCTTTATATAATTGCGAAATTGCATAATGATTTAGCATTTTCCAATGTCTAAAAAGATCAATTTCAGCAGATTTAATAATTTTATAAAGATTAAAAATATTAAAATTTCCTAATTTTCATAATTTGTAAAAACAGATTTCATGGAAGCAAATTAAATTATCTAACATTCTGCAATCATCATTCTAGGCCTTGAAGCTTTGTGTGTGACCTACCTGCTACATATCTCTCGACTATCTTTACACTGTAAATCTCATAGGAATGTTCAAGAGTAATGCCTGGTTTGTCTACCGAAAGCGCACGGTATCAAGCTTGCAGTATTTATTTATAATTGTCGGGATCGTTCTCTGGAGAGTTACACGATAGAAGTGTTCTAATAGAATTATTAATTCTAGAACTTATTTCTACTCTTGGTTTATGAATGGTGTAATGATAGTATCTAAGAAATAAATGATGAATAGTAAATGCATAAAACTGTAAGGAAATAAAGAAAACAACTAAAATGACATTGAATGATATAAATGTGTTTATGAATTCATGGGTTAAAAGATAAATTGGACTTAATGACAATCAAACAAAATAAGACTATGATTAAGTAATCATACTTCCATTATCAGCAATGGTGTGGAGACTCATTGAGAATAGAAAAATCCTTTATGCAAGTTAGTCAGATCTTCATGTCTTTGATCATTTTCCCAAGACAAGTACTAATGATCTAGTGTCATGACATTGCTAAGCACTGAAATCATGGGATACAATTACTAAGAAATGATCGGTCAGACTCATTTCTTGGCAAAAGCTTTCAAAATTATCACTTAATCTGTTTCCTTCAGATTCAAATTAAGCCATTGGCAACCCAAGGTCACATCTAAATCATCATACATTCATCTGAACTTGAAGTTATTCTCTTCATTACTCTGAGATGAGATAAGAGCCTCATGTCCCTACAATTGATGTCCTCTACAAGAAAAGATAAGAAAACAAGTATTTAAATCTATCATCCATTGGTTACACAAGCCTTAACTTCTCAGAGTAATTCCTTCAAGTATTTTTAGGAAATAATAGTTCTGTAAGTATATCAAGATAAAATTGCTAATCAAAATCCTTGACTTATCTGAACTATTCAGATTCATATGTATTAGCGTGGGCATTCTCTGTAAATAATTCTAAATACCCATGACCTGACTCAGGATTAATGAAATTTAGTAAGTTGCTTAGCCTCCTACTCACAGCATATGATTAGATCATCATAAACCTATGAACCCTGGAAGCTAACTCTTCCTAATTCTCATTAATTTATAAGACAAAAGATGGCTTTTGAAACATCTTTCCCTTTTAAACGACAGGTACTAGATGTCCAACTTAAGAACAGGTTTGTTCTCAATCATCCTGAGTAGAATATGTTCTGAGAAAACTTATATCATTTTCTTCCTCAATGCATCAGTGATGGTAATTCTATGGTTTTCATGTACGAAATGTAAATTTGTATTAAGAAGTAGAAGTACTTCACATAGTCTGAGAAATATCCCAAAATATTCTAGATATAAGTAGTAATATATGTATAAAGAAACGATGAGGGTTCTGAATCCTCTTAAGCAAAATATAGAACAGAATCAGGAAACTAGACAGAATCAGGAAACTAGCAAAATATATGTATAAGTAGTAATATATGTATAAAGAAACGATGAGGGTTCCAAAATATAGATTGGAAACTAGACAGAATCAGGAAATCACTTTCCTATGAAACAGATTTGAGAAATAAACCTGCAAAATAAGTGTCCAAAATAGCTCGCAGTAACTATCTTGGGTTTCAAACTATGAACATTCCAATTTTTCGCGCGCTATATCTGTACAGCGTGGAGGGAGCTATTGTTCAAAGAATGTTCCTCAGATTTAGTTTATACAAAGAACTGAATCCCTCGCAGTATAATCTGAAAGAATGCAGCGAGATTATTCAACTCCTACTTATAGAATACGGGTTATATATATAAGAAATGAATAATTGATATCCCAGAAAATGGGAACCAATTCTGACGCTATTTCAAATTGACTCTCTCGCTCTGTCAAAATGACATCGCGAGAGCATTGAAATAACTTGTTTAGAAATGAAGCTATTTGGATAATTCCTTGCGTCATCTTTTAAGACTAAGCGAGGTTTAATCCTTATTTGAAGTAAATTATCAAATCCTGAGATTAATCATAATTTCTTTCTGGAACATTTATTCAGAAAACGATGGAAACAGAACCTTTTACCTCCAGATTTGAGAATTTAGAGTTGTTTAGTTCTTAAAGATTATCATGCGATGATTAACACTGCATGGGTCTTCAGGAACTTCTTTTAGTTCTAAACATTAATCTTTGCATATTGCTTCAAGAATTAGATTCAAAGTATACTATCAACAGAAAATCAAATGAATCAACGGTTCTGCCAGTTCATACCTAACTCGGTTACAATATCCAAACTTCTTGAGTAATTATGCCAGACCAATTACAAGTTGAAAATATGATACTAGCATGATCTCGAAAATCAGATTATCGAAGTTATACAGATTTCAAGAGCGAATATTGCGTTCGAGGTTTATACTTCTCTAAAACAGGATTGAAGAACATTGAATTCTGATGAAGCCTTTCAAATTGTAACCAGAAAGATAAAATAACAAGATTTGACAACTGATCTTCCTTCATATATCATGAGTAACAAAGAAATTAAAAACGAATACACCTGGAAATCTGATTGAAATCAGAATAATGCGAATTCGAATGAAGAAGTAGGAAACCAGATGGCGATCATCATAATGGATGAACAAAAGCATTCCGATAGCAATCCTTCTTCCACATTACTCTCAAAACTAATCTACTAATATAATCCGAAGAAATCTACTGCGAAATCAAATTACAAATCTGAAGAACATGAATAAATTGCAGAGAAAGTAAACCCTAGCTAACCTACCTACTGAATTCTAAAAATGAACGGGAGAGTAGAAACGAGCTATTCTCTTCAATCTCCGGCTGTTTGAGCTGATCTCCCAATGGTCTTATTTATAGATGGGCGTTGTAACTGCTTTCCGCATTGGATAATAACCGCTCACATCAGAATAGCTCTCCTCTCGCCTTGTCCCAGTTCCTTCAAAGCGAGAGTCAAAATGAAATTATCTTTCTTATCAGAGCGAGATTTCAAAATCTTCTTCAAACAAACTTCTTCTCGCCATAACACTTAAGACTTCTTGACTCGCACAAACTTTCTTCTCACGCGATGTCGAATGATCATCGCGTAGACTTCAACTTCTGAACATTTTTCCTTAGATCTTTTCTGATTTCGTCTTTAAGTCCTCGCATCATTCATTATCTTTCCTCGCTACGTTTATTTCCATCTCCCGCAGCCTTTCAACTTAACTTCATGTTGAATGACAAAGCGTGAGTCAGATCAAATAAAAACATAGCGTGCAAGACTTATAATAAAAACTTAGAATTTCAAGCCATTTTTATGTAGTTTTCAATTTCTTCACAGTCTTGGTTTTTCCACAATCTCTTTATGTCTTCTATGACTATTCATTGAAAACTTATGAAATTAAGAACAAAAGATCATTATTAGGACACTAAATTGGACGCAAATGACAGTTATAAATGACTTCATCAGGCCTAAATTTGAGTCTTTCCCAAGCATACAAATTTACCTATAACGATTAAAAGACACACTTCATTTCCCAAATCAGCGTGTACATGCCAGATTCCATTTATAATGTAATTTATTCCCAATACCGGTACTAAAATATAAATTCTATTTTTTTATCTCCCGATTTAGCAAAGCAGAATTCACAGGATTAGATTCTAACATTTAAAATATACAGAATAGTGTAAACAATCTAATAAACATGGTAAAAGATTGATAAAACATGGTAAACTGGATTAAATTACTAATTTTAGAATGTAAGCAGATTAGGATATTGCCAGATTAGGGTAAGCAGATGAATACAGAAAGCATCGATCATAATGATTTTAGCAGAATAAAAATGCAAATTTTAGATTTTTGCCAATACATAATTATCGATCGACTGCATACATCAGACAAGTAATCCTAATTCAGATTCTAACATTCTTACAGACTAATCCAGATTTAACATATAAACATCGATCATTATTATTGCTTCCATAAAAACATTGATTCGTACTTCAAAGTAATTCTGAACTCCCGTTCTAGAATACTTCTAACACGAACAACATAGAAATCCATTTACAAACATGAAAACAGTAGGAAATTATGTTTAAAAGCAAATCCTAAACATTACAAAGCAAGAAAAAGAAAGAAAACACCTAGAATGCGAAGAACATAGTCAGAGAAGACGCTCTGATCACTTCCTCCGGCATGGTTCGGTGTTATCGGCCTTCTTCTCCAAAGTTGCAGAGATGTATCTGTCGAATTATGAGTATGCCATCAAGAGAATGACGAAAAACGGGCTTTAAAACCGTGTTCGGGAGGTTTGAAAACCTCCAAACCGCGACTGTGGCGCCCAAAGTGGTGCTCGGGAGGGGTTTCAGGCGCCGCCATGCATGTGGGGCGCATCCTGAAGCTTTTTCCACAATTTCAGATTACGGCGCCAAAAGGGGCGCTTGGAGGCTGTTTGCGGCACCGCCATGCCTGTGCGAAGCCTCATGCTAATTTTCCAACCCATGCTCCGTTTCGGTGCTCGGAAGGCAATTTAGGCTCCGCAATGCCTGTGCGGAGCCTCCAGGGAAGATCTCAACTCCGAATTTTTCAAAGTCTGAATCTTGGCGCATATCACATTAAATATTCCTTATTTTCCAAAATAAATCTCCCGAACATCGCTTTTCATCATTTAAATGCCTGAAACAATATTGCAATGCATTAGGTTTGCCAAAGTCTTATTAAAAACACATAAAAACATGGTAAATTTAACCTAAATAAGCCAAATCTAACCATGATCACTTGAAAAATAAAAACACATGAAATACACCTAAAAGTGCAATGAATTAAGGTAAAATGCACTCATTTTGGATATATTTTAGTACAATTTAAGCTCATTTAAATGTGGTTTCACATGGTGCATCAATGGGCGGCGATGCAGTTTAAAGACAGCATTGAGATCGATGCAGTTTATACCCCATCGATGCGGTTTATTCCGCATCGTTCAGTTCGCACCCATTCCTTAGCCAATTTCGCATGCCCTTATTTCTACACTATTACAAATATAATATCCGACGTCCGGCGGTGGTTCCGATCGACCTCCGGCCACTTTTCCGACGAGCTCCTTTTTTGGGCCTCTTCATGCTTGTTGGGCTTTCTTGTGCATCCTAAGGCCTTTTCCCATCTTTATTTAATTTCGATGTGGGGAATCAATGTTAATGGATTCCGGGCTTGTCCGGGCTAGGGGTGTGCAAATTTCGGTTAAAACCGAACAAACCGACCGAACCGAACCGAATTTTGCTATTTGGTTCGGCTTTTTGGATTTCGGTTTAGTGTTTGGTTTTGAACATCTAACATTTCGGTTTTTGATTTTCAAAAATTTATAATTCGGTTAACCGAACCGACCGAAATTTAAATAATATATTTTAAAAAATAAATAATACCCCTAATATCTAACCCTATCCATTCCCCATCCATGTTCTATGATTTGGATGCCCTAAAGTAATAGTTGTTGCAATTACTCTGTTAGCTCAACTATATAAGTTGCCAGACTTCTCTTTTGCTTTAGTCTAATATCAGCCATAAGTGGTTTTTCCCTGTGTTCATTAATGGTCCTAAACTCTATCCCCAAAGAGCTGACATGTTTGATTATATACACAAGATTATAAAAACAAAATTATTTCGGTCAGTTCGGTTAACCGGTATAACCGAACCGAAATATTTCGGTTCGGTTATTTCGGTTTCTAGTAATTTCGGTTCGGTTTTGGTTTTAACAAAAAAATCGGTTTTAAATTCGGTTTTGGATTTCGGTTCGGTTTGGTTAACCGAACCGACCGATGCACACCCCTAGTCCGGGCTGGATCTATCCGGATCATTTTTTGCAGTTTTTGGACTTCCTGGGGTTCCAAGTTATCTGTTTCCTGCAAGAAAAATTTATACAGTGCATCATAAAATTTCTTAGCCTTTTATTTGGAAACTGGCCCTTCGGGGATTATTGGAATAATTAATCCATTTGTTCTGGCGACTACGCCAGAACCTGTCCAGTCGGCTACTGGCCCTCCCACTCCTACCAACCCAAGTATATTTGCCACCTTCCATAGGGAAGTCTATCACACCAAGTCGGTCAATAAACTCCCTAAAATCCCGACAAGATCATGCAACCTCGCATTCTCCTCTCCTCTCGCCCTCTGACACAACGACATTGAAATCCCCCACAAGACACCACAACTCACCTTTCTCAGTATCACATTTACTAGCCAGCGTCGACCAAAATTCTGCCCTTTTGCTCCTTATGTTTGGCGCATGAACGCATATTATGTTCACCGCCCCCTCAGCCTCTCTTAAGCTTCCTTTAATCCACATATAATGGTGCCCTTGTTCGACTACATTCAAAGAGCATCTATTGCTATCACAGGTCATGAGAAGACCACCCGCAGATCCCATTGCCGACTGGAAGCAAAACTTGCATCCATTCGACCCCCATATTCGATAAACCAGCCGCTCCCTGACCTCTCGCATCTTCGTTTCCTAAAGACATATCACCCAATGCTTTATCTTTTTGCAGAGTCTCGTCAAAGCCCGCCTCCGGAAACCCCCATTTAGACCTCTCACATTGCAAGTTATCAACCGCATAGCAATATACTCCCTCAATAGCATCCACTGCTCCCACCCTCAATCCTCCCCATTCACCTTTCCGTGAGAAGGTCCCCCCAAATCCTTTCCAGAATCGCCTCTCTCCCCAATAATCTCCCCAGTCCCAAAAATTGGGCGAGATCCGCCAACTCCTCTGCCTCCGCCCGATCGATCAGCCTCACTCCATCCGCTGCTCTAACCGTGGTAAATTGCAGACGGGCAAATTCGTCCTCTTCAATGACACCACTCGACTTGCACCCCCAATCCCATGTCGACCCTTTGCGCCCATTTTGCCTTTCTTCGTTTTCCCCCTACGGTTCGATTGTCTGCTTCCTACAGTGAATTTGGCCCACGCTTCACCCACCGACCCTCTAGCCCCCATCGACCTTACCTCCCTTCCGTTCTGGACTTCTGCACTTATATCCCTAAACCCCGAAGCCCCTTCTACCCGCCCTGGCTCCTCACCCATGTCTCCATCGCCCGCACCCGAAAATCCTCGATTCTCCACCCCCACTGTCGAAGTCCCATCCGCGCTTCCAAACTCACTCTCACCGATAGTGTCACCTTCCCTCCTTAGTTCCTCTACCCTCCCAGCGGATTCCTCCACCCCATCACTAGTATAATTGGGTTGGGTACCATCTATTTCTTCGTCCTCCAGCCCCGGCCCACACACAGGCCCATTAATCTCATCCACTCCATCCCCCCCACCAGACCCAAGCCCAGCCGGATTACCAACTTCATTAGTATAGGCCCCCTGGCCCGCCTCCCAGCCTATCCCCTCATCTCCAGGCCCAATTTTCTCTGGCCCATCACAATTAATACCCTCAATCAACTTGCCACCTTCCTTTGGCTCGGCAAGATCGCGTATCCGTTCATGGGGATCAGAACCACACGTCCTGTGAGGGCATCAATTATTACTAGCCACCATTTTTGAAGGATACTGTTCCCCATGCACTTTCTCCAGTGTCCGTTCCATTCCCCCATACTTGCTGGTCCCGGATCTCATAACAATCCCCTCCGCCGCCCCATCGGCTAGTTCCGGCTGGTTGCTCCGATTTTAAAATAGTGGAGTTTAGATTTTAAATTTAAAATTTGGATTGTAGAGTTAATGGTTAAAAAAATAAATTAAAAAGAGATAATTTTAAGTAATGGTGTTTGTATTATATTTTAAAATTAGAGTTTTGGCTAAAGTTTGAAAAACTAGTATTTTAGAATTTAAAAATTAAAATTTAGTGACTATTGATATTAGTGTTTACTATATACTAGAATTTTGACCCGCGCATTGCGGGCGGTGTTTTTTCTTTTTTTAAAAAAATAAAATAAAATATTTGTGGTCTTATTATTATTTGTGCATAAAGTTTGTTTTACTTTAAATTCATAACATAGGCATAGGAAACTATAAGAATCTGTATCAATTTGATCATAAAACATGCGACAAAATAAATAATCAGTTCATTACCTCGAGATAATCAACCTCAATTTCTATATGAATATCTTGATCACCAATTTTAATAAACCAAACTATTCTAAACCATGAGTACGAATCTCCACAATTTCAATAAGATAGTAGGAGAGATGGATTCAATTAATTATATTATGCAAACCATTATTTAGAAGACCTATAAAATATTAGAAAATAAGTTCTTAGTAGGCAATGTATCGAAAAATCTCAATACTTTTGGCTATGACTACAACCTATATATACTGGTGGTAATCATCAGGTTATTCCCATTATATGATTGTTAATCATTCTATACAATCAATTTCATAACGATAAAGTTTCTATGAGACCACTTTCTGAGGCTAGCAAAATTTCTTTGTTTTCAAGTTCCCACATTCATATGCAGCCACAAACCTAAAAATTTGCCAATAAATATGATCAAAAGAAAGGCAAGAAAAAAGCAAACAGCTAACTTGTATTCAAAGACATCCAAGACCAATTAATTGTAAAACTAAACCTCATGACTCATAGCCCCACAAAACATGAATAACAAAGTATACAATAAATATGAAGAAAAATATTATTATGTTACTAAAGGAAAATTTATTGGGCATCATAAGAAAGTGACAATCACCTGAAATTGCTACAATCACACTGAATGAGGTATGAGCAATCAAATTCAAATAGGAACAGAAATGATAGGAGAGAATTAACTCCATAGTATCATTATATCAATATTGTAGTATAAAAACTACTTTTGTGGAGGTGATTATGTATGAAATTAGTATATAGTCATCTTGACATTCAATAAGAGTATTTAATGGCATTTGATTATTTATTTACTTATGTATTGTAACTGTGCCGTATATGAATCACTTTCACAATGATTCTCCTATCATATTTGTTGTTATTGAATGAATTCAAACTATATTTCATTATATTCATCATTTATGTTAGTATGAAGAATGATTTAACTGTGGAAAATAAATCAAAAAATGTGTGATTGATAATTGGATATAAAATTAGTGGAGAACAATAAGTTACTACAATAACAAAGTAACCACTTTTTATATTTACAATTTCAACAAAATTAGCAGTTTTTCAACTATTGTAGAATGCTTGTCTTCCTATTTTCCTTAGTATTAATATATAAGCGAATACATTTTTGGCATATCATTAAAAATGTTATGCATGTTTTTAATGTTATGTACGCTTCGATGCACAGAAGGGCTCTGTTCTATAGTCATATAACTAACAGTTCAGGTTTTCATATTTTTCTTGGCAATATATCAACAAATGACATCGTAAAATCGACTAATAAATTTTTTGACCTTTTAAGAAACTAAAATAAATGCAAAATTCAGGATTATGTTCATAAGAAAATATTTTTACAATAATTATTTTTTCTTTATATTATTTTATTTTATTAAAATTATCTTATTTGATTTTTTTTTTAGAAACGGATTAATTTTATACCACAAATCTCAAAGTCATACACAATTCTACAACCAAAATGAACAACAAAAAGGAATCTCAGACTACAGAGCAAGCAAAAATGCAAACTGCTAAACAAATACCACAGCTCCCAGCCTACCACTTCTATTCCACCGCTCACAGCATTTGCATACCACTTCTTCCCCTCTACCGACTCCTATCTGAATCTGTATTCCATTCAATACCATAGCTCCAACGGACTCCCACCTGCTGCACCTCTTCTAGCATATTGGTCCGCAATAACATTTCTTTCCCGAAATATGTGCTCTATCCGCATGCCATCGTTCCATCGAATCACTGCCAGTATGGGAGGTAGTAGTTTGGACAGTCTCCAAGGGAAATCATCGGGATCTTCCATCCACCTTACCACATTCATAGAATCACATTCAAATATTAATTTTGGTAACGGAAAGCCTTGATCCCTCAACAAAATCGAACACTCACAGCCGACACCTCTGCTTCAGTAGAGTCCGTAATACCGATGTATGTCGAAAAAATGAGAATAATCTTCCCCTCATCGTTTCGAACAACACCCCCAATCCCCGCCGGACCCAGGTTTCCCAGCGACGACCCGTCTGTGTTCACTTTCCACCAACCTTTATCTGGGCGTTCCCACTCCAATCCCTCCCGTGCTTTCCTTAACCTCTTCACGACAGGAACCATTTGATCACTTAGAAAATCCATATTCAAACATACCAGACCAGCCGAGTAACCTCCTCTAAAAGCTTGCCACCAATGTCCAATACTCCACCTTATGTCCTCTACCACCTTATTTCTATCCACCACTTTCCCTTGAAAAACCACCTCATTCCTTGTTTTCCATATCGACCACACTATAGCCATACTTGTCAACAACCATGCCTCCGAATTTCCTTTTCTTGCCAAAGCCTTAAACAACCATACCATGATGTTTTTCACCTTAGAAGGCATTGCCCATTTAAGCCCAAACCACTCAACCCCTTTGTACCACAAATCTGAAGCTAACTTACAAGTACAAAATAAATGATCGACTGTTTCCAATGCCAAACCGCAACAAGGGCAGATTGCAGATTCGATGTGCAAACACCCCCTCTTTGCCAAAATCTCTCTTACTGGGAGAGCATCCTTCATCATCTTCCATACCAATAACTTTACTTTAGCCGGGCACTTCATCTTCCAAAGACTTGTCCAGAAACCCTGCAAATCTCTCTCCACCACACTTCCAACTCTCTTCCAGCAAGATCGAACAGTGAAGCCCCATTTCCCTCCCTTGTCCATCTTACTTTGTCTTCCATAAAGCGATTTAAAACCTGTTGTCCCAACACTTCATGCATTTCCTCCCAGACACCTAATTCCCAATCAAACAAAGGCCGCCTAGTTTCAATTTTCCACTCCCAATTCAGCCCCCTCCATTCTCCATAATCTGAAACCAACCCTTTTTTATTTAATGAGAGAGCAAACATTCTGGGAAACGCCTCCCTCAAGGTATTTCCTCCCTCAACCCACCTATCCCACCAGAACCTGGTTCTTCGTCCGTTCCCCACCTGAATCACGAACTTTCTCCCCTCCCCTTGGTTCTCCATACTATCACATGCCTTACAAATATTACCCCAAACCGTCCTCCCGAGCCTGCTGTCCGGAATCAAAGGACTGGAACTTGCATAATATTTTGTATCAATAACCCTCTTCCATAGTCCATTCTCCACCCCAAATCTCTACTTCCATTTCAGCAATAAAGCATAATTATAATCTTGAATTCTCCTAATATTTAAACCCCCTGCTTCCTTTGTCGTACAAATTTCCTCCCAATTAATTGTGTGCATTCTCCTTTTCCTATCCCATTCATTCCTCAAAAAACGCCTCCTCAACATTTCCAAACGTTCCGCTACTACTCTTGGCACCTTGAAACCGATAAGTAGAACACCGGTAAACTACTTACCACCGATTTAATTAAACAAATTCTTCCCGCTTGGGATAATAGCCTTCCTTTCCATAGTTCTACCCCATTAATTCTTCCCCCGATTGGTATACCCAAGTATGTCATAGGCCAATTGCCCACCTTACAACCCATAATCCCAGCTGCCTCCTCCAGTAGTTCTTGATTACAATTTACTCCATAAATAAAACTTTTTCCAAAGTTTATTCTTAGACATGTTGCCAATGTAAAGCATCTGAGAAGTCTCTTCACCAATCTAACCTGTTGAATTTCGCCCTCACAAAAGAATACCGTGTCATCGGCATACTGTAGGTGTGTTATTTCTGGTCCGCCTCCTGTTGCTATAAATCCTCTCAACAGCCCCTGTTCCACTGTCTTCTTCAACAGTGTGTTCAAGACCTCAGCAATCAAAACAAATAAATAGGGCGAAATTGGATCCCCTTGTCGAATTCCTCTGTGCATTTTCAAAAAATCTCGTAGGTGCTCCATTAATAAGAACTGCCGCGGCCGCAGATTTCACGCATGCTTTGATCCATTCAATCCATTTTTCTTTTTATCAAACTCCATCGCCTCAAGAACTCCAAATAGTGCTTCCCTTGACACATTGTCATAAGCCTTTGCGAAGTCCAATTTCAATACCAAGCCTCTTCTCCCTGCTATTTTTGTCGAGTTGATTAGTTCTGCCGCGATCAATACACCATCCATCAACTGCCTCCCCTTTACAAATGCCATGTGAGATTCCCCCACAATGCTATTCAAAACACCCTTTAGCCTCATCGCCATCGTTTTTGCCACTATTTTGTATATACTTCCTACTAAAGAGATAGGACGGAAGTCTCCAAACTCCATGGGATTCTCAATCTTTGGGATTAGGGAGATAAACGAATTTGCAACATCCCTAGGCAATGTTCCCTCCTCCTCCAATCTTTTAAAGACCTCCATCACATCCCCTTTCAATAAATCCCAGTATTTCTTTAAAAAAAAATCATATTATAACCATGCGGCCCCAGTGCTCTATTCCCATCACACCCTCTGATTACCGCGTATACTTCCTCCTCCTCGAAACTCCTAGTCACCATGCACCATCTGACTCCCTAACCTTTGGCAGACCAATGCTGTCTACAAGAAACAGAACATCCTTCTTCTTTTCAAATTGTGCTTGAAAAAAGGAGAACGCCATCTCTTTGATTGCTACTGGCTCATCCACCACCTCCCCGCCCTCTCTAATGGCTCCAATGTAACTCTTGTTTCTGTGCACCGCGGATACAACATTAAAAAACCTAGTGTTTAAATCAAATTTTTTAATCCACCTCAACCTTGATTTTTAAAGCCACCTCCGTTTTTCATCCATTAATAATTTCTTTAGCTCATTTTTCTTGTTCATCCAGGCAGCTCTTTCTTCCTCCACCACACCTTGGACCTGAAACTTACTCTCAAGATCCTCTACCTCTTCCATGATGTTCTTAATCTTTTTCTCCAACTCCGCAGCCCCATATCCACTCCAATTCCTAATTTTCGATTTCAACATCTTCAGCCTACTCGCCAATCTGCCCACCCCATTTGTACCCCCCTCACCCCACACTCCCCTCACCAATTCATCAAATTCTTTGTCCTCCATCCAATAGTTATATAGCCTAAAGGGTTTAGGCCCCCACTCCTTCTCCCCCACCTCCAAACAAACCGGGTAATGATCCGATAACACGGATTCACATCTCCTCTGGACAGCCGCCCCTCCCAAGCATAACAAATCAGCCGAAATGAGAAACTGATCAAGTCTACTACAAGCACTAACCCCTCGCCCGACCCACGTAAATTGTCCACCTTCTAACGGCAAATCAACCAACCCCACCCTATTGATAAACTCCCTAAAGTCTCTAGATGAACCCCCATCCTCCCCAGCCCCAATCCTCTCCTCCTCCCTCCCCACTGCATTAAAATCCCCCGCTATTATCCACCTATCCCCGTTTCCTGTATTGCACTTTAGAGAAAGCAGTTCCCAGAACGCAGCTCTCGCGCTTCTTGTATTCGGCGCATGAACAACCACAAAATTGATCCCCCCATCCAAACCTTTCAAACTTCCCTTCACCCAAATAAAATTATGATCAGACTCTATTACTTTGAAATTTCCCATAGTTGAATCCCAGATCACCAGTAGACCTCCTGCATTCCCAACAGCTTTTTGAAAATAGAAATCACAACCTTTTGATCTCCATAATCTATGCACAAGCCTTTCCTGGATTTCCTCCATTTTAGTCTCCTGAAACCCAACCATAGTAGGCCTATGATTCCTACATATTCTCATAACCGCCCTACGCCTCACACCCCCATTCAAACCCCTCAAATTACACGAAACAAACTTCATTGATAATTCCGTTCACAACACCAAGCCCTGCCCACCCCCTCCTTAGGATTTCGATTCCAACTCCTCCCTAATCCTGGCCAACGCCAACGATCTTCGCACCCCCTTTTTCAGCCCAAGCCTCTCAGCCAACTGCAGATTCTCCTCCACCTCCTCATAGTCCACCAATCTCACCCCATTATTTCTCCATAAAGTCGTAAATTGTAATGAGGCAAAAACTTGATCCGTCTTACCCTCAGAAGCCTTCCACTCCCTTTCTTCCTTGACCGACCTGCTCTAGGTCCCTTCCTTTTTCGATTGATTTGTGCCCCCTGTTACTCTCAATTATTTTAGCTAAGGCTTCACCCACAACCTCCAACCTTCTCTTCCCAACCCTCCTACCGCCCGACACCTCCCTATTGTCTGCCCTCTGAACCGACCCCCAATCCTCTTCCACTGCAATTGGCCTCTCGATCTCACTATCCCGATCCCCCACCATCCCTTCTCCCGCATAGCCAGCCTCCCTATGGATTTCCTCCGCCCCCCCAAGTTCGTTCTCACTCGACATCTCCCTCAACCCCTCTATCCGTTCAGACCCCATATTGGCTCGATCTCTCTAGCCCTTAACAATATTTGTTAACTCACCCTCGGTATTATCAATTTGGTCCCCTAAAATTGACTTCTTTGGGCTAACCTCTCTCTCCTCCAGTTCTTCTAGGCCCTGAAAATCCGTATCAAACGGCCCATTATCATTTCCAGAAACTCCTTCTACGAGGCCCAAGCCCAATATGTCATTCTCTTGGCCCACCATCCTGACTGCCCCTTCTCCCGACATCCCCATCAAACTCCCACCTTTACCCTCATTAAACTCTTCATCCTCCTCAACCGCCAAATTCGAATTTTCATCATCCCCATGCACTTTTTGTTTAGGTCTTTGCACTTCCCCATGGTCGCTAGGCCCGGACCCTCCACCTCTGTTCTCCTCCGATGCTCATGCCTTCTCCGGCGACTCCACCACCCTTTCCGACGACCCTTCACCTCTTCCTTCCACATTATCATCAGCCACATCTACTGGCTCACATAGGTTGGCCACAACACGTACATCAAACTCCGCTTTCTCCACTTTTTCCTTCACCCTCAATGGAACAGTAACATCACCATGCACTTCCACCACCAACCTTGCCCTATCAAGTCTTTTGTTCTCTCTAGTATCTCTGTCTGCATCTACCACCTTACCCCAATTTCCTATCACACGTTGGAAATTCTCCATACTCCATGCAGCAAAGGGCAGTCCATAAATATATACCCACACGAGAGGATTTCCGGCTAAGGCTCCCGCAAACCCTCGTCGTTTCCATCTCACCAGTTGTCTGTCTCTTCTATCCGTCATAAACTTCTCCAAATCCTCCCCTGTGCTAAACCGCACTACCACCGTTAATCCCCGCGCCCCCCCCCCCCCCCCCCCCCCCCCCCCCCCCGTAAATAACATCCTGGCTCCCCTTATGTTCCTTATACAAGTAGTCTTGGAAATCCGTCAACCTTCCAAACTCCCAAATTTCCACCAAGGCGGATTTTTCCAACCATACCACATCACTGTTAACCATATCGAAGTTCACCACTCTTCCCTCCGGAGTTCCCCGAGCCTGCTCGCCTCTGGTCACCGCCGCATAAGATCTGTGATCCCTCCAAGCATCGTTATGCATCCCCTTATCACTTTCCAACCTTCCCGTCTTCCCGCTCCCACCAGGTATTTTCTTCTCTCGCATCACTCCTACCCCTACGCCTCCACTTACCCCCACTCGTGCATGCCCCCTACTTGAATACGCCCACGATACAATCAGTTTCCTCTCCCCCATCATCTTCCCATTGATGCTCTTTATTACCAGTTCCGCCTCCTCTTTACACTGGAATCTGAAGAACCCAAACTTAAAACCCTCCTCCGGCCACTTTCTAGCCGGCACAAACCAGTCCCTCACCCTTGCCACCTTTTCGATCTCCCGAAGTATCTTACTATTCGACAAACCCACTTGTATATTCCCGACGTAGACCCCTATCAGGTTCTTCCGTGGCCTGACTCTTCCTCCGTCTCCTCCATTTCCCTCTGCCTCTCGTGACAGCCGCCTCTCGCTACGTCTGCCTCCGATGACCTCCATCTCTCTCTTATTTGATAAAAAATATATTTAAAAATTAAACCTTATACAAAAAATCAGGATTAAATTTTGATTAAATTTTTATAACGGATTATAATTTCTTATTAACTATATATATGGATAAATTACGTAAAAGATTATTATTATTAATTTTTTTTATTTTATTAATTTTTAGTAAATATTGACACCTATGTGTCGTTAAAGGTGTGTTCAAGCCCAAACTACACATTTTTATTTTATTATATTGATTAGGTTAATATTTTAGTCTTGAATTTTAATATAAATAATGTAATATATATTTGAAAAAATTACTTATTCAATTAAAGAATTTATAATATATTGGTTTAATTAAATTTGTCATAAATATCAAATATATTATAATTTATTTTCAATTTATATATATATTTTTTGGTAAACATTGACACTCATGTGTCGGCAAAGGTGTGTAGGAGCGCAAACCACACGAATTACAAAGGGGGATAAAGGGGATGGATAGCGGGCCGGGTGGGGATCGAACCCCCAACCTGTGGTTGGGAGACGGGGACTTGACCACTACGGTAAGCCCCCAACTCCCAATTTATATATTTTTTTTAAATATATGGAATAATTTTCTCAAGATTTTCTTATACTAAAAAATAGATTTATTATCTAGATATAGAATATTTAAAAGATTGATCGCGTTGGCATTTATGATGATTCAGTGCTGACGTGTAATTATTTTGGATGATTGTACATTCTGCATGATTAATCAATGTTTATGTGGAAATCTAAGGCATAATTACTGTATAACCCTTAAAATGAAAGAGGATGAATGCACATACCAAAAAAATATTTATGATTTATTATATAGATAATTTTTAAATTATTTTGTATATATATAAAAAGCTAAATATTAATCCCTAAACAGTTAAGCCAAAAAAACCCTAAACATACACTATAAGAATTTTCTGTTTTAGCGATCGAATCCGGATGTTTTCTAGTAGTGACACTAGCGTTTCTCCCAAATGGAGCCAAAATTTTCATTAGTAAACTATTCCTTTGATTGACAATATTTTTCTTAATATAAAAATATACAGGTGTGATTTAAATTTAATACACCTACAAAGAATAGTAATGAATTAATGATCAAACAGTAATTAACTTAACTGATAATTAGCTAATTTTAGGTTAAATAAGATGTCAGATTCTTGAAACATGGGAGGGGCCATGGCCACATGCTCTTCTCACCCAATTTTGGATACATTTCTATGTTTTATAATCTTTTTCTGCCAACTTACAACTGCCAGCATATCCAAACTCATTCAATTATTTTTATACAATTTTTCGTCGCTACATTAACTGCACTATTAATATAATACTACTACTGTCTGTCGTATTCAAATTGGTGTGCAATAACATGTCACAACTACTCTTCATATGGATGTGTGTGACTCCATGTATGTATTTAACGTTCATTGTTTCTATGTCTGCAAAATGCATTCTTGTCCTTATAAAATTTAATTATTGTTAGCGCCGAATGTATGTGTATTAAAATTATGTGCAATTTCAATTCTATAACAGAAGTATTATGTTAGTATGATGATTCGTATATTTGATTTTTTGTTAACAAAAATTAACTGAATTATTGATTTCTTGCACAAAAAAAGAAAGAAAAAGAAAAGGAAAGAGAAAAAGAAAAAAGAAGAAAACAGTGACCTATTTCGATCCAAATTTGGGTTTGCTTTCCCTTCCGTCAAGTGTCAATTTCAATTTATTCAGAATTTTCTCTCAAATTAATGGAACATAAATTGTCTTAAGAGTGTATTCTGCATCTCAATATTTTACAATATCAAACACAAAACCAATCATCTTGAACACTAATTATCCAATTATTATATTTGCAAACAATTCATTTATTTATTTATTTATTTAACGAGTAACATACGAGTGTCGACAAAGAATGAAAAACTAAAAACCAACTACAGAAATAGGGTGAGGGAATTTGCAAACAGTATTATTAAAGTTGATCTAAAAATTTAATTCTTATCACCGTATTTTGTTAAAAGAATTATTCCATGTTAAAACATTACAAGACTTTTTAAATACATATACTACTTAAACACACCAAGAATTATTCCACCGTATTTTTTGGGACTTACCTAGTGGTTAAGTTCCCTGACTCTCAACCTATAGGTTGTGGGTTCGAATCCCCACCTAGTCCTCTATCCCTCCCCTTTGTGTATGTAGAATTCTGCTTTGGGAGAGGCAACCCTTCAATGCCTACGAAATTCTCGATGGATTAGTCTTAGGCTCAGTCTGGTTTGAGGATACCCTGTACACACCAAAAAATGCATATTAAACACATTCTTAATTTAATTTATGAAATACATATTTAAACACACTCTTAATTTACTTTATGAAACACGGATAACATTCCACTTCAATCAATATAATTATTACTATTAAACTTAGTTTGACATACTTGTATCAAAGTTAGAAACTTTTAATCTAACAACAAACATTGATTAGTTATTATAAGTTCTAATTTATTTTTTATATAATTAATCAATATAAAAGATTAAGTATACTGTAAAATAATAATAATAATAATAATAATAATAATAATAATAATAATAATAATAATAATAATAATAATAATAATAATAATAAACTTCTTGTGCCTTTCCCCCATGCATTAAGGGACGATGTTTGCCATTGTTAACTTTACTTCTTTCGTTTTTGTCTTTTACATATTTTCAAACAATAGTGTACCAAAAAGTTATATTTCAATCTTATTGATTTAGTTTTTAAATATGGTTTTTATCATGGCTAATCACATGTTCACTTGGAGAGATTAAAGTATTTGATTAATGAATTAAATTTAAGGAATAATAATCCGATTGAACTAAGTGTAATTAATCTCATCATACAGGTGTTAAAACGGGCCCGGGAGTGAAACATGCCGGCCCGCACGGACCCCCACGTTTTTATGGGCTTGAACGGGGCGGGCTCTGAATGCCTAGGCCCAACCCGCCCCACACGCGGGCTGCGAGTTATGCAGGCCGACCCGCGGGTCTTTTAGCAATTTTTTAAAAAATTAAATTTTTAGTGTAAAAAAATTAAAATTGGTATATATTTTTTCTTGTATAAATTAAGAATGGGAAATAAAGATTTATAATTGATATTTAAAATCATAAATAGTTAAAAGATGTATTTTTGGCATTATATTTACTTTAGTAGTGGGTTTGTTGAAATAATTATTTACTTTATTTACTTTAGTATTTTTGGCATAATTTTTTATAAAATTAAAAATTTATTAAAATATGTAATACTAAAGATGTGTATTATTTTCTAAAAATATAGTATTGTTCAAAATAAAAGATTTATAAGTAATAATTGAGTTGATAAAAATATTGAGTCTGACGGTTGGAGTCTTTAGGAAGTTAAGTTGTTTTGGCATAATTCATTAATTTTATATTTTAAAAATAAGATATCTGGCAATAAATTATGAAAATTTACTTGCATTCACAAATTTTAATCAATAAATAAAATAACCTAGCTAAAAATATTTAATAAATAAAATAATAAGGAATTTTAAACTTAAAAAAAAACCAACACTAATAATATAGATAAGAAGAGAAATATTAGAAAATATGACTATTTTATTACAATTTACAATTTTGTAAGTAACCGAAATAATTATTTAAATATATATTTGGTGACTATATGGTAAACTTTGAATTAACCGAACAATAATAACTAACATTAAATAAATAGAACAATGAGTAAAAAAAATAGAAAAAAAAAAGTCAAAGCCCGTGGGCCGGCCCCCCAGCACGGGTCGAGCCTGCGAAAGTGGGCCATAAAAATTCACGTCCGCCCCGTATTTTTATCTTGCGGGGTGGGCGGCCCAACGGACCCGGCCCAAATTGACAGCTCTAATCATCCATCAAAAGTGAACATGCCATACAGGAAATATACTTCACTTGATCACCCAATTCACCTTGTGAAAGGCTGATAAACGGGTGTTCATTTAAGCTGAAGACGCTGATTTTCAGTGGAAAAGATGTCCGTTTAAGTTGAAGATGCTGATTTTAGTATGGTGATTCAATATGATAAACGGGGGAATTATATTCCAAATCTTCATAACAATGACTTTGATGAACACTAGTAGCATTAATAAAGAGGATATGAAGATGGCAACGCAACATAGGGGTCGGTCACGTCATGAAGACATCGGAAGAAGGATATCAAGTGCGATGGTTCGGCTTCTTCTGGTGCTCTTACTTTAGTTGAAGTAAATTGTTGATTTCTTTTGGTGGGAAGCTCTCTACTTCCTTTGTTCTATATGTCTCTTGTCTTTTCTATTGTTACGCTGTTTTTTTCTTTGCTTTGGTCCTGTTGATTTATGTCTGTGTCTGTTGGGGTACAAGAGTAGTGGGCCGAGAAAAAATGATTGGGCCATGTAAAATGGGCCAGAAAGAGAGTTTGCAAAGAAGGTAGACTCAAAATGGATTGGGCCGAAAGGTAACATGGGCGAATGGGACGAAACAGGGATCCAGGCGAAAGGAGAATTTTAAGGGCGAGAGATTCAGCCGAAATGAGATCAAAGCAGCCGATATGAAGAGAGTGAAGGTCGGCTCAAAGGAATCGGCCGGAGAGCGGTTACCAAGGCTCCGGCTATAAATTGGGGAAGCCATGCACATAATCAAGGGAGACCAATCCAACCCCCCAAATTCCTTTATCAATTTAATTCTTTGTATCTTTACTGCTTTCTTTACAGCTTTCCTTTACAGTTTTTCCTAGACTTTAACTAAGCTTGTAGCGGTTACTTTTCCAAATCCACCGTTGTTCCTTAGCAACCGGTAGTTTGGTTCCAGTTTTCCCGGTGAATTCGCCGTTGTTCCTTAACAACCGGTAGATTCCCCATTGTATCTAGTTTGCCATTATAATTTCAATGAATATTCAGTCAAAGTTTGGGCGTAATTAGTCAAGTTTGGGCACATTATTGTGAATCCGAACCCGTAATCGGTTTGATCCTTTTCCGATAGCCTCCCTTGAGGAGAAAAAGGTCCTTGGCTCGACACTAGCCAAACAGTGGCACGCCCAGTGGGACTCAAAATGGCATTCGAGACACATGCAACTCCAGCAGTTAACACGGCGGTAAGGACTGATTTGCCGCCGATTCAGGAAGAGCACACAGCTGAACCGGGCGAATTCCCCCTAGGATTCCCCGAACCATCAAACTTCCACAATCAGGAGTTTCCGCACGATGATTTAACCCCGCGGTTCCGTGATCATGTCCAGTATATGGTAGAAGCGGCGGTTACCAATTCCGTTCGGCAGATAGAAGGCAATATTCTGGCAGCGAAGCCAGCAATGTTTAGAGCCGAATTAGCAAGGAATATGTATCCGATGGGAACACAGAATGCACAGATGGCGCAAAATCCAATGTCTGCGATGCAAATTCTCACAAATTTCAACAGCAGGCCTATCGGCCGCCAGGAGGGCAGGGACCACGGCCCTTCGTCCCTCCGCAACAAAGGTACGATCAGCAGCAGAATCAACCACCTCAGCCGGTAGTGCAACCGCCTGCTCCAGTGGTACAACAACAATATCTACCACAGCAGCCGAATCCGCCACAACTGTTTGATAGAGAACTCATTGCTGAGATCATTCGTACACAATTTGGAAATCTCATCAGCCAAGAGAATAGGCCGATGTATAGGAAGCCTTACCCCGATTACATCGAAGAGCAGTATCCACTGCCTAGAGGAGTGAAGGTTCCTGATTTTAATACATTCTCAGGAGAGGTCGGCCGATCTACGATAGAACATATTGGCCGATTCACAGCTCAATGCACCCGAATAGCGCAAAATGATTTTCATAAGTTGATATTGTTCAGCTTATCGTTCACCGGTCCAGCATTCGAGTGGTATATTAATTTGCCAGCAGGATTAGTTAACACTTGGGCCGAAATGGAGCGGTTATTTCATGACCGATTCTACAACACTAGTCCTGAAGTGTCAGTGGTTGATCTAACATCAACCAAACAGAAGGCGGCGGAATCAGTCACTGAGTTTATAGAGAGATTTTATGCCGTTAAATCTCAAATGAAATCAATGCTGCCGGAGCACGAATATATCCAAATCCTGAAGCAGAATCTGAAGTTCGCCATTAACGACAGATTGATGGTCACAAGACCCAGGACTGTGGCCGAATTAACGGCCGAGGCTATAAGAATGGAAACTTATTTGGCGGAACAACCGGCTTTTAAATCAAACTGAAGTCAAAGTGGCAGATCACAGCCTATCCAGTCGGCCGCATCATTTGCAGAATCCCTGGATAGATGTGAAGTTGAGGAAGAATATAATATGGATGATATTCCTGCCTTAGCCGAAGTAGTAAGGGCTGAATTGGTAATAAAGAAGCCTATGACCTGCCTTGCTCTTCGGCCAGTCAGAGGCAAGGAGAAAGAGGGAGAAGTCAAGGACGAATCTCAGAGGTTTTATTCTTTCGATCTATCTCAGATGGATGAAATATTTGACTATTGCCAGAAGAATGGCTTATTGGAGTTCAAAGGAAATCACCCGCAGCCAATCAAAGAGCAACTGGAAGCCGGGTGGTGTAGATTTCACGGATCGGCTACTCATTCTATAGCGGTTTGTGGACATTTCAGAAAGTTGATCCAGAAGCATGTAGATGATGGGAAATTGAAATTCCCGGACAGACTTATGGCAATTGATAAGAATCTGTTTCCTGTCGCTAATATGGTAATGGTGCACCCCGATTAGAACAAGTCTGTACACGATCGTTTGGGGGACCAACCATCATCCAGTAAAAGCTCTGTGCACGATCGGCTAGGAAGTCAGCCATCGGCCCAGAAGAAGGCAGGAGTGTGGAAACGGTTAGGATCTCCGCAGAAGGGGAAAGAGAAGATCTCGGACGTTTTTGACCGATTGGGAGACTATGAAGTTAAAGAATGGATTAAGCAATCGGACAAACCTCAGAAGATGGAATTTAAAGATGAGAGTGAAAGGCCAACGTTGAAGATCATAACCAATGGTTGGGATTCAGAAATGAAACTGACAACTGATAAAATGAACGGAAAGACTGTGATTCAGATCACAGTTCTCAAAGACGTCGTGTCCCCGGAAATGAAGAAACTCAGAAGGCCACCAGCGAATACTCAGGTAGGCCGATGGGTTCAGAATTCCCCAAAAAAAAGGCATTTCGGCCAACGCCGATTTGAGAATTCCGCCTGGAGGGCAGGGGATGAAAAGACCCCAAGAGGGAAAGGATCATATCGTACCTTCAAACGGAGAATGCAGCAGCTCAAAGCAGCCAAAGCAGATGAGGTAGAAGAGTACGAGATGATGCACAAGGAGGAAGACTTCCCAGACGATTGCTCTTCATCTGAAAGAAGGATCCTCAATAAAGTATTTTCGACTCGATTGAAATCAGCCGAAAGGAAGAAAGAAAAGAATGAACCGAAAGAAGGTCAGGATCGGCTGAAGAATAAAACTGAATTTCGGCCAAAAATAATTCAGCCGATAGTGACCAGCCGAAAGCAAAGGAGGAGTGGAAGCCTAAACCAGTCCGAACTAGGGAATGGAAGCCGAAGACAACCATGGTCCCGAATAGTGACACACTTTCAATCGGGCAGTTCAAGTTCGATTTCGGGTCTAGTGCAAACATGATAGCGACGGCCACGGCAAGCTGTGAAGAATATTGGTCTGATTCAGAACCAGCTGTGGTCTTTTGTCAGAAGGAAGGAGAGTATTTTGGTAAAGAAGAGTCTATAGTGGACTTTTGCTTCGCTAAACTTGAAACACTTCGGCCTGAAGCCGAAGCTGAGAAACCTGTGGAAGAAGGGTATGAAGCATTTGTCCCCGAAGCTCAGCCAAGCACGATTCTACCTTCGACTGCAAAGATGTCTCAGCATGTGAGGCCTTTGTATGTCAAGGGCTGGGTCAACGGGAGACCACTCAGGAGAATGTTCGTCGACGGTGGAGCAACCGTCAACATTATGCCATTATCCACACTAACGAAGATAGGCCGCTCGAAGGATGATTTATTGCCCACGAGGATGAAAGTATTAAGTTTTGTGGGAGCACAAACGGCGGCCGAAGGTTGTATTTTGGTGGATGTAACGGTCGGAACGATCTCGATTCCGACTATGTTCTTTGTAGTGAATGCAGAGGTCTCATATGCGGCCCTATTAGGTGCTGGATCAATATAGCTAGATGTTTACTATCGACACTTCACCAGAAAAGGTTCTGGAAAAAGGATGGCACAGTCGAAGAAGTGGATGGTGATCAACCTCCGTTTTCAGTCAGCACAGCCGGCCGAATTGATGCGGTGCTATACGAAGCCCATACAACCATTCTTAGCGGTGGTAGGGGAACGATACCCGCAGGTCGTTGAATGCAACTGGACAGACTTGGGGTTCGAGGTGAGGTATCAGGCCGACCTACAGCCAGCCGATGAGAAAAGTAAATAATGGATGAAGAAACCGAGGAAATGGTCGAGTTCGAATCGACCGAACTCGAATCTTCAGGTGAGAAAGCAAGTTGGAGTGAACTCATGATATTCCAAAATGAACACCCGATTTCAAAGCTCAAGATCCCTTGAAAATGGTCAATGTCGGCACAGATGAGCACCCAAGGGAGATCCCGCTGAGTGCAAATCTAGATCATCAGACGACAAGCCGATTCAGGGAGGTGTTAATTGAGTTCAAAGACTGTTTCGCATGGGACTACACAGAGATGCCAGGATTAGAACGATCAATTGTGGAGCACAGATTACCAACTAAAGAAGGGTTTAGGCCGCATAAACAGCCGGCCAGGAGGGCAGCACCTGAAATAGTCCCGAAAATAAAAGAAGAATTAGAAAAGTTGTTAGCGGCCGGATTTGTTAGGCCAGCTAAGTATGTAGAGTGGTTATCAAATATTGTTCATGTAATAAAGAAGAATGGGAAATTGAGAGTTTGTATCAATTTCAGAAATCTTAATATAGTCACTCCTAAAGATGAATACATGATGCCTATTGTCGATTTGTTAATTGATTCGGCCGCAAAACAGGGGATGTTATCCTTTATGGATGGGTATTCAGTATACAACCAAATCTTTATGGCCGAAGAAGATGTGCATAAAACTGCATTCAGATGCCCTAGAGCTATTGGGATTTATGAGTGGGTAGTGATGCCATTTGGGTTGAAGAATGCAGGAGCCACGTATCAGAGGGCCATGAATTATGTTTTTCATGATTTAATAGGAGACTGTGTAGAGGTCTACATCGACGATGTCATGGTCAAATCCAAAGATGTGGAAAGCCATTTGGATGATTTACGAAGAGTATTTGCAAGAATGAGGTTACACGGAGTTAAAATGAATCCAGCCAAGTGTGCTTTTGGAGTGCAAGTAGGGAATTTTCTTGGGTTCTTGGTACACAACAAAGGCATTGAAGTTGATGCAAACAAAACCAAGGCCATCCAGGAAGCTAGGCCTCCACACGATAAGAAGAGTCTGCAAAAATTCCTTGGACAGATCGGTTTCCTGAGACGACTCTTGGCGAATGCGGCCGGGAAATAGAAACCATTAACCGATCTACTAAGATTGAAGAAAGAAGAGGAATTCAAATGGGGAATCGATCAACATGAAGCCTTCGAACAACTGAAACAGGCTTTGATAAATCCACCAGTGTTGGTTCCTCCAATTTTGGGCCGACCATTAAAGCTATATATAGCAGCGGCCGAGGAGTCTATTGGAGCATTACTGGCTCAAGAAGACGAAAAAGGAAGAGATCGGGCGATTTATTACCTAAGCCGAATCCTTAGGGATGCAGAACTAAGATACTCGCCGATTCATAAACTGTGTTTAAGTCTTTATCATGCATGCCAGAAGCTAGAATATTATATCCAACCAAGGCAAGTGATAGTGGTGGCTTCAGTTGATATAGTCAAAATCTTGATGAATGATCCGATCAACAGTAGAAGGATGGCCAAATGGGCCATGAAATTAAACGCATATGATTTGAAATATCAACCACTCAGGGCTATGAAAGGACAAATTGTAGCCGAGTTTCTGGCCGATCATGCAATACCTTCAATGTCCGACGATATTGAAGAACAAGGTCGGCCGAAAGAGATAGATGAAATAGGAATAGTATATCTACATCCGTGGGTGATGATGTTTGATGGTTCCAAGGCCGCCTCAGGAGTTGGGGCAGGGTTCACGCTACATATGCCGTAAGGGCAAAATATACAAATACTTCGTACAATTGCCGAATTCCTATACCAACAACCAAGCGGAATACAAAGCGTTGATTTCGGGGTTACAACGACTGATAGAAGAAGGAATAAAAGCTACTATAATCAAAGGAGATTCGCAAGTGGTTATTCAGCAGCTGCTAGGAGATTTTTCGGTAAAAAGTTCTCAGTTGATCAGATTGTATGAAGAAGCAATTGGTTTATTGGAAGAATTCGACGAGGTACATATTCAATACATCCCAAGGGAAAAGAACGAATTAGCCAACGAATTGGCAAAACACGCAGCCAGATATCGGCTAATGCCGATAGCAGGGAACGTCAAATACATTTGGCCGAAACGGAAAAGGCCGAATGGATAAAAGAGATAGGATGAACATTAGAAGATCCATCCGAAGCTAACCCAGCCGAAAAATGGAAGGCAATGGACTACATAATAATAGGAGGATTACTCTTCAAGCGAGCCATCGATGGAGTGCTACTCAGGTGTGTCGGAGAAGAAGATGCTAAAAGAGTAATGGGAGAAGTGCATGAAGGAATATGCGGCGCACATCGGGCAGGAAAGTCAATGAAATGGAGCATCATTAGGCTAGAATATTATTGGCCGAATATGGGAACAGATTGTCCGAAGTATGCCAAAGGGTGCCGTGAGTGTCAGAAGCATGGGCCGATTCAGAAGTTACCGGCCGAAGAGTTACATATAATGATTAAGCCATGGCCATTTCGAGGATGGGCTATGGACATCATCGGAAAGATTCATCCCTCTTCTTCAAAAAGGCATGAGTTTGTGCTAGTGGCAACGGATTATTTCACGAAATGGGCCGAAGCTCAGGCATATGTTAGCATTTCTCAAGAAGAGGTTATGGAGTTTATTAAGAGACAATTAATCTATGGCCTATTTGAATCACCGATTGAGGATCATATGGCCTATTCCTATTTTTGAGAAGTGCGTGCACCTTTTATGTTTTGAGGTCAGTATGGCTTGATATATTCTATGCGGGAAGGATTTGATTTTGGCTTTGGGGAGACTGCTGTAGAGTCATTGGAAGGGATTATGTGCACAAAGGAATCTGGCATACCGGAGAATTATTAATGGAATCTGGGGCCGACTAAGGAGGAGAATTATTCACAGGAATCGTGATCTGCGGCTTCATGTTCTGTGGGTTATTAATTCCGCTTTGGTGTTGACAGGACTCAAATCTCTTCTGGTTGATTGCTGGATTCGTCATGGTGTATGGTCTTGTTTGAGGTCTCCTGTTTCAGTTTCTGCATGAATCGTCTCATGTAGATAAGCTGCTTTGTATTTTGGTCCTATAATTATGTCTGTGGAAATGCTGCTGTTGGTGAGATACACTTCCCTCGTAAGGGCTTGTATTTGATGTAGCAGTAGTGCCTTGTCTTTTGGCATATGAAATAAAGCTCCTTTTACTCTCAAAAAAAGAGACAATTAATCTACAGATTCGGAATCCCACAGACGATTCTAACGGATAAAGGAACAGTATTTATGGGAGAAAAGGTCAAGGCCTTTGCGGACGAATACGGAATAAAGATCATACACTCGTCATCATATTATCCGCAGGGAAATGGGCAGGTAGAGGCCACAAACAAGCAACTAATAGGAATTATAAAGAAGATAATTGAAGATCAGCCAAGGAAGTGGCATGAGAAGTTGCCTGAGGCTTTATGGGCTTATCGGAATGCCAAGACTTCAGCCACTGGATTCACGCCATTTCGGCTGACATATGGGATGGACGCAGTACTTCCAACCGAAATAACAGTGCCGACTCTGAGAACAAGTCAAGCAGATTTGATGTCGGTTGAACAGTATGATCGCTTAATGAAAGATGAGTTATTGGATATCAACTCCGATCGGGTGCAAGCATTTGAAAATTTACAGAAAAATAAAGATATTGTGGCCGATTGGTATAACAAGAGAATTCGTGTTAAGCGATTTGAAGTTGGCGATTTAGTGTGGAAAGTCATATGGCCACCCAAACAGAAGGATGACCGATTTGGAAAGTGGAGCCTCAATTGGGAGGGGTCATTTATTGTTCAGACGAAATTACCAAA
Organism: Hygrophila difformis; assembly: GCA_030278955.1. Lineage (NCBI taxonomy): Eukaryota > Viridiplantae > Streptophyta > Magnoliopsida > Lamiales > Acanthaceae > Hygrophila > Hygrophila difformis. The sequence goes on from JAOANR010000003.1 coordinate 21,496,804, forward strand.
TGGAGCATACATATTGGTGGACGAAAATGGAGAACAAATATCAAATCCAGTAAATGCGAGATACATGAAGAATATTATGCTTCAGTTTGGGATTAAACATCAAGCAAACATAAAGTAAAGATTTTATTGCATGGACGAACATTACAAAGAGGAGCTACTTCGGCCGAAGACGGCGTCGATAGTCCGAAATTACAATATACAAGGGAAACGTCCTATTCTATGCTGGCATATACAAGGGAAAGGTCCTAAGAATGGAAACTGTAGGATTGTATCAAACAACCTAGCCTTGTATAAAGTCGCCAAAATACATCGGCGGAGCCAAATGCGGTGGCGAGACCGCTTATTCCGAAATAGCACCGCCGATTGACCCAACCACCAAGCCTCAACCTCTGGGAATGCTAAAACGAATAGCACAACGTCCCAGAGGTAGAAGTCAAATTCGAGTACAGCCTCCGCACGACCTTAGACGGAAGCATGATGGGTACAGCGAAGCAGTCACCCTAAGCGGTGGAAGGAAAAGAAAGAGGGAGGAACCACTAAAAAAACTGGGTTCTTCATTAGACAAGGTCCGACAGGAAAAGATACGCAACCGCAAAGTAGAAAAGAATCATGTTCGCATATCCGTCGAGACCTTCATTTGGAAAAACAGTCAAAGATCCTTGCCCATACGAACATGGTAAAAAGGACGTTAGCTGAGCTCGTGCCGCATAAGCCAAAAGTTTTCGTACCACGTCTGGAAATCCTTGTATAAAGATATCTATCAGAAACCATAGGGGCACCGGAGACAGGGGATCAGGCAAAGAGAAAAGAAGAACCATATTGCTATAAGGAAAAATGAAGAAGTGATGGATAGACATTAGGGGAGCCGAGTATTTATAGAAGGAGGATGAATGCTCGGCTAAAGAAATGGTCAATATTAAAAGTTATTTATGGGAAAACGTTACAGTTGATTCCCGATAAAAGCTGCTGATACTCAGAGATCAGTAATAGAGAAGACCAAAAATCACAGAATCTGGTAAGATACATATCGTATCGCAGAGGAAAAAAGATTTGAGTTAGAAAGTACATTTTGGCGACCAATACAAGTCACAAAAGGAAAGTGGCCAAATTTACGGCTAGCAAAAACAGCCGAAAAAGGAGCTCTCGAAGAAGAAGGAGCATCGTTTGACGAAGAAGTTTCCATCTCTGATGGGTCTAAAGGAACTAAAGTTGGAGGAGAAAGGACATTAACAGTGCTTTTCCCACCAAGACTTTTAATAGCCGAATCAAGATGGCCGACTAGAGATTGAGTATCAGCCCATTTTTCCTGGAAAGTACCAAGTATGTAATCATTGAAACTGGACCGCATGGCCAGGTAGGAAGCATCCCGGTGAGAATCCAAGACCTTGGCTTTAGGAGCTTCGGCCGATTGAAGGAGAAATTTTATCGATCGTTTCAAATCAGCCGATTTTTGCCTAGTTTGGTCCAAAGCCAACTTCAACTCCTGCTCCTTCTGTTGAAGTTTGGTTATTTCTAAATGGATCGAAGAAAGGTCCTCGGTATACTTATGTTCCTGGGATTTCGTTTCAGAAAGGATGTCTATTGGAGCTCGATACTCCACTGAGTAATTGTTAAAGATGACTTGAGAGGTAGCCGCAGCTTCACGCTCTGCGGAAAGTTTGTTTCGCATCACTAAGTGAGCCCTAAGTTCTTGATCTAAAGAAAGGATGGATTTCATAATCGTTTGAAGAGGGCCATTCAGATTCAAAGAAACCATCTCTTCATGAAAGTGTTGGTCAAGATGAGACAAAAGAAGGAGGATAGGTTTCAGATTAACAAATTCAACGTCAGATTGCCCAGCAATCAAGTTACACAATTGGCCCAGACAATCTCCAAGATGGGCCGAAGGGTCTAACGGGAGAGAAGACTAAGAAATAGGAAAGAAGAACTCATCCAATACATGTCGATCAGGAAATCGAGATAAAGGGACCGGATCAGCAGAAGCATCATTAACAGTCGTATCACCATTAGTAGGGTTAAGAGGTCCCAAAGCAGCCATGGATGACGTAGCAGGGTCCTTAATCGGTTGAAAAGGCTCAGCCGAAGAAGTAGTAGGGGCGGCAAGAATGGGATCCTGGACCAGTTGCTGAGATTTGGCCAAAGAGGGGTTAGCAGGAACGGTCGAATCGTGGTCATCTGTCAACATCCGGGACTCGATAACAAGGGAATCAGTGGCCGCGGTCAAAACGGGGGAAATGATGGTCGATGGTAGAACAATAGAAACCTAGCAAAAGAAAGAAAAATGATTAGATGGGAAGAAAGAGGTACAAAAAAAAGAAAAGAAAAGGGGAAAGCTGAAGTAATTCACCATGGGGTGAGTAGTAGGGACTCCGCCAAGAGGCGAGCGAGAAGAACGCCTCCGAGTCTTGGTAGGAGGGAGGGAGTCAGTAAGAGGGGCCGAAAGAAGAGCAAGTCTTTTTCGGCCAGGATCCGAGAAAGTAGGACGAAGGGCACCTATATTCGGAAACAACAGCCGAATAAGTGATAAAAACACACAATAAGAGAAAAGAAAAGAAGAATGCAATCAAGAAGAAACATACCTGGACGCGAGGGGGAAGGCGTATCAAGGCCTCGATGAGAAGTAGAGTCCGGCGAAGATAAAGGATAAGAGGAGAAGGGGAGAATGGGAGAGAAACCATTCCTCCGCAGAAGCGAGTTGAGGTCGGCGCCAAAGAAGGTACGAGCAACGCCGTCCCTCCAGAGCCGAAAACGAGAGGTAGAGAGTCCAGGGCGAACATGAAATTTTGGCACATCAAAATCGATTAAACGCCGATGATAAAGGGAACACTGTTTGCGGCTAGAGGAAGGAGTAAGACGCTTATCGACCCGATGAGCTTCCACTAAGTCTTGGCCGAAACCGAACTGACGACTGACCAAATGAGGATTGTAGACCTCAAAAGGAATAGCAGCATTAGGGAGAGCCGTGGAACCATTGAAAATTGGACGGGGAAGTATGCATCGATTCCAAATTTGAGCAAGAGCCACAGGAAGAAAGGTTCCAAAAGGAGCGGTAGCAATCTCTCTTACCCAAGCGAAATCGGTTCTCCAGTAATGATAGTGAGAGAAGGATTGATCAGCAGTTCGGCCTAAGAAATAGCTGATCCAGTGTGGAATCGACATGGCAGGAAGGGACGCCCCCAGAAGATCGGGAGCAACAAAATGATCAGGACAAATATCATGAGGGGGGAAACCAGAAACATCGCGAAAATGCCAAACCAACCACAAGTGGAGAAACCATAGAGGGCCTCGGGCTTTATCTGGGAAACCTTTCTCCCAGCCCGAAATGGTAGCCGATATACCCGCGTACAGGTGGGCAAGGAAGAAATCGGCTAACGGTAGAGCTACCTGGTTAAGAATCGCAGAGGCTAAAGGATGTGTCTCAAGAAGAACTCCTTTGGAAGAAGTACACCAAAAGAACCTTGTCAAGAAATACATCATAAAAGCAAGCGGCTCCAGAGAATGCGGATTAGGCGAAGCATGATCACTCTGGCGGGTAATAATCCAACTATGGAAAGTATTGTTGGACGGAAAACTAGTGTTTTTCTCCTTAGGTTGAGATGCGACGCCAAGGTTATCCCCACGAACAGAGAGGTTCAAAATGAGTTTCACGTCCTGAATGGTGGGAGTCATCATACCCCAAGGAAAGCAAAAACAATTCACAGAGGAATTCCAAAACACAGAAGGGCCTGAATAGGACGAAGGTCGGTTGGAAAGGACATGGTACTAAGAAGGATCAAACGACGAGTATAGGATTTAGACCATGACTCGCGGCAATTGGGGTCGAGATGACGATACCAAGCCACGTAATCAGTAGGAGCCGAAGGCCAGTTAGCAAGTGACAGGGTAAAAAGTTTAGAAGAAAACCAGGGGGCATACAATGGTATGGAGCAGTTTTCAAAAATACAAGCAGTGCACTTATCAATCTCTTCGGGAACACCTAGTGGACCAAGGGAATAAAAGCCTTCAGGAAGAAGATGGACCGCAGAGTGAGAGGCAAACGAACTCTCGATCTTGAGAATGTCAGAAGAAAGAACAGTGATGGGGCGGGGATCCATCGGAGAAGATGAACAGAGAAGAAATTAGAGAGGAATATTAAAGGGCAAAGGAAAGACGGTTTACTTCAAAGAAGACAGTCTACGTAAATAGGGCAATGATGACAGGATTTCTCGAGAAAAGAAGATAACCGTCAAGAAGTAACGAGGGAAAATTACTTGGGCTCTTTCAGAAATAAAAATTGGCCCAAGTAAGGAGGGCATCTGTTGTGGCCACAAGAGTAGTGGGCCGAGAAAAAATGATTGGGCCATGTAAAATGGGCCAGAAAGAGAGTTTGCAAAGAAGGTAGACTCAAAATGGATTGGGCCGAAAGGTAACAAATGGGCGAATGGGACGAAGCAGGGATCCAGACGAAAGGAGAATCTTAAGGGCAAGAGATTCGGCCGAAATGAGATCAAAGCAGCCGATACAAAGAGAGTGAAGGTCGGCTCAAAGGAATCAGCCGGAGAGCGGTTACCAAGGCTCCGGCTATAAATAGGGGATGCCATGCACATAATCAAGCGAGACCAATCCAACCCCCAAATTCCTTTATCAAATTTAATTCTTTCTATCTTTACTGCTTTTTTTACAACTTTCCTTTACAGTTTTTCCTAGACTCTAGCTTAGCTTGTAGCGGTTACTTTTCCAAATCCACCGTTGTTCCTTAGCAACCGGTAGTTTGGTTCCAGTTTTCCCGATGAATTCGCCGTTGTTCCTTAACAACCGGTAGATTCCCCATTGCATCTAGTTTGTCATTATAATTTCAGTGAATATTCAGTCAAGTTTGGGAGTAATTAGTCAAGTTTGGGCGCATTATTGTGAATCCAGACCCGTAATCAGTTTGATCCTTTTCTGATAGCCTCCCTTGAGGAGAAAAAGGTCATTGGCTCGACGCTAGCCAAACAGTGTCTATGGTTGTTGTTTGATGTATTATTGCCTTCGTTTTCTATGAATACATAAACAAAAATTGATTGTGTAAGTTTATGAAGTTTGGTTAAAAACAAGTCATGGTTGAAGTGGAGTTAACATGATGTAATTTTTTCTAGAAAAAAAAAAACAAAAATTGAAATTAACAAATAGGAAATGAGGGAATCTGGTATGTTTGAAATTAACAAATACTAGGAATGGTTTAGGTTGTTAATCCTTCAAATTCTGTCTTTTTGTTAATCCTTCAAAATCTATCAAATGAGATGAATTAACAATTTGATCAAAGTTACTCAATGAACATAGTCAAATCTTCCTGCGTGACATTTATTAAGGAACGGAGGAAATATATCATTATTTTTTTTATGACAAATAAAAAACAAATAATGAAATAAGATTTTATAAATGCCATCTTGCCTTTTTAATATGCATTTTTCATTCTAATTTCCCATTTGCATAGATAAATTGTGAATAACTCATGCAATCATACTTGGGAATTGAGACTTGGTACAATGGTCATGTCCCCTGACTTTCAGTTTTATGGTTGGATGTTCGATTCTCACCCGGTCCCTTATTCCTCCCTTTATCCTCTTTATAATTTGTGTAGTTTTCACCGACACATTAGTTTTAATGTTTATCGAAAAAATAATGAAAAAGAGAAAAGAAAACTCATACAATGATTCATACCTATATACCATCGGTTCAAGTTATTTTTAGAGGAATTGTACGCTGTACATATTTTTTTATTAAAAAACTACTTTACCATTTATTTTAAATTTTTTTGAAATTATTATCAACCTCTTCTAAATATAAAAGGGTCTTGATCAAATTTTGTGAGGCAAAACTAGTGATTAGTTTTTAAAAAATCTGAAAAAACTCCTTCAAGATTATTCGCGATTTTTCAAGAACAGCCCTAATCGTCTTTTGCGATGGGTGACGAGGAGATGGCGGACCACAGTGGAATCCCTCCAGATTTGAGCGACAATCGAGCGAGCAAAAGGCCGAGGGCCTCGTACAGCGACATGGTTCGCCGTCGCGCGGGGTTCATTCATGTTCCAATCGATGAAGTTTCTAGCGATTTTGTGGGTGAGCCTGACGATATCATTCAGACGACGGAGAACGGAATTCCCAGGTTTCAACTGTCACCCGCTTTTAAAGAAGCTCTGCTCTGCCCTTGGAAGCACGCCGTAGTCCTAAAGGTTATCGGAAGGAACGTCTCCTACCGCGTGTTAAAAGCTCGTCTGGATTTCCTCTGGCCTGCGTCGGCCTCGCTCCCACTTATCGATGTGGGTAACGGATACTACATCGTTCATTTTAAGGAAGATGATGCCTTAGTTGCTTTAACGGGCGGGCCTTGGATGGCAGCCGGTAACTACCTTCACACTCAACCCTGGGATGAAAAATTCAATCCCGACACCAATGAAGTCAAGAGTATGGTTGTTTGGGTTCGAATCCCTAAAATTCCCATGTTTCTCTATAATCGTCAATATCTGTATAGGGTCGGATCTTCTATTGGACAGGTTTTAAGTATTGATTTCAACACGGACAAATTGGCGCGGGGAAGGTATGCTCGGTTAGCTGTCCAAATCGATCTTGATACCCCCCTCACTCCGCAGGTTATGCTTGATGATTGGATTGTTCGGGTGGAATATGAAAGTATCAAAACTATTTGTTTTCACTGTGGAAGTTTTGGGCACAATCAGACTTCTTGCCCTGAGCTTGCTGTCAACAGTCCAGCTGCGGACAATCACACAGATGTTTAGAGTCATGATAAGGGTAATCAAGAAACTAAATCGGGTTTTGGACCCTGGATGTTTGTCCAAAATAGGAGACGTCCACAAGCTCGCAAAGATTCTGGCAAAGTTACTAGGTCTTCTAATCAGAACAGGTTTGACATGCTGGCTGCCGAACAGGAAGATATCAACAATCTTGAACCCCAGCATGTTGCTCCGGATCTTCCACCAGTGCGTTAACCTAGGCCCCTCAGCAGAGCGGAGGTTGATGCTCCAATTCCACCTTCTGCCCGACATCCTGGACCGATTCACAGGCCAGAGAAGGCTCATCCTAGAACCCGGCAATGCCAAATGGATCTTGCTCATGTTGATCATCCGGTGTCTTGCATCCCTCGCCAGCAGCAGTCAACCAGATTACCATCCCTCCCTCCAATCCACCTTATGGACTTGGATCAATCTCCTACTCACACCACCTCCAATTGCAGCCAGAGTCCCGGCAACCGGAGCCCTCGCAGTCCCTCACCTGATGGCCCTAGTGGCTCTGAGCTTTCTCCTCCTTGGATTCGCCAAGCATCGGGTGCCTGGGCACAAAAGCTCCCCTCTTCACTTCCTCAGGGCATCATACAGTTGTGAGAGTGATGGACCCGTCTTCTCATGTCAACAAACGAGTAAAGGGAACCGGTGGCACTCGGGGTAGACCACCGGATCACAACCCCTGCCCTTCAAACAAACCAGTGGAGAGGGATCGAGCACCCAGCCAGCCTCCTTGAGGATCATAATTCCGATTGGCAAAGTAAGTACTCCACGATGAGGTTCAGAGTCACTGCGATTGTCCTTCTTTCTGCTGCTGTTGTGGTGTATTAAATCCTTTCTATGCTCAGGTTTAGGTTTGAGCTTGCAGGTGAATTGAGTGTGTCCTTTGGACCTCTTTTGGCTTTGGGTTTTTGTTGTTGAGGTTGTTTTGTTCCTGGGCCAACTTTTTTGGATTTTCTTTTCTGGACCGCTTGATAGTGGTCTTCCCTTGTTTTGTTAGGTCTCTTGTCTCTTTTTTTTTGCTTGTATTGTCCGAGCATTCTATGATATAATACTGGCTTCGGCCCTCCCTTTTACCAGAAAATAAATGTTTTGAAATTACATATTTGTTTTTGCGATACAGCCGTTTATTTTCCTTTCGTTAATTTGTATCTTTTTTATCATTAAAAATTACTACATTAAATCTTCATTCCTCTCCCACTTAATTCAATAAAGCTATCTTTCAAAAGGGAGGCAATATTTTGGTATTATTTTATTTTTGGTACAAATTGTTCATTTGTTTGGGCTATTTTGCATTTTTGCTGTCAAGTACTCCCTATACTTGGACGGGGATAGTCCAAGTAGTTAAGTCCCTTAACTTCTGTTCTATTCCCCACCGGCCTCTTATCTCTCTCTTTTATTCCCTTTATAATTGTGTGACATAAGCATCCACCACCCATTTCCCAGGCTGAAGCTCCAGAAAAAAAAAAAAAAAAAAAAAAAAAAAAAAAAAAAAAAAAAAAAGTACTCCCTATACTTCTAATTCATTTGGTTGTCAATACAGTCTCTTCTACACTACAACTTGCAGTTGTTGGCGGGTCCTTTTCCATTCTATGGAAATTCAACAATGAAGTCCCAAATTTCCATATTTCATATGACACTTTAAATTGTGTCCCACCACTTATCCATCTTATCGAGAATCTTTCTTTTTAAATTTAAATATAAGGACGGACTACTGTATACTAGTATTATTTTTATTACTACTATCGAATTCAAATTATTTTTGTTTTACTTCTATGTAATTATCAAGAATTTTATTCTTTATGCTATCATCATGTTTGTAATAATGTGGGTCCCATTTGATCATATTCCAGCTGTTCCACTTTCAATTTGACTTAGCATAATGTTTCAAGCTAGAATTCAAATTTTACAAGAAATGTAGGAAAAAAATAAATGATTTCATTTTTACTTATTAGTGTTTATTTTAAAAATAATTTAAAAACAAAAACCCCACTTAAGTCCAACACTCCAGCTCATTCTGGCTGCTTCTGCCATTTACTAGTACTATTAGTATTATTAAATTAAAAATAAATATAAATATCACTGTCATAAATTAGTGAAATAAAAGCTTCACCACTCAAATTCAATCTATATTTTCTGGGGGGAAAGAATGAAACATAAACCCCAACCACAATAACTTCTGGAATAAGCAAAGTATCAAGTATGAACCCCCAAAATCAAATTAAACTGGAGATTTTCAAAATTTTCAAAATAAAATAAAATAAAATCATAGTGGAAATTTTCAAAATTAAATTTGGTAAAAAGCAAATATAATGGACTGCTATAAATTAGCTTTGGCCCAACTTAAAAAAAAAAAAAAAAAAAAAAAAAAAAAAAAAAAAAAAAAAAGCTTCGCCAAAAAAAAAAAAAAAAAAAACTTTTAAAAAAACAATGTAAATGTAGGGTTGAACAAAGAAAATATAAGTATCCATATTTTTAAAAAAGAATGAACTATTAAAATATAAATAATAAATCATACAAACGCGTATTTTTCACAAAAAAAAAAAAAAGTAATAGTACTCCATTACTTGTAATAAATTAAAAAAGAATTGTAATTAAATCAAATTTCAATGATTCAATCCACTGAACCGAACACAAAAATCCAAAAATAAAATAATTAATTAATATTTTTAATTAATAAATATTTTTTAATAAAAAATGGGTTTAACTAAAGAAAACCAGGACAAACACACAAAGTGTAAGATAATTAAAAAGCAAATTGATTCTAATCAGTAATCAACCATAAATTTTAATGATTATTGTTGTTTATATTTTTTGTCATGGGAATTTTAATTTTTCATTTAAATAGTAAGTAACCTCTCAATTAGGAAAAAAATATTGAGAACCAAAACCCAGAGGGGGTTTTCCGAAATCCAAAGTCCAGGTATTCACAGCCCAAAAACACGGCCGAGCCGACCGAGTCAAACCGGTCGTGCCATGTCCACTCGACTCACCGAGTCAAGCCAAAGATTCCAAGAAATCTCAGCCGTCGGCTTTCGTCATCACCGATAACCGGCTCGGCCGCGGCTGGAAATCCGCACGGCGGCGCAGGCTGTGCGACGACGGTCGAATTAGTGCCGCGAGAGCTCTCCTGACCAAATCCCCTTCCACGGTCCCGATTCGCACGAGCGAATTCGTCATCGCCGATCGCCGCATGTGCAGGTGGTGGCTCGACCGGTACGACGCCGTAGCGGGGACGCCGTACCCTGGGGCGATACTGTTCTTGTGGAGGCTACACCGGAACGAGCCAGGGTGCGTCGTCGGGGAGCACATACACGTCTTCTTCGGGCCTGAGCTCTGCGGCCGGCGTCGGTTGTGGTGCGAAGAGGCGGCGATTGGATGCCTCCGCGTCGCGGCGAGCTTCACCGATGGGGAAGGGGAAACGGATCTTCCGAGGCTCACGCGCGTCGGACTCGTCGATCGAGCGTATAGCGGTTCAGATCCGGCGGGGAAGGCGGCGACGGCGGCGGAGGTGGAGGAAGAGATGGAGGAGGAACAGAAACGGCCGGTTGGGGAAAGGGATCGCTGGAAGTGGTTGCCGAGGCTGTGAAAGGTTGTACTGTGGGTGGATCTGTTTCGGGCGGGCGCTTCCATGGTTTGTACCTTTTTATATTTTATTATTGTTATATATATACTGCGCGGGCCGAGGAAATAGGGAAACGGATTTGGAATTAGGGTTAAGGCCTGAGCCTTGATGGGGAGTGGGGGTTTGGGTCTCTATTTTGGCAAACCTAATGACCGAAAGAAGAAGGGATTATATAGCGGCAGGTGGCGATGGCAGTTTTGTAATTATGGGTAATTTATGAGGGTGGTTTGGGAAATATAATAAACGGCACATTGGTTGGAGAAGCAGTGGGTCAGGGTTTTAACTGCGTCACGCTCCATCCAGCGCGTGTACTCTACACTACAACTTGCTGTTGCCTTCTTGGCGGGTCCTTTTCCATTATAGAAGTATTGAAATTTAAAGTTTCAAATTTTCATACTTCGTAGTAATTAATAATTTAAATTATACTTCCTCCGTTTTTTAAAGATAGCTATTGACCAACCCAGCACGCAGTCCAATGCACATTTTAAATCGTTAATAACTCAAATTCGGTACAAGTAAAAATTCTAAAAGTTCGATATTTAAAAACCACAAGACAAGACGAATCTAACAAGATCTTAATTGACTATATTTTAACTTGTATATCTATGATAAAACTTCAAGTCAAAGTGATTGTGTGAATAGTGTCAAACTCACCAATGTAGCTATCATTTAAAAACGGATGGAGTATATAAATAAAAATTATAAAAAATTAATATTTTAAAATTATAATATTAGATGAATTTTATACTTCCCGTCTCATTAATATTATTACATTTGACTTTGACATTATTCACTGTTTAAGTTTGATTCGATTTTTTCATAGTTATGTAAGAAATAATATAGTCAAGTGAGATCTTATTAGATTCGTCGAAACTTGTAGTTTCAGAATAAAAAAATTTCATAATTTTTTACTGTACACAATTTTAATTATTAACGGTTATAAATGTATATTGACATACGTGTCAGGTGGGTCCATAAAAATTATAATGAGATGGAGATAGTAAAATTTTACTTGAATATTTCTTTTTATATATATATAATTATAATACTTCTACAAATTTAAATTAAATTACATAATAAATAGTACTAATAGTGAAGCGTAGCATTTATAACTAGACTAGATGTAGATAATAGGAGTATTTCATACTCCCACTACTTATCCATAATTCCATATTATGGAGAATTTTTCTTTTTAAATTAAAATATACAGAGTAGTGTATATTTTTATTATATCAAATTCAAATTTATTTTTATTTATCAAGAATTTGATACTTTATGCTGCTATGCATCATGGGTGGGCACGATTTGGTTATCCTGAGTTTTCAAGTATTTATATTTGTATTTGAACAGGACAAATACTTAGATGAAGTATTTGTATTTTGTAACCGGACCCCTCGGTTAACCGGGGGTTCGGTTTCGATTTGATTCAGCGGTTAAGCGATTCGGTTCGAATATTTCGTCTAAGCCTATTGAACCTCATAATCAAATCTTCATTTCTTAATTCTTAACATTTGTAGGTTTATTTTTGAGGTTATTACAGTACATACAATAAAAATATTATATAAATATCGAATTCGGTTGTTCCTTTCAGCGTTATTAAAAATATATTAGTATATTAAAAAAATCTTAGTGTAGTGGTATTATCAAAATACATCACTATATTAGTATTATCGAATCTAGTGATACTTTTTAATATTATCAAAATACTTCACTATATGCAACGAATCTTAACATAGTGGTATATTTTAATAATGGGGTGTTTTTAAAGAAGAAATGTGAATATGGACTTATTATGGTGACATATTATGATAATTAGCTCTTTAGATTTTAATATTTATTTCATTATACATTTAAATAATTAAATAAATAGTGATATATATTATTCATATAATTATATACCATCAAATATCTATTATATATACAATATATATAATTTTTAAATATATAATCGGTTCGGTTCGGTTCGGTTAATCGGTGAAGAAATTTAAAGTATTTGTATTTGTATTTGAACCGGACGAATAGTGAAATATGATATTTGTATTTGCTCCGGGGTCCTCGATTAACTGAATATTCGGTTCGATTTCGATTCGATTCAACGGTTCAACGAATCGATTCGAATATTTTGCCCACCCTAGCATCATGTTTGATGGGATGCCATTTCCTGAAGTGCCGTTGTTTAACACAGCTTTAGGCTTTAGCAAATAGCAGTAATTAAATTAAATCAATAGTCAGTCAGGACTTTGAATTTATGTTTTATGTTTTTTTTTGCAAATAATTTATGTTTTATGTTAATCTATATGTAGTATTTTTTGTTTTAAAAAAATTTATAGTACTCATCGAAATAACATGGGTCCCATTTTGATTATATCCAGTTGTTCCACTTTCAAATTGACACAGTCGTATAATGTTTCAAGGGAAAAAAAGGCCAATTTAATCCTTTTTTTAAAAAAAAAAAACTAAATCAGTTCTTTTTTTTATTTTTTGGTCCAATTCGGCCGCTACATATACTAATTACGTCCCAATAGGTCCTCCACCCACTAATTATGCCCTACATATTTTTGGCCAAATCAGTCCTTTTTTTTTCAAAAATCTAAATTGATCTGTTATTAATTTTTGTCCCTTTAATGCAGTCCAATGCACATTTTAAACCACTAATAACTCAAATTTGATATACGTAAAAATTCTACTATTTCGATATTTATAAAAATTTGAATTTTTACGTATAGGTCCGTAAATATATAGGTCCGTAAATATCGAAATTTTAGAATTTTTATGTATATCAAATTTGAGTTATTAGTGATTTGAAATGTGCATTGGACTGCATGGAAGCGGGCTATTTACGGACCTAGATATACAAGTTAAAATAAGTCAAGTAGGATCTTGTTAGATTCTCTCGTCGTGTAGTTTATAAATATCGAAATTTTAGAATTTTTACGTATATCATATTTGAGTAATTAGTGGTTTGAAATGTACATTGGACTGGATGAAAGGGGGCAAAAATTAATAACATACCAATTTAGATTTTTGAAAAAAAATGACTGATTTGGCCAAAAATATATAATTAAGGCATAATTAATGGGTGGATGGCCGATTGGGACGTAATTAGTATATGTAGTGAACCAATTTGGACAAAAACTAAAAAAATGACTGATTTGACTTTTTTTAAAAAAAAATGTACTATATTGGCCTTTTTTCCAATGTTTCAAGCTAGAATTCAAATTTTACAAGAAATGTAGATAAATGATTTCATTTTAATTTAGTTTTTCTTTAAAAAAAAAGTAATTTAAAACCAAAAACCTCACTTAAAATCCAACACTCCAGCTCATTCTGGTTAAGTACTAATATACTATTACACTTTGAATTCTAGGTATACAAAAAAAATAGGAAAAAATGTCAAATATGTCCTTTTTCTTTTTCAAAAATTCAAATCAGTCATTTTTCTATTTTATTATCAAAACAGTCCATTACAAATGCTAATTATGTCCAAATCAGTCCTTTGTTCACTAATTATGCTCTAATTACCGACGTGGCAAGGGTTTAAATTTAAACCTGACACGTGGACATAATATTAGTCCATTTTCTTTTATCTTTTGCCAATTCACTCCTAAATTTTTATTTTGTTCCATTTAGTCTTCTACCCAAATCAGTCATTTTTATATTAATTGACCTCCATACTTTCAAATTATTTTATTTCAGGCCACGAACCTTAAATTTTTTATTATTACTAATCCATTTATCAAATTAAATAAATGTCCAACATACTTCCGTAAATAAAATTAAACACCAAACCTCATGCATTGGGTTTTATTGTCCATGCTTCCTACATCCATAACCTTCCAAAAAGTAAAATTAAATCATTTACACAAAAATTAAAATTAGATCATTTACTACGTTTTAAGGTAGGAAACAAAGTATGATTGTGTTAATTGTTGCTGAAGGAAACCAGAACCAATGAACCATCGGTTACGGTCTGATGGTTAGAGAGAGTCCGTAAAATCCCGGATCTTGAAAAACCCGGTAACAAGGCAGTCAAACCTAATATATGAGGTTCGATGTTTAATTTTATTTACGGAAGTATGTTGGCATTTATTTGATAAATGAATTAGTAGTAATAAAAAATTTAAGGTTTTGTGCCTGAAATGAAATAATTTGAAAGGTTGGAGACCAATTAATATAAAAATGACTGATTTGGATAGAGTACTAAATAGAACAAAACAAAAGTTTATGACTGAATTGGCAAAAGATAAAAGAAAAAGGCCTAATATTATGCGCACGTGTCAGGTTTAAATTTAAACCCTTGCCACGTCAGCAATTAGAGCATAATTAGTGAATAAGAGACTGATTTGGACATAATTAGCATTTATAGCGGACTGTTTTGGTAATAAAATAGAAAAATGACTGATTTGAATTTTTGGAAAAGAAAAAGGACCTATTTGGCATTTTTTCCAAAAAAAATACAACAAAGTGAAATCTTGTTAGATTCGTCTCAACTTATAAAATTTTTAAATACTATCAAATTTTTAGGTTTTTTTATTTGTATCAAATTTGAATTATTAATAATTTAAAATATACATTGATATACATGTAAATATGAAACATTACACTTAAAAAACGGAGGGAGTAAAAATATTTATATACACCGTCAGAAATTAGTAAAATACTATAAAAGCTTCTCAACTCAAATTCAATCTATATAGGAGTATTTTGTTTTTGGTGGGAAAAGAGAATGAAACATAGACTCACCCAGCCACAATAATTTTTTTTTTTTTTGATGAAAGCCACAATAAATTTTGAAATAAGGAAAACTATGAACCCACAAAAACAAATTCACTGGAGATCGATTAGCCTTCAAATTCTTGGCATAAAAAAGTATGGGATGCCACATCCCACATGGCATTTTTATTATTTCCCCAACACTGAATTCAATAATTGTTGTATATATTATGACTTTTAGCTTATTATTAATGTGTATATAAATATATATATATATATATATATATATCTCCGCAAATGTGTTTTACACAAAGCAAATAGAAGAAGAAGAAGAAAGAAAGGAAATAAAGAAAGGGGTGAGAGACGCAATAATGGACAACGAGATATAGTGTAGTGTCTATATTATTGATGGTGGATAGGTACAATATTTATAGGCAATTGAAAGCCTATTGCCGACACACTAGTTAGGTGTAAGTGTAAATACATGAGACATTCACATTTAATGTATATATATAATACTCCCTCTTGAATGTCTAATATACAAAAATATGCCTCGTTAAAACCTTATTAGGAAAAAAACTCTGTGGGAAAAAAAATCCAGGTTAGGAAAAAGAGTAAATGATTCTTGTATATTTACTTCTCCCCCTGATTGAAGCATCAGTTGAGATTATTTAGTTGACGCATCCCGATACTTTTCACTAACTTCTCGAATGCTGCTGTTGGTAGTGCCTTGGTAAACAAATCTGCAAGATTATCAGCTGAACGGATTTGTTGCACATCTATTTCACCATTTTTTTTGTAGATCACGAGTGTAGAAATTTTTTGGTGAAATGTGTTTCGTTCTATCTCCTTTAATATATCCTCCCTTCAACTGTGCTATACAGGCTGCATTATCTTCGTATAAAATTGTTGGGGGTATTTTTTTCTTCAGTAGCTATGCCACAATTTTTTAATATATGGTGTATCAAAGATCGCAACCATACACATTCTCGACTTGCTTCATGGATTGCTAAAATTTCAGCATGATTTGATGAAGTAGCAGTCAATGCTTCATTGATCTCCATGAAATTGCAGTACCACAACATGTAAAAACATAGCCAGTTTGAGATTTGGCTTTATGTGGATCTGATAAATATCCGGCATCAGCAAAACCGATTATTTCATGTCGAGAATCATTTGGGTAAAATAACCCAAGATCAATATTTCCTTGGAGATAGCAAAATATATGTTTAATTCCATTCCAATGTCGTCTTGTAGGGGATGAACTGAATCTCGATAATAAATTTACTGCAAATGATATATCTGGTCTAGTGCAGTTTGCAAGATACATTAAAGCACCTATGGCACTTAAATATGGGACCTCTGGTCCAAGAATTTATTCACCTTCCTCTTGTGGTCTAAACGGATCCTTTTTTATATCAAGTGACCTTACGACCATTGGAGTACTCAATGGATGTGCTTTATCCATATAAAATCGCTTTAATACTCTCTGGGTATAAGTTGTTTGATGGATAAAAGTTCCATTATTTAAATATTCAATTTGCAGACCAAGACATGATTTGGTTTTACAAAAATCTTTGATTTCAAACTCCTTTTTTCAAGTATTCAACAGCCTTTTGGAGCTTCTCCGGAGTTCCAATCAAGTTGAGATCAACAACATAAACTGCAATGATTACAAATTCTTGTCCATTTTTCTTAATGAAAATACATGGACAGATTGGGTCATTTGTTTAACCTTCTTGTACCAAAGACTCACTGAGTCGGTTATACCACATTCACCCGGATTGTTTCAATCCATATAAGGATTTTTGTAATTTGATGGAATACATATGTTTAGGATTTGATTTATATGTCTCTGACATTTCTAATCCCCTGGGATCTTCATATAGATATCCGTATCTAAATTTCCATATAGATACGCAGTAATAACATCCATCAATCTCATTTCAAGATTTTGATGAACCGCTAAACTGATAAGATATCTAAATGTTATTCCATCCATTACGGGGGAATATGTTTCATCATAATCAAATCCGGGTCTCTGTGAGAACCCTTGGGCGACTAGTCTTGCTTTGTATCTGACAATTTCATTTTTGTCATTTCTTTTTCTTACAAAAACCCATATGTATCCGATTGGCTTTATATTTTCTGATTTTTTTACAATCGGTCCAAACACATTTCGTCTAGCCAGTGAATTCAATTCATATTGGATTGCATCTTTCCATTTTGGCCAATCTTTTCTTTTCCGACATTCATCAACCGAATCTGGTTCATGATCATCGTCATCATTTATGATGTCAAGTGCCATGTGGTACGAGAATACATTATCTATGATAATTGCATCTCGATTCCAAACATTTCTGCTTGTAACAAAATTGATTGATATTTCATTATTTTCAATTTCCTGTTCCTCTGGAACTGCAAGTTCCTGCTCCCCTGGAGCTGTTTGCTCTTCAAGAGCTTCTTTTTCCTCTGGAATATTTTCTGTAATTTTGTCACTTTCAATTATTTGTGATCCTCTTTTCTTTCGAGGATTTTTATCTTTGGAACCTGGTGGTCTACCACGCTTCAAGCGTGCAGTGGATTCATCTTTGGCACTTGTAATTGGTCCCTCTGGGACATTAATTTTGATTGGAACATTTGTTGCCGGTATAAGAGATTTTGTTACTCTTTTAGAGTCGCATAATGCGTCTGGCAATTGATTTGCAATATTCTGCAAATGTACAATTCTTTGTACTTCTAGTTCACAATCATTTGTACGGGGATTAAAAGAAATCTAACGGTGTTTTCCAGTTGATCTCTTTTTCTTTCTTTGGTTGATTTCTGTCTCCCCCTAATGTCGGGAAATGAGATTCGTCAAAATGACAATCTTTGAATTTCGCAGTAAATAAATCACCAGTTAATGGTTCAAGATATCGAATAATCGATGGTGATTCATACCCGATATATATTCCCAATCTACGTTGGAGACCCATCTTTGTGCGCTGAGGTGGTGCAATCGGGACATATACTGCGCAACCAAATATTCTGAGATGGGATATATTGGGTTCATGCCAAAATGTTAATTGTATAGGGGAGTATTCATGATAATGTGTCGGCCTTAACCGCACCAATTTTGCTGCATGTAATATTGCATGCCCTCAAGCTATCAATGGCAATCCAGATCTCATTAATAATGGTCCGGCGATTAATTGTAAACGCTTTATAAGCAATTCAGCAAGTCCATTCGGTGTATGGACATGAGCAACATGATGCTCAACTGTTATGCCAATTAACATGCAGTATTCATCAAACCTCTGGGATGAATATTCACCAGCATTATCCAATCGGATATTTTTTATTGTATAATCAGGGAACTGTGCTCGTAATTTAATAATTTGAGCAAGTAACTTTGCAAACGCATGGTTGTGAGATGATAGCAATGTTACATTGGACCATCATGTTGATGCATCAATTAGCACCATAAAATATTTAAATGGTCCACATGGTGGATCTATAGGTCCACATATATCACCCTGAATTCTTTCAAGAAAACTAGGGCTTTCAGTTCCCACTTTTGTTGGTGAATGTTTGGAAATCAATTTTCCTTGGGAGCAAGCAATACATATATAATCATTATGTTGCAGCAATTTTTGTCCCTTTAATGAGTGGCCATGACTATTTGTAATAATTCGCCTCATCATTGTAGAGCCGGGATGGCCTAGGCGATCATGCCATATCATATATTCATCAGTAAGCCTATGGCTTCCAATAGACCTCTGGCCTATTTTGGGATGATATTCATTAGTGGGCCTCTGGCCATCAATAAACCTCTGGTTTATTTGGGGAATATTAGACATGTGGTCTAAGTGATAATTTTCAATTGTATTTATCTTTGAAAAATACAATCCAGAAGACAGAGCTGGTAATTTTTCCAATACATATTTCTTACCATGAGTGGTATTTGTAATTAATAAATATTCGACATTCTCTGAAGTCGATGTCTCGAGATGATACCCATTTTCTCGGATATCTTTATAACTTAATAAATTTCTTTGAGACTTGGGAGATAGGAGTGCATTTTTCACAATTAATTTTGTTCCCTCTGGGAAAATAATGTTGGCTGTGCCAATTCCTTGTATAATATTTGCACTACCACATATTGTGTTTATGCTTGTATCTCTCATTTTTAAATTGGAAAAATATCTTATGTCTTTTAGTATCGTGTGCGTTGAAGCACTATCAATAAGACATATATTATCACTTTTATAATTCCCCATTTTGCTGTAATTAAAACAAGATATAATTAATATTAAAACAAGATTTAACATAAGTGAAATATTATAATACAGAGACAATAATATAGCACACATACAAAAGTAAAGACAGATATAGAAGTTCAAAGCGTAATAAAAACAACAGTACAACAAAACAAATAAACTAAATTATTATATAAATCAACAACTTGAAATTCTGGGATATTGAGCATATTCTCCTCAGAATTCATTCTGTCAACATGGTTTGTTTCAACCACCCTTTTTTCCTTTATCCCTCTAGGAATCTTGATAAAGTTTCACCCAATGATCTCTGGTACGACAATTTTTGTACCAGTGCCCTTTTAGGCCGCATTTTGCTTCTTCATAATTCTGTTTTTGGACATCACCTCTGGTGTTGCCCTGATTCTGATTACGCGTGTCTGTCGTGGGCTTAACGTAAACATTATTGTGGAAATGATTTTTCCCACGGCCTCGGTTATACCCACGACCACGAGGTCTCTGACCCCGGCCATGACTACGACCACGACCACGGCTGGAAGATTCAGTCACATGTGCCTCTGGCAATGGACTACTGCCAATTGGTCTCATTTCATGATTTTTTAATAATAAATCATTATTCTTTTCAGCCAATAACAAAAACGTAATCAGATCAGAATTTTCAGTGAAACCCTGTGCTCGGTATTGTTACTGTAACACCGAATTGGAGGGGTGGAATGTAGAGAATGTCTTCTCTAGCATTTGTTTATCAGTAATTGTCTCACCACACGGTCTTAATTGTGATACGATATTAAACAGCGCAGAATTGTAATCATTTACTGATTTAAAATCCTAGAATCGTAAGTGTGACCAGTCATACTGGGCTCGAGGGAAATTTATTGATCATAAATGATCATATCTTTTTTCTAAATTCTCCCAGAGTTCATTTGGGTCTTTGACCGTTAAATAATGTGTTTTCAATCCCTCATCAAGATGATGGCAGATGAAAATCATAGCCTTCGCACGGTCTTGGCTTGAAGCCTGATCTTTTTCAATTATTTTTTCAAGACCCATTGATTCCAACTGGATTTCAACATCCATTTTCCAAGATAGATAATTATCTCCAGATACCATCAGTGGTCTTAAATCCTGCTTTGTCAAGTTAGCCATAATAGAATTATTGAAATACAAAGATTAAATATTACCTCAAAAAAATTCCGACAGAGCTCCGTTCGTGGCTCGTGCTGATAACGTGTTGTATATATTATGACTTTTAGCTTATTATTAATGTGTATATAAATATATATATATATATATCTGCAAATGTGTTTTACACAAAGCAAATAGAAGAAGAAAGAAAGGAAATAAAGAAAGGGGTGAGAGACGCAATAATGGACAAAGAGATATAGTGTAATGTCTATATTATTGATGGTGGATAGGTACAATATTTATGGGCAATTGAAAGCCTATTGCCGACACACTAGTTAGGTGTAAGTATAAATGCATGAGACATTCACATTTAATGTATATATATAATAATAATGTTATTATTGGATAAGTTTTGGTATCCCTTCAAATACATTGAAATTTTTTTGCGAGACTCAAATACATTGAAATTAAACATTATTATTATTATTATTATTATTATTATTATTATTATTATTATTATTATTACTACTTCCTCCGTCTCACTATTTTTATTACGGACTCACCCAGCACGTATGCCGATACATATTTTTAACGGTTAATAACTTAAATTGTGTACAACGAAAAGTTATAAAAAAGTTAATTGTCTAAAACTACAAGATTAGACGAATCTAACAATATCTCACTTGACTATGTTTTTTCTTACATAACTATAATAAAAATTCGAATCAAAGTTAAACAGTGAATAGTGCCAAAAAAATCATCCGTAAACAAAAATACCGAGATGGAGGTATTTTTATTATTATTATTATTATTATTATTATTATTATTATTATTATTATTATACAAATAATGTTGTAATGTCCTGATTTATCGAATTCTACAAAAATAGAAAAAGAGAAAAACCAAATTTTACCTCTTGTCTTCAAATCTGCAGGTTTGCAGCACCCACAGTCGCAGACTCGAAGGCATGGCCCTGGGCTGTGGCCGATCGTTGCAATGATAGTATTGTTGGCAAGTGGAGTGACGGTTCGTGTCTCAACCGGGGCTAACTTACTAGACGAGCCACAGTAAGGGTTTGTTCTGCACGCAGAGCTGTAGCTGTGAGTTGGAGCTGTAGGGAGCTGAAGCTGTAGGGAGCTGTATGAACTATAGCTGTCGGTTTTATTTAAGTGTTCTGTACAACTAGCTGTAGCTGTAAAAAAAATGTATGAAATGACATAAAAGGACAAACATTTATGTAGACTATTGGGTAGTGAGTTGGTTATTGGGATAAAATTGTAATTGTTCAACAATAAGCTAGGAGCTTATTTTTTAAAGCTACTACAAGTAGCTTCTAAAAAGAAGCTTCCAAAAGCTCTCATAAGCTCCTAAAAGCTAGTGTGCAGAACGGGGCTTTTGTTTTAAAATAAAAGCTAAAGCTACCAAAAGCTCCCAAAAGCTGTGTGCAGAACAGACCCTAAGACACAAAGACCATGCCACTCTCCGTGGGTAAGTATCTTTCCGAGCCGCAATTTGACCATGGGACTGACCATGTCTGGCTCAGTATAATAATCCAATAGACCATGCATCTTCAGCCTAATAAGCTACGTTTCGGGCTCCAAAATCGTATATCCTCATCTCGCAGCTGAATATAGACATATATATATGTCGCGTTCTAATTATGGATGTGTAGCCTTACATCAATCATTACAGATGACATATAGACCGAATCTTAATTGGCGCTATCCATGCTATGTGCCGGCGTTGTGTTTGGGTTTGAAAAAACCATTGTGCTTGGCGGAGTTAATTAGCTCCGGCACCAACCCCTTTAATTTGGATAAGATGTCCTAGGCTTGTAAACCCACTAGATGATGCTAAGGCCAAGATGGTCATAGACTCCTACACCACCATACCAAATTCCCAAAGGGAATTCTATCGTTCACAGCGGGGTGATGTAGGCATATCACATGGTTCGTTCACAGAGGTGGACCCTTATCGGTGGTGAATGCTAGAGCGGAACATATGAACTATGGCTAGCATTCACCACCGATAAGGGTCCACCTCTGTGAACGAACCAGGTGATATGCCTACATCACCCCGCTGTGAACGATAGAATTCCCTTTGGGAATTTGGTATGGTGGTGTAGGAGTCTATGACTATCTTGGACTTAGCATCATCTAGTGGGTTTACAAGCCTAGGACATCTTATCCAAATTAAAGGGGTTGGTGCCGGAGCTAATTAACTCCGCCAAGCACAATGGGTTTTTCAAACCCAAACACAACGCCAGCACATAGCATGGATAACGCCAATTAAGATTCGGTCTATATGTCATCTGTAATGATTGATGTAAGGCTACACATCCATAATTAGAACGCGACATATATATATGTATAAATTCAGCTGCGAGATGAGGATATACGATTTTGGAGCCCGAAACGTAGCTTATTAGGCTGAAGATGCATGGTCTATTGGATTATTATACTGAGCCAGACACGGTCAGTCCCATGGTCAAATTGCGGCTCGGAAAGATACTTACCCACGGAGAGTGGCATGGTCTTTGTGTCTTAAGGGTCTGTTCTGCACACAGCTTTTGGGAGCTTTTGGTAGCTTTAGCTTTTATTTTAAAACAAAAGCCCCGTTCTGCACACTAGCTTTTAGGAGCTTATGAGAGCTTTTGGAAGCTTCTTTTTAGAAGCTACTTGTAGTAGCTTTAAAAAATAAGCTCCTAGCTTATTGTTGAACGATTACAATTTTATCCCAATAACCAACTCACTACCCAATAGTCTACATAAATGTTTGTCCTTTTATGTCATTTCATACATTTTTTTTACGGCTACAGCTAGTTGTACAGAACACTTAAATAAAACCGACAGCTACAGTTCATACAGCTCCCTACAGCTTCAGCTCCCTACAACTCCAACTCACAGCTACAGCTCTGCGTGCAGAACAGACCCTTACTGTGGCTCGTCTAGTAAGTTAGCCTCGGTTGAGACACGAGCCGTCACTCCACTTGCCAACAATACTATCATTGCAACGATCGGCCACAGCCCAGGGCCATGCCTTCGAGTCTGCGACTGTGGGTGCTGCGAACCTGCAGATTTGAAGACAATAGGTAAAATTTGGTTTTTCTCTTTTTCTATTTTTGTAGAATTCGATAAATCAGGACATTACAACATTATTTGTATAATAATAATAATAATAATAATAATAATAATAATAATAATAATAATAATAATAATACCTCCATCTCGGTATTTTTGTTTACGGATGATTTTTTGCCACTATTCACTGTTTAACTTTGATTCGAATTTTTATTATAGTTATATAAGAAAAAACATAGTCAAGTGAGATCTTGTTAGATTCGTCTAATCTTGTAGTTTTAGACAATTAACTTTTTATAACTTTTCATTGTACACAATTTAAGTTATTAACCGTTAAAAATATGTATCGGCATACGTGCTGGGTGAGTCCATAATAAAAATAGTGAGACGGAGGAAGTAATAATAATAATAATAATAATAATAATAATAATAATAATAATAATAATAATAATAATAATGTTTAATTTCAATGTATTTGAGTCTCGCAAAAAAATTTCAATGCATTTGAAGGGATACCAAAACTTATCCAATAATAACATTATTATTATATATATACATTAAATGTGAATGTCTCATGCATTTATACTTACACCTAACTAGTGTGTCGGCAATAGGCTTTCAATTGCCCATAAATATTGTACCTATCCACCATCAATAATATAGACATTACACTATATCTCTTTGTCCATTATTGCGTCTCTCACCCCTTTCTTTATTTCCTTTCTTTCTTCTTCTTCTATTTGCTTTGTGTAAAACACATTTGCAGATATATATATATTTATATACACATTAATAATAAGCTAAAAGTCATAATATATACAACACGTTATCAGCACGAGCCACGAACGGAGCTCTGTCGGAATTTTTTTGAGGTAATATTTAATCTTTGTATTTCAATAATTCTATTATGGCTAACTTGACAAAGCAGGATTTAAGACCACTGATGGTATCTGGAGATAATTATCTATCTTGGAAAATGGATGTTGAAATCCATTTGGAATCAATGGGTCTTGAAAAAATAATTGAAAAAGATAATCAGGCTTCAAGCCAAGACCGTGCGAAGGCTATGATTTTCATCCGCCATCATCTTGATGAGGGATTGAAAACACAGTATTTAACGGTCAAAGACCCAAATGAACTCTGAGAGAATTTAGAAAAAAGATATGATCATTTATGATCAATAAATCTCCCTCGAGCCCAGTATGACTGGTCACACTTACGATTCCAGGATTTTAAATCAGTAAATGATTACAATTCTGCTCTGTTTAATATCGTATCACAATTAAGACTGTGTGGTGAGACAATTACTGATAAACAAATGCTAGAGAAGACATTCTCTACATTCCACCCCTCCAATTCGGTGTTACAGCAACAATACCGAGCACAGGGTTTCACTGAATATTCTGATCTGATTACGTTTTTGTTATTGGCTGAAAAGAATAATGATTTATTATTAAAAAATCATGAAATGAGACCAATTGGCAGTAGTCCATTGCCAGAGGCACATGTGACTGAATCTTCCAGACGTGGTCGTGGTCGTAGTCATGGCCGGGGTCAGAGACCTCGTGGTCGTGGGTATAAGCGAGGCCGTGGGAAAAATCATTTCCGCAATAATGTTTACGTTAAGCCTACGACAGACACACGTAATCAGAATCAGGGCAACACCAGAGGTGATGTCCAAAAACAGAATTATGAAGAAGCAAAATGCGATAGATGCGGCCTAAAAGGGCACTGGTACAAAAATTGTCGTACCAGAGATCATTGGCTGAAACTTTATCAAGATTCCTAGTGGGATAAAGGAAAAATGGTGGTTGAAACAAACCATGTTGACAGAATGAATTCTGAGGAGAATATGCTCAATATCCCAGAATTTCAAGTTGTTGATTTATATAATGATTTAGTTTATTTGTTTTGTTGTACTATTGTTTTTATTACGCTTTGAACTTCTGTATCTGTCTTTACTTTTATATGTGTGCTATATTATTGTCTCTGTATTGTAATATTTCACTTATGTTAAATCTTGTTTTAATATTAATTATATCTTGTTTTAATTACAGCAAAATGGGGAATTATAAAAGTGATAATATATGTCTTATTGATAGTGCTTCAACGCACACGATACTAAAAGACATAAGGTATTTTTTCAATTTAAAAATGGGAGATACAAGCATAAACACAATATGTGATAGTGCAAATATTATACAAGGAATTGACACAGCCAACGTTATTTTCCCAGAGGGAACAAAATTAATTGTAAAAAATGCACTCCTATCTCCCAAGTCTCGAAGAAATTTATTAAGTTTTAAAGATATCCGAGAAAATGGGTATGATCTCGAGACATTGATTTCAGAGAATGTCGAATATTTATTAATTACAAATACCACTCATGGTTATAAGAAATGGGGATACCCTGTTTTAAAAAAAATAAATTCAATTTAAATTATTATGTTCTATT
This sequence comes from Hygrophila difformis, assembly GCA_030278955.1. NCBI lineage: Eukaryota > Viridiplantae > Streptophyta > Magnoliopsida > Lamiales > Acanthaceae > Hygrophila > Hygrophila difformis. The sequence continues at coordinate 21,522,819 of JAOANR010000003.1, forward strand.
AATAAATTTAATTTAAATATGCCAAACAAGTAATTAGAGATTCTCATGTTGCTTCATTTTTTTCTAGTAAGTCACAAATGGAGTTTCATACTGTATATGGTAGTCAAAATTCAATAAAAGCAAGTTTTTCCTCAAAATAAAAAGATAGAGAGTTTAATTAGGAATTAGGAATGAAATTAAAGCCCACAACCGAAACATACACAGCCACAGAGGCACACGCGCTGGCGCGTGGGCTCCTTTTTAAATTTTATTCTTTTTAAACCAAGGATTTATAATACAAATAAGTTTAGTGAGTACAGTGGATTGATTTTCCTGTAATTTTTTGTATTTATAAAACTTGAATTTGAAATCTTGCTTGATACTAGTAATTAGAATTAAGCATTATTGCTCAAGCTAACCATTATTGATCCGCCTAGTCCTTAGGTTTTAAAATTTTGATACAAATAAAAAAGGGGTTTAGAAGCATATTCCAATATTGATCCCAACCCCAAGGGAAAGAATTGGATTTAATTATATTCATTTAATTTTGGATATTTATTTGAAATTAATGTGTGAACCAGATATTAGGTCTGTTTGGCAATTAGCTGTTAGTTGTTAACTGATTATGTGAGTAATAAATTAGTCAAAGTTAGTTGTTTGGGAAGTCGAGACGAACTTTTTGCTTAAAATAAGCTGAAATCCAAAATGATACTCTTTACAGCGGATTCAAAAATAGCTGATTGTACACAATTTTAAATTAGTTTGCCTCTTTAAAAAAACTATTTTGACTCACAATGTTTCACAAATAAGCTGATTCAATTTAGATAGTTTGCCGAACACCCCCATTGGTAAGGACAATAAATGATTTGGAATTTCAGGTATTCAATTTTTTATTATTTGTTTATTTTTTTAATTTATATAAAGGGATTCCTCAACAAGAATTATTCAATCTTATTATAATATGCATAATCTTTTTCCCCTTAATCAAAGGTGTTCCTTGAACATTTTAGAAATCTAAGAATAATCAGATACTGTTAATTAAAGAGATACTTTAATTGATTTTTACTAATTTTAAAAAATTACAACAACAACAAATAATAATAATAATAATAATAATAATAATAATAATAATAATAACAACAACAACAAGAGTAAAAATATTAACAAACATTTGATCTTTATGTCTAAATAAATTATTGTATTGCTTTGAAATTTGTGTGACATAAGTCTCACCACATTTTCTCTCGCCAAAGGCTTAGCAGAAAAATAAAAAGGAAAAATCTATGTTTCAAGTATGGAAAGTGGCAGCATCAATCTACAGATAATGATTTCAACAATTAATAGTAGTATAATTTATTTATTTATTTTTTTGAAGAGCCGAAACCAGAGAAAGGGTGGTGGGAGCTCATACCACATAAATTACAAAGGAATAAAGTTGGGGTGGGGGGGAGGGAATAGGGGGCCAGGTGGGGAATCAAATCCGTACAACCTTAGGGTTGGAAGTCATAGACTTGACCGTTTAGGCAAGTCTTCATCCCAATATATAGTAGTATAATTTAGTGCTAATTTTTTGAATATGATAAGTTAACGATCGAAAAAAATACTATTCTTGTAATGAGTTAATGGGGATGTTTGGGAGCCGCCGGATTCGCTAGCGGATAGTGGATTCGGATAGAGAATTGTCTCACAATATACTCTCCAAATCTGCTATCTGCTAGCAGATCTGCTGACTCCCAAACATCCACAATATACAATATAGACAGAGTATGCATCAAGATAAAAAAGCGTGGAATGTCAGGTATTCGAACCTAGCTAACCCAAAATTTAGGTACGCAAAAAATATGGGTATTTCAATTGTAACGCCAGACAATATGTTTGGATTATATGAGATGAATGATGAGCCTACGCTAACAAGTGACACCCTTGTTACAATGTCCTATATCGGTGATATGTTAAGATGTCATCCTATTTATATGGACATGAGTCACTCTAACTCCTACCAATTGGTTTTGGATTAGAACCATAGATTTATCTTCTTCCTAACAACCCTCACACGCGTTAGAAGTCGTGTGCCTTCTGACCTTGTTGAGAATGAGCTAGTTTCCAGAACAGAGGCAAAATCATCTTCCAGACCGCACATCAACTTGTATTGAGTGCGCGGTCCTAGAGACCACGCATGCTACTTTAATTGGAGTAAATCGGGATTCTCCGACGATGGTAGAATTGGTGTGGCTGCTCTATCGTTACACTTGCATTTCCATACGCGTGACAAATGACAATATTATTCCTGTTACTATACAAATTTTGGAATGGGTGTTCCTTCCAATATACTCTCTCCGTTTTCTCAGGTATGCAATATTGTTGTTTTTTGCACTATTCACAATTTAACTTTGTCTCAAGTTTTTATCATAGTTGGGAAAGATTAAATATAGTCAAGTGGAATCTTGTTAGATTCGTCTAATGTAGTTTTAGAATATCAACTTTCTACAATTTTTTATTGTACACAATTTAAATTATTAATTGTTGAAAATGTGTATCAGCATGCAAACCTAAAAAAAGGAGGTAGTATATATCGTCAATGAAATTTAAATGATAATATATGCATGGCTTTGAACTTGCTCTAATTTTCCTTCATTACAAATGATCAATGGTACTTAAATCCTCCATTGAAACTGCAATTTTATTGTAAGTTTCAAGTTTAAATATCCCAAAATTGGACAAAAACTGTTTCCATCAGTAAAGATATTAGAATGAGTACTATTTGAAGACGAGTGTATAACGTAGTATTTGTTTGTTTGGTCGTGTATCGTTTGGTGTTATATGATCGTATTGCCAACCGACAATTCAAAATAAAAGAGTAAAAAAAGGCAGCGGGAATGATATAAAAAAAAGGGACTATATTTGGAAAATACTTAGATTTTAGAGTTTAGAACTAATGATGATAAACAATTTTAAATTGATATAGTTTTGAGTAACGGTGCTTGGTGATATAGTTTAAAATTACTCCCTCCGTCACACCTAATATGTCTGGTTTGACTTTTTGACACTGTTCATTATTCAACATTGACTTAATTTTCTTGTAAGTATATATTCGAAAAAAATAGTCGAGTTGGGTCTTGTTAGAAATGTATGATCATATAGTTTTAGAATATATAATTTACATAATTTTCCATTGTATATATTTTGAGATATTAGCAATTAAAAAAGTATATTGGATTGTGTGCAGAAGTCAAACAAGACAAGTTAGATGGGACGGAGAGAGTAGAATTTAGAGTTTGAAAAAAAGGTAAAAAGTTGGGGATGAGTGTTCAGAGTTTAGAGTTTAGCGTAACATTTAGCGGCTTTTGAAATTAATGTTTACTATATATTATTTTTTAAATTATTTTTCGTATGTATTATTAAAGTACTAATACGCAAGCTATTTCTCCCAAACCGCAGCCAAACAAGTGTTGTTGTGGAAGCAATTGTATTGTTGCTTAATGCAACCTGACAGAATTCATCCCTAGAAAGTGCTAACATTGAAATACATTTGATGGCAAAAAAAGGCACATCTCGGTAGTTTGTAATTCCTCTTTGATTTTTGTAGTACTCTAAATTAATCCAAAATAATAAACATAAATACTAAGCTTAATAAATTTGTTGTTGTCATTGACTTGTTTCTTTAGATGTTTGGCGTTGTTGAACTAATTCAAGGTGAGAAAGTAAATTTTGCACATCAATGATACATATTGTACTATTATAGTGTCTATGGTAAGGTTGGCACCACTTTTTCTCACCCATATACTACCACTTCCCTTTCCCTACATAATTAATTGAATAAAATATTGATATAAATTCTACAGATACATTATTACCACACCCTATCCCACATTCCCACTTGTGGGTGCTTGACAAGCTTTGGCTTCACAGATAATACCTATATTTGATATATATACACTAACTAGCCTAGGAGTAACGAGACAACGATATCTTGGACAACTCCATATATATATGTTTTTACTTTTTCTTGCATTAACAAAGCTAAGGTCAACTATAATACTAGTATTAAAGAAAATAAAACCAGTAGCAGATTAATATTATTAGGCATTAGGATTACACAAAAGTCAGGCCTTAGGAATTGGTTTTGACACATCATCTCTTTTACCATTTCTTATTATATGTTCAGACTAACAGTTTCTTGCCTTTTGGGGTTCTGATGAGGCATATGTCATTTTTAAGCTGTCTTTCTTTCTCATTTTCTTTTATTCTCCCCTTATTTTTACATTTCCACTAATTTTTGCATACATTTTTGTAGCCATATGAGTGGCATTAGGAGCCTGTTTAGCAGTGGTTCATGGTTGATATAAGAGGCCAAAGTTGTGGTCTATTTATATATTAATTTACATTGACTTAGTTAATATTATTAGTATATTCATTTCAATCATAATGTAATTATGTTTTCCTAATTTTTCAAACATTCAAATATAATAAATGGGGATTTAGGCTAATGATCAAGGTTTCAACTTCTTATCTTATGACTGGGGTTTGAATCTGTTTTCAAGTATTACTTCTCATATTTATTCCCCTCTATATATCACACGCGTAAAGAAAAGGTCTAACAAAAAAAACAAAAAATGAAAATGAAACTAATAGAACGCGTGCAGTGAAGGTTAACTATGATACATGCACGCTATTTTATTATTAAGGAAAAAAGAAATGACTTCTATTTTGTAATCTTCAACTGCGTTAGGGAAAAAACGTTAGTGTTTAGTATTCAACTTTTAAAATACTTACTTAAAATGATTTAGAAATATATAAACAGAAAATGTAAAAAAAGGCCACATTAACTAAATACTACTAATACAAGGCCAGCATACCAAAGTATTCCATTTGGAAGGCCACCCAAAGTATTTAGCATTAGTTCTGAAAATAGAAATTGTGAAATGACAAACCAACCCCTGTTAAAAAATGCACTCAAGCTTTGGTCAGAAGGGCAAAATAGGAAATGCACAAGGTGGTCATGTCAACAACTGCTGATGTGCAATAAATACTCCTCCACTCCCCCACTATTGTTGTTCAACGCCCTCCACTCCCCAACTTCCCCTCTCCATACCCGACTTGTTCTCTTCTCAACCGTTGGAAAACCCCCATTTTTTCTCTGAAAAACCGAAGGCAGCGCAACTCTCTTCACCATTTTCGCTACTGTGAGCTTACGAAAGCGAGGAAACGGACTAACGCGGCTCTCTTCTCCATTTTTGCCACTGTTGCAGTTCGAAGACACCTCCGCTTTTTTGTTGTGGTTCGAAGACACCGAAACCGAAGAGAAAGGTATGTCACTGAATTTTGTGGAGTTAGGGTTTCAGTTATTTTGATTTGTTTCTTTGTTTGATGTTGATGGGAGGGGACGATTTATGGTTTAGGGTTTGCGATTTCTTTATACCGATTTGGGGCTAGTTCCAGCAGGGAAGCTGGTATTGTTCATCAGGAGTTTGCTGAGGTGCCTATTCCTCCAGTGCTGATGAGTGGGAGTTCGGATGTAAGGCATTGGTTTTTTGGCCAAGAACGGTTCATTTTTTTGGTTATTGAACTGTTGAGCTTTTGGATTACATTGTTGAAAAGCTTGCCCATTTCATTGAGGAAGAGGAACGGATATTTCATCCGCCCCCTGGGAAGAAAAAGGGAGTTAGGCTTTACATTTTCGTTCCATGTGATGCAAACTGCAATAAATGCTTGAACTCTTATTAGGTGGACAAAGGGCTTCTCTATTGATGATGCTGTATGTAATTACATTTTCTCAAGCGCATATACTCATTTTCATTTGGCTTGGTTTATTGGTTATCGTACGCAACAAATTTCGGTGCAGTCGATTTTGGGGTTTTGAAGTTTTTTTGAATTTGATACCAGTGCCATTTTGAAAATACAGCGGTGATGTTCATTCAGTATGCTTGTTCGGGTTTAGGGTTTGCGATTTTTTTTTTTCGATTCAGTGCTAGTTCCAGCAGCCGTTGTTTTATGTTTGTTGTGTGGTTTTTAATGTGGTTAGAAGTGAGATTGGAAAAATTAATTATTGGTTGAAATTGTTTCTTGTTGGTGCAATCGATGTTGGGGTTTTGAATTTTTTTTATTTTGATACTAGTGACATATTGAAAATACACCGGTGATGTGCATTCCGTATGCTTGTTGAAAAATCCGTGTATGATTTGTGTATATGACAGTCGTGCATAATCACTAGTCAAGATGTTATGTTTTGGGGCCACATTTTGTTGTGTTGCAATATTCCATGGTTTTGCAAAAAAAAAATTGATTTTACAATGTTTCTGGCACACCTGTATGTGAACTGGTACACCTTATGATTTGCGCATGACACCGGTATAATTGAAATGTATTTGCAGGTATCCAAAATGGCCCCCCAAACATCAACCAGGAGAGAAGAAAATGAATAAGAAGGACACTGAAAAGACGAGCGGACAAACTACCATCGTAGCACGTTGTAGCCTGAGTGTGCTACAAGAAGCAATCAATAGCATAAAGGAGAGAATAACGGACAAACAGTGGAAGGCAATCAAGTCCACTCCATTCTACCACTTTGTGAAGATGAATTTGATCTACAGCAAAAATACAAGGCTGCAGTCGTTGGTAGAGTTCTTTAATGCAAACTTGGGAGCATTTGTTTTTTGAGAGGGATTTATGGTAAGAAGTGGAGACTGCCCCTGTTGTTCCCACGCCCACGACTGATGCCCCTGTTGTTCCCACGCCCACGACCGATGGCCCTGCCTCTTCCGCGGCCAAGTCAGATGCCACTGCCCCAGGTGAGCAAGAAGGTGATGCCCCTGCTGTTCCCGCGCCAACAACCGTTGCCACTGCCCCATCAGAGCCGAATCATGATGCTGCCACTTCCCAGACCGAGCCGAAAGATGATGCTGTCCCTCACGCGCCCACGACTGATGCGACTGCCCCATCCGAGCCGAATGACGATGCTGCCTCTTCCTCTCATGATCTCAATTGGTTGATTGATTATAATCACTAGTTTGATTATTTGGCGGATTATTGATACTGTTTTATTGGTTGACAGATTGATAGTACTGTTTTGTTGGTTGAATATTTCGGTGAATGGTGTTCTGTTGAATAGTTGGTGTTAGTATTGTGTCTTTTGATGAATGGTCCGGAGTTGTCTCTGGACAATCATGTTGTTCTTGTTAATTTGTTGATACTGTGTTTTGGGATGAATGGTATTTTCTATAGAACAGTCGTATTCGCCTTTAAAGAAATGATTGTTGGCATTTATTTTTACAAGGAATGGAAATTTTTTGTTCAGTAATGGTGTCTGATTGTTGGAAATTAAGTAATGGTGTTCGATGGAATCATACAATAAACATTATTACGTAGTTTTCCTTCAAACATCATTAATTGGTTCATAACAAAGTAGTTAAGAGTACCAAACTAAGTGATGTGGATAATCTTCTAACACAAATTTTGATGTTGAGCTAAGTGATGTGTATAATCTTGAAACACAACTCATATATCGAACTAAGTGATGAGGATAATCATGAAACACAAAGTAATGTGTTGAACTAAGTGAAGAGGATAATCTTGAAATACAAAGTAATGTGTTGAACTAAACTAAGTAATGATGATAATCTTGAAACACGGTTCACTATGTTGAACTAAGTGATGTGGATAATCTTGAAACACACATCAAGTAGATTACCTCAAGAGTAAGTGTTGAACTACACTTCACCCCAAGTGTAGTAGTATGCATTTATTGAATTGCCTAATGTTTGGTAGTGTTGTTACGACAATGGTTCAAAATTATAAAAAGAAAACCAATACTGAAAATTCGCAACAATAAGCTACTACAACTCCCTTAACATCCTGAAAGTATAACGGTATGCATTATGAATGTCAATGTTATAAATCAGGGAAGAAAATGGTACTCCGTTTGAACAAGGAATGGTGTTCTCCCTAAACAGAAATTGTACTATAATTGATTCGAAGAGTTTACCTCATAAAATAGCAATTTGGAACGAAAACAGTTCAAAATTTCATCTTAATGTGACCCAACGTTGATGCCTAATGTTTTCAATGATAATAGCCATGTAGTGGAATCAATTCAAGAAAGATGTCATGTGTGAGTGAGTAAGAATCTGTAATGTGACCCTTTCATTCACATAGCTAGTACCCATCCATTCACAACATCAATACAATAAACATTATTACTTTGTTTTCCATGAGTGATGCAATATTTTTGAAATACAATTTGATGTGTTGACTTATAACCGCATGTGTTGAACAATAACTTCATTATATTTTAATTTTTAATGTGTTGAACCATAACCATATTTTCCCACTCTAGAAGTATTATGTGTCCATTATATTAGTGTTTTCTTTTCCAGTTGACTTGTATTTTTTTTAAAATCCTGTATAAAGTGTAATGTGTAAATATGATGTGCACATCTTTTGTTCGTGAAATACGTCATCCGAAACTGATCATTTTATTGCATTCAGAATGGTATCATATGTTGAAACAATCCTCATACAGGATAGATTCAAGTACTGAAACCATGCAAACCACAAACCAATACACCAAGTCAATAAAACTATGCAGCAACATCAAAATATCATTTCGCAGCAAAAATAACACCGGTCTTGGCTTAAAGAAATAACGCAGCTGAATCACTCGGCATATCTGTGTGCTTCCTTACAGGTGCGATTGTTATGACCTGGTTTTGTGCACAGGCGACAGTTGTTCTTGCCCGATTGAACCTGCGATGAGATTCGCCGTTTCCTTCTTCGGCCAGGCTGCACCTGAACATCCGGTGGGAGTATAAAGTCATCATCATTCTTATTCTACTTTTTTTTTTGTTATGAACGAAGTCATATCCACGCCGAATATCTATACAATGATTTACCAGCACCTTCTGGAAATGATCCTGATTCTTAAACCTTTGTCCTATTCCCTTTATTGCATTGGCCCATATAACCCTCTGATCCTCCTAGTCATCGGTATCTTCGTCATCCAAGTCATCCTGTGGCACCGTTTGTTCCCTGAAGTACAAGTTACTTGAACGTCAGAAACTAGTTACATTCAGTAACAATACCAGTTATGTGCACGTTTAATGACTTTCGTTTGTGTAAGCGTATACCATTGTGTATAGAAAATATCAATGCACAGAAACACTTTCATATTTCAAGAATCATGGTCATTGATACGCAGATTGCCAGATACTACATAAATATATAGCTATGATCATAACCACGCATCATCTACATAATAAAACCATTCATGCGCTCTCATTTAGCTAAATATTTAAAAAGTGAGCAGCTCAATGCAATTTCAGATAATCCTTACATGATCGTGCTTCTTACTTCCCGGTCCATCACTGTCCTCTTCCCAAACGCCAGTCCCTTTGCCCGGTTCAAGGTCGACATTCTTCTCAGATCGTCATCGTTCATTATCTCTATTGTGTAACCCCCGTCGGTTTCATCGTAATGGATCGTGTGTGTAGCTGAACATACACTACCCCAATTTCTCCGTCACCTTTCCATACACATCCGAAAGGGCATCGCCATCCCTTATACGCACGAGATGGACTTGGGCATTGTAGTGGCAGAATAACATGACCTCTTGCCCAACTCCTTGCTCCCAACTGCTTTCCATCTTCCTCACCATCCCGTCCGAAAACCCTGTAGAAAACCCTAAATAATAGCCTCTCAAAACCCTAAGGTTCTTCCAACCCTAAACCCTCTTACAACCTTCTCCTTCCACCCACCAAGAATGCGAATCTACTCCCCCACCGCTTGCCCCCCGCTATGCGTGCTTTTGGCCTCTCAAGGAGCTTCCTCAATAAGCTTCCTCAACAAGCTTCACTTTCCGGAATCACAGAAATAAACGCCAGCTACCGCTTCCTGCCCTCTTCTGCCCTAAAATGATGAAAATGGAGGTCGCCACTGCCCTAAACACCCTTGCGTCCGCTGTTGCTTCGCCGCCAAGTTGTGGAGATGCTCATTAATGGCATTCGAATTTGTCGAATGAGAGGAAGAAGAAGCTACGTTTTGTTTTTGAACAGAAGCTACGTTTTGTTTTTGAACCCACCAGACCTCAAAATCCTTTTTGTCTCATTTAAAGCCATCACATCAATTGGTCAGAAAAAGGACAAAAGGTAAGGGCTTCCAGGTAATTTCACATTATATTTTGATTATTGAATTAAAAATAAAGGGGAGGTCTTGAAGAGGGAAGTATTTGGTATATTGGTATAATCAGGGGTGTTAACGAGCCGAATGAGACCGAACACTGGTGAGCTCGGCTTGAGCTCGTAAGAATTCGAGCCGAGCTTTGACCGAGCCGAGCATTGACCGAGCTACATCGAGCTGAGCGTTGACCGAGCTTTGACGAAATCGAGCCGAGCTCGAACAGTCTCATTTTTCATTTTCACAATTTATAAAAAAAAATATATTTAATATATATTGCATATAAATTATGTATATTTTATTTAATCTATATATTTAAATAATTTTAAAAATATATTTATAATTTAAAAATTATTCCATCTATCCCAATAAATTATGTCATATTTGATCCAGACACACTTTAACTTTTAATGTTTTATATAACCTCTATATTTGCTAATAAATATATATGTATAAAAATAAATATATTTACTAATAAATAAATACTTCTTTCATTTCACACTCCTTTAAAAGGAGATGCATTAATTGTATAGGGTAGACATGTCGGAAAAATAGTCATAGACTCTAAATTTATTTTATTTATTTTAAAGACTAAACAAATATAGTATTAGTACAATACATTTCAAAAGACATGTATTGTATGAGATTTGTATTATAAGTTAATAGAACACGAGACTATTCGCGAGCTTTTCGAGCCGAACTCAAAGGTGTTCGGCTTGGTTTGTAAATTATTCGAGTCGAACTCGAACTCGAGTCGAGCTTATTCGAGTCGAATTTTGACCGAACTTTGACCGAACCGAGCTCGAACTGTTCGCGAACTACCCTGGCTCATTAACACCCCTAGGTATAATACAGAATGTATTTGGTATGCTGGCTCTATATTGGTATGTATTTGGACTGCTGGTCTTTTTTAATAATTTTCCCATATATAAATAATAAAAACTTATTTTAATAACTTAAATTTTAATCTAGACTTTAAGCTGTACACTTTATCTTCACCCAACTTCATGTTTTTCAAACTCCAATATATGAAATCTGATACTAATTAACCACGCTATTACTCAAAATTATCGCAATTTAAAACTCTCTTCTTCATTAATTCCAAACTTCAAATTCTAATTATTTTCCAAACATATCATTCCTATCGCATGCTTTTTTATTTAGACGTTTTTTTTGTAAAGTGTGCAGCTAAAGATTCGAGAGTAATTTTAGAAACTAACGTTTTTTTAGTTATAGAATTAGGAACCCTATAGTTAAGGACAAAGGCATAACCTTTTTTTCCCTGACAAATATTTTTTAAAATATTGGTTTTGATTAAAAATTTTAGGTTTATTTATCTTTTCTCTAACATGGGTTTTGTGTCTGTTGTGGTTATATGTTTGTAGGGGTGAGAATAGACCAGATCAGGCCTAGGGCTACCTTAGTTTTGTAAGGCCTAAGTCTGACATATTATCAATTGTAGGTTTAGTTTATAGGTCTAAGCCTCATATTTTCAATTAAATAAGCTAGACTTTTTAAGTTTTTTTTTTGTAGCCTATTTAGGCTCATCATTTTTTTAAAAAGAAATATATTTGAATATTAAATAAATAATAAATAATAATATTAAAAAATTATTAAAAATTATACAAAAACTTAAACAGGCCTGCCTAATAGACTAAAGGCTTTTTATATGTTAGGCATGGCCTAGGCCCTTATTGGGTAGCTTGGTGCCCTGGCCTATTCCCACCCCTATATGTTTGCGAGTTGCGACTCAGCAGTAAATTTGGATTTATTCACTTGAATATTTTATTATAAATTAAAATGATTGCTTTTATTAAATAATGAATTTCATACATCCGCAATGATCGTTGGGAGAAGTTAGGGTGCAACTATGGGATTTGACATGATGTACTGCGGCTTTTTCCAACCGTTGATTAGCTTTTTAAATCAACGGTTGAGATGAACTTGAAAGGTAAAAAGGTAATTATGTCATATTATTCCAAAATATATTTTAATACATTTCAGCGACAAGGTATATAATTTTCAGCGATTTTGTTGATTAATATATTGTTTTCAGCGACATGCATATTGTTTTCAGCGCGTCTTCCGTGTATTTTCCGCAATGGAGTATAGTATATTTCAGCGACGTATTATAGTATATTTCAGCGATAAACTATAATATTTTTCAACGACTTGATATTGTGCATTTCGGCGACTTCGTAAAAGTTGAAACCCTAATTCTTTGGTTTAATATATTTCACCGATACACTATAGTATATTTCAGCGACGCACTATAGTATATTTCAGCGACAAGCTGTGTGCATTTCAGCGACATACATAGTGTTCTTCAGCGATGACATATGCATTTTTCAGCGACTTGACATTAAAAAAAAATTGGACAATTTTACCCTTTTACATTTTGGACCGTTGGATCTTAAACGAACGGTTGGGATTGGTGCCATGATGTGCTGCGGTTTTTGGTGATTGCACCATAACCAATCCCATGATCTTTAGTTTCACTACTTGAATCTCTTATTAATTGATATATTTAAATATCTTTTGATGTTAAATCGGCTTAATCCTACATTTCCCCCGAAAAATATCTTTTGACGTTCTCTTCATATGATTTATGTGCATTTTTGTTGAATTTAGTTACTTATATACCATTGTGTAGTTGTTATCTTTGATGCTTCTAAACTTTTGCCTTACTTTTGTTGCTCTGACAGGTCACTGTAAATAAATTTAAAAGGTTTTCTAATGATTGTCGTGTCAATAGTTGTATAGAGCATGCAATTGGAATTATGGAAAATGAGAAGATTACTGAAAATATTTTTAAGAATATTGCAAGCATTTCCTAACCGGAAATGTTAGGAAGTAATATTTCCATCGCTCTTTTGATGAGTCTAACTAAATTACTCATTCATTAAAGTTCCAGTAAATCTTCTGTCTGTGCCATGAGAGATTTTGACTTTTTTTTTAAAAAAAAAATTATTATAAAACTGATAAATTATTGATTTTATTATATAAAAAAATAGGCCGTGTGCGGCGGTTAAAATATACTAGTACAAAGAAAATGCTAACTAAAAAACATTTTTTTTTTTTTATACAAAGTTCAACTATGAAAAGTGCGGTTAAACTGTCGAGTCCGAATCCAGCGGGAAAGTCAATCAACGACTTTATTATATATTTAACCCTATTAATAAAATAATCATTTAAATTAATCAATGTTTAAGAAATAGAATACTTAGTACATAATTAGCTAGCAAATACGAGTACATGTAAAAAAAAACTTATTAATGACATTGTCATTTATCGATGCAGTGCATTCAGAATTTCAGATGTATATTCGACGATTGTTAATTATCGGGCTTATTGAATTTTGGGATCAATTTCTTCTTCCTTCTGCTCCTCTTCTCCAGGAAATGAGATTGAGAGGCTCTTTCGAGACATTTAGGAAGGAAAATAAGGTGGCTGGTGGCCTTGCAGAGGGTTTATTACTTCATGTTTATACTTTAACAATATAAGGCATGAATTGAACGAATGCTTTATACTACAATTCTTCATCAATGCAAAATCATATGTGAATATTAACAATGCTTTATACTATACATACATAGAATTTCAACAATAGAATTTGTGTTATTCAATAACAGCGAGTATGTGAAAGCAAGTGTGTGGATTATCCTTTGGATTCTCGACTTTATATATACATGCATGATGTTTATTAGTTTAGTAGTATATATTGAATATTTTTGGCGTTAAAAGTTTATTATATTGAAGTATCTTTATTATAAATATATGTAATGTTTATATGTAGTATTTTTATTAGACAAATACTCTCCTAGGTGAAGAGACATTTTGATGCATTTTGTGTCAACTCCATAATTATTAATCATGTATCCGCGTGATTAATTTTAGAAGGTAATTAATAAAATAGGCCATGAGAAGGCACCTATTTCAGTTTTGGGCCACTAAAATTTTATTTTTGATTTTAGGCCATTACAAACTAGCTTTGACCAGATCTAGGGTTATTTAGACCTTTTCAAATTACCATTGACCCTACCAACTTTTGATTTATTATACTTTCACCCCAAGACTTGACTTTCCAACTTTAGTCTTATTCCCCTTTTACCCAACATTAGATTTTTCATTTAAATTAGTCCAATGACAGCCCATCATGCTTCTGATAATTAAATTAAGCACTAAATTTCATACCTTGGGTTCGACTGCCTTGCTGCCGGGTTTCCTGAGCTCCGGGATTTTGCGGACTTCCTCCAACCACGCAGCCGCGACTGATGGTTCACCGATTCTTGGCTCCTTCAGCAACAAACAACACAGTCCTATTTCGTTTCCTACCTTAGGACGTAACAAGGTATGGATAAAGGTTTTTTTAACTAACTTATCGGAATATTTGGTATACTGAAAGCCTGGATTTTATTGAAGAAATATTAAAAAGATTACAGAAATATTTTCTCCTAATGGAGAAGACGAACACTTAACTCGTCATATATGAGGATGCTTGACTCTGGGGGACTGACCCCATATGAAAAACAAATACAGAAAGGAAGTTTTGCAGAAAGGAAATACAACTTATTATTTTGAAGAGTTGGGAGGATTTCTGATGCCTTCCATCTGCTTCAATCTCCTCTATTTATAGGCGTTCGCGGACTTCAATCACGGACTCCAAACAAACTCTAATTTCTTGTGACGAACACAGTGACGTCACTTGCTTTGGATTCCAGCCTATATTATTATTCTGCCGGAATTTTTGCTAGTGGGCTCCTTTGTCAACTCGTCACATGCCCTTGCCAACTACCCCTCTCTACTTTGTCGGCCATTATTGTAGGGTCTTTGCCGACACCTCTTTTTCTCTTACATCCAGCTGTTTTCACTTGGACTTGTGAAAGTTTTTTGGACGTTTCTTCCCTCTATCTTGTCCAGATTCGGCTTTCTTTTGGGTTACCCGAATCTTTGTACCGAATAGGGGTTTTTCCTGTTCCACGCAATATGGGCATATGTGATTATCCCATTGCCCAACATGCATCATGTTGCATGCCTTTCTTCTGGTAGACTCAGTTGCTGGCAACTTATTTTCCTAGATAAGTAACCTTCTATTTTCAAAAGAGGTTTCCGCAAACTCCGTGCTTTTCCCTGTTAAAGAATTAACCAGAAACGATCCATTTAAATTATTGGAAAAGATTTTAAATGGATATTTGACCTTTTCCATCTCTGTGAGACAGACCCAAAATCCTCATGCTCATCTGGTGGAGATCTCATCTTCATTGATGGAAGATACCAATGGTGCCTTGTCATCAATGGACTTGACTCTGTTGAAAGCTATCATATCAGGCCTTTGTAACTTAATAATAAAATGAAAGACCGGGTATGAACCTGTTCCAATGATTTCTGGTGCTGCTGAGATAAACTTGAGCTCGAGAATATCTCGTCTTTGAAGGTGCGGGTTGTTCTACCATGATTCATGTACCGCACTACTTATCCATTCCGGAAGTTTTTCTATCTCCGGGAACCCTGGTGATGTAGTATGAACAAATGCTAATGATCCAAAATCATACCACTTTCGAACCTCTTCTGGCTTTGATCCCTCGAGCATCCAGACCCTGTTGTATCTTCCGGATGTTTCGATCACCGTCTTGCTGGGGTTAATTCCCTTTTTGGAAACCAGTTGTTCCCATTTTCCTTGGTAGTCCAGCCAGGCTGTAGAAATGACCTTCTCTACTGAATTAACCTTAGAGGTGCATGTCATTGGCCTAAGGTTAATTTCTTCCTCTTTTACCCCAGAGGCAATGGGTTGACTTGAACTTTCGGAAATGTGACTTTCCTCTTGCTCAACATTTTTGTCGGTATCCGACAATGGTTCCTTTGAAGCAGTGCTTGAATCTGCTTCTTCATATGTGACCACATTATCTTTTTGGCACATTTCTCTTTGTTTACCAGGGATGCTGACGCTTTCCTGATTGGCTCTAATACTGTTTCCCATAGCGTTGTCATTGCTATATGGGAGGTTCGTATGTTGTTGCGGACCATGTCCACATCGCTCTGTTGTATTTGGCCAGCTGCTCGTGCATTGATCTCGAGCTGTCCAAAATGCTTTGATAGCTCCTCTAGGTTTTCTCTGAGGTGCCTGAATCTCGTTATGATGGAATCTGCTTCAAATGCTTCCATCTCTCTTAAAGAAATCTGCAAGAACATTTTCATGAGATTTTATAACATCAATATCATAAGTATAGTATTGACATTCAGCTTGCCATCTGATAATACATGCTTTTTCAATTTTTGATTCAAGTTTATTTTTTAGAAAAGCTCTAACATTAGTATTATCAACCTTTAAAATAAATTGCTTTGCAAGTAAGAATAAAGGCCATTTTTTAAATGTTTTCTATACTGCAAAGAATTCATTTTCATTAATGTGCCAAAGTTTGGCGTGTTGTTCAGTGAACAACCCTCCTGTGTATCTACAGGGTTCTTGACCCGTAGTAGTTTTTCTCATGAGCACTCCCGCCCATCGAAAGTCATTGGCGTCCTTATAGACTACCAGCTCATCCTCATCTTGAGGTATCGCGAGTTTCGGCAAGCTATTACAAACTTGCTTTAGTTCGCGAATTCTCTTTTGCAAGGTCTTTTATAAACATACCTGCAAAATTTACATCTCCCAAGAAACTCTGAAGTTGTTTCTTGTCTTTTAATATGTCAAGAAAATTGCAGATTTTCTCCACAATGTGTTCCTGTAACTCTATCTCTGCTTCATCAATTTGAACTCCTAAGAATTCAATTTTGTTAGCAGCGATAGTAGCCTTTTTCTCAGAGAGAACAAGACCTTCCCTGTGACATGCATCTGAAAATATTTCAAGGTGTTTAATATGCTCTTTAATATTTCGGGATGCAATTAGAATGTCATCTATGTAGACAAACATAAACTCTAGATAATCTTTAAATAGATTATCCATCTTTCTTTGGAATATTTGAGGGGCATTAGAAAGCACCATTGGCATGACATTCCAAATATATTGCCCTTGTGGGGTGGAGAATGCTGTGAATTTCTTCGACTCATTCTCCATCTTAATCTGATAGAAACCAGATTTGCAATCAAATTTAGAAAACACTTTAGCACCTTTGATGCAATCAATCAAGTGTTCTCTACTCGGAATGTAATAACCATCAAACTGTATTATTTTATTGATACCTTGATAGTTTATTACCAACATGGGTTTACCTCTTTTTATTTCACCGTGGTTTCTTACCAAGAATCCATGGCTACTATAAGCAGAGACTCCCGGCTCGATGAGTTTAAGATCGATATGCTCCTTGATAATTTTCTTCATATCTTTCTTATCCTGCATATTTATTAAGATGAGTTTGTATCGAACATACTCATATTTATATTGTTCTTTTACCTGTAGAGTAGCTTCGATCTTGTTTTAATCCCACCATGCCAGAGGATCCTCGTTAAAGTTTCTCTGGATAAGTCTTTTGATATTTTCGAGGGACAATTTAGTTTCCCCATCAATGTCTAATGAAGTTATATTTAATGACTTCATTTCCTGCATTGCTTCTTTGAGGTTTATAATTTCCTCAATAGAAGCTTCATCGAATCCCTGCTGTCTAAAAGACAACAAAGCCTTACCAAACATTCTTTTATCCTGCATTTTTGGATGGGTTAGTTTGGCATCATCACCACGTTTGCTGCGAAATGATATAGGTATTAATCTGTTGAATGCCTTCTCTCTGCGCAATACATGTATCTCATTTCCACAACTTGTGGTAAATATTAACAAATCTTTTGTTATCTTGAACATATTTTGTAAAGGATTGTATGAAATTATTTCCTAACAAAATATCCGCTTCTGTATCATGAAAGTAAATAGGAGGCGTTTTTACCTTATACCAAGGTGTACCAAATGCTCCTCCAATCATGATATTGGCCTGTCGAATACCCTTATTTTGTACTAGAATTTTTTGGGAAAAATCCCTTCCTGCAATAATGGGTAATGATTCCATAGCTTCGCTAGGGAAAACTCCTGGTTTTGCCGTGCAAATACCTGATCCTGAATCAATATAAGCTGAAAATATTCTGACTTATATTGTTCATATATTATCCCTACTGAGATATAAATGGAAAATGGACTTGTCATTTAATTCTGATGGTGTGACCTTTCAGATTAACTTCTATACCATTATCCTTTCTTACCCATGGTTTATGATTTTCGAGAAAACTTAATCCCAAAATCATAACCCTATTGTCTTTTCCAGCGGTAAGACTCTGATCTCGTGTCCTGCAATTTCAATTGTTCCTTCACAGGTCCCAATTGATGGCTGCTGCAAGTAGTATAAATCATCACATTGGAAACATTTAATCTTTTCATTGATGTCAAATATTACCCGTATTTCTTTCCATCCTTCAGGGCATTTAATCTTTATATTATCTACCCCAATGGATTGTGGAGTTAAATCTTTGATGAACTCCTTTCCTTTATATACCATAATTCTGTCTTCTGAAAAAGACATACGGCTCGCATACTCAATTCTAGCACTCGTTGATCTGTCTAGAATTGGATGATCTCTTATGTGTATGTCTACTCCTCCTAACCTTGGAATCTGGGTAGGATTTGGAGTCATGACTTTAGCAAATTCCTTGAAAATTCTAGGAATTTCTATATATTCTTTCCTGAGAAAGAAGTCAGAATGATGACTATTGGAAAGTGCATAAGAGATTCTATAAGTTATAGAATATGGCATGTTCCCTTCTTTCATTAGATCTTTTCTTTTGAAATCCTGATGAAGGGTTAGAACTCTGCTAAAATCTTGGTCAGCTAAGTTATAGGAAATTCTGGGATGTATGTCAAACATTAACTTCCCAGCATATAAATTTCATACCATAGTCCCAAGAAGACCATCTCTAAGGTTATTGATTCTTCTATCAGTGACTGATAGATGTAATTCAGAATCAATGCCTTCTTTGAATGTTGCCTTGATTACTACTCCGATGACTCCTATGTGGATCTATTTCATAGTAATGGCAATTTCCTCCTTCATTCTGCTTAATTCCTCAAGAATTTCTTCTTGAGGAATTAATTGCATATCCATAACATTACAAGTAAGTTCCATAGGAATTGCAAACTCACCTGCACTTACTTGTAGATGATATTATATCTTCTCTGGTTGAGTTCCATCTGGTTAAGAACTCGTCCAACCCCGCCAATTCTGAATCCGTCATATGGGCTGAGGTCGGAATCTTATCGCATAATTCTTTTCATGGTTCGATTCGAGATCGTCATCCTTGAAAAGAATCCAGACAGGTTTTCAGTGGTCTGAATCATGTCCTCTTCAGTCAGACTCGGTTGAAGATCCATCTGAATATGAGTCCGAGTCACTTCTTAATTCTTCCTCGTAGATGCTTTCATCCGAGGGGATATCCTCAAACTGATAGACTGGTACCAGCTTTCCATGGTAGACCGCTTCCACGATATCCTCCGTGGTTTCGTACATTCGTATCTCACGATTCTGAGGGCAATCGGGTGAGATATGACCTCTGGCTTCACACTTCCAACAGTTCCAGTCCTTGAAACTTTCATTAGCTCGGGTATGGCTCGTCTGAACGTTCTTTCTAACGTTGTTCTTCCCGTGCTCCTTGCTACTGAACTCGTTGAACTTTGGGATGAACCCTTCGTCGTTCCCGTTCTTTGTCCAGTTTTGTATGTTCTGGCTTTACTCTTGGACCACCATGCTCTTCTTCTTCGGAATGGAGGTCTTCTGAAACTCTTACTATATGAGCCTCGACTCTTCTTCTTTCTTCTCTTTTCTTCTGATTCTCCTATAATTATTGGAAAATCGTTATTTTCACAGCAAAGAGGGGTTATTTTTATTTTACCTCTTAGTCTCTTGATGTTCTTTTGGGCTGCTGCCTGTTGACACCATTCTCTAAGCTTATCATTTAAGAAGGACATTTTCGGGCTATTGAGTCCACTGTACCAGGGGGTACTGTGTACGATTGGATCAACATCTCTCTCCATGGATTGCAGATCTTTGCAAAGAACATTGGACATGCTACTTCAGCTGTCATCTTACTCCAAAAATAGTATTTACGAAACCAGTAGATATATTCGTCTACTGCACAAATACTTCTTAACTCCATACCCAATAGTGCTTGGGTATAGACCTTGGTTTTTTCGGTTCCCTGTTCTTCAAAATGACCATCTCCTACAAAATGGGTTTTGAATAAGAGGCCAAATCTTTCGCAGATTATGCTTTTGGATTCTCCTTCGAGTATTTGCTCTTTTAAGGCCGCTGTGGAGTTTTTCCAGCCCAGCTTTGCCGATCCTTCGAGACTTAGCTCTATTAATCTGACAAAGTTTTCTTTATCGATATCTAGGGTGGTTGCTACAATCTTCATTGAAGCTAACCATTCGTCGATCAGATCTTCGATGTTTCGGAAGTTGATAACGTCGAGGTTCAGTGTTATGCCATATGGATTTAATGGTTGTAACATCGTCTTGGCCCACGGCGTGGATTCTGGTACTCTACTTGGGTTCCGTCCTGGGTTTCGTCTTGCATTGAGATGCACCTCTAGATACCTGTTCATGTGGAAGTCTGTACTTTCCCTCATTGGGACACCAGGCGGTCTATCGTGGGTCACGTTGGATCCTGATTCTTCCGCATAACCCAATTGAAGAACTTCATTGGGTTTTACATTAACCAGATCCATAATCCCGAGTTGGGAAAATGATTTTTGCTAATTCTTGTAGATCTGACAGATCTGCCTTGGAAACACTCATTCGACTATTTTCAGGAGATCGATCATAAGCTCTTCTTGTGATTTCTGATTTGGAACCATAGCTGCTTTACCCTTTTGATGTAAAGCTTGTACGGGTCCGAGTGCATCTCTAATATTGGCTTGGTTGTTCTTGGAAGATCCAGGAATATCCTTCTGCCTTTTCTTGATGTCCAAAATATCAAATTTCAGATTTAAAATTCTTTCTTTAGGTCTTGAAATAATTTCAAGATCTCCTCTGTTGATTGATTCAAGTTATCTATTTTTCCAGGTAAACCCAGTTACCATAATCTTGAATCGTCTTTTGGATTTCTCTTAAGTCTTGCGAGAACTTAGAGCTATCCGGATCAATTTCTTTCCAGTCAGTTCCTCTCATTTTCATGAAAGAAATTTCCTTTAATAAAATCTTGTTTTATGGACAAGTTCAAGAATTTCCTTTGGAAATTTCTATTTTTTATTTCCAAAATTTGGAAATAACTCGTTGGTTTCAAATTAATTGAATTCATTTAATAATTAAATCTTCTCCATTAAGAAATTAAATATTGTAAATAATATAATTAATATGTTCTTCAATAAAATCTAGGCTCTGATACCAATTTTCAAGCGCTTTGAGTGTCATTTATACAATGAAAATTTAAGTATATTGTAAGAGGACTAAGATGTCTAAAGTCAAACTATTTGGGGTTCAAAGGAACGAAAAGAAAAGTTGTTAAGTTCAGTTGACTTTTCAACTAAGTCCTTATGGTCTAAATTCCTTCTAGTTATGTTTCTGATGGCCTATTTTCATAAATCAAGTTATGGTGGCCTAAAATTGGAAATGACTCCTTCTAGTGCCTTTTTTAAACATTACCCCTAATTTTATTTAAGTTCTGCAATTTCACTTCCATGTTGCCTTTTATTTATACTAGATTTTTTCGCCCGCTGCGCACGTGCGTTAAACTAATATGACGATATAAAATATGAAATATAGTTTTTTTATTACATAAGATTCATAGCCTTTTGAAATAATATAGTTTTTGAACTAATATAGTTTTTTTAAACTAATATGACGATATAAAATATGAAATATAGTTTTTTTTTATTACATAAGATTCATAGCCTTTTGCTTAAATAATTTTTGAATGCGTGTAAAAGGAAAACCTATAATCATGTGGACATAATATAAAATAAATTATTTTTACTGATAGAAAACTAAATATATGGGGTTTGCTTTCATATCTAAAATTATGAGAGCAAGTGGAAAATAAATACCTTTTAACTATTCAAAATTAGAAGAAAAAAAAAATATTTTTGCATTATTAAGGTTGTCCGGTATTTTATGTAGAATGAGTTATTGTATTAAAGTGCAGTAAATAGTTTTTTTTTAGGAGCCATTGAAGGCCTGGAAAGGGGTGGTGTGGGCTCATGTCACACAATTACAAAGGGGAAATAAAGGGAGGGATAGGGGGCCGGTGGGGAATCGAACCTCCAACCTTCCGTTGGAAGTTAGGGGACTTAACCACTTGGGCTAAGTCCCCATCCCCCCACTTAACCACTCGGACTTAACCACTTGGAAGTGCAGTAAATAGTTGATGTGATGTTTGTTCGAAGGAGTAAAAATTTTCTAAATAAGGAAATGTGACAATTGTAGTGGGACGGGCCAAAATAGAAATGAGACATTTGAAATGGGACGGAGGGAGTATTATTTTACTCCCTAATATGTTGTACATTTTGACTATTATCCCTAAAGTTTTTAATTATTTATACTTTTTTATTATCTTTTTATCATTTAAAATTTATATTTTGTTAGTAATGTATTTCAAATTTTTATTGTGATTAGTTTTTATGGACTTATCTTTAATTTTATAAAATAAATTTTAATTATAATTACGCTTTGATTATCTGTTAATTTTTAAAATAGTATTTTAGTCCATAACATTTTATCCAATTTTTTCTTTTCCATGTTGATTATGAAAAAAGTTTGGTAGTTAATATTTTTGTTTAATTTAATTAAAATTTTATTATTTTTAAATTTATTATTATTATAAGCCCTAAAATTAAATTTATACTCCGATCTAAATTTTTTAGGGGTATATTTTTTGAACGCATTTTTTATCATTATAAACTATTTTTCTATCTGGATAATTATATTTATTGTTTGAGAAATTCTAATGAAATAAAAATTAAAAAAATAAAAAATCTGAAAAACAATGAAAATAAAATAAAAAGTTCAAATAAAGTAAAATAAGAATCTAAATATAATTAATAATGAAATTACTTTCTAAAATAAAAAATATTACAATAAATATAATTTGATTTATCATTCATTCGATGTTATTTTATTTTATTAAATAGTATAATTAATCTAATTTTAATAGTTAATTATATTTTTTATATTTAAGTTAAAAGGAAAATTAATTACTAAATACATTGTTTTCAAGTTTTTGTGCTAATACGAAACGTTCAAACGTAGATGGGTGGAATGAGATTCTTTTCAAAATCTTAGGACCAAAATGCGATATTTTTAGAATTGATGAGGTCGGATTTGATATTTTGAAAGGTAGAAGGGTAGAATTTTTAAACTAAATAAAGTTTAGGTGTATTTTTTTGTCAAAAAAATAAGGGCATAAATGACCAAACTTGATAAGTTTAGGGTTATATTTTGGGAATAGTTCAAATAATAATTAATTAGTACAATTTATTTATGTTTAACTGTTTACTTTATGCTATTTTTTGTGAAAATAAAATGGTAAATGATGTTTGATTAAATTCACATGTTTTGTATCATATTTGAACATGTAACATGATCACCTAAATATTAGAGTTTTTTTGGGTAAAAATATTGCTACAACTCAAACTATTAATTATTACCATAAATCTTTAAATATTATTTATACTAAAATACTTCTAATATTCTTTTACAGTATAAATTATTTATAAAGAAATTGTATAATAATGTACTCCGAATTTCATATACATTTTTATTTTATATTGAAATAGATAAGGATTATTGGATAAATATATATATTTTTATTTTATATTGAAATAAAAAAGATTACTGGATTAAGGATATTATATCGAATATTTAAACTATGATGTGTTTTAGTCTTTTTTTCCTTTTCTTTCTTTTCTTCTTTAAAAAGAACAAAAAATTATGTAGAATTGTTTAGAATAATATAAAAATTTCACGTGATTAGTCATTTTATATTAATCAATAATTTTAGGGTCAATTTATTGTCTACAATATATTTTTGATGAAATATTTTTATTTAAAATATGGTTATTATATTTCTTCTATTGATATAGGATTATATATATTTTTTAAATATTATGTATTATGTATACAATCAAATAATATAATGTATTATATAGTTGTAATCTTATATCTTTTTAAAATATATGAAGATTTTCTCAAGATTTTTTTATATTAATAGATAGATTTATTTTCTAAATATATATATATATTGATGATGTGTCTGGTGACATGGCATTACTCAGCGATTACTCAGCAGCTTATGTGTTTTAATAAGGACCGTTGATCTAAAAAATTGCATATAATGACTGATTAACCCCTTAAAATTAGTCAGGATGAATTAAATTTAATAAGGACAAAAGAGTCTGCACATGCCAAAAAGTATTCAGAATTTATTATATAGATATATTTTTTCTTTTTCTTGGCCGTGGCCTAATTAATGCCCACATTGTACACAATTTTTTATTTTTTATTTTTTATTTCTTTTTTAAGTTTTTCTTGAAATCTTGATTCATGCAAAATGTGGCGTTCCAATCCATTTTCCAAAATTTCAATCTTTCAAAAGTTGTCAAAATTTATTATGTATATACATAAACTTTTCTACAAGAAAACCATCGTGTATTTTATATTAATACAAATATAAAATACAAATTTCATCCACATACATGATATATTTATAATTGATTGAGACATAAGAAAAAGTGGTCTTATTCAGGACAAATAATATAGTGTCAGCAAGGCATAATGGGTGGATTAAATTGCTAGTATTTTATTGCAATAATTATATTTGTAGGTAATGCCGAACTTTTGGTTGACCAATATTAGGCTATTTAGCCAACCTTATCTGTCTTTCAGCATTCCACATTCTCCCATTTTAAGCCACATTTTTTCTTCTTTTTCTTTTTTTCCTTTTTGTCTACAAACAGGACGTCCTCTTATCCACTATGCTGTCTGAGGTAATCCCTTTTTCCACACTTCAAAAATAATAATAATAAATAAATAAAAACTTACTTCAAAAATAATTTAATATTTCTGAGGGGGGTGGGCCATTTAATTTTTCACTTAGTTAATATAGGTAAAAATATTCTCAAAGCTATTGAATTGCAATAATAAAATATACAATTTGATGTACCAATTTGTGAGTTGTTCCACTGACAAATACTACTATTTGGTTGTTTCTTTACTCAATGATCGAAGATTTTGATTAGGAAAGACTACAGATGTAGCAATGATATTATGCCGATTTCTTTCTTTCTTTCTTTCTTCTTCTTTTTTTTTTATTATTTTCTTTTCCTTGGATAATGATTTAAGGATATGTTTGGTACGGTGTATTGGGATGTATTAGGTGTATAGTATTAACATTATATACTAAAATAATACTATCCTATGTTTGTTGAGTTTTAATATATGTATAAGTATTATTTTAATGACGGGTTTGATGTATTATTTAATACCTTGTGGGAGGGTGGGTTTATGGTGTATTATTTTTTATTTATGTTTGTTTTTCTTTTTTTTTTCCTTAATTATGCATCTCATAACTATTAAACATTATGATATTATAATAATATTATTTTATATATATTATTCATTAAAAATATTAATTGTTTTAATTTAATTATTTAAATAATATTTTTAATAAATTATTTATTATTATATTAATTATTTTTAAAATATTTTTATTTTAAGTATATTATTTATTAATAAATTAGGAAAAAAATTTATTTAGTTGTTTAAAATATAATACATGGTGATGTAATACAACATCAACACCAAAAACTGTGTATAACATTAATTTAATACAATACATCATAATACAATACACCCGCATTAAATAATACAATACACCATAATACAGTACAGTGTTCCAAACGTGCCCTAAAAGAGTTAAACACGCTTTTCATACCAACAAAATATATTTCTTTCTTTGTAATCATCCTATAAGAATATCAAAGTTAAGCATGATAGCCTTCGAGTAATTCTACAATGGGTGACCTCCTGAGAAGTCTTATAGGATATGCATGATTGAGGCCAAAATACACATGAAAGAGCCCATTATTTGTGTTATTAGCATTCATTTCGAGCCGATAAGTATAGAGTAACACCCTGTCTCCGCTGTGCCAACAAATAGGGTGTTACAACTCTTACATCCAATTAAGACTAATTTATGGAGATAGATGAATTTTTTTGGCAAATATTGACACTCATATATCGACAACGTTGTGTGGGAGCCCAAGCCACAAAAATTACAAAGAGGATAAAGGGGGGATATAGGACTGGATAAGAATCGAACCCCAACAATAAGGTTGGAAGTCGGGGGACATGGCCACTAGGCCAAGTCCCCAACCCCAAATAGATGAAGTCGTATGTCCAAGATTGTAGTAGTTTTATTACGAAATAAAAATGGACATATTTAATGCTTTTGACCAGAGTGGATAGGGTGCATGTGCCTGCACCACCTACAGGCATGATGTCAGATATCATTTATGTGATGCCATAATGTTGTGTGATGTCCACGACGTGCATGTGATGGCAACGTTATGTGATGTCCAGGACTTATTATCCGATGGCATAATGTTGTGTGATATCCGCAGAGTTTATATGATGACAGAATATTGTGTGATGCCATCGACCTAGTATCTAATGGTGAAGCCCATTAATGTGATGGCATAATGCTCCTTATTACATCACAAAATAACTTGCCATTACACGAATGGCCTCCACCTATAGGTGCAGGCCATGTGATAGTGTGTACTCTATCTCTATTGCTTTCAACCTTATTTGTTTATTCAATTACTGTTAAAAGCAGAGCATTTTAAAAAATGGCCCAAATGCATCTTGTATGAAATTATAGTTGAAAAGTGACTTTATAAATGTGACAAACACATTAGAACCCATCAAACTCTTAAACGAATTGTACACTTCGACATGCATGGTTAGTATGCTAACTTACCATATTCAGTGTTTGTTGAACGTACTGGACAGTGGGCATTGGGCTAGGATGAAAAGCATTGATTGCATAATATGTTTGCATTAACAATCTTTTTGTAATAATAATTACACTTTCCTACATTATTCCTAAATTTGTGGAAAGAATGTTACGCTGCTATATTTGTAGATTTTTCTGTTAGTGTAGCCAATAACCTTCGTGATAATTGGGGAAGAAATCTTGGATTAGAGGACACCATTAGTTGAGAATGATTATCACATATATTAGTGCCATTGGCACAAGACTGATGAATTTCAGCACATAGATATATATGTTTACAACACATAGAATTTTATTTTTTTAGGCGAATGTCGTTTATTTCATTAGCTCCAAAAAGATTCAGTACAACAAGCTCAATTGCAGATACTCAATACAACTCTAACAACAATAACATAAAGACAATGATCAATCCACAAAATGCCAGTCCATACATCAACTACCGAAGCTACGCATCTTTCCAAATAAACCATCTGATGCACGGCTGGAGTAACATAACCCTCAAATCTCTAATCAGCAACGCACAACCAAGCAATTGCAGGTATTCCAGGAGCCTGTTATCACCGTCTGTGTTCGACCATTTTTTATTATACCCTCCAAAATTCCAAACCAAAGCGCATCACCTATGCAAGAGAAGAAATACACCAGGAGGAGCAGCAACATAGATACATCTAAGTGAACAGGTTAGTCTCCTCATCACAGTGCACCTACCCAACTCAAAACCATATCTCCACCTTTCTGTCCCCTGCCGCCCCTGACTTCACCCACTGATCAGCCATTGAATTCCTTTCCCTTAGAATATGTTGAAACCTGATCGCCCCAGCATGCCCCATCATCGATGCAATAGGTCCAAGCAACTCATGGAATCTCCTGGGAGTCTTCCTGAGATCTCCCATCCATGTTACAATATTCCGTGAGTCACATTCGAAAACTAACCTTGGAAATGGGAAGCCTTGATCGCGAATGAGTGCGTGCAAGTTCGATTTATAGCTATCAACTTTGTTTTTGTTGAGTCTATGAATCCAATGGAATCTGAGAGAATGAAAATAACCACCCCCATATCATCTCTTATCACCCCGCCAATCCCTGTCGTACCTGGGTTACCTAGTGAGGATACGTCCGTGTTTATTTTCCACCAACCCTTTTCTGGTCTCGCCCAACTCAATTCTCTACGTGACGCTGTAAATCTCAAGCTCCCTGCCTCGACTAACCCCTCTGGAAAATTCGACTCCAGCACACACAAGCTTATGTTGATATCACTCTTCACAGCTTTCCACCAACTATAAACCCTTCATCTAACTGCTTCCACCGCTGCTCTCTTGTTGATTTGCTGATCCCTGAATATTGATCCATTCCTCAGCTTCCAGATAATCCAAATAATGGCCAGGCCAGTAAACATCCAAACTTCCCTTCGGTTTTGTTTCCAACTACAATTCATCCACCATTCCACCAAACATTCCACCCTCCCTGGAATTGCCCACTCCATACCAAACTAAGCCAACCCTTGATACCATAATGAAATAGCAAGGTCGCATTTACAAAACAAATGGTTAATCGACTCACCTTCCTTCTCGCAGCAAGGACACAGAACGCTTGAATTTTGTAGGCATCCACGGCTCCACAGTACCTCCCTGACTGGTAAGGCGTAATTTAATAATTTCCAAGCAAGCAGCTTTACCTTCATTGGAATTTTGATTTTCCAAAGTTGTCTCCATAGCCTTTCGTTATCCCCCGTTACTCTCCCTGTGGTCCGGCACATCCATGATTTAGTTGTGAATCCCCCACTGCCCTCCAATGTCCAAACCACCCTATCCTCCACATATCGACTAAGTTTACTCCTACTTATCACCCCCATAAAATCATCCCACACCCCTATTTCCGAATCAAAGAATACCCTTCTCAATTTAATATTCCACTTCCATTCGAATCTTACCCAGAAACCATACTCTGAAATCATCCCAGACTTGTTAATAGATAAAGCATATATCCTGGGGAATGAATCCATCAACGTCTTCCCTGTCTCCACCCATATGTCTCGCCAAAATCACATAGACTCTCCATTCCCCACCTTAATCCTAAACTCCCCACCTTGTTCTCCACTCGAACCCTCCCATGCTTGACAAATGTAACCCCAAACAGACTTGCCTCTCCTTGCGGCTGGAATCAATGGTGCCTCCATCACATAATATTTCGCGTTGATCACCTCTTTCCATAATGAAATTGTCGGACCCGAATCGCCATCTCCATTTTAGTAATAATGTTGCATTAAGCCTTTGAACCTTCCAGACGTTCAGGCCATCAACTTCTTTATTCTGACAGACCACCTCCCAATTGACTGTATGCAACTTTCTTGTACCATCAACTTCATTCCAAAAAAATACCGTTTAATCTGCTCAAGTTTGTCTGCCACCGCCTAAGGGATTTTATATATGCATAGGAAGTACATTGGAAGCTGTTTAATACCGATCTAATTAAACACAGTCGTCCTGCTAGGGAAAGTAGTTTGCCCTTCCAACCGGCTAATCTTTTCTCCACTCTCTCTAACACCGGTTGCCAAATTGTTGATCCATTAATGCGACCTCCTATCGGGATACCCAAATATATCATTGGCCAACCCTCTACACCACACCCCAAAATTTCAGCAGCTTCTCTAACCAACTCTTGAGGGCAATTTATCCCAAAGAGGCAACTCTTCCCATAGTTTATCCTTAACCCTGTGGCCAATGTCAGACAACTTAAAATCCTTTTGATCATCACTATTGCAGAATCTCCCCTTCATAAAAAATTATAGTATCATCGGCATATTGTAGATGTATAATCACCGGACCACCCCTCCCGACCCTAAGCCCTTCAGCACGCCTAATGCTGAAGCTTTGATCAATAGTCTGTTCAAAATTTCAGCTATCATAAAAAATAAGTATGGGATAGTGGATCCCCTTGTCTCAGTCCTTTTTGCAACCTAAAGAACTTGGTTGGAGAGCCATTAATCAAAACAGCTGCTGAAGCCGAAGACACACATTCCTTTATCCACTTGCTCCATTTGGTCCCGAAACCCATTGCGTCTACCACCTAAAAAAGTGCTTCCCACGACACATTGTCGTAAGCTTTTGCGAAGTCAAGTTTTACCACAAAGCCCTTGCGCCCAGCCGACTGTGTAGAGTGGACCACCTCAGATGCAATAAGGACACCATCCAATATTTGTCTCCCTCAAACAAAGGTCATTTGAGAACTCCCTACCTACTTGTGTAATACACCTTTTAACCTCTTCGGCAACACCTTGGTAACAATTTTATATACACTCCCGACGAGGGAGATCGGCCTGAAATCACCGAATATCGTAGGATTATCCACCTTAGGTATCAATGATATAAAAGACTCCCTGCCTCCTTCACTAATATCCCCTCTTGCTCCAGTTTAACAAAAATGTCCATCACGTCCACCTTCAAAACCTCCCAATATTTCTTAAAAAAACCCCAAGTTAAATCCGTTCAGGCCCGGTGCCTCATTTCCATCACATTCCTAGATTGCTTCCCGCATTTCTTCCTCTCTGAACCCCTTTCTAGCCATTCTTTATCCTGAATACTCAACCTGCTCAGCCCCACTTCGTTTATTTGGAATAGTTCATCCTCCACCTTGTGAAAGCTTGCTTAAAATGTTGAAAGGCCATCTCTTTTACTTCTCTGGGATCTTCCACCGTGACGCCATCCCTACTTATTGCCCCTATAAAGCTTTTCCTACTATGTAACGCTGTGATCACATGAAAAAAACGTGTGTTTTGATCCCCCTCTCTAATCCATCTGCATCTCGATTATGGAACCAACGCCTCTCCTCCGCCAACAACAACCTCTTAAGCTCCCCCTTTTTCGCATCCAATTTTCCTTAGCCACAGCATCAAAGTCTCTTCCCTGCAAATTATCTTCAATCCCTTTGATTTCCTCCATCAATTGTTTATTCGATTCTCTAAGTTGGTCGCCCCATAACCATCCCAATTCTGGATCCTTTGTTTCAGTCGTATGAGCTTACGATGCCTCCCCCCTCCCCTGTTGAAACCACTGCCATTCTACACTTCCCCCCACTCCTCTCGAATCATTTCAGAGAAACCTTTCTCCTCCATCTAGTAATTATAAAACCTAAAAGGTTTAGGGCCCCATGATTTTTCTCCTAGCTCCAAGTATACCAGGTAGTGATCGGAAAGCACAGAGTCACCCCTACACTGCCTTAGCCCACTGTTAAGATTCAACCATCCAGGAGGAACAAGGAAACAATCAAGCCGGCTACGTGCTCTTCCCCCCCCCCCACCAAGTGAAAACACCCCCTCCATAGGAAGATCTACTAATCCTAGTTGATCTATAAAGTGTCTGAAGTCCCTCATCGATCCTAAATCCTCACTTTCACCCACCCTCTCACTCTCAATCACAACCACATTGAAATCCCCATGGAAGCACCATAATTCCCCGTTGCCGGTATTACATTTATGTACGAGCATGTCCCACAGCTCCAATCTCTCCCTTCGAGTGTTTGGCGCATGAATGGAAACTCCCCCCGGAGTTCCCGTTGGCAGGTTGGAAGACAAAAGCACACTCTTTCGACCCCCAAAGCCTGCAAACCAACCGTTCTTGAATAATTCCCATCTTCGTCTCTTGTAAGAACATCACTGTCGGCCTCAATTTCTTGCTCAGCCGCATTAAGGCCCTCCTTCCCCCCCCCCCCCCCCAATTCAGTCCCGATTACAGGTTATTAATCGCATCTACACTCTACTACACAACGACAAAACCCACTCCGAGGCCTAATTCTTTTCCAATACCTTCCGCACTCTAGCGATTGCCTCATCTTTACCCTTCTTACATAACAGTCTCAATTTGCCCGCAAGATCTAGAACTGCTTCCGCCTCTGTAAAATCAATTGCCCTTACTCCTTCACCTGTCCTCACGGTTGCGAATTGTAGCTTAGCGAAATTGTCCGACCCATCCCCAGTCTCTGTTTAACACATATGAATTATATGCTTACATTACATAAAAACATTTAACACATATGATGATTATATATTTTCTTACAAAAAAAATTCCCCATTTTTTTCTTTGAGAAGCAGAAGCCAGAGAATAAAAATTTCCCAATTTGGCAACATAGCTATATTAAAAGAGCTTTCCTAAAATTACATGAATCCATGTATTACAAAACTTGAGTAAAATATGTAATTAAATTAGTCTTATTTAAGGTAAGATCACAAAAGGAATCAATAACCCGCCACTTAAAAATAAAACAACACGAAAAAGTACAAAAGCAATATTCATCATACGCTAATTCAGCGTACAAAACGGTACCTACTACGACCCTCCACAGGACCAAACCATATCCTAACAAACCACTACAAGAAAATTTCATTTTACCGATCCCACAATAGGGTCGGTAACTAGGTTTTACGGATCGTCCAGGGGTTTACCGACCCCAATCGCGGGTCGGTAATTTGATGGTAGATAATCTGGCGTCGACCAAAGATTTTTGGGGTCGGTAAGCGAGCTCTAGGGACCTCGGGGACCCGAAGTTACCGACCCCAATATGAAATAAAATGTGCTCAGGAGAGCTCGAACCCACAATCTCAGCATCACCTAGCCACAACCCTAATCAGTTGGGCTAGCCCTTTGCACTACCAATGGGAACCTGCCACGTGTTATATATATCAATTCCTCTCCAAATGCTAAAGAGGGGATTCGAACCCAGGTGAAGTGCATTTCTCACCCGCGTGCGTGCCATCCGAATACACAACTTTTCATGTTATCATATGCAATTTGTTAAATATATATAATATTTTTATATATAAATATGTAATTAATAACTAAAAAATAATATAAAAATGATATTAATTAAATAAATAGTAGAATAATTCATTAATTAAATAAAATATAAAATAAAATTAAATGGATAAAATTAATTAAATCACTAACTAAATTTAAGAAAATAGAAATCAATATGATTAAATATTAATTAAACTAAAAACTTTATAAAAAATATTAAATTCAATAATTAAAAATTAAAAAAATAACATATGCAATATAAAATTCAATAATCAATATGAATAATTCGATCGCTAATTCGGACGGTAATAGCGACCCAATATGTTCGATCGCGAATTTTAGTCGCTAAATTGACTTTCTCTTGTAGTGATTAAATTGAAATATAAAATATAAACTAAAATTATATTAATTAAATTATAAAGAATTTATTAATTAAATAAAACATAAAATAAAATTAATTAAATTAAAAGATATTGAAATCAATGAATTAAATAAAATAATAAAATTATTCAAAAATTAAAATAAATGTAAATAATAACATAAATTTATTTTTTTTTAAATTCTATGAATTCAAAAATTAAAAATAAAATTAATAAAATAAATTATTGAATTGAGTAGTTCAATTAATAAATAAATAAATTATAAAATAAATAATTAATTAATTGGCTCAAATAAATAAATAATTGAATTATATAAATAATCAAAGAAATATTTAATAAAAATATAAAATAAATAATGGGAAAAACAATAAAAATAAAAAAAATTGAAAAAAACTACAGACCCCAATTGGGGTTGGTAATGGTACCGACCCTTGTCCAATAACGGCTAAATTTTACCGACCCCATTTTGGGGTCGGTAAATTCGACCCGGACTATGGTGGTCGGGAATTGGGGTCGGTAAATCTATTTTTTCTTGTAGTGATTTAGTATAAAGTTAGTAAGTTTAACTTTGAAGTTTTTAAGATAATAAGAAGTTCGTCTTACTAACTAACATATGAAGTTTTTAATTCCTTCCAAACCAATGTACTATAACACTATTCTATTCAAGGGTATTACATTCTTGATGTCTTAATATGTGAGTACCAAGCAACCACCTAGAAGAATTTTGCATTCTCATGTGAGGGGAATGCAATACATTAAAAGATGAGATAATTAAAATAGGCATCTATAAGGCTCTACTTTACATTTTAGGCCACTATAATCACCAATTACAAAAATAGGCCACTACAAGAGTGGTGCATTGTAAAAAATGCCAAATGACCTTGTAGTAGCCTATTTTTACAATGCAGATATAGACATGTACAAGGTCGTTTGGCTATTTTTATAATGCACCGCCTTGTAGAGTGGTCTATTTTGATAATTTATATTTATGGTGGCCTAAAATCAAAAGTAAACCATTTTATTGATTTATTTTAATATTAATCTCTTAAAAGAATGTTAAAGTTAAACATGCCGACTCTATAATGACTATGGGAATAAGCCAAGCTTTATACCTCTAGAGCACTTGATGGGATAAAAGGAGTAAAGGACCCCTAAGAAATTACTTAAAATCTACGTGATTGAGGACAAAGTACATTAAAAATTAGTTACACTAATTTGTGGAGATCAAATTTCAAATTTGGAAGATATATAAGCGTCTCCGGAGTCCTGAAAGCAGTAAAGGTGTTACAAGAATAATCAATTCCGCAACTCCTTAAAGAGTGTGGGGGTTGGAGGCTTATCCTAATGGTCAAGTCCCCGTCTCCCCACTATAGGTTGGGGGTTCGATCCCCACCCGGCTCCCTATCCATCCCCTTTATCACCCTTTGTAATTTGTGTGGTTTGAACTCCCACACACCTTTGACGACACATAAGTGTCACTGTTTACCAAAAAAAAAAAAAAAACTCCTTAAAGAGTGTGCACGTACAAACATCACATAGAACATTTCTCCTATCACATATTCATCCATGATATAGAACATATCTCTCATCACTCATGCACAGAGCATTTTTCCATTACACGGAACATAGAACATTTCTCCTATCACATATTCATCCATGATATAGAACATATCTCTCATCACTCATGCACAGAGCATTTTTCCATTACACGGAAGATCTCTCGCATCACATATATGGAGTCTACATGTACAGGTACCTGCACTCAATACCAAGCGTATGAGAGTATTCATCGACACAAGAATGGGGCACGTGCAAAAAACAAAAAAAAATTAATGTTTCACATTATTTAATACTTCGTACTATAATATTTTAGTGATTAATATATCAAATTATTTAAAATTAAATTATACAAAAATATATATTAAAAAATCTAACAAAATATCACTTCTTATATTTTAAGAAGGAAAAGCATTGCAATAACTTTTTTTTTTTTTTTTTCTGGACAAAAGCATTGCAATACTTGAAAAAATGGCTTTTATTTCTTTTTTTTGATAGGGAAAAAAATGCATGTATTACAATGTTTTTCTCATGTTAACCATTTTAAATATTCGTACTAATTAATTCATAATATTCTACCTTCAATTTTTCTTTAAATAATTTGTAAATGCTCTATTTTGCAAAACAGTTAAATTGAATTAGTTAATTTGTGAAACAATATGAGACAAAATAATTTATAAAGACTTGGTTATTCTTGGAAGATCTAGGAATATCCTTCTGTCTTTTCTTGATATCCGAAATATCAAATTTCACATTTAAAATCTCTTTCTTTAGATCTTGAAATCTTTAGATCTTGAAACAATTTCAAGATCTCCTCTATTGATTGATTCAAGTTATCTATTTTTTCAGGTAAAATTAATACCCGGTTACCATAATCTTGAATCGTCTTTTGGATTTTCTTAAGTCTTGTGAGAACTTAGAACTATCCGGATCAATTCTGTTTCCAGTTAGTTCTTCTCATTTTCATGATAGAAATTACTTTTAATAAAATCTCGTCTTATGAACAAGTTCAAGAATTTCCTCTGGAAATTTCTATTTTTTATTTCCAAAATTTGAAAATAACTCGTTGATTTCAAATTAATTGAATCATTAAATAATTAAATCTTCACAATTAAGAGATAAAATATTATAAATAATATAATTAATATGTTCTTCAATAAAACCTAGGCACTTATACCAATTTCCATGCGCTCTGGGTGTCATCTTTATAATGAAAATTTAAGTTTATTAAAAGAGGGCTAAAGTATATAAAGTAAAACTTTCCTGGGGTATGAAAGGAAAAGTTGTTATGTTCCTTTATTAATTTTAAATAGGTCATATGGCCTAAATTTTAAAAAAATTGTGTTTTTATAGCCTGTTTTCATAATTGTGACTTGTTATGACCTAAAAGCGCTATTCCTTGTTATGACACTTTTTAAACATTAACCCTAAAAATTAGTTATATTAATTTGTGGAGATCAAATTTCAAATTTGGAAGACATATAAGCGTCTCCGGACTCCGGTCCTGCAAGCAGTCAAGGTGTTACAAGAATAATCAATTCCGTTACAGTACAACTCCTTAAAAAGTGTGCATGTACAAACATCACATAGAACAGTTCTCCTATCACATATTCTTCCATGATATAGAACATATCTCTCATCATTCATGCACAAAGCATTTTTCCATCACACGGAATATCTCTCTCATCACATATATGGAGTCTACATGTGCAGGTAACTGCACTCAATACCAACCGTACGAGAGTACTCACGGACACAAGAATGGGCACGTGCAAAAAACAAAAAAGTATAATATTTTAGTGATTAATATATCAAATTATATAAAAATTAAATTATATAAAATATATATTAAAAAATCTAAAAAAAAATATCACTTCTTATATTTTAAGAAGGAAAAGATTGCAATACTTGCATTTTTTTTTAAAAAAAAAATGCGTTTATTTCTTCTTTTTTAATAGGGAAAAAAATCATGTATTACAATGTTTTTCTCATGTTAACCATTTTAAATATTCGTACTAATTAATTCATACTACTATTCTACCTTCAATTTTTCTTTAAATAACTTATAAGGGCTCTGTTTTGCAAAACAACTAAATCGAATCAGTTAATTTGCGAAATAATGTGAGACAAAATAGTTTTTTTTTTTAAAAAAAAAGTAGCAAAATAACTTAAAACAATGTCCAATAAGCTCTTTTTGAAACCACTGCAAATAGCATCATTTTGAATTTTAGTTTATTGTAGGCAAAAAATTGGTCTCAAATTGCTAAACAATTAATTTTGGCTAATTTATTAATTACTCATATAATCAGTTAACAACTGATTCTCAAACAAAACCAAAAGTCCTTTCAAAAGGAGATGTAATGTAAAATTAAATATTGAGTAGGTAATTGGTTCCATGATTCTTCAAGCTAAGTTCAAACAATGATTAGACCTAATAATAATGCATTCTTAATGGTTAAGGGTTCTAAAAGAATCATATCTCGTAAAGAATGCTTTGCTTAATAAGCATATATCTAATGATGATGAGTTTTAAATACATCAATTTAAAGGTATTTTTCATTAAAAAAGGGAGTATATATAAACTTGGATTAAATTAATGTGGGCCTCGATTTGGACCATCATATTTCGACATACACTTCCCAATAGTTATAGGCATAAAGCCCACCAAAATTCATCAGAAGTCCACGTCTACACTCTTGAAATTACCCAATATACGTCAAAAGATATTAATCTATTCAACATTTTTCTTGGAAAATAAACATTAATCAAATAATTAATTAATTTGATCAGTCAAAGCAAACATACCCCTCTGTTATATGAACAATAGTATATAATTGACGAAGCCCCTCCTACTTCTATTTAAATAGGATGCCGCGGCGTCTGAGCATCGGCCAGCTTCGTGTACTTCCGGTGGCGCCTCTCCCGCGCATATAACACCCAAAGAATCAACGAAAGCATGACCGCGATCGACACCATTACCAGACCGATATACACCCAATGGCTGTAGCGCCGTAGGTACGGACAGTGATCATCATATATGGTGGTGAATGTGTCCCGAACGAATGTGCAGTCAACCAGGTCGGCAAGGAACGGGCCGTAGTGGTTCAAGCCGAAGCTCACATTGACGGCCGTGTTCATTTGCGCAGACATGGCAGGGGTCAGACGCCCCACCGTCGTGCAAATGTTGTTCGATACTTGGCACTCATAGTTCCTCCATACCTGCAGCAGCAGCATTCCACATATAACACCATATGCATAAAAAGTTAAAGCACTGCTATAACATGTAGTATTAGATGCGATCTTAGAGTTTATTTGTTAATTAGCGTCTGAACTAAACGGTTGATGTGTTATTTCGTCTATGAACCAGCTTTTGAACCATTCAAATGGAGAGGCTAACAAACAATGCCTCAGTAATAAATGTCTTGTGGTTTACCTGTGTTGCGTTGCTCAAGTCGACTTCACCAGCTGCACAGTTCCGATTGGTGAGGTTCGGATTGTATGGGTTGCAGAGCAGAGGGACCAAAGGACCGGACTGGTTATAGAACAGGGCGCTGGAGTTAGGGGGCGGGTTTGGGGGTGGGTTCCTGTTGGATACATTAGCAATGATTCCGTTGATGAGCTGCGTTGTTTGGAAGGTGACTTCTTTGCTTTGATCAAGGGCTTGTTGAGCAGTACTCTTTTCGACGCAGGGGATGATGTCGTCCAGTGCAGTGTGAGCTGTCGGGTTTTGGACCCAGTCGTTCATCGCCACACACGAATCTCCAACAACACTAGGGAAGGAAACCAACCAACACAAACACGTCAGAAAATTAGGCCAAGTTTTGACCTTTTGTATTTTAATTATATGACGAAAGGGATGGGATCATCGATCGCTTACTTGTGGAGAACAAGAAATACGCCACACAAGATGAAAGTGATGGCAACGAGAACCCAACCGATCACGACCAATCTGCAAGCAGTTCACAGTCCACAATCATGGGAAAGAAAAAACAACAAATGTTCAGTGCAAAAAGGCATAGAGATATTCTTACATGTATGCAAGACATTGCAGGCCAGAAATAGACAGCACTGCAACAAAAAATTTCACACCGTCATCAAATTGTTCAGACGTTTTACAAAGACAGGCATTAGAAGCAAAAAAGCCTTACAGAAACCAAAGAATGCTAGTCCAAGCATCACAGCTGCTACAACGATAAGGATCAGTCCGCTGCAAACAAGAATAGTACTACAACAATAAGGCAATTCGCAACACAGAATATCAAACACATATGATATGAGCATCGGAGGAGGGTCGGTCGTGCGTGGAAAGACGACTTACACTGCATCCAAGTACCGGAATACGTCATCTTTATTATTCCTTGTGACGCTGTCGAGCGTGTCTGCAGCAGATGTAATCATGTTGTTCACGTTGTCGATTTTTCCCCGCACACTTTGAGGAAGGGAGACCTGGTCCACTTGAACACCCTTGGCATTTGTGAGATAGCTCGACACGTTCCTGAGATTGGTCACTGTGGAAGCTGCTTGTCCCACAACATAGTCGAGCGTGTTCTTAGTGCTGTCGTGGAATTTTCCCTGTCCGGTGTAGAGAACAACCGAGCCAACACTGGTCCATCCAACAAGAAATTTTGAGATACTCACATTGATGGATGTAATGATATATAAATGGGAAAGTAGGGAATTCGGATTACATTGCAGCAATGGTAAAGAGCGTGAGAAGAATGAGGGACAGAGCATAGGCTACCCGGGAATAGCCATAGCGCCGCCGTCTGCAGCAGCAAACACAGAGACAAACCAGCAGCAAAAAAGCCCCAAATCCAATAAACCATAACGCAGCGACTATGAAAAGAGGCGATCCGGTGTACAGCACAGACTGCAGGGAATGGATTCTTACAGAAATTATTCAAGCAATTCGAATGTTGTAATGGAAATTCTCAAATCTCAGACGCATTCTAAAGATTCTAAAGTATGGTCAATTAGGAGAACATTAACAACACAAAACAACGGTATTCATTCAGTTTTACAGAAATCACAATGGTCAGAGGTTAAAGCTAATTCCCCTTACTAATTCCTTTTTTACAGCGAAGTGAAAAGAATAATTGAAGGTTTCTTACAGCGAAATAATGTTCATTGCTGATATTCCATCCTCCCGTGTAATAATTTTGATTATCCAGTGGATCCTTCCTGTAAGTTCTGTCCTTAGCCAAAACCAAAGACGTTGAATTTCCTTCCAACAGTGACCTCCATGAAACCCCGTTTTGAATCTCACTTGACGCAGCTAATCAAAAACAAAAGAATAATGAAAGAAAAAACGTTAAAACCTTCCTCTCCGCCATAAATACAACCTAAAGTAGCAACCTTTTTCAATAAAACAAAATTCACCTTGCGACGAAAGGAACGACAAAATCACGAGGGACAGAAACAGAACAGAACAGGGTTTACTCATCCAAGAAGAAAACATCCTGCCCACCAATTTCGTCACCGCCAAATGTAAAACAAAGCTCCAACACATATACTATTATATAACTAAATATATCAATGTGTACGTATATATGGAGAATCAATTTCTGGGAAGGTCCCCCAGGGTTTGGTGGGGTATTATTGGGGGGCAGATACACGGACTAATTCGGTGTCGGGAAAGAAAATTGCAGAAATTGGAGTAAACGCGGACAATGGGCGAGATCAAATTGGCAGAAATTGGAAGGATGATGCTTGATACCGCGTTTTGGAATTGTTTAATGTGAAGGAGTGTCGTGGAAGAGTGAAGAGAGATTTGGTATGGGAAATTGGATTATTATTAAATTGGGGATTTGTGATAAATTAGGGCTTTTAATTTGGGAGTTTTGGGAAGAAAGAACAAAGTAACGGCTAGCTGGCAGTCTGGCAGGAATTTGAAAGGATTTCTTTCTGAATGGTCGTTACTCGTTATTGTACCATTTGTTCATTAACTACTCCCACGTAACACTAATTCCATCTCCTTTTTCTTGATCCGTACTATTATAATTGTCACATTTTTCTTTTAAAAAATAGTTACATACTTTAATTATCAAATTCACTATCATCACATTACATCACATTAATAAATAAATATATTAAAATTTCAAATAAACAACTATCACATCACACATAAATAAATCAATTAAAAATTCAAACTCATTTCAATGTCATCATATAAATTCCCAATTTATCCACACTTTAACCACTAATTTACCCCTACATTAAATATTAGGTTTTGGTTAGGGTGCGATCAAGTCATTTGACTTGATGTACTGCGGCAGATTCCCACCATTGATTAATTTTGTAAATCAACGGTTGAGATTAACTTGAATGTTAAAATAGTAAATTTGTTATATTATTTGAGAATGAACGTTCTTCTTCTTCCTTCATCTTCCGTTCTTCTTCTCTTCTTCTCTGCATTTCAAAGATTGATATTACATTACCCTCCAATTTACTTAATTATGCTGCTATAAATAGATATACGTAGCTGAAATGTTTTTAAATAAAATCGTTGAATTGTTCATGAAAACGTACTCGAAATGTTAATAGTTGAGTCGCTGAATTTGCTGATGATAAGTCGCTGAATTGTTCTTGATAGCATCGCTGAATGTTCTTGATAAGGTCGCTGAATTGTTCATGAAAATGTCACTGAATTATTTTTGGTATCATCGCTGAATTCTTCTTTGCAAAGTCGCTGAATTCTTCTCGCTAGTGTCGCTGAATTCTTCTAGGTATGGTCGTTGAATTCCTATACATGTAGTCGGTGAAATATATTTGATAGCATCACTAAATTGTTTTTAGTAGCACCGCAGAATTGTATTTTGGTAGATCGCTGAATTCTTCTTGATTGTGTCGCTGAATTCTGCTAGGCAGTGTCGCTGAATACTTCTAGGTAGTGTCCATGAATTATTTTGATAGCATCACTGAATTGTTTTTTGTTGCACCGCGGAATTGTATTTTTGTAGCATCGCTGAATTATTCTTGATTGTGTCGCTTAATTATGTTATGCACGGTCGCTGAATTCTTCATGCAATATTTTTGATAGCATCACATAATTTTTTTTTTGTAGCATCGAGTAATAGATTTGTTACCAAATATTATTTGAAATATTAGATACGATTACCAATCTTTGATATGATTTACCAAGTATTAGATATGATAACATAGTAAATATAGGGTTATTATTTTATTATGACAATTATACCATTTTTCATTTACAACCCTTGGATTTTAAATGAACGGTTGAGATCTTTGCATTGATGTGCTGCGGATTTTCGAACCCTAAATACTAATTATTCCCACATAAAATACCGTGTCCAAAAGAAATGAGACACTATTAGTGGGACGGAGGGAGTATTTGTAACAATTATCAATATTTAATTATACTTTATATACTAATCAGCACTTGTAATAGATTATTGAAATATTTAAAGTTTAGAAGCTAATGCTGTATTATTACTCTTTGGACACTTCAGAGCAGGTGGTTACTTTTAAGATTACCAAACCTGTTCTTTTCCCAATTGAATTTTATAAAAGTAATAATTGGTTTAAAGAGATAAAGGGGAAAGGAAATGGACTGACGACGACGACTGATGGTGAAATATGAATAATATGAAAAATAAATTGAGTATTATCATACCTATGACATTGCAGTATTACATTATCTACTATACTATGGGTTTGTACTTGCAAATATGATGGCAAATACTCACTGTCACAATTAAAATGTCATACTTCCAATTTTTGAATGTTCCAGTATAAATATTTTCTTTCTATAAATATAAATAATTTTTCATCTAATAACTATGTAGACCCATCATAACTCTATCTTAATTGTTATGCCCAACAGTAACAGAACATTAGAAATGAGACGAAGTGAGTAAAATTTATGTGATGGAACAAGATATGTGGTGCAGCGAAATTTGTGTGATGGAGCAAACAA
The DNA here is from genome assembly GCA_030278955.1 of Hygrophila difformis. Classification (NCBI taxonomy): domain Eukaryota; kingdom Viridiplantae; phylum Streptophyta; class Magnoliopsida; order Lamiales; family Acanthaceae; genus Hygrophila; species Hygrophila difformis. The sequence continues at coordinate 21,565,610 of JAOANR010000003.1, forward strand.
CCAAATCCCAACCACCCGATGAATATGGAATCAATTCACTGTCAAGATTTAATTAAATATGATAGATTTAGAGTTTGAATTTGTACAACCGCATTCTGTAATCAAATATGTGACCACGTCAACTTCCCCCACTCAACCCTCATCTTCCCCAAGCAAATCGTTAATTACCTTCCGCTGGTGTCGAGATTGGGAACGGTTATGGTGCGAACAAGGAATGGTGCAGATGTGCGGACAACGTCGCTAAGAAATATTATATCAAGTCGTTGAATTGCATAGGCCTTGTCGCTGAAATGCGTAGGTCATATCGCTGAATTGTGTAGGAGCCGTTGCTGATATGCGTTCAACTGTATAGAACCATGTCGCTGAAATGTATAAAATTATGTCGCTAAAATGAATACAATAATGTCGCTGAATTGCATAGGTCATGTTGCTGAATTGTGAAGGCTTCGTCGTTCAGATGCGTTTAAAATCGCAATGAACTTCAAACGTCGTTGAGATGAACATAATAATGTCGCTGAATTGCATAGGCCGCGTGACTGAATTGGATTGGCTCCGTCGCTGAATTGTGTATGTCATGTCGCTGATGGTGAAACTAACCCCACAAATGATCTCAACCGTTGGATGATGAAATTAATCAACGATTGCGGACGCTGTCAGCACGTCCGCACAGATCAAACATCCGCACCCTAATACATACGGTCGTGATTAATCCCGTCTACACAGACATGGAGTTTGTAAGTAATCCCGTCTACATTGACCGTGTGATGTTTAACTTTGTTTATTTGATAATCATATACTATCATTATATGATGGGTGCCATGAACCGTGTGATGCCTGGGGTCGTGATTTTATGTAATCAATTTATAATATTTTGTTTTTTTTTTAAAAAAAATGCATTTCATAAACCCTCTGTGTGTGAAATATATACATGCGATGGATTGACATAAACGTGATGGTATTAATGTAGATAAAGCACAATTCAAAGATGCAACATTCGCAACAGCCGATGACGTCTATACATTATATTGCAACTTCGCTCACTGTCGGGGTTTTTGGTCGGAACCAGTACAAAACTAGAAAGAGCATAGACAAATAGTAGTATTCGGTTGGTGTCGGTTGGGATATGTTTATTTAATGGACACCCCACAACAAACATCAGATATTGGATCGCACACATCACATAATGAACCATCATCCCAGAACACATTTTATGATGATATGGTTGTTACATATATATGGAAAAAAAAATTATATCTATAAAATTATTACATACTATTATCTATTTGATTTCTTTTATGTATTTATTATATGTAGAAAAAAGGTTTAGGAGGTGAAGGGGAATCGAACCCCGAACGTGAAGGTTGGAAGCCTAGCGTGCATATGTTGTTTAGCAAATAATAATAATAATAATAATAATAATAACAACAACAACAATAATAATAATAATATCCAATTTATTAGAATGAATTTAAAACTGTTACTAAAAATATTTTCATCTTAAAACAAAAGTAAAAAAGCAAGGTTTTAAGATTGCAAATTATGTTTGATAGAGGATAATTCTTTTATTTATTTTAATTATTTATTTTCCATTAGTTTAAGAATGTTTATTAGAATGAATTATGTTGGATTCTAGCAAGTCCAGAGCTTTTGCATCTGCTTCGGTCCCCATGGACACACAAAGTGCTATTGCATCGATTCTAAACATCGACTTCTGTACGGACTTGGGCAAGTATCTTGGGTTTCCCATTTTCCATGGTGCGGTGTCTAGTAGTCATTTTGAATTTCTTGTCGACAACATTAATGCGAAGCTTGGGACTTGGAAGCGGGGCCTGCTAAATAAAGCGGGCAGGGTAACCCTTGCTCGGGCAGTCCTCTCATCCATTCTCACTTATGTCATGCAAACCGCCTGGTTGCCGGCTTCTATTTGTATGAAGATTGATAGGTGTATTCGGACATTTATATGGAAGGACTCTAGTGGCGTTGGGCTTCATCTGGTATCTTGGGATAAATCTGCATTGCCTCGAAAGATGGGGGGTTGGGAATTCGAAAGAGTAGAGATATGAATGTTGCAATGCTTGGTAAAATAGTTGTTGATTGTCTCCAACTCTCTACCAAGCCCTGGAACAAGCTGTTGATTGATAGATATGGTTGTGCTAATGGGGTCTTCACTCAGAGGCCGGGAACGCCGCCGATTTACCGGACAATCTGTAAAGCAGCGACATACATTGTAGGAGGTTGTCGGATTAGGATTGGTGATGGTAATAGTAGCATTTGGTACTCGTCGTGGCTGCGAGGAGGACCAATTGCCCCTCGTGTGCCCTATGTTCATTTTAATGATACTAGCCTTTGTATTAAGGACATTTTTTTTATAATAATCATTGGAGATTGGAGATCTTGTACACGCCAATTCCTAATCATATTAAAATAGAGGTGATGGAGCATGGGCCTATTCCTCTTCATAGTGAGGTGAGGGATTCTTGGTGTTGGATGGGACCGCGTCTTGGGCGTACACTGTGTCATCAGGCTATGAGTGGATACTTAACCAAAGGGGATGTTGGCGCGACCCTTATCGAGCCTGGGCATGGAGTACCCGCTGTCCACAGAAGGTCCGGGTGCTGGTATGGTTGATGGTTCATAATTCGATTCCAAACGAATGTGGTGCTGTTCAACCGGTCAGTGGAACCCTCGGCGGCCTGCTCCATTTGTGGATGTGATGACGAAGATCTTTGGCATTTATTATTTAAATGCTCATGGGCGGCAGCTATGTGGCACAAGTTGGGCATCATGCATAGCGACCATGAGGAGGTGAATCCTGCGAACTTGTTGTAGATTTGCAGGGCATGGAAAGGGCCGCATTAGGCGGCTCTTTGGAGTATTTGGAAGGGTCGGAATGCTAGTTGTATAAGAGGTGGAGACGGTCGGCTTCTCACTGAATGTTAACAAGACCGTTAGTCAAGCTTCTCACCTTGGGCAAGTTTTTGATAGGATCTTCTCTACGACAGGGCGTGGTGGAGATGGTCGGCTTGTCCATTGGAATCCGGAGGCGCTGGTTGGTGTTCTATTGCATGTGGATGGGAGCTCTTTTGGAAATCCGGGCATGGCCAGGTTTGGATGTGTTATCCGAACTGGGGATGGGGATGGCCATTGGGTTGAGGGATGCTCGGGATTTGTTGGTGTTGGGGCCACAAGGGTAGTGGGCCGCGAGAAATTGATTGGACCATACAAAAATGGGCTAAAAAGAGTTTAAAATGAAGATGGACTTAGAATCGATTGGGCCGAGAGACTGAAGACGGACGACTGGGACCAAATGAGAATCCAGGCGAAAGAAGGTCTCCAAGAACAAAAAATATCGGCCGAAATGGAATAAGGGCAGCCGATGAAGGAAGTGTAAAAATCGGCTCGGAGGAATCGGCCGGAGAAGCGGTTACCAGAGCTCCGGCTATAAATAGGGGATGCCATGCACATAATCAAGAGAGACTAATCCACCCCAAAATTCTTTTATGCAAATTTCAATTCTTTGTATCTTTACTGCTTTCCTTTAAACAGCTTTCCTAGACTATAGCGTAGTTTGTAGTGGTTACTTTTCCAAGTCCACCGTTGTTCCTCAACAACCGGTAGTTTGGTTCTATTTTTCCGGTGAACCAGCGTTTGTTTCTTAACAACTGGTAGATTTTCCATTGTATCCATTTTGCCATTATAATTCCAGTGAATATTCAGTCAAGTTTGGGCGTATTTAGTCAAGTTTGGGCGCATTATTGTAAATCCGGACCCGTAATCGGTTTGATCCTTTTCCGGTTGCCTCCCTTGAGGAGAAAAAGGTCCTTGGCTCGACGCTAGCCAAACAGTGGCACGCCCAGTGGGACACACAATGGCATTTGAGACGCATGCAACTCCGGCGGTTAATACGGCGGCAAGGATCGATTTGCCACCGATTCAGGAAGAGCGCACAGGAGAACCAAGTAAATTCCCTCCAGGATTCCGCGGACCATCAAACATCCACAATCAGGAATTTCCGCATGATGATCTAACCCCGCGGTTCCGTGATCACGTCCAGTTTATGGTGGAAGCGGCGGTTATAAATTCGGTTCGGAAGATAGAAGGTAATATATTAACAGCAATGCCAACAATGTTTAGAGCCGAATTAGCGAGGAATATGTATCCGATGGGAACGCAGAATGCACAGGTGGCGCAAAATCCTCACAATTTTCAACAGCAGGCTTATCGGCCGCTAGGAGGCCAGGGGCCACGGCCTTTCGTCCCTCCTCAACAAAGGTATGATCAGCAGCAGAATCAACCGCCTCAACCAGTAGTGCAACCGCCTGTTCCAGTGGTACAACAACAATATCTACCACCGCAGCCGAATCCGCCACAATTGGTTGACAGAGAGCTTATAGCTGAAATCATTCGTACATAGTTTGGAAATCTCATCGGCCAGGAAAACAGGCCGATGTATATGAAGCCTTATCCTGACTATATAGAAGAGCAGTATCCTCTGCCCAGAGGAGTGAAGGTTCCTGATTTTAACACATTCTCAGGAGAAGTCGGCCGATCAACAATAGAACATATTGGCCGATTTACAGCTCAATGCACTAGAATAACACAAAATGATTTTCACAAGTTGATATTGTTCAACTTGTTGCTCACTGGTCCAGATTTTGAGTGGTATATTAATTTGCCCGCAAGATCAGTCAACACTTGGGCCGAAATGGAGCGGTTATTCCATGACCAATTTTACAAAAGTATCTGTGGTTGATCTAACGTCAACCAAGCAGAAGGCGGCTGAATCAGTCACTGAATTCATAGAAAGATTTTACGTCGTCAAAGCTCAAATGAAAACAATGCTGCCAGAGCACGAATATATCCAAATTCTGAAGCAGAATCTGAAATTCGCCATTAAAGACAGATTGATGGTCACAAGACCGAGGACTGTGGCCGAGTTAACGGCCGAAGCCATAAGAATGGAAACTTACTTAGCAGAGCAAACGACTTTTAAATCAAGCCGAAGTCAAAGTGGGAGATCACAGCCTATCCAATCGGCTGCATCATTTGCAGAGTCTCTGGATATGTGTGAAATTGGAGAAGAATATAATGTGGACGACGTTCTTGCCTTAGCCGAAGTTGCAAGGGCTGAATTGGTAATAAAGAAGCCTATGACGTGTCCAGCCCTTCGGCCAGTTAGAGGCAAGGAGAAAGAAGGAGGAGTCAGGGACGAATCGCAGAGGTTTTATTCTTTCGATTTATCTCAGATGGATGAAATATTTGATTATTGCCAGAAGAATGGATTATTAGAATTCAAAGGAAATCATCCACATCCGACTAAAGAACAATTGGACGCTGGGTGGTGTAGATTTCACGGATCAGCCACTCATTCTACAGCGGTCTGTGGACACTTCAGAAAGATGATCCAGAAGCACGTGGATGATGGGAAATTGAAATTCCCAGACAGATTGATGGCAATAGATAAGAATCCGTTTCCTGTCGCTAACATGGTAATGGTGCACCCTGATCAGAACAAGTCCGTACATGATCGTTTGGGGGACCAACCATCGTCTAGTAAAATTTCTGTGTACGATCGGCTAGGGAGTCAGCCATCGGTCTAGAAGAAGGCTGGAGTATGGAGACGATTAGGGTCTCCACAGAAGGGGAAAGAGAAGACTTCAGATGTTTTCGACCAATTGGGAGACTATGAAGTCAAGGAATGGATCAAGTAATCGGACAAACAATAGGAGCTGGAATCCAAAGACGAGAGCGGAAGGCCAACGTTGAAGATCCTAACAAATGGCTGGAATTCAGAGATGAAACTGACAGCTGATAAAAGGAATGAAAAGACTGTAATTCAGATTACAGTCCCCGAAGAGGTTGTGTCCCCAGAAATTAAGAGGTTTAGAAGGCCACCAGCTAATACGCAGGTAGGCCGATGGATTCAGAATTCCCCAGAAAAAAGGCATTTCGGCCGTAGCCAATTTGAGAATTCAGCCTGGAAGGCAGGGGACAAAAAGACCCCAAGAGGGAAAGGATCATATCGTACCTTTAAACGGAGAATGCAGCGGCTTAAAGCGGCCAGGGCATATGAGGAAGAAGAGTACGAAATGATGCACATAGAGGAGGACTTCCCAAACGATTGTTCATCTAAAGGGTCTTGAACAAAGTATTTTCGGCTCATCTGAGGTCAGCCGAAAGGAAGAGAGAGAGGAATTATGAGCCGAAAGAAGATCAAGATCAACTGAAAAATAAAATTGAATTTCGGCCGAAAGCAGTCAAGCTAAGAGCCGATAATGACCAGCCGAAGCGGAAAGAGGAATGGAAACCTAGACGAGTCAGGACTAGGGAATGGAAGCCAAAGACAACTATCATCCCAAATAATGAAACACTTTCAATAGGACAATTCAAGTTCGACTTTGGGTCTAGTGCCAATATGATAGGGACAGCCACACCAAGTTGTGAAGAGTGTTGGTCCGATTCTGAACCAGCTGTGGTATTTTGCCAGAAGGAAGGAGAATACTTTGGCGAAGAGGAGCCCATAATGGACTTTTGCTTTGCTAAACTCAAAACACTTCGGCCTGAGGCAGAAGTAGAGAAAACTGTGGAAGAAGGGTGTGAGGCCTTCGTCCCGGAAGCTCAGCTAAGTACAATTTTACCTCCGACTACAAAGATGTCTCAGCATGTGAGGCCCTTGTATGTCAAAGGTTGGGTCAACGGGAGGCCACTAAGGAGAATGTTTGTTGATGGTGGGGCAACCATCACCATTATGCCATTATCTACGTTGGAAAAGATAGGCCGCTCGAAGGATGATTTGTTGCCCACAAGAATGAAGGTATTGAGTTTCGTGGGAGCGCAAACGGCGGCCGAAGGATGTATCTTAGTTGATGTTACAGTCGGAACAATCTCAATTCCGACTATGTTCTTTGTGGTGAATGCTGAGGTCCTGTATGCGGCCCTGTTAGGCCGATGCTGGATTCACACAGCCAGGTGTCTGCCATCAACACTTCATCAGAAAATATGGTTTTGGAAAAATGATGGCACAGTTGAAGAAGTGGATGGTGATCAACCTCCATTTCCAGTCAGCACAGCCGGGAGAATTGATGCGGTATTATATGAAGAACCCATACAATCGTTCCTAGCGGTAGTAGAGGAGCGATATCCGCAGGTCGTTGAATGTGACTGGACAGATCTGGGATTTGAAGTCAGATACCAGGCCGATGAACGGCCAGATTCTGAAGAAAGCAAATAATGGATGAAGAAACTAAGGAGACGATCGGGTTCGAATCGGCCGAACTCGGATCCACAAGTAAGGAAACAAGTTGGAGTGAACTCATGGACGCTATTCCAAAACGAACACCAGATTTCAAAGCTCAAGATCCCCTGAAGATGGTCAATGTTGGCACAGACGAGCACCCAAGGGAGATCCCACTTAGTGCAAATCTAGATCAACAAATGACAAGCCGATTTAGGGAGGTGTTGACTGAGTTCAAAGATTGTTTTGCATGGGACTATACAGAGATGCCTGGATTGGAAAGATCCATCCTAGAGCATAGACTACTACCAATCAAAGAAGGGTTTAGGCCACATAAACAGCCAGCTAGGAGGGCAGCGCCCGAAATAGTCCCAAAGATAAAGGAAGAAATAGAAAAGCCATTAGCGGCCGGATTTGTTAGGCCAGCTAAGTATGTAGAGTGGTTATCAAATATTGTTCCTGTAATAAAGAAGAATGGGAAATTGAGAGTCTGTATCGATTTCAGAAATCTTAATATAGCCACTCCCAAAGATGAATACATGATGCCTATTGTTGATTTGTTAGTTGATTAGGCCGCAAAACATGGGATGTTATCCTTTATGGATGAATATTCAGGATACAATCAGATCTTCATGGCCGAAGAAGATGTGCATAAAACTGCATTCAGGTGCCCTGGAGCTATCGGGATATATGAATGGGTAGTAATGCCATTCGGTTTGAAGAATGCAGGAGCTACATATCAGATGGCCATGAACTATGTCTTTCATGATTTAATAAGAGATTATGTAGAAGTCTACATTGATGATGTCATGGTCCGATCCAAATATGTGGAAAGCCATTTGGACGATTTACGAAGAGTATTTGCAAGAATGAGGCTACATGGAGTTAAAATGACTCCAGCCAAGTGTGCTTTTGGAGTGCAAGCAGGGAATTTTCTTGGGTTCTTGGTACACAATAAAGGTATAGAAGTTGATGCAAACAAGACCAAGGCTATCCAGGAGGCTAGGCCTCCATACGATAAGAAAAGTCTACAAAAATTCCTAGGTCGGATCGGTTTTCTAAGACGATTCTTGGCAAATGCGGCCGGGAAAGCAAAGCCATTAACCGATCTGCTAAGATTAAAGAAAGAAGAAGAATTCAAGTGGGGAGTCGACCAACAGAGAGCCTTCGAAAAACTGAAACAGGCTTTGATTATTCCACCAGTGTTGGTCCCTCCAATCCTCGGCCGACCATTGAAGCTATATATAGCAGCGGCCAAAGAGTCTATTGGAGCATTATTGGCTCAAGAAGACGATGAAGGAAGAGATCGAGCGATTTATTACCTGAGCCGAATTCTTAAAGATGCAGAATTAATGTACTTGCCAATTCATAAATTGTGTTTAAGTCTTTATCATGCATGCCAAAAGCTAGAGTATTATATCCAGCCAAGGCAAGTGATAGTGGTGGCTCCGGTCGATATAGTTAAGATCATGATGAATGATCCGATCAGCAGCCGAAGAATGGCCAAATGGGCCATGAAGTTAAATGCGTACGATTTAAAATATCAACCACTTAAGGCTATGAAAGGACAAGTCGTAGCCGATTTTCTGGCCGATCATCCAATGTCTTCAACATATGACGATATTGAAGAACAATTTCGGCCGAAAGTGATGGACGAAAGGGGGATAGTATACCTGCAACCATGGACGATGATGGTTGACGGTTCCAAAGCCGCTTCAGGAGTTGGAGCAGGGTTCACACTACATACACCGGAGGGCAAGGTATACAAATACTTCGTACAATTGCCGAATTCCTATACGAATAACCAGGCGGAATACAAAGCATTGATTTCGGGATTACAGCGGTTGATAGAAGAATGAGTCAAGGCCATTGTAATCAAAGGAGATTCACAAGTGGTTATTCAGCAGTTGCTAGGAGATTTTTCGGTCAAAAGTTCTCAGCTGATTAGACTGTACGAAGAGGCGATTGATTTATTGGAGGAATTTGACGAGGTATACATTGAGTATATCCCAAGAGATAAAAATGAATTAGCCAACAAATTGGCAACATGCAGCTAGATATCGGCTGATGCCGATAGCAGGAAACGTGGAAATATATTTGGCCGAAACGGAGAAGGCCGAATGGATTAAAGAGATAGCACGAATTTTGGAAGATCCAGCCGAAAAATGAAAGGCGATAGATTATATAATAATAGGAGGATTACTCTTTAAGCGAGCCGTTTATGGGGTATTACTCCGATGCGTAGGAGAAGAAGATGCTAAAAGAGTAATAGGAGAAGTACACGAAGGAATATGTGGCGCACATCGTGCAGGAAAGTCAATGAAATGGAGCATCATTCGACTAGGATATTATTGGCTGAATATGGGAAGGATTGTGAAAGATACGCGAAAGGATGCCGCGAATGTCAAAAGCACGGGTCAATTCAAAAGTTACCGGCCGAAGAGCTGCATATAATGATTAAGCCATGGCCATTTCGAGGATAGGCTATGGATATTATTGGAAAATTTCATCCCTCTTCTTCAAAAAGGCATGAGTTTGTTCTGGTGGCCACGGATTACTTCACGAAGTGGGCCGAAGCACAAGCATACGTCAGTATTTCCCAAGAAGAGGTTATTGAGTTTATTAAGAGACAACTGATTTACAGATTCGGAATCCCACAGACGATTCTAACAGATAGAGGAACAGTATTTGTGGGAGAAAAAGTCAAGGCCTTTGCAGATGAATATGGAATAAAGATCGTACATTCGTCACCATATTACCCACAAGGAAATGGGCAGGCAGAGGCCACGAATAAGCAACTAATAGGGATTATAAAGAAGATGATTGAAGATCAGCCTAGAAAGTGGCATAAGAAATTGTCCGAGGCTTTATGGGCCTATCGAAATGCTAAGACTTCAGCCACTGGATTTACACCATTTCGGCTGACATATGGGATGGACGCAGTACTTCCAGCCGAAATAACAGTGCCAACCGTAAGAACGAGCCAAGCAGATGCGATATCAGCCGAACAGTACGACCAGTTAATGAAGGACGAATTATTGGACGTCAATTCCGATCGGGCACAAGCATTTGAAAACTTACAGAAGAATAAAGACGTTGTGGCCGATTGGTACAATAAGAGAATTCGTGTTAAGCGATTTGAAGTTGGTGATTTAGTGTGGAAAGCTATATGGCCACCCAAACAGAAGGATGGCCGATTGGGAAAGTGGAGCCCCAATTGGGAGGGGCCATTTATTGTTCAGACGAAATTACCAAAAGGAGCATACATATTAGTGGACGAAAATGGGGAACAAATGTCAAATCAAGTCAATGCAAGATATATGAAGGAATATTATGCTTCAGTTTGGGATTAAACATTAAGCAAAAACAGTAAACATTTTATTTCATGGACGAACATTACAAAGAGGAGCTACTTCGGCCGAAAACGGCATCGATAGTCCGAAACTACAATATACAAGGGAAACGTCCTAATCTAGGCTGGCGTATACAAGGGAAGGGTCCTAAGAATGGAAACTGTAGGATTGTGTCAAACAACCTAGCCTTGTATAAAGCCACCACGATACATCGGCGGAACCAAAAGCGGTGGCGAGACCACTTACACCAAAATAGTAGCACCGATGGACCCAACCACCAAGCCTCAGCCCCTGGGAATGCTAGAACGAATGGTACAACGTCCCAGAGGTAGAAGTCAAATTCGGGTACAGCCTCCCCAAGATCCTAGACAAAAGGATGAGAGGTACAAGCGAGGCAGTCACCCAATGCGGTTGAAGGAAAAGAAAATGGAGGAACCACTAAGAGAAGTGGGTTCCCCATTAGACAAGGTCCGACAGGATATGCAACCGCAAAGTAGAAAAGAATCTCGTTCGCATAACCGTCGAGACCTTCATTTGGAAAAACAGTCAGAGATCATCATCCATATGTGTATGGTGAAAAGGATGTTAGCTGAACTCGTGCCGCTGAGCAAAGGGTTTTCGTACCACGTCTGGAGATCATTGCAGGAAGGCATCAGTCAGAAACCATGGGGGCACCGGAGATACAGGGTCGAGCAAAGAAAAAAAAACCATATTGCTATAAGGAAAAGTGAAGAAGTGATGGATAGAGATCATGGGAGCCGAGTATTTATAGAATGAGGATAAATGCTCGACAGAAGAAACGGACAATATTAAAAGTTATTTATGGGAAGACGTTACAGCTGATTCTCGATAAAAGCTGCTAACATTCAGAAATCAGTAATAAAGAAGACCGAAAATCACGGAGTTTGGTAAGATGCATATCGTATTGCAGAAGGAAAAAGATACAAATCCAGAAGTACATTTGTCGGCCAATACAAATCACAAAAGGAAAAGGGCTGATTACGGCTGTAACACCCCGGTTTTTGGTCACCCAGGTCGGGATGTCACCACCACATTCCCCTAGTAAGACACGGTTTCTCCGAGCTTACTAAAGGAATGCAAGGCTAGGTATTGCAGTATTTATAACATTTAAAGCATTCAAAACAGCCCATACGATATAAGTCGAAAATAATAATATCATAGCGCAGCGGAAATAATTGTTTTAGTATAGTATCGCAGCGGAAAATATAAATAGGGCCGACATGGCCAAAACACGGGTTAAACAGGCCCGTTCATAGTATAGTCTAATGTACGAAATTAAAACAAAATAATGTTCCCAAAATCCCATGCATGAATCGTGCTCATACATGCTCATTCCACATACTCTGTAAGAAAAAGGAATAAAAATGGTTTGGTTAGCACAACTTGCTGAGTAAGTTAACACATGCATGATCGTAGGGTTTAAAAGCCATTAATTTAATATTCAAATAAAACATGATAATAACATAAATAATTCAGTCCAATTTAGTCAACTATCCAGTTTGCATAATTCAGTTCAGGGCTTCCTTTAACAACACATTTCATATAATCTAAAATAAAAGCCATAATTTAAATAAGCATTTAAATAATTTAATTGGAAAACAAAATATAATTTAATTTAATTTAAATTTCCCCCTTACATCTCAGATTCAGTATTTCAAGTGTTTCACGATTGCATCGCAATCTCAACAAGTTTAGCCGGTAGCCCGACGGCCGCAACCGTATCAGCCATACCCAGTACCACTCCGGAGCCTCGGGAAACCCATGTGGATATTCTCGAGAGTGTAGGCTCTATATCTCATGCCGTTTTGGCAATATCATATATCAATTTTAGCGCGCGGGGTCACCATCGTCCATTAAGGCACGAAGTGAATCGTTAGGGGGCACCCTGCAGAGCACTCACCCCTAATTTTAATTTATCAAGTTTGTAAGGGGATTTAACTTCAAAAATCTGATTTCAATTTTATTTATTTAAAAATAATATTTCAATTTGTTTCAACCCTAAAGGTTAATTCCATGTTTCAACAAGGTTTCAAGATTTGATTTCCAGTAAACCACAGTTTACTCTAAAATTCGTCTAAAATCAGATTTAATTCCAAAAATTCCGAAATTTCACGACTTACTCAGAAACGTCGAGATCTACAACTTTCATGTTTTAACTTTTTCAATCCGAGATACCGAAATAGGTCAAAAACACCAATTTTAACAGAACCACAAATCTGTCCGAATTTTACAGACCACAGTTAGGCGATATTGAAATCTACCATAGCAAATCAACTCCAAATTTAATGAAATTTTACAGAGATCATCTTAAGACATTTATCTACAACTTGCATGTTCGGCCAAAGATCTAAATCGGTCTGGAACCTTTGTCAAAAACGTGATCAAGATCGGATCTAAGTTCTGTCAAGAATTTCAAGATCTAGTTTCAAGCAGTTCGGTTTCGGTTGGTTTTCACATACCAAATCATCTCTAAAAATTCTGAAAATTTTACAGTAGATAGATCTAAGCCTTAGGAACGTTTTTCGTGTTTTAAGTTTTTCCGTTTGAAGTCGTTTTAAGGTTTGGAAAAATTCGACAAAACGGTTGCGTCGGCAAAAGTCATACGTTGACAGATTTTCGATCTCTTGTTAAATCTTTTAGTTTCGAACGTTATAATTCCTCCCAAAACCATGTAAGGCTAACTTACAGAGTTGTGAACGTCCGGGATCATCTATTTCGAAGGCGTGGCTTCCAGTCCACCGTTTCTCCTCTCCGTTCGTCGGGTTCTACGCTCTAGATCAATTCGTGGTGTAGAAGAGAAAAGAAGAAGATTAGGATTCGTTTTCGAATCGTATATGGAACAAGGATTGGATCGAGACTTACCACGACTCTGGAGATCTTAGAATTTTCGTCCAACAGTATTCGCCTTGGTTTCGTGCCTCCGACGACTCCGGATTTAGGGTTTCGAATGTATAGAGAGAGTTGTAGGTTTTGTAAAAGTGTTCGGGGCTTCCAAGGGAGCTTATTTATAGATAGCTAAGACCTAGGGCATCCAAGATCTGACCCTAAGGGTCTTGAGTCGAAAGACGTTCAACGAAAGTCGAAAAATCCGCGCCCGGGCGAGAGATTCACGCAACAACCAAATCTGTGGGGTGGCGCGGCCGTGGCGCGCCCAATGCCTATTGACCGCGCGGCCACCGCGCCGACTTCGCCTGGACTTCGGTCCGGGCGGGTCGTGCGATCCGTCGTGCTTTTCCTCCTCTCTTTCGGATTTCTATCCCTCTATGCTCCCGAATTCTGAGTTCCGGGGTATCTCCGGGTTTCTACTTTCTCTCTAAATTTTTACTTGGGTCTAATTGGATGTTGGACTCGAATTCTCGAGTTCATTGGTGTCGGGTTTCGGTGTACAATTTATTTACCTTTAATAATTCCTTTTATTTAATTAAATTCCTTTAATTCCTTTTTAAATAAAATCTCATTTCTCATTTCCTTATCTTTATTTATTTCTTTATTTGCTGGATTTATTTATTTATGGTATTTATTGTATTTATTGTCTATTTATTTAATTATTGTTTTATTTTATGTTGGAAAATTCTCGGGTATTACAGTCTACCCTCCTTAAGAATCAACTTTATCCTCGAAGTTGTGTTACGGCCTTTCTCGTGCTAAGGTCTTTTGTTTGTTTTGTTATTTTGTGACTGAACTTAGAATTAAGACTTCTAAGTTGCCTACGTACCCGGTGAAGGGATCAAGCCATAACGTAGTTCAAAAGTTTACAAAAATGTACGAAAAATAGGTGGTAAAAATAGGTGGTATGACATCCTCTCCCCCTTAAGATTGCAGTTATGTCCCCATAACTGTGTCGGTATCGGTTTGGAACAATGTCGGGTAGCGTTCTCTCATGTCGGATTCTACTTCTCAAGTTGCCGTCTCACTTTAATGGTTTGACCAAAGAACCTTGATCATTTTGACGGTTTCGTTCCTAGTTACGCGTTCCTTAGTGTCGAGAATACGCACTGGGACTTCTTCGTAAGTCAAATCTTCATCGAGCTCAATTATCTCCGGTTGAAGTACATGTGTCGGGTCCGGCACATACTTCTTGAGTTGTGAGACATGGAAGACATTATGAACTCGATCTAGTTGTGGTGGTAAAGCCAGTCGGTAGGCTAAATTTCCGACTCGTTCTTGAATCTCGTAAGGACCTATGTATCGAGGACTCAACTTCCCTCGTTTGCCAAAGCGCATCACCCCCTTCATGGGTGATATCTTTAGCATGACCCTATCTCCCACTTGAAATTTTAGGTCTCGTCGTCTCACGTCGGCATAACTCTTTTGACGGTCTTGTGCGGCTTTCATTTTTTCCTTGAATCACCTTGATTTGTTGAGCCATGTCTTCGATAAGTTGTGGTCCTACCACCACGGACTTATCGTTTTCTTCCTAGCTCAACGGGCTTCGGCACCTTCGTCCATACAACGCCTCGAATGGTGCCATGCCAATGCTAGCATGGTAGCTATTATTATAAGAGAATTCGATTAAGGGTAAATGGGATTCCCAATTTCCCTTAAATTCCAACACGCATGCTCTCAGCATGTCTTCTAGTGTTTGGATTGTTCTCTCAGTTTGACCATCCGTCATCGGGTGGAATGCGGCGCTCATTTTGATTTGAGTACCGAGAGCTTTTTGTAACTCCGTCCAAAAGTGAGAGACAAATCTACTGTCTCTATCGGAAATGATGTCATGTGGTACTCCATGTCGTCGTACCACATTATCAATGTAGGCTCGGGCCAATTGGTCCATAGTCCACGTGTCCTTCATCGGGATAAATATGGCTGTCTTCGTTAGCCTATCCACAATCACCCAAATCTTGTTCATGCCTTTAGGTGATCGGGGTAATCCCGAGACAAAGTCCATTGAGATGCTATCCCACTTCCAACTTGGAATCTCTAGTGGTTGCATCAGTCCTAAGAGTTTATGTCGCACTGCCTTGACCTTTTGGCAGGTGAGACATTTCGCCACGAAATTTGCCACTTCCTTCTACATTCCCGACCACCAATAGATCTTCTTCAGATCTTTGTATAGCTTGTCACCTCCGGGATGTACGGAATATGGCGTGTTGTGCCCTTCCTCCATCAACCTTTGCTTCAATTCGGCACATTTCTGAGGCACACACCATCTCCCTTTAAAACGGATGCTTCCATCCTCGTGGACAGCAAATCCTATTGCCTTTCCTTCGACAATATACCCCCTTATCTTCTCGAGTTTCGCATCGCCCGGTTGGGCGAGCTTAATCTCGTCCAATATTGGAGTTTCTACGACCATGGCATTGATCGTTTCACTCACTGTGCCAGGATGCACCAGTTCTAACACCAATCTTTCTAACTCCATGTACAATGCCGGCGGAATTACCAACGAGTTCGTCACGTGTTGGGTTCTCTGACTTAGGGCATCGGCTACCACATTCGCCTTCCCCTCGTGGTAGGCTATCTCTAAATCGTAGTCTTTAATAAGTTCCAACCACCTTCGTTGTCTCAAATTCAACTCCTTCTGAGTGAATATATATTTCAAGCTCTTGTGGTCGGTGAACATTCGACACTTCCGCCCATAAAGATAATGTCTCCATATCTTTAGAGCGAAAACGACCGCTGCCAACTCCAGGTCATGTGTCGGATAATTCTCCTCGTGAGGTTTTAGTTGGCGTGATGCATATGCTACGACTCTCGAGTCTTGCATCAAAACACAACCTAAACCTTCCTTCGAAGCATCGCTGTAAACTTCGAAGTCACCATTCTCTGATGGTAGTGTTAATACGGGTGTGGTTGTGAGTCGTTTCTTCAGCTCTTGGAACGCAGTCTCACAAGCCTCTGTCCACACGTATTTTACTCCCTTCTTAAGTAGCTGGGTCAAAGGTCGTGCGATTTTAGAAAAATCCTTCACGAACCGTCTATAGTACCCGGCTAAGCCAAGGAAACTCCTTATCTCGGTTTGGCTCTTGGGAGTTGCCCATTCAGTTACGGCAGAGACTTTTGCCGGATCCAATGAAACTCCATCAGCGGATACTATATGTCCAAGAAATGCTACATCCTTCAACCAAAAATCGCATTTGGACAGTTTGCCGTATAGCTGATTCTTTCGCAAGGTCCCTAACACTTGGTGCAAGTGCTGGGCATGCTCCTCCTCGTTTTTCGAGTAGATCAGGATGTCATCGATGAACACCACTATGCACTGATCTAACAGCTCTCGAAATACATTGTTCATGAGGTTCATGAACATTGCCGGAGCATTTGTTAACCCAAAGGATAACACTGTGAACTCGTAGTGACCATATCGAGTTCGAAACGCCGTCTTCGGAATGTCTTTCTGGGCAATTCTCAACTGGTGATACCCAGATCGTAAGTCGATCTTCGAGAATACTGAAGCTCCCTTCAGTTGATCAAATAGATCCTCTATTCTCGGCAGAGGGTATTTATTTTTTATGGTCACTTGGTTTAGTCCTCGGTAATCTATGCAAAGACGTAGTCCTCCGTCTTTCTTCTTAACAAATAAAACCGGTGCTCCCCAGGGGGAAGTACTCGGCCTTATATACCCCTTTCCTAACAGTTCCTCGAGTTGGTCTTTTAACTCCTCCATTTCTAGTGGTGCCATCCGGTTCGGAGCTTTTGAGACAGGCTCTGTGCCCGGAACGAGATCTATCGTGAATTCGAGATCCCTCTCAGGTGGCATTCCCGGGATGTCTTCGGAAACACATCCGGGTATTCTCTTACCACTGGTTTGCTATCAACCTTGTTCTCTTCCGCCTCAAGGTTGTGCACGTAGCACGCATATAGTTCATACCCCTTACGCATCAAGTTACTTAGTTTAAGTGCACTAACGATTTTGTTACTCTTCTTAGGGGGCTGAGAGTAAAAGATAACTCTCTTTCCCCTACTTTTTGACAAGGTGATCTTTTGCTTTTGGCATTCGATCACCGCCTTGTACTGGGATAACCAATCCATCCCCAGTATGATGTCAAAGTCTCTTAAGTTAAATTCTACTAAGTTCGCGAAGAATTCTACGTTCTTTATCACTATAGGAATTCCGTTATATTGTTCAGAGCAAGTTACTACTTCTCCAGAAGGCAATTGAATTCCTAAGCTAATTCTCTCGCACTTAGGTAGATCTAACTCAGGCACTATTCTTGATGCTATAATTGAGCAACTAGCTCCAGAATCAAATAGAATTCTAAGGGGTGTATTCAAAACGTGAAATGTACCTGCCATCACTTCTCCTTGCGCAGGCACGTCCGCTTGATTAACCACGTTAAGCCTCCCCATAGCGCGTCCCTGATTGCCATGCTGATTCGCATTCGGCTGCTGATTTTGCTGTTGGTTTTGGTTCTGCGGGGGCGGAGGTCGTTGGTTCTGATTCTGGTTCGGCGGCCTAAATTGGTTTTGAGGGGGTCTATACCCCAGGTTAATTCCATTCCGCCCGTTTTGGTTCTGAGGCTGTTCTTGCCCCGTGACCAAGTCCTCCCTTTTTCGTTATGTTCTCGACCCTGGTTCGGCAATCCCGTCGAACGTGACCCATTCGACCACATTGGTAGCAGGCACCCTGTTGCGGGCATCCCCTCGCCAGATGGGGTCGTCCACATCTTGGGCAGGGTGGTACGGGTTCTTCTTGGTTAAACCTTCTCCCATTATTGTTTTGTGGAGGCCTATTCGACCCTCTCCGCTGTTCGTTCCTTCCAGTGTTGTTCTCGCTTCTCGAGTCCCGGTTTCTCTTGTCTTGGGGACCCCTGCTGGACTCCCCACTCACCCTTCTCTTCAGTTGTTGCACACGCGCTACCGCCACAGCGCGGTCATACACAGCTTGCAAATCAGGGAAGTGTACCCCCGCGATCACCTCGCGAACAGACAGGTTCAGCCCCATCTCGAACTTTTGTGCCTTTTCTGCATCAGTGGGCACTAGCCTTGGTGCGAACCTCACCAGCTCCTTAAAACGTGTGTAGTATTCTTGCACAGTTTGGCCTCCTTGTTTCAGCGACATGAACTCTTCGTACATCGCTGATTTGGTACTCAGGGGATAGAATCGATCCCTGAGCATCTCCATCATTTCCGCCCATGAGTAGGGTTCATCATCCTCCGTCAGTTTGGCTTGTGTCGCCTGCCACCAGTCGTCAGCTTCGCCTCCCAAGTAGTATGAGGCGACGTGCACTCTTTCTCCTTCCGGACACTTGACTGCTCCCAGCATCTTGTCGAAAGACCGGATCCATTCCTCCAGTTTGGCTGGATCCTCCTCACCAGCATAGTGGGGTGGCTGGTAGGGATTCACCATAGCCAGATAGTTAGGGCGAGCTTGGGGCGGAGGTACCGCCGCAGCTTGGCCCTGGTTGACTTGCGCGTTTCCTAGCGCAATCAAAACCTCCTCTATCGTCCGAAGACGATCGCCCATGTTGTTCGGTGCGGGGGCGTCCTGCGCACCTTGGGGTTGTTCCTCTACAGGTTGGGCCGGTTCCGTGACATTTGGAGGTATTTCGGTAGGTGTTTCAGTGGTGGTTTGAGGAGCGGGTTGAGTTCTTCCTCTTCCTCTTCCTCTGGATGCCATTCTTGTACAAATAGGGTGGATTAAGACTTGTGAATTTAACATATAGTCTAAGCAGTTTCTATAAATGTATGTGTTTTGTAATTTAGCACGTGGTGCTCGATCGAACTAAGAAGCGCCGTACGCCTCGGGGTTTTATTTTAATTCGTTTTATTTCGATTTTTTTTTCTGCTGTACGGACAGGTCTGTCCGTTTTTTTTTGTCGATTTATTATATATAAATCGGGCATTTTATTTCCTCAAAAGAAATTTTAGTACAAAGGTAGAAATATTTTCCTAGCAAAATAGTATCTAAAAATAGAATCTCTAGCGTCTCAAGACGTCCTCCGGTGGGGTAGCGGGATCCTCCTCCGGGTCTTCCTCCTCCGAACTTGGCGGCAGTAGATCGTCAAAGATAGTGTTCAAGTCTTGCCCATGTGCATCGATGTGTTCCTTCAGGATTAGGTTTTGTGTAGTGAGGGTTTGGACTTGGCGTTCGAGTTGGTTTATGCGATGGTGATCCGCCTCTCTCAAGTTGCCCATGTGGTGCAAATTTGCCTCCAATTGAGCCATACGATATTTCATTTGTTCTATGGTTTGTTGGGAATCAAGATGAACGTTCATCATTTTGATCATCAACTGCATCATATCTTGACTAGCCATCTAGCGCAAGCAAAAGATCTAAGTTAATTTCGCCAAGATTCTAAGTTAAATTCGCTAAGATTCTAAGTTCAATTCGCCAAGACTCTAAGTTCAAATTCGCCAAGATTCTAAGTTCAAATTCGCCAAGATTCTAAGTTCAATTCGCCAAGATTCTAAGTTCATAGAAGAGATGCAATATGCAAATGCAAATGATGATTTCCCCCCAAAAATAATTTAATGCACTATATATATTTTTTTCCCATGGGTTTTTAAATAAAAATTTTCCATGGAAATAATACTTTAAAATTTAAAATAATAGTCAAAGTATTAAAAATAGTTTAAAAATGATAATGGTTTAAAAATAATAGTTTAAAAATAGTCGGGCTCTGATACCAACTTGTAACACCCCGGTTTTTGGTCACCCAGGTCGGGATGTCACCGCCACATTCCCCTAGTAAGACACGGTTTCTCCGAGCTTACTAAAGGAATGCAAGGCTAGGTATTGCAGTATTTAAAACATTTAAAGCATTCAAAACAGCCCATACGATATAAGTCAAAAATAATAATATCATAGCGCAGCGGAAATAATTGTTTTAGTATAGTATCGCAGCGGAAAATATAAATAGGGCCGACATGGCCTTAACACGGGTTAAACAACCCCGTTCATAGTATAGTCTAATGTACGAAATTTAAACAAAATAATGTTCCCAAAATCCCATGCATGAATCGTGCTCATACATGCTCATTCCACATACTCTGTAAGAAAAAGGAATAAAAATGGTTTGGTCAGCACAACTTGCTGAGTAAGTTAACACATGCATGATCGTAGGGTTTAAAAGCCATTAATTTAATATTCAAATAAAACATGATAATAACATAAATAATTCAGTCCAATTTAATCAACTATCCAGTTTGCAAAATTCAGTTCAGGGCTTCCTTTAACAACACATTTCATATAATCTAAAATAAAAGCCATAATTTAAATAAGCATTTAAATAATTTAATTGGACAACAAAATATAATTTAATTTAATTTAAATTTCCCCCTTACATCCCAGATTCAGTATTTCAAGTATTTCACGATTGCATCGCAATCTCAACAAGTTTAGCCGGTAGCCCGACGACCGCAACCGTATCAGCCATACCCAGTACCACTCCGGAGCCTCGGGAAACCCATGTGGATATTCTCGAGAGTGTAGGCTCTATATCTCATGCCGTTTTGGCAATATCATATCTCAATTTTAGCGCGCGGGGTCACCATCGTCCATTAAGGCACGAAGTGAATCGTTAGGGGGCACCCTGCAGAGTACTCACCCCTAATTTTAATTTATCAAGTTTGTAAGGGGATTTAACTTCAAAAATCTGATTTCAATTTTATTTATTTAAAAATAATATTTCAATTTGTTTCAACCCTAAAGGTTAATTCCATGTTTCAACAAGGTTTCAAGATTTGATTTCCGGTAAACCATAGTTTACTCTAAAATTCGTCTAAAATCAGATTTAATTCCAAAAATTTATAAATTTCACGACTGACTCAGAAACATCGAGATCTACAACTTTCATGTTTTAACTTTTTCAATCCGAGATACCGAAATAGGTCAAAAATACCAATTTTCACAGAACCACAAATCTGTCCAAATTTTACAGACCACAATTAGGAGATATTGAAATCTACCATAGCAAATCAACTCCAAATTTAATGAAATTTTACATAGACCATCTTAAGACATTTATCTACAACTTTCATGTTCGGCCAAAGATCTAAATCGGTCTGGAACCTATGTCAAAAACGTGATCAAGATCGGACCTAAGTTCTGTCAAGAATTTCAAGATCTAGTTTCAAGCAGTTCGGTTTCGGTTGGTTTTCACATACCAAATCGTCTCTAAAAATTCTGAAAATTTTACAGTATATATATATAAGCCTTAGGAACGTTTTTCATGTTTTAAGTTTTTCCATTTGAAGTCGTTTTAAGGTTCGGAAAAATTCGACAAAACTGTTGCGCCGGTAAAAGTCATACGTTGACAGATTTTCGATCTCTTGTTAAATCTTTTAGTTTCGAACGTTATAATTCCTCCCAAAACCATGTAAGGCTAACTTACAGAGTTGTGAACGTCCAGGATCATCTATTTTGAAGGCGTGGCTTCCAGTCCACCGTTTCTCCTCTCCGTTCGTCGGGTTCTACGCTCTAGATCCAATTCGAGGTGTAGAAGAGAAAAGAAGAAGATTAGGCTTCGTTTTCGAATCGTATATGGAACAAGGATTAGATCGAGACTTACCACGACTCTGGAGATCTTAGAATTTTCGTCCAACAGTATTCGCCTTGGTTTCGTGCCTCCGACGACTCCGGATTTAGGGTTTCGAATGTATAGAGAGAGTTGTAGGTTTTGTAAAAGTGTTCGGGGCTTTTAAGGGAGCTTATTTATAGATAGTTAAGACCTAGGGCGTCCAAGATCTGACCCTAAAGGTCTTGAGTCGAAAGACGTTCAACCGAAAGTCGAAAAATCCGCGCCCGGGCGAGAGATTCACGCAACAACCAAATCTGTGGGGTGGAGCGGCCGTGGCGCGCCCAATGCCTATTGACCGCGCGGCCACCGCGCCGACTTCGCCTGGACTTCGGTCCGGGCGGGTCGTGCGATCCGTCGTGCTTTTCCTCCTCTCTTTCGGATTTCTATCCCTCTATGCTCCCGAATTCTGAGTTCCGGGGTATCTCCGGGTTTCTACTTTCTCTCTAAATTTTTACTCGGGTCTAATTGGATGTTGGACTCGAATTCTCGAGTTCATTGGTGTCGGGTTTCGGTGTACAATTTATTTACCTTTAATAATTCCTTTTATTTAATTAAATTCCTTTAATTCCTTTTTAAATAAAATCTCATTTCTCATTTCCTTATCTTTATTTATTTCTTTATTTGCTGGATTTATTTATTTATGGTATTTATTGTATTTATTGTCTGTTTATTTAATTATTGTTTTATTTTATGTTGGAAAATTCTCGGGTATTACAACGGCTAGCAAAAACAGCCGACAAAGGAACTAACAAATTCGTACCCATAAGAATGGGTCAACGCCAATGTCACAAAACAATGTCCCATGTACAAAAAGAAGAAAGAAAAAAGCTAGTGGTCCTCGCTGTCATCGAAATGTATGTCCTCGTCCAAACCTTGCAAAGCGCCGATCGGGGGATTCAAGGACGATGAGGGATCCACTGTTGGATCCGGATCAACAGCAGAAGAAGGACGAGGGATGTTGCTAGATGAAGGACAATCAGTTGCCAGATCAGCATCAAAAGGTCCAGAAGATGGCAGAGGGCTGGATGATTGGAAGGGAACACCGGATTTCCCTGAGCGAAAAGAAAAGAGAGGATGAGGAGCTAAGAGGATACATGAAATAAATAGAGCACAAAAGAAAAGAATAAAATACCTGCAGGAGCTTTCGAAGAGGAAGGGGCGTCATTGGACGAGGAAGTCTCAATCTCTGATGGGTCTAAAGGGAACATACTCGGTGAAGAGACAACGTGAGCAGTACGTTTGCCACCAAGACTCTGGATAGCCAAGTCGAGATGACCAACCAGGGACTGAGTATTGGCCCATTTCTCTTGGAAAGTACCAAGGACATAATCGTTGAAACTGGATCTCATGGCCAAATAGGAAGCATTCCGATGAAACTCCAGGACCTTTGCTTTGGGAACCTCGGCCGATTGACGAAGAGATTTTATAGATCGCTTCAAGTTAGCCGATTTTCGTCTAGTTTGATCCAGAGCCAGTTTCAGCTCCTGTTCCTTTCGTTGTAGTCTGGCTATTTCTAAACGAGTCAAAGAAAGATCCCCTGCACACTTAAGCTCATGAGAATCCGTTTCAAAAAGGATGTCCATCTGAGCTCGATATTCAGACGAATAGTTGTTGAATTCAGCTTGAGAAGAAGCTGCAGCCTCTCGTTCAGCAGAAAGCTGATTCCGCATTGCTAAATAAGCTCTGAATTCTTGGTCTAAAGAGAGAATAGACTTAGTGATTGTCTGAAGGGTGGCATCCAGGTTCAAAGAGACCATCTCTTCGTGAAAATGTTGATCAAGATGAGACAAGAGGAGGAGGATTGGTTTCAGATGAACAAACTCCACGTCAGATTGCCGAGTTATCATGTTGCATAATTGGCCTAAAAAATCTCCAAGATGGGCCGAAGGGTCTGACGGAAGTGAAGACGAAGAAACAGGAGAGAAGAAATCATCTAGTACATGCCGGTCAGGGAATGGACACAAAGGGACCTGAACGGCAGAAGCATCTTCAACAGTCGTACCGCCAGTAGTAGGGTCGAGAGATCCCAAAGCAACCAGGGATGAAGACGTGGCGGGATCCTTAGCCAGTTGAAGAGGTTCAACCAAAGAAGGAGTAACAGGATTAGCTGGAGCGGGATCCTGGACCAGTTGCTGAGGTTCGGCCGAAGAGGGATCAGCAGGGGCAGTCGAATTATGGTCATCTGTCAACACCCAGGGCTCAGTAACAAGAGAATCCGAAGCCGTGGTCAAAACAGGGGAAATGGTGGACGATGATAGAGCAGTAGAAACCTAACAAGAGGAAGAAGAAAAATGATTTGTTAAAAGAGAAGGTATACATAAAAGAGATAAAAAAAAAACAACGGGGAAGCAATGCACCATGAAACGAGTAGGAGGGATTCTGCCAAGAGGCGAGCGAGAAGAACGCTTCCGAGTCTTGATAGGAGGAAGAGAACCAGCAAGAGGGGCCGAAGGAGAAATGAGTCTTTTTCGGCCAGGGTCCGAGGAAGTAGGACGAAGGGCACCTATATTAAAAAACGACAGCCAAATAAATAACAAAAGGTGTAAAATGAGAAGAAGAAATACAATCTAGAGGAAACGTACCCGGACGTGAAGAAGAAGGCACACCAATGCATCGCTGAGAAGTAGAGTCCGGCGAAGATAAAGGATAAGAGGAGAAAGGCAAGATGGGAGAGAAACCACTCCGCCGCAAGAGCGGGTTGAGTCGGCACCAAAAAGGTACGACCAACGCCGTCCCACCAAAGCTGAAAACGAGATGTGGAGAGCCCAGCACGGACAAGAAACTTCGGCACATCAAAATCAATTAGACGCCGATGGTAAAAAGAACATTGTTTGCGGCTAGAGGAAGGAGTAAGTCGCTTATCAACGCGATAAGCTTATACTAAATCTTGGCCGAAACCAAACTGAAGACTGACCAAATGAGGATTGTAGATCTCAAAAGGAATAGCAGCATTAGGAAGAGCCGTGGAACCATTAAAAATAGGACGAGGAAGGATGCATCGGTTCCAAATTTGAGCAAAAGCTACAGGAAGAAGGGTCCCAAAAGGAGCAGTTGCAATCTCTTTGATCCAAGCAAAATCGGCTCTCCGATAATGATAGTGAGAGAAGGATTGATCAGCAGTTCGGCCCAAAAAATAGCTGATCCAGTGCGGGATTGACATGTCAGGAAGGGATGTCCCGAGAAGATCGGGACCAACAAAATGATCAGAACAAATATCATGAGGAGGGAAACCAGAAACATCACGAAAATGCCAAACCAACCATAAGTGGAGGAACCATAGAGGGCCTCAAGCTTTATCCGGAAAACCTTTCTCCCAACCTGAAACAGTAGCCAATATACCCGCATATATATGGGCAAGGAAGAAATCGGGCAACGGTAAGGCTGTTTGGTTGAGGATTTCAGAGGCTAAAGGATAGGTTTCAAGAAGAAATCCTTTGGAAGGAGTACACCAGAAGAACCGTGTTAGGAAATACATCATAAAAGCAAGTGGTTCCTGAGAATGAGGAACAGGCGAAGAAATGTCACTCTGGTGAGTGATAATCCAACTGTGGAAAGTGTTGTTGGAAGGAAAGCCAGTGGTTTTCTCCTTGGGATGAGGTTCGGAGGCGACGCCAAGATTGTCCCGGCGAACAGAAAGGTTTAAGAGGAGTTTTATATCCTGAATGTTGAGAGTCATCATACCCCAATGAAAACAAAAACAGTTTACAGAGGAATTCCAGAAACACAGAATGGCCTGAATAGGACGGAGGTCGGTTGGAAAGGGCATGGTACTGAGAATGATCAAACGGCGAGTATAGGATTTAGACCAGGACTCGTGACAATGGGGTGGTTCAAGATGATGATACCAAGCCGAGTAATCAGCTGAAGTCGAAGGCCAGTTAGCGAATGACGGGGTAAAAAGCTGAGAAGAAAACCAGGGGGCATACAATGGTATAGAACGGTTTTCGAAAATACGAGCAGCACACTCGTCAATCTCTTCGGGAATACCTAACGGGCCTAGGGAATAAAAGTCCTCAGGAAGAAGACGAATTGCAGAATGAGAAGCAAATGAACTCTCGATCTTAAGAATTTCAGATGAGGGAACGGGAATGGAACGAGGATCCATCAGAGAAGATAAACAGGGAAAAACGAGGAAGAATATGAAAGGGCGGAAAGAAGGCAGTTTACTCCGAAGAAGACAAGCTACGTAAATAGGGTATTGATGACAGGATTTCTCGAGGAAAAGAGATAACCGTCGAACAGCAACGTGGGAGAATTACTTGGGCTTTTTCCGAAGTCGAAAGTTCGCCCAAGTAAGGAGGGCATCTGTTGGGGCCACAAGGGTAGTGGGCCGCGAGAAATTGATTGGGCCATAAAAAATGGGCTAAAAAGAGTTTAAAAGGAAGATAGACTTAGAATCGATTGGGTCGAGAGACTGAAGACGGACGACTGGGACCAAATGAGAATCCAGGCGAAAGAAGGTCTCCAAGAACAAGAAATATCAGCCGAAATGGAATAAGGGCAGCCGATGAAGGAAGTGTAAAAATCGGCTCGGAGGATTCGGCCGGAGAAGCGGCTACCAGAGCTCCGGCTATAAATAGGGGATGTCATGCACATAATCAAGAGAGACCAATCCACCCCAAAATTCCTTTATGCAAATTTCAATTATTTGTATCTTTACTGCTTTCCTTTAAACAGCTTTCCTAGACTATAGCTTAGTTTGTAGCGGTTACTTTTCCAAGTCCACCGTTGTTCCTCAAGAACCGGTAGTTTGGTTCTATTTTTCCGATGAATCAGCCGTTGTTTCTTAACAACTGGTAGATTTTTCATTGTATCCATTTTTCCATTATAATTCCAGTGAATATTCAGTCAAGTTTGGGCGTATTTAGTCAAGTTTGGGCGCATTATTGTAAATCCGGACCCATAATCGGTTTGATCCTTTTCCGGTAGCCTCTCTTGAGGAGAAAAGGTCCTTGGCTCGACGCTAGCCAAACAGTTGGGTTCACCTCGAATATGGTGGCTGAGCTACATGGTATTTGGAACGGCATGAAACGCCTCAATTCACTGGGGATTTCTCGGGCTCACTGTTTCTCGGATTCTCTGGAAAGCCTCCGCTTATTGAGAGATGGTGTACCGAGAGGACACACCCTCTATCCTCTGGTGCGTCACATAATGGAGCTTCATGCGGCACACCCGGGTTATACATGGCACCATATCCTTCGGGAAGGGAATTCTGTTGCTGATTCTTTAGCCAAGCGTGGTGCTAGATC
The DNA here is from genome assembly GCA_030278955.1 of Hygrophila difformis. Classification (NCBI taxonomy): domain Eukaryota; kingdom Viridiplantae; phylum Streptophyta; class Magnoliopsida; order Lamiales; family Acanthaceae; genus Hygrophila; species Hygrophila difformis. The sequence goes on from JAOANR010000003.1 coordinate 21,592,929, forward strand.
GGATGATTTCTTTATCTCGTGGGCCTATCCTCCAGATGATGCCAAGGCTTGTCTGGCAGCTGACTGTCAAGGTGTTTGGTTTCCGCGACCGTAGTTGAGCTATAATGTGTTTATTTTTGCTTCTCCTTTCCTTCCTTGTTTTGTAGTTTTTTTAGTTTTTCCGCGACTGTAGTTGAGCTATAATGTGTGTCACTGTTATCAAAAAAAAAAAGAATGTTGATTAATATGTTTCCTTATTTTCCTCTTATACAATCGCCTATAAGAAGAATGCATAAGTGGAAAATAAGAAAACAAATTAATCTAACATTCCTAAACTAATGAAAAGTAAAAAAAATTAAAATAAATGAGAAAATTATCCTCTATCAATGTTCATAAACATTTATTTTTCAAAAGTAAATTTGTAAAAATTTATTAATATTATTATTATTATTATTATTATTGGTAGTGGTGGTAGTGCATGTATTGGAGATAGATTTATCAAAGTTTTTTTTTGGTAAACATTGACATCCATGTGTCGGTAAAGCTGTGTGGGAATTCAAGCCACACAAATTATAAATGGTGATGGGGGGGGGGGGGGGGGGGGGGGGGAGATAAGGGACCAGATGAGAATCGAACCCCCAACTATAAGGTTGAAAGCCAGGGAACACGACCGCTAGGCCAAGTTCCCATTCCCGATAGATTTTATCAAAGTTTTTTTTAAAGTTAATCTTTTGATTAATTTATGTTAATAAATTATCGAAAAAAGCCAATATACTTTTTTTTTCCTGATCAACTTATATAGATTAGGAAATGTGTGATGGAAACTAATGAAATACAAATTACAAATGAACAAATGAGAGATATAGGGGGTCATGTGGGGAATTGAACACCTAACATTTGGTTAGGGGGTCAATGGACGGGAGTATAAAATAAAAGGAAGAGGTGGGGACGACGTGGTGTAAATTAATAGTCCAATTGAAATTTGTAGACATTATTATGTGTTGGCAAATTGTGGTTTTGACTTTGTGACGTGCCCAATAGCCAATTGAAGGAATATCCTAAATTCCTAATTGATATCTCTATCGCATACAAGCTTGTCATTGCTCAATCCTAAATTCTTTATCCGTTTTTGCCCTTTCCCTATCACCTTCTTCTGCTACTACTTTTTTCTTTTTCCCTTGTATGTGTAGATACATGCATACATGTGAAAATCAACACACTGCAGAAAAACAGAATCTTCCATCATTCCACACAGAAACATATTGGACAGAATCGATCCTTAATATGTAAGGAACTGGAACTGGTCACAATATTAGCAGGCCATAGGGATTGGGTGGAGAATCAAATCTCAGTTGAAGTAGAAACTTGATCACATGGCCACTCCTTATCCCCTGTAAGCATTGAATACTAAGTTTAAATTAAGGGGTGTATTCAATCGGGAGGGATTTTTTGGACTTTTAAAGTTGGGGTGTATTCAATTTAGATTTTAAAAAGTCTTTAAAAATTTGTGTATTCAATACAGATTTTAAAAAGCCTTTAAAATTTTTTAGGTATTGAACAGTCCATGGATTTTAAATCTTTATAGTTTTTAATGGGTTCTCTTAAAAAAGTATAACTAAACAAAATCTCTTTAAAAAATCAAAGATTATTAAAAGTCAGCCAAACTCTACAAGGATTCTATACAAAATCAATCAACTCTAAAAACTCTATGTGGAATTTATGTACTTTCTAAATCTATCCAAATCTGAATTACAGGCCTTAAGTTTAATGAATGACAATTGACAAAGAAAAATACTACAAGGGAAATGAACTCAACAGATTTGATGGGCTGAGTTGGGTTGGGCTTATTGCTATTCAACCTAGGCATGCATACCCAAATCTACCTTCATTCGGACCACCAACCCAACACATTTTATATTTTATTTTAAAGATGAATTATTTGGTTGACACAAATTTAAGATTGCTAACCTGTACATGTGACATTTTTATCCAGATTACATGAAGGTATTTAGGAATAAAATTTTATTGTGTTGGCCACTTTTAGGTAAACCATTACTCCTCGAATTATGATAACTACATGTTTTATAAATTTAATTTTCTTAATTCTTTATTGAAAAGTTTTATAGGATTAAAAAATGTAAAGAAAAAATCACAAACGTTACCAACAGAAGCCTAAGGGAAGCAAGCTGATCAATGATGTACACATCTTGAATATTCGCTTCACAAATGGCCCAAAGAACCCAGAGAATATAGGATGTTGAATTAGTACATTCGACATTTCAATACTTTTTTTGGATTAAAATCAAATATACTGTATTCCCTAGTCCCAACGAAAATGAAATATTTGGGTGGTAATACGGTATTTTTTATATAAAAGATTATGAATTTAATTGTAGGGGCTTAGTGAATAGTGAGTTTGATTTAGGGTCTGTTCTGCACACGGAGCTGTAGTTGTGGGTTGGAGTTCTAGGGAGCTGTAGTTGTTAGTTTTATTTAAGTGTTTGGTACAACTAGTTGTATCTGTCATAAAATTTATAAAATGATATAAATGGACAAATATTTATGTAGACTATTAGGTAGTGGGTTGGTTATTTGGTTAAAATTGTAATTGGACATAAATAAGCTTGCTTGTTTATTTTGAATGCTACAAGAGGTAGCTTCTAAAAAGAAGTTACCAAAAGTTAATGTACAGAACGAGGCTACAATTTTAATATAAAATCAAAAGCTACCAAAAGCTGCGTGCAGAACAGACCCTTAGTATGATTTTTTTTTGAGGAGCCATTGAAGGCATGGGAAAGGGGTGTGATGGGAGCCCATGCCACACAATTACAAAGGGTAATAAAAGGGAGGGATAGGGGACCGGTGGGAATCGAACCTCCAACCTTCCGTAGGAAGTCAGGGGACTTAACCATTTAATATGAATTATGATTGTTATTGAATTAGTGTTTTTATATACTCCAATATAATTTTTAAAATCTGTTTCTCATGCCCGTTTTCTTGATAAAGGAAATTACATTTTTTAAAAACACTTCTCTTAGAAAATATACTCAAATAGTATAATCTACCAATTTTAGATTAATTTGAATTATTCTTTCTATTAAAAAAAATTAAGCATCCATACCTTGAACGTGAACACAAAAAATCTTATACATATATGTACATAAACACATACACTCAGACTAATCACACAGTATTATGCAGCTATTGAATCAACACAAAGTAATCCCAAAACACATCTGGAAATAACCCAATCCAGTTAGCTTGCAGCCACATGTATTGCATGTATGTGCGGGCGTGATGCGAAAGACCAATTTATGTAATGTGTGAAAGTATTTTTGTGATTTCACCTTTCAACCATAACATAAATCATCCAATTCATCACTCATCACCCAAATATCACATTTACTATCTCGCGCATCACATATACAAATATATCATCACATAAAACCGGTCACACAATATGACTGCAGGTGTAGTCAAGTGCACTCTATCCCATTCCGAAATAACCATTTGAATCGGAAAACATGGAAGTAGCCATTTATTTCATTAATCTCGTACATACAACTTGCATTTGAATAAGACACAAGTACAAACAAAGGCCATTTTTAACTTTAACACAAACATGCACCCCACACATACACTATAAAATTCGTACATTGACATAATGTCCATCATTACAAACAAAACACAAACCCCACAAACACAATTCCCCTGCATTCCAAGATAACATAATGATCGATCCAAAAGGGGGGGAACAATAACAAGAACCATTCTTTACCTTTTAATTAATAACCCTAATCGGTTGGTGGTGTCTCAAAGGCTTTGATATGTAAGAATCGGCTGCACGTATAAACTTGGCAAAAGGCTTGCAGGGTCATGAGCAGCAACATGGCAATGGTGGCCAGGAATGTTAGAATCCTCCAAGACCCAAACACGTATTGGTCCATCATTTTCTTGAGCTTGACCTTCCACCTGCTGCTGTAGTACTTGTTCACCTCTGCAATGGCCTGGTCCATCGAGGGCACTTTCGTCAATTTTATGGACTTGCTCATCCCATTCCACATGTCCGACACTTCCTTTTCACTCTTCAAGTGGTTGATGATGATCCCTTTTTGGCAAAGGATTCCCACATCGGATTCCGTGTCGATTATACCGTTCATTAGCTCGGTGTATCGGGCGAGGATGAGTCGCTTCGAGGCCGTGCAGGATTCGTACGCAACGAGGTTCCTTAGGACAACCTCGGAGTTCACATCGAGGTCGATGATGGGGAGGGATAGTGTGAGAGTTTTGAGGTCGAAGTGGATGCCTTGGATGCCCTCTTTTGTCGGGAGGAATTGAATGCCTACTTGGATGAGTTGTGTGACCGAAGGGATCGTGATTTCCTCGAGGAGTGGGGGCTTTAGCATGTTCGGGTTTGGGTTTGGGTCGTCCTCGTTGTCATCATCGTCGTTTCCTTTCTCCTTGTAGGCGGTGAACATGTGCTCGATTGGCTCTTTGAAGGCACTTAGGATTGGTATTTTTGAGATGATTGCGCATGGCAATTTTACGATTAATTTTAGAGGTTTGGAGAGGATTCGCTTGATCCCACCGATTGGACCTTGTATTAAGGGAGAGAGGATTTTCCATACCTCGTCCACGAGTTTCGTCACGTGACCCTTTTCGAATGAATCTTTGTTGCCCTCGCCTCCATCGGCTTCTTGATCGTGGATTTCGTGAATCTCTATGGCTTCGTGGTGGGAAGAATCGCCTAATTCAGGCGCAATGAAATGGTACAAGAAGCTTAAAAGATGAGCACAACGTTTCACCTCAATCTGTTTAGATGATTTTACCATCTTGAAAGGAGATAACTCCTTGCTAATCTCGAGCATCATGTCCGAAAGGACCCCATCCGCGACCTCTAAGGACGAACATTGAAACTCGAGCAACATCCTCATGACAAATAAAGGGATTTGGTTCTCCAACATGGTGATGTCCTTGAGTATACCATTGTGCACAGTCTTGTTCCCCGATGCATCGATCAAATGGGCCAATTTCGAGGGCTCCCTCGTCAAGACCTTCCCTTTCTTGATACCACAAACTTGAAAAAACTCGAACAAGAACGTGGCATCAACTGCCATTATCCAAGCCAACGCCTCACATCCATAGTTCAATGGCCTATGGTAACAAGCCCGGATCCGGAGCTCATATTTGGTCAAATGATCGACGAATTCTTTGAGCTTGATATCTTGAAGATCCCTTTGATGCCTTTTGGCCGCAGAAATCTTGTACCTCTCCATGTCATAGAGCTCGGGGCGCAAATGGTGATACGGCCCGATGGCCACTTGTTGTGGGAAGTAAGATTCGGGATCGGTGATCATAAGAGGTTTGGGCACGGCGAAAATTGTGACAGGTACCTCCGCGTCTTCCTCGAGCTCTTCGTCGAGTGTTTGTCGAATAAGCTTCACCCATTGATCCTCATCGAAGTGCGAGCTCAAGCTTGTAAGAGTATTGGCTTGGAAGAAGGACATTGTTATAATGTGAATTGGGTTTTAGGGAATTTGATGATTATATCCCTGGGAAAAGATGGGAGATTGAATGTGATTCACTTGAATTTGGTTTGATTGAAGATAAGATTATAGTATTATTGAAGGTTATAATTATATACTAGTGAGATTTCAAAACATCATCAATAAGTGGTCCTTTTTTGACATTTGGAAAAGCGAGACAAAGGGGGGATAGGTTAATCCCATGTGTTTCACGGAATTTGTAATTTGTGACTGTAGAATTATTTAACATGTGGTTCAATCATCAATGTGAGTGCATTCATTGCTTTCAAATTAGTATTACTGTTGCATTATTATTACTCCTCCGTTACTTTTTAATTACTTTTTAGTTGTTTTTTAGAGATGGAAAAATATTCCAAAATAGTTACATTTTTAGGTGTAGTTATGCTATATTTTTACTATTGCATTCACTCTACATAATTGCTATTTGTTGAACATTTATTAAGAATGATTTTAGTTGAAGGGTAAAAATTTAAATTTATGAGTTAATTAATGCAAATCTTGATTATTGAAATTGAGATGAAAGAGATAACTATTTAGGAACGGAGGGAGTATATATATAAAAATAAATCATAAATGTTGTCTTAAGATGAATTGTTTTGTCTTCTTTTTCATTAGTACAAATACTCCAATCCGGATACAATTCATTGAATAATCTGCATATGTATACATTTATATGGGCATCTATGCCATCACATACGCACATAATATAAGGTTGGAAGTTACGAGTTGATTATTACGTCAAGTGATCATATCTACTTTAATTAATAAATTTTTTAAGATCAAAGCACAATAATTAATTATTACATATATATTAATGTAATAATTATGATGGCTTGATTTAATAGAGTGAGTAATATTTTGCTGCACGCGAAACAAAGAAAATGGCCGACAAAACCTTGCTTTGAACCCCCCTCTGATCCATGTGTTTTTGTTTTTCTTCTTGTACTTTGTAATTTGGTGTCAAATTCTTATGGGTACAGGACAAAAAAATTGACAAAAATATAATTATATAGTGTGTGAACATTAATGTTATGATGTTCATTGTCTCCCTTAAAATTATTGGCCGCGTATACAGTTTTGTTAGCTTTGTGTGCCTTTGGGAATAAACGCTAGCGTTTAATTTTTAAAATACATACTAAAAATAACCTAAAATCATATATATATAGTGAACACTAATTAGAGTAACCTCTAAATTTTAATCTATAATTTTTAAATTCTGAATGCTCATATCCCAACTTTTAGCTTTTCAAACTTCAAAATATAAATTCTAATTTAAAATTGCATTACCAAACACCATTTTTCAAATTTAAAACTATTTTTCACGACTAATTTCAAACTCCAGCCTCTAAATTTCAAACTCCAGACGCTGAACTCTAATTATTTCCACGAACAAAATATTTGTGCTTGCAGAACAGGCAAATTAAGAGGGTGTTTGGATGTGCATTTTAAAAAGTGTTGTAGCGTTTAGAAAACGGATAATCAGATAATTGTTGTAACAAAATGTGTTGTAGAAAATTAAGTGTTTGGATAAGCTTATGCTGTTACAAATCGCAATAATCAGATAATCATTAAAAAGTGTTTGGATTTACATTTTTCTTAGGCAATAATATGATAAAATCTATTTTTGGCTAAACGCAATTTTCTTGCAGCACCAAAATATAGCTGCAAGAAAATAGCGTTTTCATTCCCTCAAAACGCAAATAATAGATTATTGGAAGTTAGTACACAAACATGATTAACTGATTAGTTGCGTTTTGCAAACGCAATAATTAGATAATCTGTTCGAAAACGCATAAACAAACACTTCTTAAATTAACTGTACAGAAGTAGTTTTTTTTTCCCTTTTCTTTTTGGCGCAGCAATTGTACGTAAGTAGTTGAACTGCGCATGGATGAATGAAATTGAGGAAATAATTGTTAAGATTAAAGGCAAAATAATGTTACAATTTCATGAGTACCCAAATGAAACGTTAATTTTTTGGATGTAATCCTCTCGTAGTAGAATACAAAGTAATTTATGAATATCCACTTTAATTTAGTCGAAAGTTAAGGAAATAAATTTGAAATTCATTCATAAAAAAACATTTTTTAATACATAAAAATTAAAGAATTTATTGTTGATATTGTTGGGAACCAGTTTTGAGCAAATGTGTTCACAACCGATGTCTGAACTACTTTGTTGGACCAACCTCGTCAACTGCAGACAAACTAAGCAAAGGAAGAAGAGCTGGCGAATATACTCAGAAATATTCCACAACGGCTAGCTGATCTTATGCCCGGATCTTGCACACGAAGTATGGAAACTACAATCTTTTAATACGGGCAACTCTATTCTAAGGATCCGCGCATTTATGGAAAGAAGATCTTCTACCTTAGAATAGAGACAAGGTAATTCTCTTCAAATAGGGCGGCCAAGGAATAGATCCGCACGCTGAACAATTGACTTACACATTTGAGTAATTGAGAGGATATTGTGAAGAAGAGAATCATATTCCTTCCGTGTTCGCGAGTTATCATTTCGAAGGAAGAAATTCGATCAACACTTCCTCGGGTGGATTGATCGACAGTGTTACTGAGAGCTTGATTGAAGTTGACATATTCAATCAAGGGTTTCGAGGAAAGCGTCAAACTCAAGAGCTTAATTGAAAAGATCAAGGAGAGTCGCCAACAGGTTTCGACCAAGGGCAAACTTGAAGAAGGAGCCTTCAAGGGATTGAAGCAAGGTCGGGGAGATCTTCACCAAGACAGGGGGAGTGTCTTGGTTTGACAATTCAGTCCGCTTGGTGATTGGAGTTGGGCGAAACAATTCACTATTGTTGAGATCGAGGATCAAACCAAAACAATTAGTGAATCTCCTGGATTGGTATCCCCCAGATGTAGGCTTGTGCCGAACTGGGTCAACAAACCTTGAGTTCTTTATTTTCACAGTTTATTTACTTTCCGCTGCTTAATTTCGTAAACTGTTTAACGTGTCCACGAAAGGTGCTTGAACTAGTTTTCAGGACTACTTAATTGGTTATCCACGCAAACGGACCTAACAATTGGTATCAGAGCGCACACGCTTTGGAAAGCGAGATCCAGACAAAAGGCATGGAAAACCAAGGCGGATCTGTAACCAGACCACCATTGCTCGATGGATCAAACTATGCATATTGGAAAGATCAAATGGAGGCTTTCCTCATTGCTCTGGACGAAGGGGCTTGGGATGCAGTAGAAAATCAATACCATCCACCAATAAAAGAAGAAGACGGTGTAAAAACCATCAAACCAAGGAGTGAATGGACTGCTGCTGAGAAGCTTGCCGCTTCAAAGAACTCCAAAGCCCTGAATGCAATTCACAATGCTCTCACAAAAGATCAATACAGACTTATCGCTGGGTGTAAGATTGCATACGATGTCTGGACTACTTTAGCCAATACCTACGAGGGTATGGCTCCGGTAAAGAAATCTAGAATCATTACTCTTGATGCACAATTTCATAAGATTTCTATGGATGATAATGAGTCTGTCGGCCAATATATTGGTCGTATCCGTGATCTAACCAACCAAGCTCTTCAGCTTGGCAAAGTGTATTCTCAACAGGACATTGTAGGAAAAATCATTGGGACGCTTCCGGAAAGGTTCAATGCAAAGGTCGCAGCACTTGAGCTATACAAAGACTTTGATAAATTGCAGGTTGATGAACTAATGGGAATCCTACAATCATGGAAAATGGATCACTGTCCCAGGACCAAAAGTAAACCAGTGGCATTCAAATCCACGACCAAGGATGAGGAAGATTTCTCCATGGAAAATCATGATGACTTCAGTGACGAAGAAGAACTGGCCATGTTGTCCAAAAGACTAAATCAGATCATCAAGAACCGTAGATCTAGATTCAACTCCTCCATGAAGAAGGATGCCGGGACATCAAACTCTAAATCCACTCAGAAAGGCTCGAAGTCTCTCGACAAAAATAAACCAAAATCTTCAAGGATTGAGGATGACAAGGAGATCATATGCTTTGAATGTGGGGGAAGAGGCCATTGAAAAAAGACTGTGCCAATCTCAGACCAAAGGAGTCCAGCAAATCCTATCAAGTAACATTTAGTGACTCTGAAGATGAGAAGGAGTCTGATGAACATGGTGTAAACTATGGAGTAGCCTTCGTCGGCACATGGGATTCGGACAGTGATGATGAACCCGAAACAGGTATGGGTCCCAACTCAGTCAATATGGTTTCCTCTAACATGGTTCACTCTTTTGCTAGGAATCAAGATGAAAGCGTCAGTAAACTCAATGATCTCTACGAAGAAACTTTCGAGAAGCTGGAAATATCCATTGCTGAATCAGTAGAATTACATGTCGAGAATGAAAGCCTAAAGGAACAACTCCAGAGTCTCACATGCAAAAATCAGGAACTTGAAAAGGCGTCCACAGAGCTGTCTGGACTGGTGAATGAACTACGTGAGAAAAATGATGAGCTTCAGAAAGAAAACAAGGAACTGGAGGTTGAAAAAGTTGACTATAAACTGTGGTACTATAGTATGCTTGGAAAGAAAGACGCTCTTCACACAGAACTCACCGAAGTTCAAGAGAAACTTGCCAAGGCTGAAAGCACTCTGGCGGCTCTAAACAAAGGAAAAGCCAAGTTAGATGATGTAATTGCTATGGGAAGACCGAGCAACAACAAACAAGGCTTGGGATTTCAAGCCTCAACTTCACGAGGAGAAAAGAAAAGCAAGTTTGTGTCCGGAGGAATGCTAAGTGAACCCCGAACTATCAAGAAATCGTTCCATCCTGTAGGAAGAAACAAATGGACAAGGAGACCTCCACCTCCAATCCCACTCAGATGCGATTATTGCAAGCTTGAAGGCCACAAAACCAAAAACTGTGGAATTTTGGTAAAAGATCTACAAACAGGGAAACCCATCATCTGGCCAAATGACAAAATCAAGATGAAGCTGATCTCCATCAAGTGCGAATGGGTTCCTAAAAATCAGAACAAATGTCACGTTGCCTTTCTTTCACAGAAGAAGAATGCTGCAGACAAAGTGTGGTACTTCGACAGTGGATGTTCCAAACACATGACAGGGGAAAGGAGTCTGCTCAAACACTACAAAGAAATTGATGGAGGATTCGTTGTTTTTGGAGATGGAAAAAAGGGTGCCCTAGTTGGTCAAGGGACCATTGAGAACAATGGCTCGAGGGAACTGTCACCTGTTTTCTTTGTCGATGGACTCCAAGCTAACTTGATAAGCATAAGTCAATTGTGTGATGAGGAACTTGTGGTGCAGTTTACCAAGAAAGATTGTCAAGTGCTCAATCAAGATCAAGAATGCATTATGAGAGGTTTGCGCTCTAAAAATAATTGCTATCATCTTGTTCAAACTTGCAATTTTGGTGCAGCTGCAGGTAAGGATCACATCACATTATGGCATGAAAAGCTTGGACATCTTAACTTTAAAGATCTTATCAAACTCAGCAGAACCGGGGCAGTCAAAGGTCTTCCTCAATTCAATAAATCGAGTGTAGTTCTCTGCAACGAGTGTGCCAAGAACAAACAGCACAGGAGTTCTCACAAACTATCTGAACTCACTGGATCAACCAAGTGTCTTGACCTACTGCACATGGATCTTATTGGTCCAATGGAAGTTGAAAGCTTGGGAGGTAAAAAATATATTTTTGTATGTATTGATGATTACTCCAGGTACACTTGGATAGATTTTCTCAGGGAAAAAGGCGACACATTCAAAGCCTTCGAGAAGCTGTGCAATCGACTCATGACCGAAAAGGACACCAAGGTAAAACGGATTCGAAGTGATCATGGACGAGAGTTCGAAAATCAATCCTTTGAAGAATACTGTGCTACACATGGAATTAAGCATGAATATTCGGCGCCAAAAACACCTCAACAAAACGGAGTAGTCGAAAGAAGAAATCGAACCCTACAAGAAATGTCTAGGGTGATGCTCAACTCAAAGAAAGTGGTTGAATTTCTTTGGGCCGAAGCCGTGAACACAACATGCTACACCATAAACCGAGTCTACTTAAGGCCAAACTCTCTTATGACTCCATATGAGATTTGGAACGGTAAAAAGACCTCAATTACTTACTTTCATATTTTTGGTAGCAAATGTTTTGTTCTAAATGACAGGGAACATGTTGGGAAGTTTCAAGAAAAAAGCAATGAAGGAATATTTGTGGGATACTCTACCACAAGTCGTGCATATAGAGTATATCTTCCTAAGACAAGGAAAGTACTGGAGTCCACAAATGTGACCATAGAAGATGTGACCAGCAAAGAGGATGTTCCTCCTCATGATGATGAAACTCCCAGTGGTCAGGATGATCAACACAGTACAACTCCACCCACTTCTGATGAACAGTCCACCAAACGAGTCCAAACGCCAAGCATGGACACCTCGTCACAAGAAGCAGAACCTCAAAAGGACCTAAATGGACGCATTCACAAGCATCATGACCCTGAAGACATTATTGGTGATGTAAATGAAAGGAGAAAGACTCGAGGGAAAAAGATCGACTTTAAAGAGCTTGCAGGCTTGCACTGCTATACTTCAAAGATCGAACCCTCAAGAGTTGAAGAAGCACTTCAAGATGAACACTGGATAAGTGCTATGCAGGATGAACTACTCCAGTTTGAAAGAAATGAAGTCTGGACCCTAGTTGAAAGACCTCAAGACAAGAACATAATCGGAACCAAGTGGATCTTTCGCAACAAAAGTGATGAAAAAGGGAACATTACTAGAAACAAAGCTCGATTAGTTGCTCAGGGTTACACCCAAGTCGAAGGTGTCGACTTCAGTGAAACATTTGCACCTGTAGCAAGACTTGAAGCTGTCCGACTACTACTATCGATCGCATGCTCGCTAGGATTCAAGCTTTTTCAAATGGATGTCAAAAGTGCCTTCCTAAATGGCTGGCTGAATGAGGAAGTATACGTAGAACAGCCTAAAGGATTTGAAGACCCCCATCATCCTCAACATGTCTACAAGCTCAACAAGGCACTCTATGGGCTAAAACAAGCTCCTAGGGCTTGGTACGAAAGGCTCTCCAAATACCTGCTTGAACATGGATTCGAAAGAGGGAGCTTGGACAAGACTCTCTTTATCAAAAGAGAGAACAAAGGGATCCTCATTGCTCAAGTCTACGTCGATGACATTGTTTTTGGATCAACACACCATGTGCTCAAAGACCAGTTCATCGAAATAATGGGTAAGGAGTTTGAAATGAGCATGGTAGGAGAACTAACTTACTTTCTTGGTTTGCAGGTTGCTCAGAAGAAAGATGGAATATTTCTAAGCCAAACCAAGTATGCCCGAAACATTGTTAAAAAGTTTGGCATGGAGTCCAGCAAACCAGCTCGAACGCCTATAGGGACTAATGACAAAATGAGCAAAGATCCTAGTGGTCAAAGTGTTGATCAGAAACTCTATCGAAGCATCATCGGAAGCCTTCTATATCTAGCTGCAAGTAGACCAGACATAAGCTATGCAGTAGGTGTTTGTGCTCGTTACCAAGCCGACCCCAAGGAATCACACCTAAAGGCTGCCAAATGAGTGATCAAATATATCTCAGGAACCAGTGATCTTGGTATTTGGTACTCTAAAGAGTCTAATCTTTCATTACTTGGTTATAGTGATGCAGATTGGGCAGGTGATGCAGATGATCGAAAAAGCACAACCGGAGGATGCTTTTACATTGGAACCAACCTAGTTAGTTGGTATAGCAAGAAACAAAGTTCCATTTCCCTATCAACTGCCGAAGCTGAATACATTGCAGCTGGAAGTTGCTGTGCACAATTGCTATGGATGAAGCAAATGATGCTCGACTATGGTATTGATCAAGAAGTCCTCACTATACTATGTGACAACATGAGCGCGATCAACATCTCAAAGAATCCAGTTCAACATGGGAGAACTAAGCACATTGACCTTAGACACCACTTCATAAGGGATCTTGTTGAAGAAGGAATAGTGTCCATACAACATGTCGGAACTACTGAGCAACATGCAGATATCTTCACTAAGGCTCTTGATCGAGAGAGATTTGAAAAATTGAGAAGAGATCTTGGCCTATGCACAATCACATAAAAATCCCGAAAATTGTGGAATAAGCTTTTATTTTTGCAATTTCCATATTTTGTGTAATTTTATATTTTATTACCTTAATTATGTTATTCTAACTATCTTGTTAAGTATAATTCGCAGGATCTCTTTACTAAGGAAGGTATTCTTCAAAATTTCAAAATTCAAAATTGATGTGACAGCCCAAACTGTCAAGAGCCAAGGCGGGAACGGTTATTTGCATATCCCCATTCAAAAACGTGATGATTACGGTTATGGGAAGTTGTGATCTTCTTACCATATTTTAAATTAAGGGAAATTGTTTACTTCCTCCATAAGACTTGATAGTGATCAGATTTCCTTTTGCATTCACCCTCTCTCGACCTCATATACTCTCTAGTTTTCTCTCTAAAACACACATCCCTCTTCACTTGTTCTTGCCAAAAGCCTTTCTTTTTTCAGAAACCATGGTGAAGACAAGAGGAAGCCAGAGCTCCAAAACTCAAGGCCCTACTCCTTCATCAACCGCAGGAAGCAAGAAAGCCATATCCCCTGAGGAATCCAGTGCGAAAGGGCGTGCCAAATCTGTTCAGAAAGCCATCATGGAGCAAACCATCTCGGAGACACCATCCTTGGTTGCTGTTCCATTCCCTTCTTCTTCACCATCCACTGCCGGAGAAAAGGGAACCACTGGCGTTGTTCAAGACCCTCTCGACATTCGAACAGAAGTAGCCGGAGCCAAAGCATTGAAGCAAAAAGAAGCAGAGGTTCAGAAAGCTAAAGGAAAGGCAGTTTCCACTTCAAAGATTCGTGAGAAGGCAGTTGCAAGGAAGAATGCCTCGATCAGTGAACGTGTTGAAGCAGACCTGGCCATGGCACTAGAACCCATCGATGCAATCTTAGCTGACCTTCCCAACTTAGGGGCTGACAATGTGACAGAGACAGGAGTGTCAATCAAGCCCGCTGAATTTGCATCAAAAGATGCACCAAATGTGTCCACTGAAAAGCCAAAGAAGAAAACCCCTGCGAAGAAGGTAGCATCTGTGCCAAGTGTTCCTACCAATCCAGCACCAGTCTCCATTGTTGAATCAACCCCTGAAGAGCCTCAGCAGATCACTACTACAGCGACCCAAACCAGTTCACCAAAGGCGTCCGAACCTGGCACTGAACACCTTGATGAGGAAGAACTCGACTCAGACTATGTTCAAGAGGATGCTGATGAAAGCTCTGGAGATGAATCAATGATCGACATAAGTGATGATGAAAGGGACTATGCTGTGAACCTGATCACTGAAGAAATTGCCTGGACTGCCAGTCAAAAGCGAAAGCATATGTTGAGACCAGAACCTGAAGAGACTGTACCTGTCAAAGAAACAGTTCAAACTGAAATTGAACAGGGAGAAGACGAAGAAGATGAAAATTCATCAGACTCGGATGACGACCAGGATGATGAGTCCGGAGGAGACTCTGAGCACCCTCAAACCGATGCCCAGGAACCACTTGAGGGGGAGAATCCCACTGACAACCAGTCCGAGGAGTTGGGGTCTCAAGACACTCAAAGCGAGGCGGGAGAATCCGATGAGGAAAGCTCCGAAGAGGAAGAATCTGAAGAACAAGTCGAAGTCACTACTGATCCAGTCACTGTGGAGAAAATGGTGACCCAGCCAGAAACCAGAGAGCCAACTCCACCTGCCAGGAGTTCACCGCAGGAGTCTGAACCCAAAAAGCGGACTCGGTCTGAACCTGAAGAGTCTTCCAAGGCCACTGGATCCAAGAAGAGAAAGATTGTCCTATCCTCGTCTGAAGAACATGAGCCAGAGATCATTGATGCTGGAAATGCAATATCCATGGCCTTCTACTATGTAGTGTCCGAACAATACTTCTCAACAGTTCTGGAAAAGATGAAGGTGCACCCTGAAATCAGATTTGCAGCTGTGCGATATGAGGAAATGGGATGGCACAAATACCTGGAGGACAGATCTCTTTTATTCTGGGGAACGGAGATCAAGCAATATAAGGGACAGCTAGTTAGGCATTTCTATGCAAACCTGAGCTCTGAAGTCCTGAACTCCAAAAGCCCCTGGTTCGAACTCAGTTGTGCACATGGCCAACTGTTTGAACTCAAAGCTCGAGCACTGAACCGTTTTCTCCAGGTACCCCGAACTCATCTGAAATCTGTTTATTCTCGAAGTGCCAAGTTCCCCATGAATACTATTGCTGAGACTCTCACTGGAGTAGAAGGGAGGAAATTTCAAGGAAAAGGGTTAAGTGCTGGTGTCCTAACTCAAAAGTTTTCACTGCTTTACAAATTATGTGCACACAACATCATGCCCACTGCTAACCATTCTGTTGTGTCAAAAAGCATGTGTAAATTATTGTTTGCCATAGACCAGAAATACGAGATCAACTATGGAGCCCTTGTGCTCGAACAAATGCTGGCGTTCGCGGGCACAATCAAGAGGAAATACAACACCACTCTTCCCTTTCCTGGGCTCATATCCGAGTACCTGAAGCATCTCCACATTCTTGGGAGCAAGCATGATCGTCCTGAGGACATTGCCGACTTCAAACTTTCCTCCAACCTAGCAAAGAAGAAGCCAGACTTGGCTGGACCAGGAGGCAGGATCCCTGCTAAAGATGCATTCTCCATGCTCCGAGATGAACTCACAGACCACATCAATCACCTCAAAGTGCTGGAGGCTCAAGTGCACAGCCGTGTCCAAGCTGCTGAAAAGCTGTTCCGACAGCTTCCTGATGTTTGGTCTGATGATGAACAGGATTTGGATACCAATCCAGCTGAGGAGTCCAGTGACTCGGATGAGGATTCCTCGGAGGAGTCTGAGTGACATGCCCTTTTTGGGCACAATGTGCGCCAGAGGGGGAGTTAAGTTGATGTAGCCGTTGATCGGTTCCTCTGGTATGCACTACAATCGACATGGGGAAGCCTGGTGGAAGAAAGTCTCTGCTGAAGAAGGGTAAATTTTTTTTTGAACTACTTTTGTGAACTACTGTTTTTGCTGAACAACTGCACAATGGCCTGTAATAATTGAATTGTGATCTTACATGTTTTATTTTATGACTATTGCCATGTGCTTACTTTTGATGTGAATGCTCCTAGAATATGTGATAGGTTATCTTGTACGGAGCATTAGTATAGTTTGTCTTGTGTTTGGGAATCATTGTAATTGGTGGTTGGGTCTCAATGGGAAGTATTTCTACATCTTTGTTCATGTGTCAATTGTTTGGACATCGGTTGAATCAACTCTTATACTGGCCCACATTCTGCCAAAAAGGGGGAGATTGTTGGGAACCAGTTTTGAGCAAATGTGTTCACAACCGATGTCTGAACTACTTTGTTGGACCAACCTCGTCAACTGCAGACAAACTAAGCAAAGGAAGAAGAGCTGGCGAATATACTCAGAAATATTCCACAACGGCTAGCTGATCTTATGCCCGGATCTTGCACACGAAGTATGGAAACTACAATCTTTTAATACGGGCAACTCTATTCTAAGGATCCGCGCATTTATGGAAAGAAGATCTTCTACCTTAGAATAGAGACAAGGTAATTCTTTTCAAATAGGGCGGCCAAGGAATAGATCCGCACGCTGAACAATTGACTTACACATTTGAGTAATTGAGAGGATATTGTGAAGAAGAGAATCATATTCCTTCCGTGTTCGCGAGTTATCATTTCGAAGGAAGAAATTCGATCAACACTTCCTCGGGTGGATTGATCGACAGTGTTACTGAGAGCTTGATTGAAGTTGACATATTCAATCAAGGGTTTCGAGGAAAGCGTCAAACTCAAGAGCTTAATTGAAAAGATCAAGGAGAGTCGCCAACAGGTTTCGACCAAGGGCAAACTTGAAGGAGGAGCCTTCAAGGGATTGAAGCAAGGTCGGGGAGATCTTCACCAAGACAGGGGGAGTGTCTTGGTTTGACAATTCAGTCCGCTTGGTGATTGGAGTTGGGCGAAACAATTCACTATTGTTGAGATCGAGGATCAAACCAAAACAATTAGTGAATCTCCTGGATTGGTATCCCCCAGATGTAGGCTTGTGCCGAACTGGGTCAACAAACCTTGAGTTCTTTATTTTCACAGTTTATTTACTTTCTGCTGCTTAATTTCGTAAACTGTTTAACGTGTCCACGAAAGGTGCTTGAACTAGTTTTCAGGACTACTTAATTGGTTATCCACGCAAACGGACCTAACAATTGGTATCAGAGCGCACACGCTTTGGAAAGCGAGATCCAGACAAAAGGCATGGAAAACCAAGGCGGATCTGTAACCAGACCACCATTGCTCGATGGATCAAACTATGCATATTGGAAAGATCAAATGGAGGCTTTCCTCATTGCTCTGGACGAAGGGGCTTGGGATGCAGTAGAAAATCAATACCATCCACCAATAAAAGAAGAAGACGGTGTAAAAACCATCAAACCAAGGAGTGAATGGACTGCTGCTGAGAAGCTTGCCGCTTCAAAGAACTCCAAAGCCCTGAATGCAATTCACAATGCTCTCACAAAAGATCAATACAGACTTATCGCTGGGTGTAAGATTGCATACGATGTCTGGACTACTTTAGCCAATACCTACGAGGGTATGGCTCCGGTAAAGAAATCTAGAATCATTACTCTTGATGCACAATTTCATAAGATTTTTATGGATGATAATGAGTCTGTCGGCCAATATATTGGTCGTATCCGTGATCTAACCAACCAAGCTCTTCAGCTTGGCAAAGTGTATTCTCAACAGGACATTGTAGGAAAAATCATTGGGACGCTTCCGGAAAGGTTCAATGCAAAGGTCGCAGCACTTGAGCTATACAAAGACTTTGATAAATTGATATTGTCAGGTGTGCATCTTTTGATGCCGCTGCAATATGGATTCATTATCTATAGAGGTAAAAACATATTTTTCAATGTATGACACTATAGTATTATTCATCAGCTTATCTCCCAATTTATTCCTCAATTTTATTTTCATAAGATTCATTGTCGAGAATAAATGGAAAGATCAATGTTAATTCAATCAATTTATAAATAATTGGTAAAATCACATCATACAACTGCACATCATAACTCCTATCAATTGATGAAAAATAAGCTAGATAAAGTTCATAAAGACGAAGTAATCATCTCTATCAAACTTGGAGAATTGAGCTATATATATAATCACGCTAACAAAGTAGCAATTCGAAATTGTTTCCGTGAATCGGTGACTCATCTCTCACTTCAATAAATCGAAAGCCTAGGAAAATAATATTTAAGTGAATTAAGTACCCTAATACTATAGAAGCACAATTCATATGTCAAATTAAAATAATAAAAATATTAATTTTGGATTGGAGCAATAGAATAGAGGTGTTCTAATTTGATTCTAATCAATAAATTAAAATTAATAATATATGTTATTTATTTTTAAAAAATGAGGTGGGGCCCGGACCCACCTGGCCTATGCCTAAGTCCGCCTCTGGTTTAGACCACATCTCGACGACGCATATTATTCAAAATTCGCTTAATCTGGGACCAACAATAACAAAATCCATCATGTTAGGGATATTTTATTGTGAAGATGTTCGTGATATTTACCGTTGTTGCAACATCTTGCCAACAACGCTTTATTCTCTTCACTGGAAAAAGCACAGAATAGTACAGTGACGTGGCATTTCCCCTAGCAGGCCTTAGAAGGGTTTAGATGGGCCTTAAAACCCATATAAATACCTACCTTCGTCCTTGAGGGATTGTGTGAGAGTCTAGCCGCAATCACAGCTCATTTTACAGAGCATTAACAGATTCCTAAGCTGTGATTATGGCGGATTGAGAGCTGAAGAAGAAACCCCTGGTTTTCGTTGTTTGCAGAAGGCACCAACAACTGTTCTGCTACTGGTATACATTTAGTTGCTGTGTCTTCTATTATTCATGGGGTAATTGGGATTGTGTTTATGCATTTCTGGGTTTATTGTTTGTAAACACAATCTAGGTGTATTGTAGGTGTTCTTAGCACCATTGAGCTTAATTTGTTGATTAGCTAGATTCCACAAACACCACCTTAATACCTGCCGGTGAATTTTGTGCATTTGGGTAGATAGTTGATGCTCCCTTGTGTTCTTCTAGTCTATTTGGGTAGATAGGAGAGTTCATTGGAATGTAAGGGTATGTAAGGTGTGGTTGACTCTTGTTCGATCAGTTTGGTGGAGATTTAGTGAATCCTGGCTTGGAGCCCCCAGATGTAGATCAGTGGATCGAACTGGGTGATCAAACTCTTGTGTTCTTGTTTATGTTTTCCGCACTCTGTTTCTGTGTTTGCCTTTGGTTGTGGTTTGCAGGTTGTTGAGACATCATTGAAACAACCCTTGCTGGATTTTATATTTTAGATTGGGCCTGTCAATTGGTATCAGAGCGGGGCTCTAAGGTTTAGCTGAGTCCGGTCCAAGATGAATAGAGAAGGTGGTTCTGTTTCGAGACCTCCCCTGTTTGATGGTTCGAATTATCCATTCTGGAAGAATCGAATGAGGATATTTCTCAAGCACTCTGGTGTAGATGTCTGGAATGCTGTTCTAACACCCTGGGAACAACCTATGAAAGAGGTCCGCACGCCTGCTACTGAAACTTCTGCTGCCATTACTACTTTTGTTCCTGCTACTCAAGAAGAAATGTCAGCTGCTCAGAAGAACAAGGAACAAGGGAACAACACTGCTTTGAATTGCTTGTTTAATGCTGTTGAGGAGTCACAATATCACATTATCTCAAACTGTGAGACAGCTCATGAAGCCTGGACTGCTTTGGAAGCAGCCTATGAAGGATCTTCTGATGTTCAAGCCTTGAAGCTTCAAAAAATTGAGTCTGCCTTTGATAGCATTCGGATGCATGAGGATGAAAATATTGCCGCCTATCATGCTTGGTTTAAGAAGTTGGTCAATGAGGCTCAGTCCTTTGGCTTGAAGTATGATAATGCAAAGTTGGTCCGAAAGATGCTGAGGACAGTCAATCGTAGATATCAACCAAAAGTCTCTACTCTTGAAGAACTTGAGAAGACCAAGACCTTCACTCTTGAAGCCTTGGTTGGCTCACTACAGACTTTTGAGATGAACTACTTGGAGGAAGAGCCTACTAGTAATCTGGCCTTCAAAGTTGAAGATGAAATTCAGTGTGTTGACCAAGAAGAGAAAGCTTATCTAACCAAAAAATTGGCAAGGATTCTACAGGACAAGAGAGCCAAGAAGCTGAATTACAAGAAAGATGATAAAGGACGTTATCAGCGAGGTGTTTCATCATCCCGTGAACAACCTTCCAAGCACAAGTCAGACAAATCCTATGATAAGAGGAAAGGGTACAAGAAGATGGAGTTACCTGACACATTTAAGAATTTGAAGTGCTATGATTGTGAAGGTGTTGGCCATAAAGCTTCTGAGTGTCCTACTGCTAAGAGAAGGGTTGGAAAAGCTCTTCAAGCTACCTTGAGTGATGATGAGGCCAGCTCTACTTCCAAGGAGGAGGAAGATGACAGTGAAGATGGAGAGATGATAGCTTTCATTGTGAAAGACGTTGTTCTAACAACCGATGATACTCTGTCCGAACATTTGTCTGATACAGAGTCTCATGAATCTGATAGTGAAGCTAGTCGGTATGATTATAATGAACTTCTTGCAGGATATGAATTGGTGAAAGAGGATCATGCAGTTGCTGTTGCTGAGAATAAGAAGTTGCTCGATCAGAAGGGAGATCTATTGGTGCTTATTGATGAGAAGGATACTGAGATTACTAGTCTCAAACAATCTTTGGCTACTGTGTCTACTGAGAGGGATACTCTGTTGGAGGAAAATGCTGCTTTGCTTGCCAAGACCCAAAAGATAGACAACATGGTTAAAGGGAAAAACAAGCTGGATGAGATTATCAGTCAAGGGAAATCACCATCTAATAGAGAAGGTATTGGTTATAAGCATAATTCTAAGCCTAACAAGAAATCTGCGCCTACTTTTGTGCGTGCAGGTACCACTGAAACCAGTGCATCCAAAGCCCCTGTGATATCTGATAATCCAGAGTCCCCCAAGAAGAACAAAGATTGCCCTTACTGTAAATTCCAAGGTCACCCTATTCACCTCTGTCAAAGACTTACCCAAGATCTTCTTGGTGGTCGACCGGTTGTCTGGCCATCCCAGGAACTACAGAAAAAGGTTAAACTCACTATGATGTGGATGCCCAAGTCCAAGATTATTCCCAAGATGTGCCTAGTGGTTCTTTCTGCTCAGAAAGGTCCCAATGATGGTAGGTGGTACTTCGACAGTGGTTGCTCTCGTCACATGACTGGTAAGAAAGATTTTCTCATAGATTATGTGGAATCTGATTGTGGTGAAGTACTTTATGAAAATGGAGCTCGTAGTAAGATTTGTGGTTATGGAAAAGCTAAAGGTGCAAACATGGGTTTCTTGACCACTGTCTACTATGTTGCTGATCTGTCTACTAACCTTATTTCCATAAGTCAACTTTGTGATGAGAAATTCTTTGTTGGTTTCACTGATGAAGATTGTATGGTCATTGATCCTGCCTATAATTGTGTTATTAAAGGGGTCCGATCTTCTAACAATTGCTATGTCTTGAAGCCTGCCATGGACACAGCTTTTCTGTCTCAGGTAGAAACTGCAAAGTTGTGGCATCAAAGATGTGGTCACATGAACTACAAATCGCTTATTCAACTTAGCAAGTCTGGCGTTGTTCGAGGGTTGCCCAAACTACGCAGCAAAGACAAGACAGTTTGTGGTGCTTGTGCTAAGGGTAAACAAGTTCACTCCTCTCACAAGGTTGTGGATACCATTCAGACTTCAAGGTGTCTTGAGTTATTGCACATGGACCTGATGGGACCCACTGAAGTTCCTAGTCTTGGTGGTAAGAGGTACATCTTTGTATGCGTTGATGACTTTTCTCGTTACACTTGGGTTGATTTTTTAAAATCCAAAGATGAGGCTATCTCAGTGTTCTCTAAGCTATCTTTAAAGATTATGGCTGAAAAGGATCTCAAGATAGGGCGTATCCGATCTGATCATGGAAAAGAGTTTGAAAATCAGTTGTTCGCACAACTCTACAACAACCTTGGTATTGCTCACGAATATTCAGCCCCACATACTCCACAACAGAATGGTGTGGTAGAGAGGAAGAATCGTACTCTTCAGGAGATGGCTCGTTCTCTTCTTCATGCCAGCAACCTTGGGAAACGTTTTTGGGCTGAAGCTGTGAATATCTCATGCTATATTATTAACCGTGTGTACATGCGACCTCAGACAACTACTACTCCGTATGAAATTTGGAGAGGAAAGACTCCGAATATTTCTCACCTTCATGTCTTTGGAAGCATGTGCTGCTTTAAAGGATCGTACCACAGTTAGAAAATTTGATTCCAAATCCGATGAAGCCATTTTCTTGGGATATTCAGTGGATTCAAGGGCATATCGTGTTTATTTGAAGAGGACTTCCAAGGTTATTGAGACTGTTAATGTTGTTTTTGATGATGCTAATATCTCTGCAGGTTCTGTCTCTTCTCGTGATGAAGATGATGATCCTATTAGGATTATCCCTCATGTTTCCTCTAGCACACCTCCTGAAGCTGTTCCTACCTCAACTCCTATTGAAGTTTCTGGTACTGAAGATGTTGATCCGGTTGTTGATACAACTGGTGAACAACCATCAGCTCCAGATTCTCCCAAAAGGAGAGGTCCAAAACGTGGTCCACGAGCACCTAAATATCACACTACGGATGATATTATTGGTGATCCCTCTGGTCCTAGACAAACTCGAGGTCATCAACTCAACATCTCTGAATTAGCTAATATGTGCTTTCATGTTATGAATTGCTTTGTTTCATCTATTGAACCTAAGAATGCACATGAAGCTTTACAAGATGAGTTTTGGATAGCAGCAATGCAGGATGAGTTACTCCAATTCAAGCGCAATGATGTTTGGGAGTTGATGGAACAACCAACTGGAGTGAATGTTATTGGCACTAAATGGGTTTTTCGGAACAAAACTGATGAGCATGGTAAGATCATTCGCAATAAGGCTCGCTTGGTCGCACAAGGCTTTACTCAGATCGAAGGTTTGGACTATGATGAGACCTTCGCCCCTGTTGCTCGCATTGAAGCTGTCAGGTTATTACTTGCTATCTATTGCTCTCTTGGTTTCAAACTTTATCAAATGGACATCAAAACTGCGTTCTTGAATGGCTATATCAAGGAAGATATTTATGTATCTCAGCCTCTCGGTTTTGAGTGTCCTGATCATCCTGATTATGTTTATAAGGTCAAGCGTACACTTTATGGTCTAAAACAGGCTCCTCGTGCCTGGTATGAACGCTTGTCTACTTATCTCTTGGATAAAGGCTATGTGCGTGGTCATGTTGATAAGACGTTGTTCGTACAACGTACAAACAACCATCTTTTAGTTGCACAGATCTATGTGGATGACATTGTTTTTGGCTCGACCTCAGATGTTCTTCGCGATGCATTTGTCCACTCTATGCAGACTGAATTCGAGATGAGCATGATGGGTGAACTCACTTTTTTCTTAGGGCTTCAAATCAAGCAAACCTCCGATGGGATTTTCCTTAATCAAGAGAAGTATGTTGGCACCATGCTTCAGAAATTTAAAATGGAGGATTGCAAGATTGCTAGATCACCCCTTGGACAGCATGACAAGATTACCAAAGATGAATCTGGAATTTCCGTCAATCAGAAGATGTATAGAAGTATTATTGGTAGTCTCTTGTATCTCACTACTAGCCGTCCAGACATCTCTTTCAGTGTTGGTGTGTGCGCTCGATATCAGTCAGATCCCAAAGAATCTCACATTCGTGCTGTGAAAAGGATTCTTCGATATCTTAAAGGTACTCCTGGCCTTGGTCTCTGGTATTCTAAACGCTCTTCTCTTGAGCTCACTGGTTATACAGACTCTGACTGGGCTGGTTGTTCTGACGACCGAAAATCAACCACTGGTGGCTGTTTTTATCTTGGCCAAAATTTAGTCAGCTGGTATTCTCGAAAGCAAAATGTTGTTGCTTTATCTACTGCGGAGGCTGAGTATATTGCTGCTGCTCACTGTTGTACCCAATTGATTTGGATGCGTCAAATGCTTTTGGACTATGGAATTTCCTTGGATGATTTCCTTATACACTGTGATAACACCAGTGCCATTAACATCTCCAGGAATCCTGTACAACATAATCGGAGTAAACACATTGACATTCGATTTCATTTTATTCGAAATTTGGTGGAAGATGGTCTATGCAAGATTCAGCATATCTCGTCGTTGGAACAACTCGCAGACATCCTTACGAAGAACTTGGAGACTTCTCGGTTTGAATCATTGAGGCGCAGTTTGGGCCTCTGCTTTTCTCACTAATGGGCTATGTCTCGGGTGGGCCACCGCATTTCATGAATTAATATTTTTCTTTGGCCCAAGCCCAAGCCCAGGGGGAGTTGTTCTTAACCGATCAAGACGGTTGCCGGTTCTCACAACCTCACGCACGTCTTCTTTCTCTCTCTCCCTAGTGCGTCTCTGCAGTTTTCTTCAGCTTTCCCAGTTTTCCCCTCTTCTCTGCGAAATTTGAAATTTTCTTGAAATGGCGTCTCCTTCAAGCTCCCATACCAATCCTGATGAAGTAGTGGATGCTCAACCACTTGCGGTCGATGATTCTCTCTATCGCGCTCGCCTTGCCGCCGAACAATCTCCTAATGATGAGCATTTTGAGGATGCGCAGGAAGATGTTGATGATGTTATCGACAACTATTTTGTTGCTGACCCCTCTGACGCAAATATGGAGGTCGATCCTACTCCAGAAAAGGGCTCTGTCCCTCAAACTGCTACGGACTATGTTGAGACACCTTCGGTCGGTGCAGATCCAAAAGCGGATGTTCCGACACCAGCAAACCCTAGCGCGGGTGCTGCAAGTCCGACATCCCCTTCGGTCCCTGCCCCCGATGTGGCTCCGTCCGCTCCTGTCCCTCCTGGTTCCAGTTCTCCTTTGTCGCCGTCTGCTATTGCTTCTGGGGATGGGTTGCTTATGCTTGATCCTGAGTCGAATGCTCCACCCCATTCTGGGGCTGCTCAACAAGTTCCTTTTGGAGGGTCTCCGTCTGAGGATGTTCCGACCACTGAAGGACAACCATCCCAGGTTGATCCTGATGACACCCCTCTGGATGAACTCAAAAGGCAAGTCCGTGAAAGAGGAAAGCGTAAGGCTGTTCCAACACCGCCCAAACAACCTTCGAAGAAGAAATCTCGGAAGGCTGCTCCTCGGAAGAAGTCTATCCCTGCTCTTAAGGAATCGGATGCCCATTCTCCTCTGTGTTTCTCTGCTGATGGAGAAAGGTATGCATTGGAAACCCTTCACTCTAGAGGTTTCATTTCTGAAGAGTGTTATGTGCATCCATACTATGATCAAATTGGTTTTTCTGAGTACTTAGAGAAGAAGCATTTGTCTGTTTGGGCTACTACTCTGAAACGCTATTCCCCTACTGTTGTTAGAGAGTTTTATGCAAATTTGCACCCTGATATCCTTGATCCTGTGTCCCCTTGGTACTGCAAAATTTATCTTCGTGGAGAACTGCTTGATTTTACCCCCTCTGTCTTGAATGAGTTGTTGGAACTTCCCTCCAACACTGACATGAACAATCCTTTTGATCTGCTTAATGCTGAGCTAGCCACCATTGCTTCTACTATTTCTGCTTCTAAGAAATTTGCTTTTGGTAGAAAGGCTATGAGTCCATCTGATCTTTCTATGAAGTTTAATTGCCTTTTTAGAATTGGTGCTTCGAATTTCTTGCCCACTTCTAATGCTAGCCAGCTCAGTTCTCATATGGGTAAATTTTTGTATTTCATTGATGAATGTCCTGAGATTCTCAACTATGGTTACCTGATCATTAAGCATATGTTGAAGTTCTCTCATGTGACAATTGAAAAGAATACCCAACTGCCCTACCCTGCTCTCATCACCTTGTTTGCCCAGTCTTGTCATCTACTTGCCCCTAATGAAACCTTCATTAAGGTCAAGAAACACCTTCCTTCTGATAAGCTTAAAGGGTTCCATAATGACTTCAAACTTGGACCCCAAAAGCTTGGCTCTGCTCTTGTTGATCATATCAGAAGTGAGCTGCAACAAGTGGAGAAGGAGTTGGGCATTCTGAACGATAAGCAGATGGGATTAAAGAGGAAGGTTCGAAAGCTGGTGGCCCTACTTCCCCATTCTTTTGATGCTCCAGCTGAGGGGGAGAATGACTCTGAGGGTACTCCCTGATATGCCAAGTAAGGGGGAGATACAGTGGAAGGGATTGCAAGGATGCTGATTATTTTTGCTGGATATTCTGTAATTCTGATGATGTTGGAACAACAATCTGGTTTTTGGTTTTTCTGGTTTTTGATGATGGATTCTGGTTTTCTGATCTGTAATAGAATTCTGGCTTATTGATGGATATTCTCTGGATATTGATTGTGAGATTATCTCTTATGGATGGATGCTTTTGATTATGCCTACTCTACATCTGCTTCTATACTTATTGGCATGTATGTATGTTGAGTGTTTGATGCTCTCTGATATGATATTGTCATTCTGTGCTTCCTCCACTGTTTTGACTACTTGGCCCGATCATCTCCACAAAGGGGGAGATTGTTAGGGATATTTTATTGTGAAGATGTTCGTGATATTTACCGTTGTTGCAACATCTTGCCAACAACGCTTTATTCTCTTCACTGGAAAAAGCACAGAATAGTACAGTGACGTGGCATTTCCCCTAGCAGGCCTTAGAAGGGTTTAGATGGGCCTTAAAACCCATATAAATACCTACCTTCGTCCTTGAGGGATTGTGTGAGAGTCTAGCCGCAATCACATCTCATTTTACAGAGCATTAACAGATTCCTAAGCTGTGACTATGGCGGATTGAGAGCTGAAGAAGAAATCCCTGGTTTTCGTTGTTTGCAGAAGGCACCAACAACTGTTCTGCTACTGGTATACATTTAGTTGCTGTGTCTTCTATTATTCATGGGGTAATTGGGATTGTGTTTATGCATTTCTGTTTTTATTGTTTGTAAACACAATCTAGGTGTATTGTAGGTGTTCTTAGCACCATTGAGCTTAATTTGTTGATTAGCTAGATTCCACAAACACCACCTTAATACCTGCCGGTGAATTTTGTGCATTTGGGTAGATAGTTGATGCTCCCTTGTGTTCTTCTAGTCTATTTGGGTAGATAGGAGAGTTCATTGGAATGTAAGGGTATGTAAGGTGTGGTTGACTCTTGTTCGATCAGTTTGGTGGAGATTTAGTGAATCCTGGCTTGGAGCCCCCAGATGTAGATCAGTGGATCGAACTGGGTGATCAAACTCTTGTGTTCTTGTTTATGTTTTCCGCAACTGTTTCTGTGTTTGCCTTTGGTTGTGGTTTGCAGGTTGTTGAGACATCGTTGAAACAACCCTTGCTGGATTTTATATTTTAGATTGGGCCTGTCACATCAATTAAAAAAAATACCAAGAGCAGTTGGCCTGAGTGCCTGAGTGGTATGGGGCTCTAACAGCTTAAACAAAGGTCTCGAGTTCAAGTCTTTGTTTATGCAGAATTATGCTTTGGAAGATGGACACCCGATTCTCGAGGATCAGTCTTGGACCCAATGAAGCCTGTAGATACCCTCGTATTCACCTAAAAAAAATATCGGAACACTATTTTATTTATTTATTTATTTTTTCGTGGAAAAATTTTGATAGGAAATTAGGAATGGACACAATTACTACCTTACAAAATGATGACTGATATAGATGCGAATAATGTAGTAATAGATATTCCCACAATTTCGTGTTGAAAAATTAGGCGTTGGGTCTACAAATTAATTTTTTGTTGGTTTGTTGCGGGCGTGTAATTATTATATACGCCAAATTTTCATCATCAATTTTCTATCCACTCTTAAATGAAGAGAGGGAGGAGGTTCATGTCCTGAATCAGGACAATTCTGAACATCTGAATTTTATGTGTTTTATGATGTTTAATATGTAAGTAGTTTGGCCCTAATGTAATCAAATATCATTCTCTAAATACAAGATTTAATTAGTCCATTATACCATTAATAGAATGTGGTGATTGTGCCAAAATAAATATGGAACATTAACTGCCCGGAGCTTTTGGGGAGTTATGTAGGGAAAGATTGTTTCCATTTTATTTAATTTTTTTTATTCCATATGAATATATGATGCTTTTCCCCATTTGAATATATTTATGCTAGATGATATTACTAGTTTAGATTTAATTAAATCAAAACAAGCATTTTATTAATTCCATACAACATGAGACTTTCATCTAGCATGATATAAATCAAATGAAAACAATTAAATCAAAACAAGCATTTTATTAATTCCATACAACATGATTTTACTTCTATCTAGCATGGTATGAATCCTACACAACATGAAAATAATTAAATACAATGCAAAAATCTTAAATCAAATGAATAAAAAGAACTCATAATCTGAAAATTAAAAGTAAGATTTTATTAATTTTACGTAAGATGATTTTACTTTAATCTAGCATGATATGAATTCCATACAGCATGAAAATAATTAAAACGTAGCACAACAATCTTAAGTTAGATTAATAAAAAAGAACTTAGTAATTTTCAAATCAAAACAAGCATTTTATTCATTCCACAAAACATAAAAATAATTAAAGATAGTGCAGAAATCTTAAATGGAAAGGGATCATTAATCAAATTAATAAATGAATTACCACCCATAATTACTACTTCCACACAACTGTAATGGAAATGGATCATTAATCAAATTAATTACCACCCATAATGAATATTTTTTTCTATTTAAGTAATGAACTTTTATAAGGTAATAAACGAATATCAAAACCAAACAGCATGGAAATAGGATAATACAGCATTTCAGAACCAACCTGAATAAATCCATTCAGGATGCTAACCGAATTGGAAGAGAAAATATACAGCCATGGAATCAACGTGTGCACACATTCAATATTAACGTTATCCGAGTATATTTTTATCGGAGCGGTTAGAGTCCTGAATGTCAATATTCAGGAGGGCCACCTCCCTGCTATGTAAACAGAGGGTTACATTTACCTAAATGGTCGGCAGCATAAATGGAAAATTAACAGTTCATAATGACCGAATTCAAAGGCTTGATTTGCTAACAATTAATTTCATTCCTTTTGTATTTTGTCTGCCCCAAAATTAATAGCTCATAATGTCCACCTATATCGCATATTTACTATAATATACAAGCATGATAGCAGGTATACAAAATAGAAACAGCATGAATATGAGGATATAGAGCATGAATATGAAGGAAATTAAAGCTACAAAAAAACAAACCTGATATTTAGCATTACTGGGCATGAATTAAACATTTCTAGTGTATACTACAGCATGTTTATTGGTAAATACATCAAGGGTAGATAAGAAAAAATAGAGCATTTGGAAGCACTTAACGCATTTTGTGCATGATCAATCATCTGACAACATAGATGCAATATGTATGGTCGGAAAGGTAGCATGTATACAAATAGAAACAACATGAATATGTAGATATATAGCAGAGTTAATATCGTATACATAGCTTGGAAAGGGGAAAACAGCATCTCGAATAAGAAATTAAAAGGAAGAAGATACGGGGTGGGGTACTCACGTTTACCCTGCAGACTCGTTGCTGGAATACCGCCAATCGATTCAATCGCCACCCCTCGAAAACCTTGACACGACCGGAGAAACGTATCCCGAATCGGAAATGAGCGAATAACAAAATGCCAGACTTGGACAGTGAAATGGTCGCCGGAATATAAAGAGTTTCTTGGATTGTGTTAGTGTCACTAGCGGTTTTTGGGTGTTGGAGAAATGAAGAAAAGTTTTGACCGTGGTTTGAGTAAAAAAAAATATGGAAAGAATCATCATACATACATAATATAATATTCCAACAAGGGAAAGATATCTAGGATAATTCTCGAAGAATCCGCCCAAATGATTTATATTTTAATAAATTTATGCACAATCAATTCAATAACATTATTTCATAATATAATATTTAAATCATAAAATTAATTAATGGAAAGGGATCCGATTACATTGGGTCAACAGTGTATGAAACAACATAAAAAATAGAAAATACATAAGTTCAGAACGGTCCTGATGCAGGACACGAACTCATTCCTATTTCTATAACATATATTCATTTTTTTCTTGGACCAAGGAGTTTTTGAGATTTTTTTTTAAAATAAAATAAAAATATACTATAATTTAATTTATTATTATACTCCATTTTCAATTAGTTTTCCTTACTAATTTTATTTCCTTATTTTACGAATTTTGGATAATTGTCTGATTTGATTTGATGTGGTTTATGAGGATGATCTTTAGCTGGAATTATTGAGAGTTTGATGGATGAATTTTTATAATTGATTGAATTTGTGGATAAATATTTTTGATTTTTTTTATGTTAATGTTGAGTTGTATTCACTGAAATTTGAGTTATTAATGTTTCTATCTAGTTGAATTTGACAAAGAATATTTTATATGATTTATTTTTATATTGGTGTTTAAATGATATAGTATTATCTAACTTCCAATATTAAGGATTTGATTTATAGATTGACGAACGAGATAGAAATATGGTATAGTTTTGTCTTGATTAGGCACAAATTATGGGGATCGAGTGGGGCAGGATCCGCAGAAATGGCACGCCCTGATAAGTTCCTCGATAAGAATATGGTGGGGATGGGACAAGATTTTCGAATCAGGGATGAGAACGGGGGTACCGATCCCCACCCAAAACTAACGGTGAAAACCGAAATTTGTTGTATAAAATTAATTGTATGAGTATGAATTATATATGTAAGGATTGCATATGGGTATGAAGAATGTAAAAGAAAATAATGAAAGAGGGAAAGAGCTGAGGAAGAAAATGAGTTCTGGGTAGCAATTTTTTTTTTCTTCTCTGCGTAGTGCCAAGAACAATACATTAATATATATAGAGAAATGAACTAGCAGCTTCTACTTTCCAAATAAATATTGACTAATCAATCACTCCACGTGATGTGCATCTACCTCAATAATTCACACTAATTCTTCCACTCATATTCACTGTTCCAATTTAATGCATTCAACTAATTTTACTACTCCTATTATTCAACACTCCCCCTGAATGCATTTATATAAAATATGCCTCGTTAAAACCTTATTAGGAAAAAACCCAGTGGGAAAAGAAATCCTAGTGAAGGAAAAAGAGCACCGTATTCTTGTATTCGTTGCTCCCCTGATTTGGATATCATTTTAAATCTCGAAGCCGCCGCATTCCAATTTTCTTCACGAGCTTCTCGAATGTTGATGTTGGTAGTGTCTTGGTAAACAAATCTGCAAGATTGTCAGCTGAACGGATTTGTTGTACATCTATTTCACCATTTTTCTATAGATCATGAGTGTAGAAAAATATTGGTGAAATGTGTTTCGTTATATCTCCTTTAATATACCCTCCCTTCAATTGTATTATACAAGCTGCATTATCTTCATATAAAACTGTTGGGTGTATTTTTTCTTCAGTAGCTATGCCACAATTTTTCAATATATGATGCGTCAAAGACACAATCTCGACTGGCTTCATGGATTGCCAAAATTTCGGCATGATTTGAGGAAGTAGCAGTCAAAGTCTACTTCATTGATCGCCATGAAATTGCAGTACCACCACATGTAAAAACATAGCCAGTTTGAGATTTGGCTTTATGTGGATCTAATAAATAACCAGCATCAGCAAG
Source organism: Hygrophila difformis (assembly GCA_030278955.1). Lineage (NCBI taxonomy): Eukaryota > Viridiplantae > Streptophyta > Magnoliopsida > Lamiales > Acanthaceae > Hygrophila > Hygrophila difformis. Next base: position 21,625,318 of record JAOANR010000003.1, read on the forward strand.
CCGATTATTTCATATCGAGAATCATTTGGGTAAAATAACCCAAGATCAATAGTTCCTTGGAGATAGCGAAATATATGTTTCATTCCATTCCAATGTCGTCTTGTAGGAGATGAACTAAATCTCGCTAATAAATTTACTGCAAATGATATATCTGGTCTAGTGCAGTTTGCAGGATACATTAAAGCACCTATGGCACTTAAATATGGGACCTTTGGTCCAAGAATTTGTTCAACTTCCTCTTGTGGTCTAAACGGATCCCTTTTTTATATCAAGTGACCTTACGACCATTGGAGTACTCAATGGATGTGTTTTATCCATATAAGATCGCTTTAATACTCTCTGAATATACGCTGTTTGATGGACAAAAGTTCCATCATTTAAATATTCAATTTGCAGACCAAGACATGATTTGATTTTACCAAAATCTTTGATTTCAAACTTTTTTTTTCAGGTATTCAAAAGCCTTTTGGAGCTCCTCTGGAGTTCCAATCAAGTTGAGATCATCAACATAAACTGCAATAATTACACTCTTGTCCATTTTTCTTAATGAAAATACATGCACAGATTGGGTCATTTGTATAACCCTCTTGTACCAAGGACTCACTGAGTCGGTTATACCACATTCTCTGGAACTGTTTAGTCCATATAGGGATTTCAGTAATTTGATGGAATACCTATGTTTAGGATTTGATTCATATGTCTCTGACATTTTTAATCCCTCCGGGACCTTCATATAGATATTTGTATCTAAATTTTCATATAGATATGCAGTAATAACATCCATCAATATCATTTCAAGATTTTGATGGACTGCTAAACTGATAAGATATTCAAATGTTATTCCATCAATTACCGAGGAATATGTTTCATCATAGTCAAATCCCGGTCTCTGTGAGAACCCTTGGGCGACTAATCTCACTTTGTATCTAACAATTTCATTTTTGTCATTTCTTTTTCGTACAAAGACCCATCTGTATCCAACTGGCTTTATATTTTCTGGTGTTTCGACAATTGGTCCAAACACATTTCGTCTAGCCAGGGAATCCAATTCAGATTGGATTGCATCTTTCCATTTTGGCCAATCTTCTCTTTTCCGGCATTAATCAACCGATTTAGGTTCAAGATCCTCGTCATTATTTATAATATCAAGTGTTATGTGGTATGAGAATACATTATCTATGATAATTGCATCTCGGTTCCAAATATTTCTGCTTGTGATAAAATTGATTGATATTTCATTATTTCAAGTTCTTGCTCTTCTGGAGCTACAAATTCGTTGTTTGCTCTTCAAGAGCTTCCTTTTCCTCGAATATTTTCTGTAATTTTGTCACTTTCAATGATTTGTAAGCCTCTTTTCTTTCGATGATTTTTATCTTTGGAACCTGTTGGTCTACCACGCTTCAAGCATGCAGTAGATTCATTTTTTACACTTGTAATTGGTCCCTCTGGAACATTGATTTTGATTGGAACATTTGTTGCCGGTATATAAGATTTAGTTACCTTTTTAGAGTTGCATAATGCGTCCAGCAGTTGATTTGTAATATTCTGCAAATGTACAATTCTTTGTACTTCTAGTTCACAATCATTTGTACGAGGATCAAAGAAATCTAACGGTGTTTTCCAGTTCATTTCATTTTCTTTCTTTGGTTGATTTTTATCTCCCCCTAATGTCGGGAAATGAGATTCGTCAAAATGACAATCTTTGAATTTTCCAGCAAATAAATCACCAGTTAATGGTTCGAGATATCAGATAATCGATGGTGATTCATACCCGATATATATTCCCAATCTACGTTAGGGACCATCTTTGTGTGTTGAGGTGGTGCAATCGGGACATATAATGCGCAACCAAATATTCTGAGATGGGGATATATTGGGTTCATGCCCAAATATTAATTAAGGGGAGTATTCATGATAATGTGTCGGTCTTAACCGCACCAATTTTGCTGCATGTAATATTGCATGCCCCCAAGCTGTCAATGGCAATCCAGATCTCATTAATAATGGTCTGACAATTAATAGTAAACGCTTTATAAGCGATTCAGCAAGTCCATTCTATGTATGGACATGAGCCACAAGATGCTCAGCTGTTATGCCAATTGACATGCAGTATTCATCAAACCTCTTGGATGAATATTTACCAGCATTATCCAATCGGATATTTTTTTATTGCATAATCAGGGAACTGTTCTCGTAATTTAATAATTTGAGCAAGTAATTTTGCAAACGCGTGGTTGCGAGATGATAATAATGACATTGGACCACCGCGTTGATGCATCAATTAGCACCATAAAATATTTAAATAGTCCACATGGTGGATCTATAGGTTCACATATATCGCCCTGAATTCTTTCATGAAAACTATGGCTTTCAGTTCCCGCTTTTGTTGGAGAATGTATGGAAATCAATTTTCCTTGGGAGCAAGCAACACATATAATCATCATGTTGCAGCAATTTTTGTCCCTTTAGTGAATGGCCATGACTATTTGTAATAATTCGCCTTATCATTGTAGAGCCAGGATGGCCTAGGCGATCATGTCATATCATATATTCATCAGTAAGCCTATGGCTTCCAATAAACCTCTGGCCTATTTTCTGATGATATTCATTAATGGGCCTTTGGCCTTCAATAAACCTCTGGGTTATTTGGGGAATATTAGACCTGTGGTCTAAGTGAAAATTTTCAGTTGTATTTATCTTTGAAAAATACAATCCATAAGACAGAGCTGGTAATTTTTCCAATACATATTTCTTACCACGAGTGGTATTTGTAATTAATAAATATTCGACATTCTCTAAAGTCGATGCATCGAGTTGATACCCATTTTCTCGGATATCCTTAAAACTTAATGAATTTCTTCGAAACTTGGGAAATAGGAATGCATTTTTCACAATTAATTTTGTTCCCTCTGGGAAAATAAGGTTGGTTGTGCCAATTCCTTGTATAATATTTGCACTACCACATATTGTGTTTACGTTTGTATCTCTCATTTTCAAATTGGAAAAATACCTTATGTCTTTTAGTATCGTGTGCGTTGAAGCACTATCAATAAGACATATATCATTACTTTTAAAATTTCCCATTTTGCTGAAATTAAAACAAGATATCATTAATATTAAAACAAGATTTAACATAAGTAAGATATTACAATACATAGGCAATAATATAGCACACATGCAAAAGTAAAAGAAAGATACAGAAGTTCGAAGTATAATAAAAGCAATAGTACAACAAAACAATTAAACTAAATCATTATATAAATCATCAACTTGAAATTTTGGGATTTTGGGCATATTACCCTCAGAATTTATTATATCAACATGGTTTGTTTCAACCACTCTTTTTCCTTTCTCCCTCTGGGAGTCTTGGTAGAGTTTCACCCAATGATCTCTGGTACGACACTTTTTGTACCAGTGCCCTCTTAGGCTGCATCTATCGTATTTTGCTTCTTCATAATTCTGTTTTTGGACATCACCTTTGGTGTTGCCCTAATTCTGATTACGTGTGTTTGTCGTGGGTCTAATATAAACATTGTTGCGGAAATGACCTTTCCCACGGCCTTGGTTATACCCACGACCACGAGGTCTCTGACCTCGATGTATAACTAGAAGATTCAGTCACATGTGCCTCTGGAAATGGACTACTGTCAATTGGTCTCATTACATAATTTTTTAATAATAAATCATTATTCTTTTCAGCCAATAACAATAACGTAATCAGATCAGAATATTCAGTGAAAGCCTTTGCTCAGTATTGTTGCTGTAACACCAAATTGGAGGGCTGGAATGTAGAGAATGTCTTCTCCAACATTTCTTTATCAGTAATTTTTTTTTACCACAGTCTTAATTGTGATACAATATTAAACAAAGCAGAATTGTAATCATTTACCGATTTAAAATCCTGGAATCGTAAGTATAACCAGTCATACTAGACTCGAGGGAGATTTATCAATCTTAAATGATCATATCTTTTTTCTAAATTCTTCCAGAGTTCATTTGGGTCTTTGACCGTTAAATACTGTGTTTTCAATCCCTCATCAAGATGATGGCGGATGAAAATCATAGCCTTCGCACGGTCTTGGCTTGAAGCTAATTATCTTTTTCAATTATTTTTTCAAGACCCATTAATTCTAAATGGATTTCGACATTCATTTTCCAAGATAAATAATTATCTTCAGATACCATCAGTGTTATGAAATCCTGCTTTGTCAAGTTAGTCATAATAGAATTACTGAAATTCGATAACTAAATATTACCTCAAAGAAATTCCGGCAGAGCTCCCTTGGCTGATCGTGCTGATAACGTGTTGTATAAAATTAATTATATGAGTATGAATTATATATGTAAGGATTTGTATATGGGTATGAAGAATGTAAAAGAAAATAATGAAAAAGAGAAAGAGCGATGCAGTGAGGAAGAAAATGAGTTATGGGTAGCAATATGCTTTTTTCTTGTCAGTATGCATAACTGAGTTTATCTATTATTGCAATTTCATAAGATCTTAGGAATCCGATTCGATCCTGCGATCCCGATCTTGCAAAGAGAAAAACGATCCCATATAGGATCCCGATCTTAACAACCTTGATTCACACTAATTCTTCCACTCATATTCACTGTTCCAATTTAATGCATTCAACTAATTTTACTATTATTCAACAAAATCAACTTTTCGGTTCAATTTTGGGGGAGTACTATCGGGGATGGGCCAGGGATTTGGGATTTTATCGGGGACGGGAATGGGGAAGTAGTCCCCACCCCGGCTCATCCCCGATATATTTTATATTTTTATATATTATAATTAATATATTTTATAAATTTACATAATTCATTCTAAAATAAATACAAAAAGGATGAGGACATAGTTCAAGTGGTTAAGTCCCTCGACTTCCAACGGAAGATTGGAGGTTTGATTTCCTGCCGGCCCCCTATCCCTCCCTTTTATTCCCCTTTGTAATTTGTGTGGCAAAGGCTTCCACCACACATTTCTCAGGCCTTTTCTGGCTCCTCCAAAAAAATAATAAAAAAAGGATAATGACTTGTTTTAGTGATTAATTAATCAGCTCATCCCCGTATATTTTATATATTATTCCCCACTCGACGTCCCAACCCTTGGCATGGGCTCCCACCACCCCTTTTTGATATATGTTTCTATTTAAAGTTGTCTCGAATAATATGGCTCCGACCATTCCAATTACCGGGAAAAAAAAGTTGGCATGTAAGGGAGTCACCGATAAAGTCCCCGATGAGGATTGGGGAAATTCTGGTACCCGTGGGGATCCCCGATCAGATCCCCGACGGGGATCGGGCCAGTTTTAGGGTAAAAATAAAACCGGTCTATTGTCATTCCTAATTTCCGTCATTTTTTTTTGAATGGTATGTAAATGAAAATCATGAGTACTATGTTATTATTTATTATTATAATTATTATTATTATTAAATATACTAGCATATCTTTTAAATTACCTAAATTCTATTACATATAAGCGCATTAATGAGTTGAGGCGTGAATTCCATTTTTGTCACTTTGAGCACATTCTTAGGAAAGGGAATGCGGTAGCGGACTCTCTCGCGAAGATTGGTGCTAATGATGAACTATTTTTCACGACATGAATTTTTCCCCCGAATCCTCTAGCGGCTGATGCTATTGGCACGTGGTTCCCACGTTGCTAACATTTACTTTTGCCAAAATCACTTATGATAAAAAAAAAAGAGATGTTTGTTTGAGTTTAGTTTTTTTTTTCTAATTGTTTTTAGTAAAAAACAAAAGCACATCGAAAAGCCCAAAAAATATTTTTGGGACAAGCAACCCAGGGATGTTTATCCCAAAAGTTGAAGTCAAAAGCACTGGTGAAATGTGAAAACTTAAAAGTATAAAATATCCTCACTAGTTATTTATATATATTTACTTATTTGCGTATATAAATATATTTAATATTTATTTATATAAATATAATTTTTGGATATTTATATTTATATAAAATATATATATATTTGAATTTATAAATTAAGAAGTATACTATTTCTTTAAAATATAAACAAGTAAACTTTTTGTAATTTCAATATTTTAAAGCATTTTTCACTTTTACACATCCAAACATAGTTTTGACCATCCAAACCCATCATGATCCATCACCCGTTATATTTTATTAAATAATTATATGTTTATTGTTTCAATGTAACGTTTTTACAATAATTACTAGTATTAATTTAATAATTTTCATTAGATTTTTTAACAAAGTTATATATTTAAGCCACAGAATAAGTCATTTCCAAATTTCGACCATTATTTTTTCGTTTGGAGTTTTGGGCCTCTATAATGATGTTGGGTCCTAAAAAAGGGCCAAAACAGGCCGCGTGTTGTCCAAATGCAGGAACACTCCACGCGCCAACATTTTATGGCCCAAAAGTAGAAATCACCTCCTTGGTGGCCTATTTAAGTTTTCTATTTTTTTATATAATTAAAATAAATAATATTCCATCCATCCTATTATTATGTCTAACTTTCCTTTTTGTTTGCCCAGAAAAAAATAACCACTTAATAACAACGTGTCAAACCACATCTCGAGGCCAACTGTTAACATGAGGTTGCTCAGTGCCTTGGTAGCATAGTTGTTAAGATCACGATCCTAATCTTAGGATCTTACGATTATCCGATCACACATCTCTAAAACGATCCCGATCCTTGTAGGATCTTAAAATTAGTAAGATCCCGATCTTGATAGTAGAATGTTACGATCTTATGATCATACTCCCTCAAACGCTTCTACGATCTTACGATCTTACCCTTTTAAACGCATAAAATTTTTGTAATATTTTATGATTTTTGTTCAAAGTAACTTGTTTCTTTTAATTTTAAACTTAAGAGCTTGTATTCTTTATGTATGATGTGTAGAAAAAACATAATATATATGTATGCGGAAATATTTTATGTTTGATTGTGATGTTTTTGTACAGTATTGTATTAATTAACTTGCAAGATTTATAAACACACAAAATAATGCTTTTACTTGTTAGTATGCATAATTAAGTTTATCCATTATTGCAATTTCATAAGATCTTAGGATCCCGATTTGATCATACGATCTCGATCTTGCAATGAGAAAAACGATCCCATATAGGATCCTAATCTTACAACCTTGTTTGGTAGTACTCATCTATCACACCAATTTGTGCTTTCCCATCAGAGACTCTTTATCCTCCCGATCTTCAATTTTGTTTCACTTTACATGGTGGGATAATCCTTATTTTTTTCTATTGACATTTCCTAAATAAAGAATACGTTAGCAATCGAAAAATTCTTTTATTCTCTTTACTTTTTTTTTTAGAATCCAAACCATACAAATTATAAAGGGGATATAGGGAAGAGATAGGGTGCCGGGAGGGAAATCAAACTCCCAACTCTCCGATGGAAAGGCAAACATTGGTGTGACAGAGTAGTATACCAAGGCACTGAGTAACCTCATTTTAGCAATTGGTCTTGAGATGTGGTTTAACACATTGTTATTAAGTGGTTTTTTTTTCATTCAAAAAGCAAAAAAGGAAAGTGAGACATAAATAATAGGATGAAAGAAATATTATTTATTTTAATTACATAAAAATAAAAATAAAAAATACTTAAATAGGCTGCCAGAATGATGCAATTTCTATTTCTGGGCCATAAGGATGCTAGTGTTTGGAGTGTTCCCGCATTTGAACAACACATAGCCCGCTTTGACCCTTTCTGGACCCAAAATCCTTGTAGTGGTCTCAAACTTTAAATGAAAATAATGGCCAAAAATTGAACAGAGCTCCTTATGAACGCCTAAAAACATAATTATCTCGATAAAATATAGTGAATTAGGATCTTGGTAGATTCGTCTAATCACATAGATTAAGTGTAACACCCCGGTTTTTGGTCACCCAGGTCGGGATGTCACCGCCACACCTCCCTAGCAAGACACGATTTCTCCGAGCTTGCTAAAGAGATGCAAGGCTATGGTTTTTCAGAATTTAAAACATTCAAACAGCCCATTTATATATAATTTAAAAATAATACATCAAAGTTGCAGCGGAAAATAATATTTACATATATAACGCAGCGGAATTTAAAATTGAGCCAACACGGCCAACATACGGGTTAAACAGGCTCGTTCATGCAATTCATAACTAAGACTAGAATAATAAAAGAAGATAATATTTCCCGAATATCCCATGCATGCATATGATGATGCATATTCTTCATGCTTTGTAGGAAAAAGAAAGTAATGGTTTTGGTCAGCACAACGTGCTGAGTAAGTTAACACATACAAGATTATGGGGTTTCAAAGCCGTTATTTAAATTTTAAGAAAACATGTACACAATACCCCATAATTTAATTTATTTATCTAACAACAATTTAATTGCATAATTAAATAGACATGGATTCCATAACATCACAATATTGCTTGCAAGGTAAATAATTGCATAACATAACTTGAAAGCATAATTTAAATAAGCGAAGGAAAGTATAAGTCTTTTAATTTTCCCCGTTAATCCCTAGCCGAGTATCAAGATTTTGTTTGTAGTTATGTTTCTCTCGCCGTTTTGGCACAGTTTCTCATGTTCAACACCATCGTCCAATCAGGCACGATGTGCAAAGCTAGGAGGGCACCCTGCAGAGCACTCACCCCCTACGTAGATTACTCTCGTCCGTTTAGGCACGAAGCAAAAAGCTAGAGGGGCACCCGATGGAGCACTCACCACCTACATAGGTCACTCTCGTCGGTTTAGGCACGAAGCAAAAAGCTAGAGGGGCACCCGATGGAGCACTCACCCTCTACGTAGAAAGCTCAAACTAATCATAACGGGATTTCGAAAATGTTTATTCATGTATTTCATCTCAAAGGAGTTTCCACTCATTCAAACCTCAAAGGCCCATCTCTCAAATTTGGTAAGTTCCTCAAAATATACTATTTCAGGACGCTATCCGCTCCGATATCGTTTAAAATCCTTTTCAACAAGATTTTTCAAGATTTGACTCGGTCAACCACAGTTTACTTCAAAATTAATTAAAACTAGAGTTTAAGTCCAAAAATTCTGAAATTTTACCACTGACTCAGAAACATCGAGATGAACAACTTTCGTGTTTTAACGTTTTCAATCCGAGATACCGAAATAGGTCAAATACAACAATTTTCGTCATAACCTAAATCTGTCCGAAATTCGTGTACAGCAGTTCAAGATTTTCAAGATCTACCATAGCAAATCAACTTCAAACTCAACGAAATTTTACAGAGACCTTCTTAAGACAATTGTCTAGAACTTTCATGTTCGGCTAAAGATCTAAATCAGCCTAGAACCCTAGTCAAAAACGTCGTCAAGTTCTGACCTAAGTTCTGTCAAGAATTTCAAGATCCACATCCTAGCAGTTCGGTTTCAGGTAGATTTCATATATCAAATCATCACGAAAAATTCTGAAAATTTACAGAGGTGTTCTAAACGTATAGATCTACAACTATTATGTTTAGCACCAATCCTGAATCGGTCTAGATCTAAGTCAAAAATCAACCTCAAGTTTGGACTAAGAATCTACCACCGTTTCAAGATCTAAACCAAAGGCAGGTCTGTTCGTGGTTGTTTTCGGATATCAAAACACGATGAAAAATTATGAATTTTTTACAGTAAATAGATCTATGTCTTAGGAATGTTTTTTGTGTTTTAAGTTTTCTCGTTTGAAGACGTTTAAGGGTTCGGAAAAATTGGACAAAATCGCTGCGCCGGTAGAAATCACATGTTGACAGATTTACGAAAGTTTTGATTAAGTTTCTAGATTTAAATATTTTAACTACTCCCAAAATCGTGTAAGCATTAACTTACAGATTCGTAGTCATCCGGGAACGTCGATTTCGGAGGCGTGGCTTCCAGTCTACCGTTTATCCTCTCTGTTCGTCGGGTTCTTCGTTCTCGATCCGGATCGGGGGTTTAGAATAGAAAAAGGATCGAATTAGGATTCGTTTTGAATCAAGAATGGGAAAAGAATGGACAAGAGTAGATCGGATCTTACCCCGACGATCAAAGGCTCCCAATTTTCGTCCAAGTCAGTCCCCTTGTTTGGTTTTGTGCCTCCGACGACTTCCGGATCTAGGGTTTTGTGTATAGAGAGTATCGTAGGGTTTTTGAAAAATGTTCGGGGCTTCCAAGAGGTGTTATTTATAGATAGGCATGAACTAGGGATGTCCAAGGTTAGCCTTGGTGAGTCTTGAGCCGCAAGGTGTTCAACCGAAGTCGGAAAATCCGGATTCGGGCGAGTGAATCTCGCAACGGCCAAATCTGTAGGCTGGCGCGGCCGTGGCGTGTCTTCTAGCCATTGACCGCGCGGCCACCACGCGGATGCTGCCTGGACTTCGGTCCGGGCGGGTCGTGCGATCCGTCGGGCATTTCCTCCTCTCTTTCGAGCTTCTATCCCTTTATGCTCCCGGATTCCGATTTCCGGGGTATCTTCGGGCTCCGATTTCCTATCTTAATTTTATTCGAATCTAGATTTACATTTGGACTCGAGTTATTGAGTCCTTCGGTGTTGGGTTTCCGTGTAACCATTTATTCGATTTAGTTGTCTTCGGCTTCCCGGGTTCTCGGAATTTTGATTCCTTTTTAACTTAAATTCCATTTCTCATCTTTTATGATTCTTTATCCACTTATCATGTTTATTATATTTATTTATTTATTTATTTATTTATTTATTTATTTATTTTATGTTGCAAAATTCTCGGGTATTACATTAAGAATATCAACTTTTTATACAATTTTAAGTATTTAGCGTTAAAAATGCATTTTGGATTACGTGAATCATGAAATGCATGTTACACTTAAAAAAACGGATGGACATACATATATATGCTCAATATATTTTAGTAAAAAATCTAACATAGTTTTTCCTCCATTTTTTTTTCCACGGTCCCTTTCGCAGCCCTCTGTGGTGCTTGAAAATGTCCTCGAAGTGGTGCGTTTTGCTGATTTTCTGACTGCCCATTTGGTAAGTTTCCAGGTCCGTCATTTTGTCTATTGTTAGCCATCCTAGTTATTGTTGAAAGATTCTCTTCTACAAGATCTCTTTGTCTCCTTCTAGCGCTTGCTCTGATCAGCCTTGCTGTTCTTTCAAGTTCACAATTAAAAGGAAGCAAAGGTTGCCTTGAAGATCGAGTTGTTCTTTCGCTCATAAACTGTTGAGACTTCTCTGTGAACAAAATGAAAGAATTAATGAATTTATTATGCTATAAAGTAAATAATTACAATTATACCAAAGAGTATCTACAGTTCTAAAATTCATAACGCTACACCTTCCCCGGCAACGGCGCCATGAAGCTTTGAGGTAAAACCCGCTGCAATGCCCCCCGACAGCCTTTAAACTATAATCCTATAGGACTGTTAAAGAGCTTGCCTAATTTTTCCTACCGAAAGCGCACGGTATCAAGCTGCAATATTTATTTTTATTGTCGGGATCGTTCATTAGAGAGTTACACGATAGAAGCGTTTTAATAGGATTATTAGTTCTAGAACCTGTTTCTGCTCATGGTTTAAGGATGGTGTAATGATGATGACTAAGAATTAAATGCTGAACTGTAAATGCATAAAGCTGTAAACAATAATAAAGAAAACAATTGAAATGATGTTGAGTGTTATGATTATGTTCATGAGTTTAAGATAGTGCAGACCAAATCAAATAAACGAAATAAGAATATGATGAGAATATCATACTTCAATGGTTAAAACAGAATGAAAGTTCATCGAGATAGACGAATCCTTTATGCAACTTAATCAAATCTTCATGTCTTAAATCACTTCCCAAGACAGGTACTTGTGATTCAGTGTCATGACAATTTAAGCACTGAAATGATAGGATACTGTCATCGCAGGATGATCGGTCAGACTCATTCTGTGACAAAAGCTTTTTAGAACTGTCACTTAATCTATTTCTTTCGGACTCAAATTAAGCCTTTGACAACTGAAGGTCACATCTAAATCATCTTATATTCATCTGAACTTGAAGTTGTTCTTTTTATTACTCTGAGTCAAACTGGTCTCATGACCCTATATTGGATGTCCTCTACAAGAAGTGAAAAAACAAGTATTTAAATCTATCATCCAATGATTTCATAAGACTTGACTCCTCAGAGTAATTCCTTCAAGTAGTTGTAAGAAGTAATTGTAACACCCCGGTTTTGGTAACCCAGGCCGGGATGCCACCGCCACACCTCTCTAGCAAGACACGGTTTCTCCGAGCTCACTAAAGAGATGCAAGGCTATGGTTTTTCAGAATTTAAAATATTCAACAGCCCATTCATATATAATTTAAAATTAATACATCAAAGTTGCAGCGGAAAAATAAATTGTGCAGCGGAATTTAAATATAGGGCCAACATGGCCAAAACACGGGTTAAACAGGCCCGTTCATGCAAATTCTAGTCTAACGCAAAATTTAAAATATAATATAATCCCCAAAAATTCCCAGTATGCATATGATGATGCATATTCTTCAACTCTGAAAGAAAAAGAGGATAAATGGTTTGGGTCAGCAAAAACGCGCTGAGTAAGTTAACACATAGCATGGGTTAGGGGTTTCAAAGCCTTTAATTAAATTTTAATAAAAACATTTCTTGTAGGTAATTCACAATTTGAGTTAATCATCCACTATAAATAAATGGCATGATTTAAGACATGAATAATGCCGTAAGTAAGTAAATAAAAATTTGAGCTTTTAAAAATTCTCCCCGATACGCCACCATCTCAACAATATTTAATTTAGCCGGCAATCCGGCGGCCGCAGCCAATTTCATAAAATCTGAGCTTTTTTTTTTTTATTTCCCGTTACGCCATCATCTCAACATTTCTCGTTTCTTTTATAGTCACACTCGTCCGTATAGGCACGATGTGAAGAGCTAGAGGGGCACTCTATCGAGCACTCACCCCCTACGTCGATCACTCTCGGCCGTTTTGGCACGAAGTGAAAAGCTAGAGGGGCACTCTATCGAGCACTCACCCTCTACATAACATAGGTCACACTCGTCCGTATAGGAACGATGCGAAGAGCTAGAGGGGCACTCTATCGAGCACTCACCCCCTACGTCGATCACTCTCGGCCGTTTTGGCACGAAGTGAAAAGCTAGAGGGGCACTCTATCGAGCACTCACCCTCTACATAGGTCACACTCGTCCGTATAGGCACGATGCGAAGAGCTAGAGGGGCACTCTATCGAGCACTCACCCTCTACGTCGATTAAGTATCTCATGTGTTTTGATTTAGTGTAACGGGATTTTCAAAAGTATAGTTATATCGTATTTCAACGTCTCGACCGTTTGTTCGAAATTTCAAAATCTCTTTGATTTAAGAATCACAGTTTGCGCCTTTTTGGTTTAAAAATCCATTACTTAGGCGATTGATCTGAAATTTGTACAGCAACTCAAAAACATCCCAATGAACAACTTTCGTGTTTTAAGTTTTTCGGAAAAACGATGGGAAGCATGTCAAAAATCAAATTTTCGACTCAAATAGTATGCTGTCAGGATTCAGGTTTGACACCTTTCAAAGATTTGACGTTTTGACATATCAAATGGACTTCAAAAATTCTGAAATTTTACAGACACATTCTAGACATGATTTCCAACAACTTTTGTTTAGATCACATAGATTGGTTCGGGCTAGAAGTGATAGGAATATGTTCCTCAAGTTCGGTTATGAAAACTGTCAACGTTCGTAAATTCGGTTCTAACGCAGATCGGATCGGCTCAGATTCAGAGGCTCAAATATCAACGAAAAATTCTAAAAACTTACAGTAATGTTCTAAACTCATAGATCTACAATTCTTATGTTCAACACCAATCCTAGATCGGCCTAGATCAATGGTCAAAATAACCAACAAGATTGAGAGTAAAATCTGCCAAAGTTCTAAGATCCAGATTTAATACTCTTCGGTTTTGGGTTGGTTTCAGGTTTCAAAACATCATGAAAAATTCTAAAATTTTTACAGAAGCTAAACCAAAGTCTTAGAAACACTTTTCATGTTTTGAGTTTTATTGTTTGAGCAGCTTTAGAGGTTCGAAAAATTCATACGAAAACGCTGCGTTGAGGGTTTCTCTTGTTGACAGATTTTTTTATTAACTTTCTTGAGTTGAATCTCTAAGTTTGGTTGCATTTTAAGTCACCCAAAACCATAGTAAGGTTAACTTACAGTGGGAATGATGTCTAGGAAGTCACGGGGTCGTCCGGAATCCACGGGATGTCACGAACGAATCTCTTCCACCCGATCTATTCTTCCTTTGGCTCCGATTTGTGTTTGAATACGAAGATTCGTAAGTTAGGATGATGTTTATGATCTTAAAATCATAAGGAAACTTGAATAACATCTTACCAACAATCCAAAGCCTGCAATCCTTCATCTACACACTTCCTTGGTTGGATTTGGTTGCCGGAAACTCGCCGAAAAGTTCGCCGGAAGGGTGTTTGGCTTTGGGAGAGTTTTGGGAGAGTTTTGGATGAAACCTTGGGGTGTTGATGACTGAAATGAGGTGTTAGGGACACCTAATAACGTCCAAAACATGCCTCCCCCGTGATCAAGCAAGATTCCCGCGTTGGGGCCAAGGAATATGGCAAGAAAGTCGCCAAAACGCGACAAACGCTGATGCTGTCATGGCGGCGCGGGGTTGGGGCGGTTTTTAGCCAAAACCCGCGCCGGGTGCGCGCCACTCTCGCCTGGACTTCGGTCCGGGCGGGGTCGTGCGATCCGTCGTGCTTTTCCTCCTCTCTTTCGGACTTCTGTCCTCCTACGTTTTCGGGCTTGATTTTTCGGGTCATCCTCGGGTCATAAATTCTTATATTAAGTTTATCTTGACTCAAATGAATTTCACGTTCGAGATCTTAAGTCCGTCGGTCTCGGGTTCGTCGGCTTCCAATTCGTCGTCTTTTGATTCCCGTGTAATAACTTGTTTCATTAAATTTCTTCCGACTTCACGGGTTCTTGGAATTAAAATTCTTTTCCTTATTAAATTTAATTCCAATTATTTTGACTCAATTCATGGAATGTCTTCGGGCTTCCTTTCCCTCTTTTATTCCATTTTGAATTTAAATCTATCGTCGTTTCATATCCGAGCAATAATTTATTGTGATAAATTATTTTCTTCTTCTCGGATATATTTCAACATTGATAGGAATAAATTTTATTCCCTTGGACGTTGATAAAAATCTGGGGTATTACACTCCACCCCCCTTAAGAATCAACTTCGTCCCCGAAGTTGCGCCCTCACTTTCCTTTGGGCTCAATTTAATGTTGGGGTATCTCCATCTACTTTCCTTAAGGATAAACGTCTTTCACAAGAAATTAATTCCATTCCTTTGAATGTGAATTAAATTTCTCGGGTGTTACATCCTCTTCCCCTTAGAAATCAACTTCGTCCTCGAAGTTGTGCTCCGGCTTTTCTCGCGCGAAGAGTTAGGGTTCTTTTTGTTTACTATTTGCGATATTGTGTTATTGAATTATTGTTCGATTGTTGATTATCGTTTGTTGTTTGATTATTGTTTGATTGTTGATTATTGTTTGATTATTGTTTGACTGAACCCAGAATTGAAATTTCCGAGTTGCCTACGTACCCTGTGAAGGGATCAAGTCATTACGTAGTTCAAAAAGAATTTATTTGGGATACAAAATTTTCGAGTTTCGAAATAAATGCTTATGCATTCTTACGGGGTATTACATCCTCCCCCCCTTAAGATTACAGTTATGTCCCCATAACTGCCTATGTATTATTCACAACCATATTCGGGTATCATCGCATATGATCCTTCCTCAGTATTCTTCTAGGTGTCATTTTAGAAGCACGCGAAGATGAGTTTCTAAGTGATCAAGATCTAGGACTAAGGCAAAGTTAGTCTGAAGTTGGCGCTTCTAAGTCAAGACTCAAGGTCATGTCGAACACTAGAGTGAGAGGGTTATGTATCACATATGATTCACAAAAAAGTTAGTACAGATATTTATGTATGCATATGCATATGTGATCCCCCCAATAAAAAAAAAAATTTATGCATGCATTTATTTATCCATGGGTTTTAAAAATAAATTTATTCCATGGATAGATTAAAATAAGGATAAAAGGTTTGGGCCACTATATTGGGCCGAAAGAAATAAATTATTTGGGCTTTAAATAAAAACAAGGCTATTGGGCCAAAATAATTTCTTGGGCTTCTAAAAAAATTTTGGGCTAAAAATTTGGGCTTTAATTTCAAAATAATAATTGGGCTCTTTAAAAGATAATAGCTTCAAAATAATCCGGGCTCTGATACCAACTTGTAACACCCCGGTTTTGGTAACCCAGGCCGGGATGCCACCGCCACACCTCCCTAGCAAGACACGGTTTCTCCGAGCTCACTAAAGAGATGCAAGGCTATGGTTTTTCAGAATTTAAAATATTCAACAGCCCATTCATATATAATTTAAAATTAATACATCAAAGTTGCAGCGGAAAAATAAATTGTGCAGCGGAATTTAAATATAGGGCCAACATGGCCAAAACACGGGTTAAACAGGCCCGTTCATGCAAATTCTAGTCTAACGCAAAATTTAAAATATAATATAATCCCCAAAAATTCCCAGTATGCATATGATGATGCATATTCTTCAACTCTGAAAGAAAAAGAGGATAAATGGTTTGGGTCAGCAAAAACGCGCTGAGTAAGTTAACACATAGCATGGGTTAGGGGTTTCAAAGCCTTTAATTAAATTTTAATAAAAACATTTCTTGTAGGTAATTCACAATTTGAGTTAATCATCCACTATAAATAAATGGCATGATTTAAGACATGAATAATGCCGTAAGTAAGTAAATAAAAATTTGAGCTTTTAAAAATTCTCCCCGATACGCCACCATCTCAACAATATTTAATTTAGCCGGCAATCCGGCGGCCGCAGCCAATTTCATAAAATCTGAGCTTTTTTTTTTATTTCCCGTTACGCCATCATCTCAACATTTCTCGTTTCTTTTATAGTCACACTCGTCCGTATAGGCACGATGTGAAGAGCTAGAGGGGCACTCTATCGAGCACTCACCCCCTACGTCGATCACTCTCGGCCGTTTTGGCACGAAGTGAAAAGCTAGAGGGGCACTCTATCGAGCACTCACCCTCTACATAACATAGGTCACACTCGTCCGTATAGGAACGATGCGAAGAGCTAGAGGGGCACTCTATCGAGCACTCACCCCCTACGTCGATCACTCTCGGCCGTTTTGGCACGAAGTGAAAAGCTAGAGGGGCACTCTATCGAGCACTCACCCTCTACATAGGTCACACTCGTCCGTATAGGCACGATGCGAAGAGCTAGAGGGGCACTCTATCGAGCACTCACCCTCTACGTCGATTAAGTATCTCATGTGTTTTGATTTAGTGTAACGGGATTTTCAAAAGTATAGTTATATCGTATTTCAACGTCTCGACCGTTTGTTCGAAATTTCAAAATCTCTTTGATTTAAGAATCACAGTTTGCGCCTTTTTGGTTTAAAAATCCATTACTTAGGCGATTGATCTGAAATTTGTACAGCAACTCAAAAACATCCCAATGAACAACTTTCGTGTTTTAAGTTTTTCGGAAAAACGATGGGAAGCATGTCAAAAATCAAATTTTCGACTCAAATAGTATGCTGTCAGGATTCAGGTTTGACACCTTTCAAAGATTTGACGTTTTGACATATCAAATGGACTTCAAAAATTCTGAAATTTTACAGACACATTCTAGACATGATTTCCAACAACTTTTTGTTTAGATCACATAGATTGGTTCAGGCTAGAAGTGATAGGAATATGTTCCTCAAGTTCGGTTATGAAAACTGTCAACGTTCGTAAATTCGGTTCTAACGCAGATCGGATCGGCTCAGATTCAGAGGCTCAAATCTCAACGAAAAATTCTAAAAACTTACAGTAATGTTCTAAACTCATAGATCTACAATTCTTATGTTCAACACCAATCCTAGATCGGCCTAGATCCATGGTCAAAATAACCAACAAGATTGAGAGTAAAATCTGCCAAAGTTCTAAGATCCAGATTTAATACTCTTCGGTTTTGGGTTGGTTTCAGGTTTCAAAACATCATGAAAAATTCTAAAATTTTTACAGAAGCTAAACCAAAGTCTTAGGAACACTTTTCATGTTTTGAGTTTTATTGTTTGAGCAGCTTTAGAGGTTCGAAAAATTCATACGAAAACGCTGCGTTGAGGGTTTCTCTTGTTGACAGATTTTTTTATTAACTTTCTTGAGTTGAATCTCTAAGTTTGGTTGCATTTTAAGTCACCCAAAACCATAGTAAGGTTAACTTACAGTGGGAATGATGTCTAGGAAGTCACGGGGTCGTCCGGAATCCACGGGATGTCACGAACGAATCTCTTCCACCCGATCTATTCTTCCTTTGGCTCCGATTTGTGTTTGAATACGAAGATTCGTAAGTTAGGATGATGTTTATGATCTTAAAATCATAAGGAAACTTGAATAACATCTTACCAACAATCCAAAGCCTGCAATCCTTCATCTACACACTTCCTTGGTTGGATTTGGTTGCCGGAAACTCGCCGGAAAGTTCGCCGGAAGGGTGTTTGGCTTTGGGAGAGTTTTGGGAGAGTTTTGGATGAAACCTTGGGGTGTTGATGACTGAAATGAGGTGTTAGGGACACCTAATAACGTCCAAAACATGCCTCCCCCGTGATCAAGCAAGATTCCCGCGTTGGGGCCAAGGAATATGGCAAGAAAGTCGCCAAAACGCGACAAACGCTGATGCTGCCATGGCGGCGCGGGGTTGGGGCGGTTTTTAGCCAAAACCCGCGCCGGGTGCGCGCCACTCTCGCCTGGACTTCGGTCCGGGCGGGGTCGTGCGATCCGTCGTGCTTTTCCTCCTCTCTTTCGGACTTCTGTCCTCCTACGTTTTCGGGCTTGATTTTTCGGGTCATCCTCGGGTCATAAATTCTTATATTAAGTTTATCTTGACTCAAATGAATTTCACGTTCGAGATCTTAAGTCCGTCGGTCTCGGGTTCGTCGGCTTCCAATTCGTCGTCTTTTGATTCCCGTGTAATAACTTGTTTCATTAAATTTCTTCCGACTTCACGGGTTCTTGGAATTAAAATTCTTTTCCTTATTAAATTTAATTCCAATTATTTTGACTCAATTCATGGAATGTCTTCGGGCTTCCTTTCCCTCTTTTATTCCATTTTGAATTTAAATCTATCGTCGTTTCATATCCGAGCAATAATTTATTGTGATAAATTATTTTCTTCTTCTCGGATATATTTCAACATTGATAGGAATAAATTTTATTCCCTTGGACGTTGATAAAAATCTGGGGTATTACAGTAATAGTCGTGTAAGTATATCAAGATGAAATTGCTATTCAAAATCCTTGACTTATCCAGACCACTCAGACTCATATAGATGCTTTAGCTTGAGAAATCTCTGTAAACAATTCCAAATACCCATGACTTGACTCAGGATTAGTAAGACTGTAGAAAGAATATTTAATCTCATACCCATAGCATATAGTGGAAACTATAAAGCTATGAACCCTGAAAATTAATCTTCCTAAAACTCCACTAATTATTGGGACAAAAGATGGTTTTTGAAACACCCTTCCCTTTTAAACGACATGTACTAAATGCCCAACTAAAGAACAACTTTGTTCTTCATTAACCTGAGTAAATAATGATTGAGAAAACTTATATCATCATCTTTCTCAATGTACTAATGAAAATAGTAATATGAATTACAGATATGAATTATGAGTCTGTAATTGTGAAGTAAGATTACTCATCATAAACAGAGAATTATCCAAAAATATCATATGTATAGGTAGTATTATATGTATAAGGAAACGATGAGGGTTCTGAGTCCTCTTAATCAAAATGCTAGAGTGTTTCCAAAATATACACTGGAAACTAGATAGAATTAGGAAATCACTTTCCTATGAAAAAGATTTGAGAAATAATTCTGCAAAATAGGTGTCCAAAATAGCTCGCAGTAACTACTTTGGGTTTCAAACTATGAACATTCCAATTTTCCGCACGCTATGTCTGTACAGCGTGGAGGGAGTTATTGTTCAAAGAATGTTCCTCAGATTTTGTTTATGCAAAGAACTGAATGTCTCGCACTAATTTCTGTAAGAATGCGGCGAGGTGTCCAATTCCTACTTATAAGATAGGGGTTATATATGTATAAGAAGTAGAAGTGAGTAGTTGATGCCCCAAGAAATGGGAATCAATTCTGTTGCTATTATAAGTTGGTTCTCTCGCTTTGTCAAAATGACATCGCGAGAGTATTGAAATAGCCTCTCTTGAAACAAAGTTGTCTGAATATCTCCTCGCGTCATCTTTTAGGATGAAGCGTGGCTTTATCCTTATGTGAAGTAAATGATCAAGTCCTATAACTGTCATAACTACCCTCTGGAATTTCTATTCAGAAAATAATGAGAACAGAACCTTTCACATCCAAATTCGTAAACTTAAAGTTGTTAATTCTTAAAGATTATCATGCGATGATTAACACTGCATGGATCTTTAGGAACCTTTTAGAGTTCTGAACATTAATTTCTGTGATTTCTTCCAAATTTGTGATCGAGACATAATATCAACATAAAATCGAATGAATTCATAATTCTGCCAGTTTCATACCTAACTCGGTTACAACATCCAAACTTCTTGCGTAATTAGAACGAACAAACTACGAATTAAAGATATGAAAGTATTATGATCTTCGAGAATCAAATTATCGATGTGATGCAAATTCCAAAAAGGTGAATATTGTAATTGAGGTTTATACTTCTCTGAAACAGAATTGAAAAATAATAGATTTCTAATATTCTTTGAAAATTGTAACCAGAAAGATAAGAAATGCACGATTTGATAATTGATCATTCTTCATGTATCTTGAATAACAAAGAATAAAAAACGAATACACCTGGAAATCTGATTGCAATCAGAATAATGCGAAGGTGAACGAAGAAGTCGGAAACTAGATGATGATCGTCGTAATGGATGAACAAGCATTCCGATAGCAATTCTTCTTCCAGGGTATCCTCAAACTAATCTACTAAAATATTCCGAAGAAAATCTACTGCGAAATTGAATTACAAATCTGAAGAACTTGAAGTAAATTGCAGTGAAAAGTAAACCCTAGCTAACCTACCTACTGAATTCTAAAAGTGAACTGGAGAGTAAAAATGAGCTATTCTCTTCAATCTCCCGCTACTTGAGCTGATCCCCCAAGGGTCTTATATATAGATGGGCGTTGTAACTGCTTCAGCCTTGGATGATAACCGCTCGCATCAGAATAGCTCTCCTCTCGCTTTATCCAGTTCCTTCAAAGCGAGAGTCAGAAATGTAATTATCTTTCTTGACAAGGCGAGATCTCACAGTCTCTTCAAACAGTTTGCTTCTCGCTGTAATATCTAAAGCTTCCTGTCTTGCACAAACTTCCTTTCCTCGCGATGTCTTTTCCATTTTCCGGTGCTTTTCAACTTAATTTCCTGCTGAATGACAAAGCGTGAGTCAGTTAAAATAAAAACATAGCGTGCGAGACTTGCAATGAAAATTTAGAATTTCAAGCCATTTTCAATGTAATTCCAACTTCTTCACAATCTTAGTTCTTCTTCCATCTTTTCTGATCTTCCATGATTATTCATTAAAAACTAATGGAATTAAGAACAAAAGATCATCATTAAGACACTAAATTGGACGCAAGTGACAGTCATAAAAGACTGTCATCACCATCCTCACATTTAGAAACACTTGTCCTCAAGTGGTAGGAAACTTGTAAAGTTTCAAAGAATAAGTCCAATTAGTGGCTCCCAGGATATAGATGTTCATGTAAGATTCTCCTGGATCACTACCTTCTCTTTTCCAACTATCTCAAGCTCAACTCTTTCAACTGATTGATGCTTCATACCTAACTTTAAGTTTACCAGATTTCATGAAAACATTGACAAAAGTGATTTGCATTTATGTGAATTATTGTTCTGCTCCTTAGTTAGTCAAATTTCTCCTCACGCTCAATCCTGTCCAACTCATGTGCATATCTTGTGCTTCTGAATCCTTACTCAAAAAGAATAAACTAAAACACGCTCTTTTTTTTTTTAAATCAAGGGGTGGCCTTCCGTGGCTTTCAATAGCTCGGTTTCACATTATTAGGAGGGGTCGCATGGCCTGACATTGCAGATGAAACTTCAACTCCCCTGCCCTTGATTCTGCTCTTTTAAAGTTCTTCAACTCATAAATCAGAGGGGCAGCTGTGCCAGCTACTTATATCCACATTATTTTACCACGTATGTTTCTGAAATTTCCCTTGCTCTCTTTTTTTTTTTTTTGGACTCTTACTTCACTCAATATGCACATTCATCTTCTAAGAGAGACTAGATTAGATCAATCCTTCTAACCTTGTGCAGTTGTTGTTTAGATTATACAAATCACTAGAGTTAATATAATCATAAAATCTTCAAATTGTTCATCTAGTAATGACATCAATCAATCTCAGAGTTTACAGCTAAAAATAGTTTTCAAGAGCGGCTCATGCTTGCAGTGAAAATCTATAAAGTAGATGTCTCCATAGCAACCACTTTAGACTCATCTTCTATTCCTTCATCAGTTTATTGGCCTACTTGAGTTTTTTTTTTTAAAAAAAAAATGATCTCAACTTGAAATTCAATCCTATGATACAACTTCATATTAACTCTATTCTAAGTTATATTCACAAATTGAAATAAATGGAAGCAGGAAAGAAATAAAGAAAGAAAGACTGCAATAAAAGAAAAAGAAGATTACATAAAACTCCCCTGTGATCTCAGGATGGTCCTGCATCATTGTCTGGGTCTTTGGGTGGTATGGATGGAGACTTCTTTAGATCCGAGACCAGGTTGGCAAGAATGTTTACCAATCTCGTACTATTTTGCTGTTCCTGTCTCCTCAGCTCCATATCCCTTTCTCGTTCATGTCTTCTCTCTTCAAGTTCTTCTTTTCTGAACCTTTCAAATCTTTCCATTTCTTCTCTTCTCATTCTCTCTTGTCTATCCCATTCTTCCTTCCTTATCTTTTCTTGTCTCTCCATCTCCTCTTTCCTGAGTTTTTCTTCAGTTTGAATCCTGGTGTGCTCAAGTTCGATCCTCTTTTGCTCCATCTCTCTTTGAATGTGCTTGTCTTCTGACATATATTTCACTAACATCTCCATGGACTGTGCAAAACTTTGAATTGAAGTACTCATATTCTGAGATTCGTCCACAGACACTGTGTTCCTCATTGGGTTTCCTTGTCTCAAAGGTTGAGATGGTGCAGAAGTATTCTCAAACTCCTCATCTTCTGGAATAGGATTCAATGCAGAAGATGGTGCTGCAGTCTTTGTTCTTTTCACTGCGGCTCTTGATTGAGATGATCTTGATTTTGAAGGAAGCTTGACCCTTTTTGTCTTAGGAGATGGTACCTTTGATCCTGATCCCTCGGAAGTTTGTTCCTTTAAATCTGGCATTTGATAAACCAATTCTCCCCTCAAAGTGTCTACTGGTAATGGAATAGGAGGATCTATCTTTATGATCTCGGGTAAGAATGGTGTGATTGACACTCCTTGTTTCTCACAGAGTCTTCTGATTAAATTCGGATAGGCTAGTGCTGCATCTTCTCCGACTCTTGACTTAATGACATTGAGAACATGGTGTGCAGCACTGCACTTCCTTCCTGACCATAATAATGCAAATCCCTCAAAGTTCCAGCTGAAGGTCCTTGAAAATTTGTGGTGGGTCTAAGCTTTGAGTAGTAAAAATCAAGTGTTGGCAGATATTCAGGCTTCAAATTCTTCAATGGAATCTTATTCTGCTCAGTTCCTCTGTGTGTTGAACAGAATCCTAATGCCATTTTTCTAGCATTGGTAAGCTTATTTCCTTGAGTTTTCTTCCTCAAAAGAATATCAGACTTGACCTCTGGTTGTTCTAACAGAGGTGCCTGTATCAGATCATTTAGTGTTTCCACAGTGACTTGCACTGTTTTTCCTCTAATCCATGTTGTTTCAGCCTCAACATCGAAGTTAGCACAGAACTCTCTGGTCAACTCCACATAACCACATTTGTTGTTATGTCTCATGAAAACATCCCATCATTGATTCTCCTCCAGTAATTGATACATTTGTGATCCAACCACTTGGGATGAAATCTTTTGTCTGGAACAATCATTTTGGACATTCCCAGGTAGTTCTCTAATGCTTCCTTTTCTTCCATTAAACTTAACCTTGATTTCCTCTTCTGTGAATTCAGTCCTCTTCTCAATGCTATCAGGGATTGATAACCTCACCTTTGGACTATTCTTTCCCCAATAACTCAAGGGCAACAATTCTGGAATTTCTTTTCCTGGGGAAGATCCTTCAGAAGTATCTGATTCATTTCCATCAGACTCTTGTGCTTCTTCCTGCTCATTCCCAGCATTCTCATTTCCTTCTTCTTCTGATTGACCTCCTTCTTGAGCAGGTTCTACATTTTCTTCCTGAACTTGTTCTGGGTTTTCTTCATGGTCAGGTTCTGGATTTTCTTCTTGAACTCTATCAGCATCATCATGTTGTAGATTGCCTATGCCTGAATCATGTATCAATGATGTGCTGGTATCTACCTTCTCAGTGACTTCCAAGCTATGCTGGTTTAAGATCTCTGTGGGATCTTCCTGTACAGGTTCGTTTAATAGAAGAGGGATAGCAGTAGGTTCTGAATCTTCAAATCCTTTGGTTCCAAAATATTCTTCTGCTTTCTTCTTCTGTTCTGCAACCCACTCCGGATCATTCATCCTTGCAATTGCTCTCTGGGTTACTTCATCCCTGACTTGAGATGGTAGGAGCCATTGATTCATTTGATCCTCAACATTTTTCTGTGCTCCGAGATGTTGATTAACAGTATCTTCCACAAAATACTTTCTCTGATGATCTTCTTGAATTTCATTTCTCTGCACTTCTTCTTCATAAGCTTGGATTGCTAATGGAGATGGCTCCACTGTTTGCTCAGAATTCATTTGTTGTTGAACTTTCTCCAATTCTGACTCAAGTTTAGCTACATATTCCCTTGCTTGTTCTACTGAGGTGCGTGCATTCCCTCCTTCCCTGGCCAATTTCCTGAACTTTTTGATCAATCCTTCCAAGGAATAAGTCATGTTCCCTACTGTAGTTCCATGCAAGTTTATATCTTCAAAAGCTTGCAAATCTTCAAGTGACTGATCTTGAAATGTGTTCACCACTAATTTCTCTACTTGGTCTTGAAATTCTTGCTCATCTGCAGCTTGTTCAGGTGGTGAATCTTGTTCAGTTTCTTTTTCTGAAGATCCTTGTAAATCAATCTGACTTTGAATAAGATCCTTGTTAACCTGAGCTTGCTGATCTTCATCCTGTCCTTCCATATTATCTCTTTCAACAATCTGAGTCTGTTGAAGATCAGTGATCGGTTGAGTTGACCCTTGTTCATCAGGTTGATGTTCATCGATACATGCTCTCCAGCCTTCCGGATCTATATCTCCCACTTCAAAATTACTATAAGGAGTGAGTTCCAACCTGTCTGTATAGGGGACTACCCCTAAAGTTGGTTTGACTTTTTCTTCGTCAGAGCTGGTATCATGCACCACATACTTAGGCTTCCTAGCCTTCATCTTTATTCTGAACTTCTTAACAGGTTTTTCAGGTTCTTTTTCTTGTTGCTTTTCTCTCTCAAGAGTGATTCCCAATTGTTCTACATTCTCAAGAGAAGATTCTTGCTGCTTAGGTTCTTCAGGATTAGTCTCCTTTTGCTCAGAAAGTAACTTTCCTCTCCTTTTGTAAGTGACAACTTCCTTCTTTTCTTGAGCTGGTTGTAATATCTCATTATCTTCATCCATTAAATCCCTTGCTTTTGAAATTCCTAACGTCAAGTCCAAAATTTCTTTGGTTGCTAGCTCATCTTCATTCTTCCTCTTCTTTGGAATTTGGCTAGTTTTCTCAGACTTGCTTGTCTCCACCTTTCTCCCAGTCCTTTTCTTAGCTGAGGGTACTTCTTCTGAAGTGCTTGAACTAAGATTGTGTGACTTTCTCTTCCTAGTGGATACTTTTTTTTTACCTTTCTTATCTTGGGTTTTCATGAATTCCTCCCATTCACGCTTTGCCTTTTGTCTGTTTGCATAATAATAGTCCATACTTTCTTGCAGAATCGGATGGAGTTCATCATTTTCTTCATTCCCTTCTCCTACAATAGTTGTGACTTCATCTACTACTCTCATTTTCTCAATTCTTTGTTCATCATCTGTGCTGTCTTCATCTGAATCATGCTTCTTGACATAAAAATTTTTGCTCATTCCTTTCAACATAACATTCATTCCCTTTCTGTTCAGATATTTCTCATTCCATGCATCCCAATCATCAATGATTACCTGCTGAATTCTTCCTTGTGTTTGATCAGTATAAGGTCTATGCTCCTTGTATGCGTTTTCTCTGCACATACTATCATATTTGATATACTTCTCAATGAATTCTTTCTTTCTCTCCGGAACATATCCATGAACTTCTTGTTGGAGAGTTGGAGGTAATCTCTTCATGATCTTGTTAGGTCTGTCTGTAATGAGAAGATCTGCATCTGCCGGTGTTATTGATGGGGCTGAAACTTTTCTGAAATTCGTTATAGGTTCCAGTCCTTCATTAACAACAGATTCTCTGAAAATGTACCTGACTATATTCTGTGGTGTCTGTTTTGCATCCGATCTCTGTTTCCTGCTCTTCCCTGATCTCTCAGCTTCTCTCTCCTCTGCATCCTTAACCCATGCTTGCTGTTCTGGTATCAAATCAGCAAACTCTTCTAATGGAAATTCCTCATCAGGTTTCCTTGTCAACCCTGGTTTAAGAATCCTTTCCTCAGATTTAGTCCCTTAGCCCACTCATTCATATGTCTGATCCAGCTATTCCTAGCTTCCTGAATGGTTCTAAGGACATCTTTCCATACCATCTTGCCTTGTTTAGCTTTCTTAAAATAAGGCTCGAGGTCATGTCTCAAATTGATCCGAGCATCAATAATCCTGTCCAGGGCCAAATTTGTCAAGAAATTCTGTTCAATGGGTCCCTTCTTATTCAAGAATGTTGGAGGCATGTATGCAGGGAGTGCCTGCTGAGCATCATAGACTCTAGCATTTCAGATTTCTTGAAGTTTGCAGCAGTGTTTGGTGAGTCGCTTCACATATTTAAGTAGTGTTTGAGGATCAAAGTAATCCAACTCCAACCCTATTTGATCTTTTGGATTGATAATTCTGTAGCATTCCTGATTCCACTCAGCCATGCTCTTCTTTTCCCTTTCCAAAAGTCTTTCGAGTCTGATTTCATTAGGCAGATGCCTGTCATTGATGAGAAATATCATTTGGTCATCCCAAAATTTATTCATCTTATCCCAGAATGCTTCTTCTAAATCAATCATCAATGATTCCTTTTCTTTATCTGGTATATGTTGAATCATGAATGGATTGACATAAAAGATTGGAGGTGAAATTTCCATCCCTGACCATCCACCGCTTTTCTGAATAGTTTCCACCATTTTTGCTATTTTCCTCATCATCAAGAATGATTTCTCTTTCTTATCTGATTCTACACCTCGAGCTTGAAGTTCTTCATAGGTCATCTTATGAATCCTTAAGAAAGAAATAAGAATAAACTGATTAACTCAGTGTCATCATACTCACATTTAGAGCTTGACTCTAAATGTGCAGATGATAAAAGGAAACATAATACCAGGTTTTCCTTTTTATATTCATCATTCTTTTCATGATATCACCATACTCACATTTAGAGATTTGCTCTAAATGTGAAGATTTCAATGCTGAGTAAGTCTACTTATTGCAGAACAAAAATAACAGAGTACTTACAAACATAACATCAACAAACAAAACAAAATATAAAATTCATCAGATTCTTGCTAATACTATGGAATTACAAAGCATGATGTTTCTTATGACATCCAATCTGTCAATTACAAATGAGGAGGCGTCTCCCCCTCAATTCCAAATCTGAGAAACAGATTACAGTGCTCAGAGACTAAGCACCTCATGCAGTAAATTGAGGTGACTCCATAAGAGTTCCTTGAAGGGCCGTGATTATTATCATAATAGTTCCTAAGATTGCAAAGTCTCTTCTTAGGTTGTCCTTGAAAAGGTGAAATAAATTCCTCATAATTTGATAGCCACCCTCTAACTTGAAGCCGAAGATCCTTGAGCCTTCGTCTATTCTTACATAGAGTAGCAAAGAGCCAAATTCCCTTCTCTTGTTCTTCAACTTCATCCTTACTCAAAAGCATAAGAGCTTTTATGTAAATGGATGGGGGGTGATTATCAGTGATTGCAGGTTTCAAGAGATCAAATGCTGCTTGTTCATTCTTAACTTGAACAAACAAACGCAGTGCCTCTTGTAACTGGTACATCCAATTTCCTGCATTTCTGCAGCTTTCAAGAAAATCTCTTTGTGTCTCTTCAAAAGTCCCCCATCCCCATGCAGAAAATTCTTCAAGAGAAGCTTTTTTCAAGACTAAAGGATGATGGGTAGCCTCTTCAAGCTCTTTGCAGACTAATTTACAATTAAAGACAGTCTCAAGGTGATCAAATGCCATTCTTGATAAAATGTTTCCAAGAATCTCATAAGGAAGATCTGTGATCTGAGTTTCCCCCGATCCAGATTTCTTTATTGAAGTCCTTGGTTGCTTTGAAGAGCTTTCAATTTCACAGCTTAGTAGGATTAAAAACAATAGCCGAATTAAAAGCTAAAGAATGAAATTCATTAATGCAAAAGGAATGCACAGATTAGGTCATCCAGAGAATTCATTGTCCAAGACAATAAGCACAAAAGATTACAAGCAAAAGAGAATATGAACTGCTTGATTACTACACTAGTCCAATTCTAGCAATTCATCTTCATTTTGCTCTTCTTCTTCATTGTTCTATTGCTCCCAGTCAAATAATATGCCCTGTTCTCCACTTGCTCTTCTGTATTGCTTGACATAGTCAAATAATTCACATGGAATACACTCTATCCTTTCAATGAAGGGTAATTGCTGTCGCTCTTCAAGGGAGTTATTCTTACAAAAACTCCTTTCCTCTTGATCAAGGAATGGATTTGGGAACTTCTCACAGTGAAGAAGCCAGTGCAGAACACTTATTTTAAGGAAAGCTAAATCGAAGGGATCCTGGGTTACAGATTCAATCAATTGAATTCCTTCCTCAGCCAGTTGTTGATCTTGTTTGGAAAGCAATAGAAAGCATCTTATGAAAGCAGTTGATTTGTGTTTATCATCTAATCCGGGCTTTAAGATTTCATAGGCTTTTTCTTCATTTTTATCATCCACAAAGGCTATCAGTGCAGGTTCGATATTAAACATATAGTTGCCTGCATCCTGACATTCTTTAATGAATTTGACCTCTTACTTGGATAAACATTTCCTCTCCAAATAGCACAGGTTTCCAAATTAACTCTCTTTAGAGCTAATGATGATCTGCTTGCTGAGAGGAATTGCTTGGATGTTTCAGATGCTCTAAAAAGTGTCTTTATGCTTTCCATTCCTAGTCTCGACAGAATGTCTCCCAGTAACTCAGTTGGTAAATCAAATATTTGAGTTTCCAAGAGTTGAGGGATTTCGACATTTCTGAAAAGAAAAGGAGGAAAAACACAGAATTAAGAGTAAAACTCATCACTTATGCAGTAATTAAGAAATAGAGATTAGATTTTATTAACAAAACCAAGTTGCATTACATAATACAAAAGACTTGGTTTGGTGACAATTTCAAAATCTAATACTAGGAGACTTGTCACACACATCAATCTCTTCTTTCTTCATCCAAGAATTCTTCATTAATGCTATGGTTATCAGAATTCTCCTTTGTTGCCATCCTAAAATCAGCTATTGCTCTACTTGTATCACAACAAAGATAGTTGATCTAAGCTGCTCTATGATTAAAATATAATGGCCTATGAAAGTTTTCCAGATCATGATCATCAATAATGCAAAATTCCCTTTTTTTCTGGCCTGAGAAGGGATTCGGGACATATTCCCATTCTGAGAGTAAAGTGAGAAGATCATATATAAAATCGTAGCTATTTAACCTATCATTTAATATAAGACTAATTAAATGAGGCCCTGCATCTATTTCCTTTCTAGAAACTCGGCTTAAACAACATAAGGCTTTAAAATATTGCGAAAACTTGGAATTGTCATTTATCCCTTCTTCCAGGATTTGAAACGCCTTGTATTCTTTACCCTGTGTGAACAGTTCCATAGCCTTATGTAGGTTCAATATGTGATTTTTAGCCCTTCTGCAGGAGTGTAGAAACTCGACTTTACCAGAGGATTCATTAGAAATTCTCTTAAAAGCCGGATCCTCTACATTAAATCTCCGGAAAACAGTATGGTAGTTTGAAACCATTTTGAATGTTGAACAAGTTCTTTTGCAATGGAGCAAATCTTCGAAGCTGCTCTGCCCTACTCGTGACAAAATCTCCCCAATGATGTCCAGTGGAAGATCAGTCAAGTGTAGTGCAGAGAACTCAGAAGCCTGCTCTTTACTGCTGTTTGAGCGAGTTTTAAAGAAGGAAAATCAGTTGTTTATATTAATGAAATTATACTACCAAAATTTCTACGATTTTAAAGAAGAATGTGAATGAACGAAGAGAGATTATGCAAAATGCAGAATATAAACCCTAGTGTAACACCCCGGTTTTTGGTAACCCAGGTCGGGATGTCACCGCCACATCTCCCTAGTAAGACACGGTTTCTCCGAGCTTACTAAAGAGATGCAAGGCTAGGTATAGCAGTGTTTAAAACATTTAAAGCATTCAAAATAGCCCATACAATATAATTCAAAATTAATAATAGCATAGCGCAGCGGAAATATTTAGTTTAGTACAGTATCGCAGCGGAAAATATAAAAAAGGGCCGACATGGCCAAAACACGGGTTAAACGGGCCCGTTCATAATATAGTCTAAGTACGAAATTTAAAAGCAAAATAAAAGTTCCCAAAATCCCATGCATGATTCGTGCTCACACATGCTCATTCCATATATTCTGTAAAGAAAGGAATAAAAATGGTTTTGATCAGCAAAATTGCTGAGTAAGTTAACACATGCATGATCGTAGGGTTTAAAAGCCATAACTTTAATAATTTAACAAAGCATGATAGTAACATAATATTTGATTTCATATAATCCATATCATATAGCACAATCTATCTCAGGCTCTATTTGATAACACATATCACATGGTTCAAGATAATAGCCATAATTTAAATAAAGCATTTAAATAATTTAATTTGACAACAATATCATTTAATCTAGTTTAATTTAATTTAGAATCCCCATTACATTCCCGATTTGGTATTTCAAGTTTCACGATAGAAATCGCGATGTCAACAAGTTTAGCCGGTAGCCCGGCGGCCGCAGCTGTATCAGCCATACCCAGTACCACTCCGGAGCCTCGGGAAACCCATACGGATATTCACGAGAGTTTAGGCTCTAAGTTTCGCCGTTTTGGCAATATCACATTTCAAGTATAGCGCGCGGGGTCACCATCGTCCATTACGGCACGAAGTGAATCGTTAGGGGGCACCCTGCAGAGCACTCACCCCTAATTTTAATTTATCAAGTTTGTAAGGGGATTTAGTTTTTAAAATCTGCCTTCCATTGTATTAATTTAGAAATAATATCTCAATTCGTTTCAACCCTAAAGGTTAATTCCATGTTTCAACAAGATTTCAAGATTTCGTTTCGGTAAATCACAGTTTACTCCAAAATTCGTCTAAAATCAGATTTAATTCCAAAAATTCCAAAATTTCATCTCTGACTCGGAAACATCAAGATCTACAACTTTTGTGTTTTAACTTTTTCAATCCGAGATACCTAAGTAGGTCAAAAACGCCAATTTTCGCATAACAAGAAATCTGTCCGAGTTTAGTACATCACAGATCAAAGATTTCAAATTCTAATATATCAATTCAACTCCAAATTTAATGAAATTTGACAGGGATCATCTTAAGTCATTTATCTACAACTTTCATGTTCGGCCAAAGATCTAAAACAGCCTAGATCCTATGTCAAAAACGTGATCAAGATCATTCCTAAGTTCTGTCCAAGATTTCAAGATCTAGAATTAAACAGTTCGGTTTCAACGGATTTTCACATATCAAATCAACTCCAAAAATTCTCAAATTTTTACAGTAGCTAGGTCTAAGTCTTAGGAACGTTTTTCGTCTTTTAAGTTTTTCCGTTTGAGTTCGTTTAAAAGGTCGGAAAAATTCACCAAATCTGTTGCGTCGGTAGAAGACAAAAGTGGACAGATTTGTGGTTCTTGTTGAATCCTTTAGGTTTCGAATGTTTTAAAATCTCCCAAAACCATGTAAGGTTAACTTACAGTGTCTATGAACATCGGGAATGTCCAATTCGGAGGCGTGGCTTCCAGATCACCGTCTCTCCTCTCCGTTCGTCGGGTTCTACGATCTAGATTCGATACGGGGGTGTAGAAAGAAAAAAGGAGATGATTAGGATTCGTTTTCGAATCGTTTATTGAATAGAGATTGGACCGAGACTTACCACGACTATGGAGATCTGTAGAGAAAGTCGTCCAACAGCGTTCGTCTTGGTTTCGTGCCTCCGACGACTCCGGATTTAGGGTTTCGAACGTATAGAATGCTTTAGGGTTTCGTAAACTTGTTCGGGGCTCCCAAGGGGCTTATTTATAGAATTCTCAATCCCTAGGGCGTCCATGGCCGACCTAAAGGTCTGGAGTCGAGAGATGTTCAACCGAAAGTCGAAAAATCCGCGTTCGGGCGAGAGATTCACGCAACGACCAAATCTGTGGGGTGGCGCGGTCGTGGCGCGCTGAAGCCCTTCCACCGCGCGGCCACCGCGCCGACTTCGCCTGGACTTCGGTCCGGGCGGGTCGTGCGATCCGTCGTGCGTTTCCGCCTCTCTTTCGGGTTTCTATCCCTCTTTGCTCCCGAATTCCGATTCCCGGGGTATATTCGGGTTCATACTTTCTCTCTAATTTTATTCTTAGTCTAGTTGGATGTTTTGGACTCGAATACTCGAGTTCATTAGTGTCGGATTTTGGTGTTCCATTTATCCATCCTTTTTTTAATTAAATTCCTTTAATTCCTTTTTAAGTAAAAATCTCATTTCTCATTTTCTTATCTTTATTTATTTCTTTTATTTGCTGATTTTGTTTATTTACTTATAGTATTTATTTTATTTATTATTTATTTATTTAATTACTGTTTTATTTTATGTTGGAAAATTCTCGGGTATTACAGTCTACCCTCCTTAAGAATCAACTTCGTCCTCGAAGTTGTGTTTCGGCTTTTCTCGTCTCGTGCTAAGGTCTTGTGTTTGTTTTATTATGTTGTGACTGAACTTAGAATTAAACTTCTAAGCTGCCTACGTACCCGGTAAAGGGATCAAGCCATAACGTAGTTCAAACGTTTACAAAATTGCACGAAAAATTAGGGGGTATGACATCCTCTCCCCCTTAAGATTGCAGTTATGTCCCCATAACTGTGTCGGTATCGGTTTGGAACAATGTCGGGTATCGTTCCCTCATATCGGATTCTACTTCCCAAGTTGCCGTCTCACTTTCGTGATTTGACCAAAGAACCTTGATCATTTTGATGGTTTTGTTCCTCGTTACTTGTTCCTTAGTATCGAGAATACGCACTGGGACTTCTTCGTAAGTCAAATCTTCATCGAGCTCAATTATCTCCGGTTGAAGTACATGTGTCGGGTCCGGCACATACTTCTTTAGTTGCGAGACATGGAAGACATTATGAACTCTATCTAAGTGTGGCGGTAAAGCCAATCGGTAGGCTAGAGTTCCGACTCGTTCTAGAATCTCGTAAGGTCCTAAGTATCGAGGACTTAACTTCCCTCGTTTGCCAAAGCGCATCACCCCCTTCATGGGTGATATCTTTAGCATGACCCTATCTCCCACTTGAAATTCTAGGTCTCGTCGTCTCACGTCGGCATAACTCTTTTGACGGTCTTGTGCGGCTTTCATCTTCCCTTGGATCACTTTGATTTGTTGAGCCATGTCTTCGATAAGTTGTGGTCCCACTACCACGGACTTATCGTTTTCTTCCCAGCTCAAAGGGCTTCGGCACTTCCGTCCATACAATGCCTCGAAAGGTGCCATGCCAATACTAGCATGGTAACTATTATTATAGGAAAACTCAATCAAGGGTAAATGAGATTCCCAATTTCCTTTGAATTCCAACACGCATGCTCTCAGCATGTCTTCTAGTGTTTGGATTGTCCTTTCGGTTTGTCCATCCGTCATCGGGTGGAATGCGGTGCTCATTTTGATTTGAGTACCGAGAGCTTTTTGTAACTCCGTCCAGAAATGAGAGACAAATCTACTGTCTCTATCGGAAATGATATCATGTGGTACTCCATGTCGTCGTACCACGTTATCAATGTAGGCTCGGGCCAATTGGTCCATAGTCCACGTGTCTTTCATTGGGATAAATATGGCTGTCTTCGTTAGCCTATCCACAATCACCCAAATCTTGTTCATGCCTTTAGGTGATCGGGGTAATCCCGAGACAAAGTCCATTGAGATGCTATCCCACTTCCAACTTGGAATCTCTAGTGGTTGCATCAATCCTAAGGGTTTATGTCGCACTGCCTTAGCCTTTTGGCAGGTGAGACATCTCGCCACGAAATTTGCCACTTCCTTCTTCATTCCCGGCCACCAATAGATCTTCTTCAGATCTTTGTATAGCTTGTCACCTCCGGGATGTACGGAGTATGGCGTGTTGTGCCCTTCCTCCATCAACCTTCGCTTCAACTCGGCACATTTAAGAGGCACACACCATCTACCTTTAAAACGGATGCTTCCATCCTCGTGGACAGCAAATCCTATTGCCTTTCCTTCGGCAATATACTCTTTTATCTTCTCGAGTCTCGGATCGCCCGGTTGAGCGAGTCGAATCTCGTCCAATATTGGGGTTTCTACGACCATGGCATTGACCGTTCCTCTCACTGTGCCAGGATGCACAAGTTCTAACTCCAATCTTGCCAAATCCATGTACAATGCCGGCGGAATTACCAACGAGTTTGTCACGTGTTGGGTTTTCCGACTTAGGGCATCGGCTACCACATTCGCCTTCCCCTCGTGGTATGCTATCTCTAAATCGTAGTCTTTAATGAGTTCCAACCACCTTCGCTGTCTCAAATTCAATTCCTTCTGAGTGAATATATATTTCAAGCTCTTGTGGTCGGTGAACATTCGACACTTCCGCCCATAAAGATAATGTCTCCATATCTTTAGAGCGAAGACGACCGCTGCCAACTCCAGGTCATGTGTCGGATAATTTTCCTCGTGAGGTTTTAGTTGGCGTGATGCGTAGGCTACGACTCTCGAGTCTTGCATCAAAACACAACCTAAACCTTCCTTCGAAGCATCGCTATATACTTCGAAGTCACCATTCTCTGATGGTAGTGTTAATACGGGTGTGGTTGTGAGTCGTTTCTTCAGCTCTTGAAACGATGTCTCACATGCTTCGGTCCACTCGTATTTTGCTCCTTTCTTAAGTAGCTGGGTCAAAGGACGTGCAATCCTTGAAAAGTCCTTCACAAATCGTCTATAATACCCGGCTAATCCAAGGAAACTCCTTATTTCCGTTGGACTCTTCGGAGTTGCCCACTCCGTCACGGCAGAAACTTTTGCCGGATCCACTGATACTCCATCAGCGGATACTATGTGTCCGAGAAATGCCACTTCTTTCAGCCAGAAGTCACATTTCGACAGCTTGCCGTATAGCTGATTTCTTCGCAAGATTTCCAACACTTGATGTAAGTGCTTCGCATGCTCTTCCTCGCTCTTCGAGTAGATCAGGATGTCGTCGATGAACACTACGACGCACTGATCTAACAATTCTCGGAACACGTTGTTCATGAGATTCATGAACATGGCCGGAGCATTGGTTAACCCGAAGGATAACACTGTGAACTCGTAATGGCCATATCGCGTTCGAAATGCCGTCTTCGGAATGTCCTTCTCGGCGATCCTCAATTGATGATACCCGGATCGCAAATCGATCTTCGAGAATACTGAAGCTCCCTTCAGTTGATCAAACAGATCCTCTATTCTCGGAAGGGGGTATTTATTCTTAATGGTCACTTGGTTTAGTCCTCGGTAATCTATGCAAAGACGTAGTCCTCCGTCTTTCTTCTTGACAAACAAAACCGGTGCTCCCCAAGGGGACGTACTCGGTCTTATGTAACCTTTTCCCAATAGCTCCTCGAGTTGTTCCTTTAACTCCTTCATTTCCAGTGGTGCCATCCGGTACGGAGCTTTTGAGACAGGCTCTGTCCCCGGAATGAGATCTATTGTGAATTCAAGATCTCTCTCAGGTGGCATGCCCGGAACGTCTTCAAGGAACACGTCCGGGTATTCTCTTACCACTGGTATGCTATCAACCTTGTTCTCTTCCGCCTCAAGGTTGTGCACATAGCACGCATATAGTTCATACCCCTTACGCATCAAGTTACTTAGTTTAAGTGCACTAACGATTTTGTTACTTTTCTTAGGGGGCTGAGAGTAAAAGATAACTCTCTTTCCCCTACTTTTTGACAAGGTGATCTTTTGTTTTTGGCATTCGATCACCGCTTTATACTGGGATAGCCAATCCATCCCCAGTATGATGTCAAAGTCTCTTAAGTTAAATTCTACCAAGTTCGCGAAGAATTCTACGTTCTTTATCACTATAGGAATTCCGTTATATCGTTTAGAGCAAGACACTACTTCTCCAGAAGGCAATTGAATTCCTAAGCTAATTCTCTCGCACTTAGGTAGATCTAACTCAGGCACTATCCTTGATGCAATAATTGAGCAACTAGCTCCGGAATCAAATAAAATTCTAAGGGGCGTATTCAAAACGTGAAATGTACCTGCCATCACTTCTCCTTGCGCAGGCACGTCCGCTTGGTTCACCACGTTGAGCCTCCCCACAGGGCGTCCCTGATTGCCCTGCTGATTCCCATTTGGCTGCTGATTTTGCTGTTGGTTTTGATTCTGCGGGGGCGGAGGTCGTTGGTTCTGGTTCTGGTGTTGCGGCCTATTTTGAGGGGGTCTGTACCCTTGGTTATTGCCATTCCGCCCGTTTTGGTTTTGAGGCTGTTCTTGCCCCGCGACCAAATCGTCCCTCTTCGTTATGTTCTCGAGCCTAGTTCGACATTCCCGTCGAACGTGACCCATTCGACCGCATCGGTAACAAGCGCCTTGTTGCGGGCATCCCCTTGCCAGATGTGGTCGTCCACATCGCGGGCAAGGCGGTACCGGATCTTCTTGATTGAACCTCCTCCCAGTGTTGTTTTGTTGGGGCCTATTCGACCCTCTACGCTGCTCGTTCCTTCCAGTGTTGTTCTCGTTTCTTGAGTCTCGGCTTCTCTTGTCTTGAGGACCCCTGCTGGACTCCCCACTCACCCTTCTTTTCAGCTGCTGCACGCGTGCTACCGCTACAGCGCGATCGTATACGGCTTGCAAATCGGGGTAGTGTACCCCCGTGATTACTTCGCGCACAGACAGGTTCAGTCCCATCTCGAACTTCTGTGCCTTCTCCGTATCAGTAGACACTAGCCTTGGTGCGAACCTCACCAGCTCCTTGAAGCGGGTGTAGTATTCTTGCACCGTTTGGCTTCCTTGCTTCAGTGACAAGAATTCTTCGTACATGGCAGCTTTGGTACTCAAGGGATAGAATCGATCCCTGAGTAGTTCCATCATCTCCATCCACGAGTAAGGCTCGTCATCTTCAGTTAGTTTGGCTTGCGTTGCTTGCCACCAGTCGTCAGCTTCGCCTCCCAAGTAGTATGAAGCGACATGTACCCTCTCTCCTTCCGGACATTTGACCGCTCCCAGCAGCTTGTCAAAAGTCCGGATCCATTCCTCCAGTTTAGCTGGATCCTCCTCACCAGCATAGTGGGGCGGCTGGTAGGGATTCACCATCGCCAGGTAGTTAGGGCGAGCTTGGGGCGGAGGTACCGCCGCAGCTTGACCCTGGTTGACTTGCGCGTTTCCGAGCGCAATCAACACTTCCTCTATGTCCTAAGACGATCGCCCACATTGTTCGGTGCGGGGGCGTCCTGCGCACCTTGGGGCTGTTCCTCATCAGGTTGGTTTGGTTCAGTGACGTTTGGTGGTGTTTCAGTAGGTGTTTCAGTAGTGGTTTGGGGAGCAGATTGGGCTCTGCCTCTTCCTCTTCCTCTAGGTGCCATTCTGGTACAAATAGGATAGTTTAGGACTGATGAATTTAGCATATAGTCTAAGCAATTTCTATGATTGTATATGTGTGTAGTAATTTAGCACGTGGTGCCTTGTTCGAGTTAAGAAGCATCGTCTGTTTTGGGGTTTCATTTTATTTTGTTTTGTTTCGTTTTGTTTTGATTTAAAAAAAATAAATCGGCATTTTATTTCCTCATAAGAAATTTTAGTACAAAAGTAGAAATATTTTTCTAGCAAAACGGTGTCTAACAATAGAATCTCTAGTGCCTCATGGCGTCTCTCGGCGGGGTAGCAGGATCTTCCTCCTCCGAACTCGGCGGTAGTAGGTCGTCAAAGATAGTGTTTAAGTCTTGCCCGTGGGCATCGATGTATTCCTTTAGTATTAAGTTTTGTGTAGTGAGGGTTTGGACTTGGCGTTCGAGTTGGTTTATGCGGTGATGATCCGCCTCTCTCAAGTTGCCCATGTGATGTAAATTGGCCTCCAACTGAGCCATACGGTACTTCATTTGCTCTAGGGTCTGGTGGGAATCGAGATGTACACTCATCATCCTGACCATCAACTGCATCATGTCCTGACTAGCCATCTAGCGCAAGCAAGAGATCTAAGTTAATGTTCGCCAAGATTCTAAGTCAATTCGCCAAGATTCTAGGTTCGAGTTTCCAAGATTCTAAGTTCAAGTTTCGCCAAGATGCTAAGTTCAAGTTTCGCCAAGATTCTAAGTTCGAGTTTCCAAGATTCTAAGTTCAAGTTTCGCCAAGATGCTAAGTTCAAGTTTCGCAAAGATTCTAAGTTCATAGCAGATATGCAACATGCATATGCAAATGATAGTTTCCCCCCAATAATAATTTAATGCACCATATATATTTTTCCCATGGGTTTTAAAAATAAAAATTTCTCCATGGAAATAATACTTTAAAATTTAAAATAATAATCAAAATATTAATAATAGTTTAAAAATAATAGTGGTTTAAATAATAGTTTAAAAACAGCAATGGTTTAAAAATAATAATTTAAAAATAACCTGGCTCTGATACCAACTTGTAACACCCCGGTTTTTGGTAACCCAGGTCGGGATGTCACCGCCACATCTCCCTAGTAAGACACGGTTTCTCCGAGCTTACTAAAGAGATGCAAGGCTAGGTATAGCAGTGTTTAAAACATTTAAAGCATTCAAAATAGCCCATACAATATAATTCAAAATTAATAATAGCATAGCGCAGCGGAAATATTTAGTTTAGTACAGTATCGCAGCGGAAAATATAAAAAAGGGCCGACATGGCCAAAACACGGGTTAAACAGGCCCGTTCATAATATAGTCTAAGTACTAAATTTAAAAGCAAAATAAAAGTTCCCAAAATCCCATGCATGATTCGTGCTCACACATGCTCATTCCATATATTCTGTAAAGAAAGGAATAAAAATGGTTTTGATCAGCAAAATTGCTGAGTAAGTTAACACATGCATGATCGTAGGGTTTAAAAGCCATAACTTTAATAATTTAACAAAGCATGATAGTAACATAATATTTGATTTCATATAATCCATATCATATAGCACAATCTATCTCAGGCTCTATTTGATAACACATATCACATGGTTCAAGATAATAGCCATAATTTAAATAAAGCATTTAAATAATTTAATTTGACAACAATATCATTTAATCTAGTTTAATTTAATTTAGAATCCCCATTACATTCCCGATTTGGTATTTCAAGTTTCACGATAGAAATCGCGATGTCAACAAGTTTAGCCGGTAGCCCGGCGGCCGCAGCTGTATCAGCCATACCCAGTACCACTCCGGAGTCTCGGGAAACCCATACGGATATTCACGAGAGTTTAGGCTCTAAGTTTCGCCGTTTTGGCAATATCACATTTCAAGTATAGCGCGCGGGGTCACCATCGTCCATTACGGCACGAAGTGAATCGTTAGGGGGCACCCTGCAGAGCACTCACCCCTAATTTTAATTTATCAAGTTTGTAAGGGGATTTAGTTTTTAAAATCTGCCTTCCATTGTATTAATTTAGAAATAATATCTCAATTCGTTTCAACCCTAAAGGTTAATTCCATGTTTCAACAAGATTTCAAGATTTCGTTTCGGTAAATCACAGTTTACTCCAAAATTCGTCTAAAATCAGATTTA
Source organism: Hygrophila difformis (assembly GCA_030278955.1). Taxonomy (NCBI): domain Eukaryota; kingdom Viridiplantae; phylum Streptophyta; class Magnoliopsida; order Lamiales; family Acanthaceae; genus Hygrophila; species Hygrophila difformis. The sequence goes on from JAOANR010000003.1 coordinate 21,665,715, forward strand.
ATTCCAAAAATTCCAAAATTTCATCTCTGACTCGGAAACATCAAGATCTACAACTTTCGTGTTTTAACTTTTTCAATCCGAGATACCTAAGTAGGTCAAAAACGCCAATTTTCGCATAACAAGAAATCTGTCCGAGTTTAGTACATCACAGATCAAAGATTTCAAATTCTAACATATCAATTCAACTCCAAATTTAATGAAATTTGACAGGGATCATCTTAAGTCATTTATCTACAACTTTCATGTTCGGCCAAAGATCTAAAACAGCCTAGATCCTATGTCAAAAACGTGATCAAGATCATTCCTAAGTTCTGTCCAAGATTTCAAGATCTAGAATTAAACAGTTCGGTTTCAACGGATTTTCACATACCAAATCAACTCCAAAAATTCTCAAATTTTTACAGTAGCTAGGTATAAGTCTTAGGAACGTTTTTCGTCTTTTACGTTTTTCCGTTTGAGTTCGTTTAAAAGGTCGGAAAAATTCACCAAATCTGTTGCGTCGGTAGAAGACAAAAGTGGACAGATTTGTGGTTCTTGTTGAATCTTTTAGGTTTCGAATGTTTTAGAATCTCCCAAAACCATGTAAGGTTAACTTACAGTGTCTATGAACGTCGGGAATGTCCAATTCGGAGGCGTGGCTTCCAGATCACCGTCTCTCCTCTCCGTTCGTCGGGTTCTACGATCTAGATTCGATACGGGGGTGTAGAAAGAAAAAAGGAGATGATTAGGATTCGTTTTCGAATCGTTTATTGAATAGAGATTGGACCGAGACTTACCACGACTATGGAGATCTGTAGAGAAAGTCGTCCAACAGCGTTCGTCTTGGTTTCGTGCCTCCGACGACTCCGGATTTAGGGTTTCGAACGTATAGAATGCTTTAGGGTTTCGTAAACTTGTTCGGGGCTCCCAAGGGGCTTATTTATAGAATTCTCAATCCCTAGGGCGTCCACGGCCGACCTAAAGGTCTGGAGTCGAGAGATGTTCAACCGAAAGTCGAAAAATCCGCGTTCGGGCGAGAGATTCACGCAACGACCAAATCTGTGGGGTGGCGCGGTCGTGGCGCGCTGAAGCCCTTCCACCGCGCGGCCACCGCGCCGACTTCGCCTGGACTTCGGTCCGGGCGGGTCGTGCGATCCGTCGTGCGTTTCCGCCTCTCTTTCGGGTTTCTATCCCTCTTTGCTCCCGAATTCCGATTCCCGGGGTATATTCGGGTTCATACTTTCTCTCTAATTTTATTCTTAGTCTAGTTGGATGTTTTGGACTCGAATACTCGAGTTCATTAGTGTCGGGTTTTGGTGTTCCATTTATCCATCCTTTTGTTTAATTAAATTCCTTTAATTCCTTTTTAAGTAAAAATCTCATTTCTCATTTTCTTATCTTTATTTATTTCTTTTATTTGCTGATTTTGTTTATTTACTTATAGTATTTATTTTATTTATTATTTATTTATTTAATTACTGTTTTATTTTATGTTGGAAAATTCTCGGGTATTACACCTAGTGTACTAGTCAAGCATTTAGATGCGGAATGCAGAAGAAAAATCTGAAGAATTGAAATACCAAGAAGAATAAAATGAAGTATGAATGGAAGGCTTACGGATTGTTGCCTGCCATTTGAGTGAGTTCCTGGAGTTGAAAGTATTTCGAACGGTTCTGGATGAAAATTTTGCAAATGGAAGAAGAGAAGCTTGACAATGGCGGTTTCTCCTTCGAGAGAGAAATATACGGATAGATATGAAAGTGATTTGAAAAGATATGGAGGGTATAGGATATAAAAAGAAATGGGCTGGCCTAGTTTAAAAGCTGCAGAATAGCATACTCAAGCGTTTTTCCTCTCTTAGATTATACTAATTAAGTCTAGACCTGTCACATCAGTGGGTTTGAATATTAACTCAAAATTTGAGTTGATAAACCCACACAAGCAAAGCTTTTTTTTTTGGACGAAAATAGATTAGTTTGAAAAACAAAGCGAGGGGTAAAAATTGAAAAGGATTAAGGCTGGAAAATTATGAATTGAGTCTAATTAGATTCTAAATCACACTCAAAGTCTAAATCCAATTCATCTACGTACTCATTAAAAGCTACCCTCAATTCCTTCATTAAGGTTACTAATCCTTTCCTTTCATCCCCTGAATATACTCCTCTTTTAGTCTAAAGGACATTTGGAAGCCTCATTCAACATTTTACAGATTAATTTGCAATTGATGGCCAGACACCAATCTTGACAGATTTTTTCAAGAATCTCATAGAGAAGTGTTGTTATCTGAGTTTCCCTTGATCCAGACTCCTTTGATAAAATTTTTTGGTTTCATTGAGGAGCTTCCAGTTTCATCACTAGTTAATAATTGGAAAAGATAATGCAATTGAATTAAGAAAAGGAGCATAAAGGAAAGAAAGTACAAGAATTGTAGAGTAACAAGTTTAATAAAAACACCAAATTACATCCCAAGATTGCTGAAAATACAAAAATTATAGCCATAGCATTTCCTTATTCTAGAAAATACTGAACTATTCAAGGATTAATAATTTCCTCTTCATCAGAATCAGTCCACAGAAATTCATCAGGGGCCACCTCACCACAATACAATCTGAATTGCCTTACTATGTCAAAGAATTGATAAGGAATACAGTCCATCCTAACATATGGTGGTAACAAGGCTCGTTCCTGCAATGTATGAGTCTTGCAATAACTTCTCTCTTCTTGACCTTGAAAAGGGTTTGGGATTCTTGGAAAATGGATTAACCAATGAAAAAGATAGAGCTTAATGAAAACAACATCTAAGACATTCGAAGCTGCTGTTTTGATCAACTCTAAACCTGCTTCATTTAGCTTGTCATCTTGTTTTGTTAAGAGAAGCATTGTTCTGAGTAGAATGGTGGGTTGATGTTCATCGTCTAGTCCTGACTTAAGGAGTTCAAAGGCTTTCTTCTCATCCCGTTCATCAACAAATGCTATCAATGCAGGTTCGATATTAAACATAAAATTCCCTGCATTTTGGCATTCTTGAATGAACCTTTTCTGATTATCAGAATAGACATTTTCCCTCCATCTCATACATGATTCCAGGTTTGCTCTCTTGAACACAAGATGGGTTTTGCTCGCTTGATAGAATATTGGAGAGACTTCTGCTACCCTAAAGAGTTCCCTCACACTGTCTTTTCCAAGTCTCGACATAATATCTCCCAGCAACTCAGTGGGTAAATGAGATATCTGAGTTCCAAGGAGTTGTGGATTCCTAGCATTTCTGTTTCCAGAAAAGAATACAATAAGGAATACAAAAGAGAACTTTTATCTAAAATGATGGAACTATCAATTCAAAAATGGGATTTCATTTCTATTGCCAAGCTCCAATAGTCTCGTATGGATAATGCGTCAGTTACAAACTAAAGATTTCAGAAAAACTCTCCAAATTAAACATTGTTTAAATGAGTTTAGAGAAACGGCTTTCAGTTATGAGAAATCTAAATGTTTAGTTTTTTCGATTTCTACAGCCAAAATGAACTCATCGAGAATTCAGAATCATAAACCCTAGGTCTAATAGCGTAATCTGGAGACAAACATTGCAGAATAGAACAACAATGTGAAAGATAGGATAAACTAGATTGCTTACGGATTGTTCTCGGCCATTCTCTTCGTCGATTAGGTTTCTGAATGAACTTGCTACGAAAATGATTGAGAATGAAGGTATTGGTGTGTGACGATTTCTTCTCGGGAGAGAAAAAGAAAGAAAGACTGATGAAAAGTTTTGAAATGACAACTGAGAGGAATGACTGCAAGGATATAGCCGACTTATTTCTATCTAAGAAATGCAGGGGTCAAGATAGTAAATCTTGTCTCTGCAGGGAGTAATGATTAAGCCTAAAGTAAACCTATTTGAAAAACAAATTTATTTAAAATGACTCAGATAAGAATCTAGTGCAAAAGATAAGATCAAGTCATTTTTCAACACAAGAAAATAAAGCGAGAAGTAAAGAAGACATATCATCATCAGAGAACTCAAAATTAAACAAAAATTAAGAGAATACATAATCATTTAATCAAAATTTGAATCAGTTTCTAATTCTGACTCAGATTCAATTACATGTTCATTGAAATTTTCTCTTAATTCTCTAATCAAATTGGTAACCTCACAACATAAACAATCAATGTTTGTGGCACCATAATTATAGTGTGGAGGCTCCCTAACTAAGTCTCTGCTGTGTGGAGCTATGTAATCACAGTAGTAACGATGCCCTTGTCCCTAAAAAGGATTAGGCTCTTCTTCACTGTCGATAAACACCCTGCTGATCTTCTCCTTAATCTTGTGGATATGTTCTTCCTCTTTAAAGATTGATCCAAGCAGATACAGTCCTTCATCAATCTCTTCAAGGCTCTCTGAACTCAGAAGAATGAAGGCCTTGATGAAGATTGAAGGGTGATGATTGTCCTCAATTCCAGGCTTGAGGATTTCAAAAGCGGCTTCCATGAGCCCTGTGTTGCAGAAAGTCGCGAGTGCAGGTTCAAGTTTGAGCATGAAGTTCCCTGCCTCTCTGCATTTTTCCATTATCTGTGCGTAGTGAGCATCATGCGTTCTCTCCGCAGTGATTCGCTTCACTACATTTGCTCTCCTCCATACTGCAGGTGCCTTACTTGCTCTAGAGAATTTCTTGCAAGTTGGGGCTGCTTTGGCTACATCTTTCATCTCCTCCTTTCCCAGTCTTGAAAGAATGTCTCCTAAGATTTCATCAGGGATATCTACAATGGAGGTTCTGGCATTGGGAGCTGCTGCGGCCATTCTGATTTCTGATAAAGGTTATAGGATAATTGTTCTAATGTGGGAATGTTTGAGATGAAAGGAGAGAAAGATTCGACTAGATTTTATAGCAGAAAAACTAAATTCTGCCATAATTACAAGCGGTTGAAACGACGTGTGATGGTTAGTGCAAGGGAAGAAGAAGAGTCTGAAAAAGGGGTATTTTGGTCTTAAGAAGTTTGAAAATCTATCCGTTTAGTATTCCCAGGCTCTCGCTTTGTCAATTCTCATCGCGTGGTTATAGAAACCGTCTCTCGCTTTGTAAACTACAAAGCGAGGAAAGATTCTTGTACGATTTTCAGAGAAAATAGTCACGCTTTGTATTTCGACAAAGCGTAGACATCAAATTCTTATTATTTAAAAACAGATCAAATTTCATAAAAATGAGAATTTGAACTTATCACCTCGCTTTATAACTTTTACAAAGCGTGAGTGAGTATAGTTCATCTTAAATCACGCTTTGTCAAAGTTAGCAAAAGCGTGGCCTCAAAATTTGTTCACACTTTAATTCCAAACATTTAATACTCAAAAACCTGGTTGAAGATCTCTTTCTCATCCTTCTTCATTCCATCACAGCTTCATTGCTCGAATTCCTGAAAATATAGAGTATAAGAATTAGAGATAAAACATATATCAAAAGAAAAAGGGAAATACTACTCAGTTAACCTGGGTAGTATTCACCCCCCTTTTTTTTTTTTTTTTTAGAAAAACTAAGGGTGATCCAAATATTCAATTTGGATATTTAAATCTTGTTGACCAATATATTCTTTAAGCCTGTGTCCATTTACAGTCTTTTCTCCTTCACTGAGCATGATTGTGACTGCTCCATTGTCATGAACAGCTACAATGGGGAATGGTCCTGTCCACCTCGATCTGAGCTTCCCTGGAAATAATTTCAAACGAGAATTATAAAGCAAAACCAATCGACCAACAGAAAATTCCTTATGTTTAATTTTTGAATCATGAATTTTCTTTGTTCGATCTTTATAAATCTTGCTGCTTTCATATGCTTCCAGTCTCATCTCTTCCAACTTAGACAGATCAAACTTCCTCTTGTCTTGTCCTGACTGAAGATCCATGTTGAGCATCTTAATGGCCCAATATGCTCTATGTTCTAGCTCAACTGGAAGATGGCAAGCTTTTCCAAAAACTAGTCTGTAGGGAGACATTCCTATAGGAGTCTTAAAAGCAATTCTGTATGCCCATAAAGCATCATCCAGTTTCTTTGACCAGTCTTTTCTTGTAATATTCACAGAAGCTTGTAAAATATGCTTAATTTCCTTATTAGATACCTCCATCTATCCACTTGTCTGAGGATGATATGGTGATCCAACTTTATGATGAACACCATACTGTTTCAGCAACTTCTCAAAGAGTTTATTGACAAAGTGGGATCCCCCATCAGATATAATGGCACGAGGGGCTCCAAACCTGGTAAAAATATTCTTTTGCAGAAATTTAGTCACTTGTTTAGCTTCATTATTGGGTAAAGCCACTGCTTCTACCCATTTTGAGACATAATCAACAACTACTAGAATGTAATGATTACCAAATGATGGGGGAAAAGGTCCCATGAAATCAATTCCCCACACATCAAATATCTCTACTTCTAAAATTCCCTTTTAAGGCATTTCTTCTCTCATTGAAATGTTTCCCAATCTTTGGCATCTGTCACACATCTTTATAAGTTTCTGCCAATCCAAAAAGATAGTCGGCTAGTAAAAGCCACAGTCTAGAACTTTTCTAGCAGTTCTAGCAGGACCATGATGGCCTCCTAAAGGATTCTCATGACACTTTCTAACAATTTGAAAACCTTCCTTCTCATGAACACAGCGCCTAATAACCTGATCAGAACAAAACTTAAATAAAAAGGGGTCATCCCAATAGTATTTCTGAATTTCTCTGAAAAATCTTGACTTCTGATGAGAGTCTTTAAACTTTGGGACAATCTTGCAAGCTAGATAATTAGCAAAAGCTGAAAACCAAGGACAATCAAATTGATGCAACTGCAAAGCATACAACTGTTCATCTGGAAATTTATCATTTATAACTTCCTCCTTTTCTGTTTTCTCCTCCAGTCTAGAAAGATGATCTGCTACTCCATTATCTTTTCCTTTTCTGTCTCTAATAATAATGTCAAACTCTTGTAAAAGTAAAACCCATCTTATCAGCCTAGGTTTGGCTTCTTGCTTTGAGAAGAGATATCTTAATGCAGTATGATCTGTGTAAACTATAGTTTGAGCTCCAATAAGATACTGCCTGAACTTGTCAAAAGCAAAAACTACAGCATACATTTCCTTTTCTGTAGTAGTATAGTTTATCTGAGCATCATTAAGAGTATGGCTAGCATAATAGATAACATGATGTTTGCCTTCTTTATGTTGCCGTAAAACTGCTCCTACTGCATTCTCACTTCCATCACACATAAGTTCAAAAGGTAGACTCCAATCAGGAGACTGAACTATAGGTGCAGTGATAAGTTTCTCCTTCAAGGTCTTAAAAGCAGTCAAGCAATCTTCATCAAAGCTAAATGTCACATCCTTATGAAGAAGATTACATAAAGGTCTTGCTATTTTAGAAAACTCCTTAATAAACCTTCTATAAAAACCAGCATGACCAAGAAAACTCCTTACTGCCTTAATCGTTTTGGGTGGCGGTAGATTTGCTATCACAGAAACCTTAGCTTTGTCTACTTCTATTCCTGCTCTAGATACTTTGTGTCCTAGGACAATAATTCCTTCCTGAACCATGAAATGACACTTTTTCCAGTTAAGAACCAAGTTAGTGTCCTCACATCTCTGCAAAATTTTTGACAAATTTTTTAAGGAATCTTCAAAGTCAGTTCCATGAACGGTAAAATCATCCATAAACACTTCAATGCATTTTTCAATAAAATCAGAGAAAATACTCATCATGCATCTTTGAAAAGTAGCAGGAGCATTACATAATCCAAAAGGCATTCTTCTATAAGCAAATGTTCCATATGGGCAAGTAAAAGTTGTCTTTTCATGATCTTCACTAGCAATAACTATTTGATTATAACCAGAATAACCATCTAAGAAGCTGTAAAATGGTTTGCCTGACAGTCTTTCTAACATTTGATCAATAAAAGGTAAAGGAAAATGATCTTTTCTTGTGGCAGTATTTAATTTTCTATAATCAATGCAAACTCTCCAACCAGTTACTGGTCTTGTTGCTACTTCATCACCATGTTCATTAGTCACAATGCAAATCCCACCCTTTTTGGGTACAACTTGTGTTGGACTTACCCATTTACTATCAGAAATAGGATAGATTATACCTGCATCAAGTAGCTTGATTACCTCCTTCTTGACAACTTCCTGCATTGGTGGATTTAGCCTCCTCTGTGGTTGTCTGGATGGTTTGTATTCATCTTCCATCAGGATCCTATGCATACAAATGTGTGGACTGATGCCTTTGATATCTACTATAGTCCAAGCAATTGCCTGAATATAATTTTTAAGAGTACCTACTAGAGCTTGTTCTTGTTCTTCACTCAATTTGGATGAAATTATTACCGGAAGCTTCTTTTTGTCTGCCAAAAAGGCATACTTAAGATGTTCTGGTAATACTTTAAGTTCAAGCTCAGGTGGGTTTTCTATTGATGGAATTAATTTGCTTCGAGTTTGCACTTCCATCTTTAAATCAGATCCTTCTTTAGAAAGATCTATTTTATCAATGTCATCCTCAGATTGTTCTGAAGATGACATATCCTCACTTTCTGATCCATCCTTGATTTCACCAGTCTCAGGATCAACGAATCTAACCGCGCACAAGTAAGCAAAAGTAGCATCTTCAGCATTTGTGAGTGGGGTGAGATTGTTCTCAATTACATCAGTGGTAAAGAGATTATAGTAATCAAAAAGATTTCCCCCTCCATAGTACTAGTATCTAATCCCTTTCCCGCTACATTGGTTTCAAAAGCATTAAAAGGATATGTTGACATCTTCATCATGTCGAAAGTAACTTCCTGATCATCAACATGAAGTTTTACTATGCCATTCTTTGCATCAATCATGGCTCCTGCAGTCACCAGGAAAGGCCTTCCTAGTATGATTGGAATTCTGACATTTTCATCGATATCAAGAATGACAAAGTCAGCTGGAAAACAAAGGCCTCCTGTCTTTACTAAAACATCTTCAATGATCCCTTCTGGTCTGGTGCTCGATTGGTCAGCAAAGAAGAGAGTCATATTAACTGGCCTCATCTTCCCCAAGTCCAAACGTCTAGCCATAGCAAGTGGCATTACATTGATGCTGCTTCCTAAGTCACAGAGCCCTCGCCCAGCTTCTTTACAGTTGATAATCAGGGGTAAAGTAAAACTCCCTGGATCTTCAAGCTTTGGAGGAATCCTTTGTTGAAGATCCAAGCTACAATTCTGATTTAAGACCACCATTTGCTGCTCTCCCGCACTTCGTTTCCCTCCCTCTTTTTCCTTTGGAAATGAGTGTCCTGAGACATTCTTTTCCAAACCCTTATCCTCAAGTATCTGTCTTTGTTCAAGCTGATCATCTTCTTCCATTGTCTGAACATCCTTGAACTTTTTCTGCTGCAGCAACCTATCTCGTTTCTTTTCAAATTCAGGATCGACAACTTCTTTTCCTCCCCTCAATGCAACTGCCTTACATTGTGGATTTGTTTCGGAGGAACTTGGTAATTTTCATTTTTCTCTTTGCTGTAGTAACTTGGCCATCTCTGTTACTGAATTTTCAACATTCTTGATTGAAGCCTGCAGTTGGTTGTTCGTCCTGTCTGCTTAACAATAAATTCCTTCAGAGCATTCTCCACCTTTAAAGAATAAGTGTTATCCTGAGCAACATGATAAGGGTCTAGAGGCACTAGTTGCTGTGGAAAATTTGCAGGCATTGGTGCAAACTATCCATATGGTCTATGCTGTTGATTCATCTGTTGAGGAGGTCTCTGAGGGTACATTTGCTGCTGTGGATAAAATGGTTGTTGAGGACGGAACTGCTGCTGATTATGTTGAGGTGGATTCAGGAGATGTGCATTCTGTGCGTTTTGAGTATTACCATAGCTCAGATTTAGATGCTTGTTCTGGAATCCAGTGTAGTTACAGCTCTCATCTTGTTTTGGTGCTTCCTGGAGTTGTGGACACTGATCATTATGATGTGGCCCAGAACATATTCCGCACTGATAAACTGGTTCCATTGGAGCAGGTTGAAGGATCATCACAGGTTGTTGTTGTTGTTGATGCTGAACTTGTTGACTTATTTGCTGAGCTAGCTGTAACTCAGCAATCTGTTTAGTGAGTGCTGCAAATTTCTCGTCATTTTTGTCTGTGTGGATGACAAGACTCTTTCTTGTAGGAGATGGTGGGTCATCATCTTGGAGGACTGCTCTGCTGGCTGTCATGGTGTCTATTGTTGACTACGCTCTATCAAGTGGCATCTGAAGTAATTATTCCCCTCCAGTGGCATTAATCATCATCTGCCAAGTGTGAGTGAGTCCAGTGAAAAAGATCTTTAAAAGTCTTCTTTCTGTGATACCATGCTGCGGGCATCTCGTAAGCATATCAAAGAATCTGTCTCGAGCATCCTTCAAAGATTCTCCTTTTCTCATCTTGAAGCTAGAAATCTTATCTACCCATTCATCTACTTTACTTTCTGGAAAATATTTGACGAAGAAGTTTCTGACTAGTTCTGGCCAAGTAGCCTTCTGTTGAGCATTCAATGAATCATACCATTCTTTCGCAGAACCATCCAGAGAGAATGGGAACATTGCTAGTTGAATGGTTTCTCTTGAGGCTCTTCCCTTCTTCACTGTCTTACTCAGTTCAACAAAACGTTTTGAGATGTAAGTGTGGATCTTCAGCAATCAGCCCATAAAAAGCTCTGGAAGATGCCAAGTTTAATATACCAGGTGGTATATCAACCTCTTCATCTGTTCCAGCCAAATACTGATCAACGTTTGGTTGCCATGGTTGATATTGTTCTTCTTGAGGATTTGGAGCAGGATTAGCAAATTTTGGTGGAAAGTAGTGCTGATGAACAAATTGTGGTGCAGCAGCCCTCTGTGGTGCTTGAAAATGTCCTCGAAGTGCATTTTGCTGATTTTCTGACTGCCCATTTGGTAAGTTTCCAGGTCCGTCATTTTGTCCATTGTTAGCCATCCTAGTTATTGTTGAAAGATTCCCTTCTACAAGATCTCTTTGTCTCCTTCTAGCGCTTGCTCTGATCAGCCTTGCTGTTCTTTCAAGTTCACAATTAAAAGGAAGCAAAGGTTGCCTTGAAGATCGAGTTGTTCTTTCGCTCATAAACTGTTGAGACTTCTCTGTGAACAAAATGAAAGAATTAATGAACTTATTATGGTATAAAGTAAATAATTACAATTAAACCAAAGAGTATCTACAGTTCTAAAATTAATAACGCTACACCCTCCCCGGCAACGGCGCAATGAAGCTTTGAGGTAAAACCCGCTGCAATGCCCCCCGACAGCCTTTAAACTATAATCCTATAGGACTGTTAAAGAGCTTGCCTAATTTTTCCTACCGAAAGCGCACGGTATCAAGCTGCAATATTTATTTTTATTGTCGGGATCGTTCATTAGAGAGTTACACGATAGAAGCGTTTTAATAGGATTATTAGTTCTAGAACCTGTTTCTGCTCTTGGTTTAAGGATGGTGTAATGATGATGACTAAGAATTAAATGCTGAACTGTAAATGCATAAAGCTGTAAACAATAATAAAGAAAACAATTGAAATGATGTTGAGTGTTATGATTATGTTCATGAGTTTAAGATAGTGCGGACCAAATCAAATAAACGAAATAAGAATATGATGAGAATATCATACTTCAATGGTTAAAACAGAATGAAAGTTCATCGAGATAGACGAATCCTTTATGCAACTTAATCAAATCTTCATGTCTTAAATCACTTTCCAAGACATGTACTTGTGATTCAGTGTCATGACAATCTAAGCACTGAAATCATAGGATACTGTCATCGCAGGATGATCGGTCAGACTCATTCTGTGACAAAAGCTTTTTAGAACTGTCACTTAATCTATTTATTCGGACTCAGATTAAGCCTTTGACAACTCAAGGTCACATCTAAATCATCTTATATTCATCTGAACTTGAAGTTGTTCTTTTTATTACTCTGAGTCAAACTGGTCTCATGACCCTATATTGGATGTCCTATACAAGAAGTGAAAAAGCAAGTATTTGAATCTATCATCCAATGATTTCATAAGACTTGACTCCTCAGAGTAATTCCTTCAAGTAGTTGTAAGAAGTAATAGTCCTGTAAGTATATCAAGATGAAATTGCTATTCAAAATCCTTGACTTATCCAGACCACTCAGACTCATATAGATGCTTTAGCTTGAGAAATCTCTGTAAACAATTCCAAATACCCATGACTTGACTCAGGATTAGTAAGACTGTAGAAAGAATATTTAATCTCCTACCCATAGCATATAGTGGAAACTATAAAGCTATGAACCCTGGAAATTAATCTTCCTAAAACTCCACTAATTATTGGGACAAAAGATGGTTTTTGAAACACCCTTCCCTTTTAAACGACATGTACTAAATGCCCAACTAAAGAACAAGTTTGTTCTTCATTATCCTGAGTAAATAATGATTGAGAAAACTTATATCATCATTTTTCTCAATGTACCAATGAAAATAGTAATATGAATTACAGATATGAATTATGAGTTAGTAATTGTGAAGTAAGATTACTCATCATAAACTGAGAATTATCCCAAAATATCATATGTATAGGTAGTATTATATGTATAAGGAAACGATGAGGGTTCTGAGTCCTCTTAATCAAAATGCTAGAGTGTTTCCAAAATATACACTGGAAACTAGATAGAATTAGGAAATCACTTTCCTATGAAAAAGATTTGAGAAATAATTCTGCAAAATAGGTGTCCAAAATAGCTCGCAGTAACTACTTTGGGTTTCAAACTATGAACATTCCAATTTTCCGCACGCTATGTATGTACAGCGTGGAGGGAGTTATTGTTCAAAGAATGTTCCTCAGATTTTGTTTATACAAAGAACTGAATGTCTCGCACTAATTTCTGTAAGAATGCGGCGAGGTGTCCAATTCCTACTTATAAGATAGGGGTTATATATGTATAAGAAGTAGAAGTGAGTAGTTGATGCCCCAAGAAATGGGAATCAATTCTGTTGCTATTATAAGTTGGTTCTCTCGCTTTGTCAAAATGACATCGCGAGAGTATTGAAATAGCCTCTCTTGAAACAAAGTTGTCTGAATATCTCCTCGCGTCATCTTTTAGGATGAAGCGTGGCTTTATCCTTATGTGAAGTAAATGATCAAGTCCTATAACTGTCATAACTACCCTCTGGAATTTCTATTCAGAAAATAATGAGAACAGAACCTTTCACATCCAAATTCGTAAACTTAAAGTTGTTAATTCTTAAAGATTATCATGCGATGATTAACACTGCATGGGTCTTTAGGAACCTTTTAGAGTTCTGAACATTAATTTCTGTGATTTCTTCCAAATTTGTGATCGAGACATAATATCAACATAAAATCGAATGAATTCATAATTCTGCCAGTTTCATACCTAACTCGGTTACAACATCCAAACTTCTTGCGTAATTAGAACGAACAAACTACGAATTAAAGATATGAAAGTATTATGATCTTCGAGAATCAAATTATCGATGTGATGCAAATTCCAAAAAGGTGAATATTGTAATTGAGGTTTATACTTCTCTGAAACAGAATTGAAAAATAATAGATTTCTAATATTCTTTGAAAATTGTAACCAGAAAGATAAGAAATGCACGATTTGATAATTGATCATTCTTCATGTATCTTGAATAACAAAGAATAAAAAACGAATACACCTGGAAATCTGATTGCAATCAGAATAATGCGAAGGTGAACGAAGAAGTCGGAAACTAGATGATGATCGTCGTAATGGATGAACAAGCATTCCGATAGCAATTCTTCTTCCAGGGTATCCTCAAACTAATCTACTAAAATATTCCGAAGAAAATCTACTGCGAAATTGAATTACAAATCTGAAGAACTTGAAGTAAATTGCAGTGAAAAGTAAACCCTAGCTAACCTACCTACTGAATTCTAAAAGTGAACTGGAGAGTAAAAATGAGCTATTCTCTTCAATCTCCCGCTACTTGAGCTGATCCCCCAAGGGTCTTATTTATAGATGGGCGTTGTAACTGCTTCAGCCTTGGATGATAACCGCTCGCATCAGAATAGCTCTCCTCTCGCTTTATCCAGTTCCTTCAAAGCGAGAGTCAGAAATGTAATTATCTTTCTTGACAAGGCGAGATCTCACAGTCTCTTCAAACAGTTTGCTTCTCGCCGTAATATCTAAAGCTTCCTGTCTTGCACAAACTTCCTTTCCTCGCGATGTCTTTTCCATTTCCCCCTGCTTTTCAACTTAATTTCCTGCTGAATGACAAAGCGTGAGTCAGTTCAAATAAAAACATAGCGTGCGAGACTTGCAATGAAAATTTAGAATTTCAAGCCATTTTCAATGTAATTCCAACTTCTTCACAATCTTAGTTCTTCTTCTATCTTTTCTGATCTTCCATGATTATTCATTAAAAACTAATGGAATTAAGAACAAAAGATCATCATTAAGACACTAAATTGGACGCAAGTGACAGTCATAAAAAAGACTGTCATCATTAGTGTTTTGGGCCTCTATAATGATGTTGGGTCCAAAAAGAGGGCCAAAGCAGGCCGCGTGTTGTCCAAATGCAGGAACACTCCACGCGCCAACATTTTATGGCTCAAAAGTAGAAATCACCTCCTTGGTGGCCTATTTAAGTTTTTTATTTTTTTTATATAATTAAAATAAATAATATTCCTTCCATCCTATTATTTATGTCTAACTTTCCTTTTTGTCCGCCCAGAAAAAATAACCACTTAATAACGTGTCAAACCACATCTCGAGGCCAACTGTTAACATGAGGTTGCTCGGTGCCTTGGTAACATAGTTGTTAAGATCCCGATCCCGATCTTAGGATCTCAGGATTATGCGATCACACCTCTCTAAAACGATCCCGATCCTTGTAGGATCTTAAAATTAGTAAGATCCCAATCTTGATAGTAGAATGTTACGATCTTATGATCATACTCCCTCAAACGCTTCTACGATCTTACGATCTTACCTTTTTAAACGCATAAAATTTTTGTAATATTTTATTATTTTGGTTCAAAGTAACTTGTTTCTTTTAATTTTAAACTTAAGAGCTTATATTCTTTATGTATGATGTGTAAAAAAAATATAATATATATGTATGTGGAAATATTTTAGGTTTGATTGTGATGTTTTTGTACAGTACTGTATTAATTAACTTGCAAGATTTATAAACACACAAAATAATGCTTTTACTTGTTAGTATGCATAATTGAGTTTATCCATTATTGCAATTTCATAAGATCTTAGGATCCCGATTCGATCCTACGATCTCGATCTTGCAATGAGAAAAATGATCTCATATAGGATCCTACTCTTAACAACCTTGCTTGGTAGTACTCATCTATCACACCAATTTGTGCTTTCCCATCAGAGACTCTTTATCCTCCTGATCTTCAATTTTGTTTCACTTTAACTTGGTGGTTGGATAACCTTATTTTTCTATTGGCATTTCCTAAATAAGGTATACGTTAGCAATCGAAAAATTCTTTTATTCTCTTTACTTTTTTTTTTTTTTTTTTGAGAATCCAAACCATAAAAATTATAAAAGATATAGGGAAGAGATAGGGTACCGGGAGGGAAATCGAACTCCCAACTCTCCGATGGAAAGGCACACATTGGTGTGACGGAGTAGTACCAAGGCACTGAGTAACCTCATTTTAGCAATTGGCCTTGAGATGCGGTTTAACACATTGTTATTAAGTGTTTTTTTTTTCATTCAAAAAGCAAAAAAGGAAAGTGAGACATAAATAATAGGATGAAAGAAATATTATTTATTTTAATTATATAAAAATAAAAATCAAAAAAATAAAAAGAAAAAATACTTAAATAGGCTGCCAAAATTATGCAATTTCTATTTCTAGGCCATAAGGATGCTAGTGCTTAGAGTGTTCCCGCATTTGAACAACACATAGCTCGCTTTAACTCTTTCTGGGCCCAAAATCCTTGTAGTGGTCTCAAACTTTAAATGAAAATAATGGCCAAAAAATTGAACAGAGCTCCTTATGAAGGCCTAAAAACATAATTATCTCGATAAAATATAGTGAATTAGTATCTTGGTAGATTCGTCTAATCACATAGATTAAGAATATCAAATTTTTATATAATTTTAAGTATTTAGCGTTAAAAATGCATCTTGGATTACGTGAATCATGAAATGCATGTTACACTTAAAAAAACGGATGGACATACATATATATGCTCAATATATTTTAGTAAAAAATCTAACATAGTTTTTCCTCCATTTTTTTTCCACAGTCCCTTTCGCCATTCCAACCTTTACCAATTCCCCCGTAATTTCGTCACTCATTGCTAAGTGAGGGCTTATCGGCTAATCATCCTGATGTCGAGACTCTTCAACGTGTTTTATAATTCTCTCGTTTGAGCATTTCATTCTCAGTGTTTGATTATTCCAGTTTTTGGGTCTTATTATTTCGTTTACACTTCGCTTCCATATATCACAAATCATGTATAATTTTCTAGACTTTATAATGTTTATACATGAATTGACTTTGAATATAAATGGTTGCAAGTTTATACAACATGTTTTAATCCATTATTCACCCGATCCACCCGTGATTGATGGGTGGATTGGATTTATGTTGAGTTTTATAGAACGATGAGTGGGTG
The DNA here is from genome assembly GCA_030278955.1 of Hygrophila difformis. Classification (NCBI taxonomy): domain Eukaryota; kingdom Viridiplantae; phylum Streptophyta; class Magnoliopsida; order Lamiales; family Acanthaceae; genus Hygrophila; species Hygrophila difformis. Next base: position 21,682,334 of record JAOANR010000003.1, read on the forward strand.
GGATGATGAATATACATTCATGGATGAATGTGGATTTACCCTTCTTCAATCCACATTCGATCCATTGTCATCCCTAATTTCTGTTTTTACTTTTGACTTCTGTTTTTTTCAAAAGTTCAAATAAACAAACCTGTAATATATCATTACGCGGAGTGGAATAAATTCAGCATTGCTGGAATACTAAATTACTACTACAAATGCTGGAATTGTTACTAAAAGTGCTGAATTTAAATTTGCAACATCAATTTTGTTAATATTGAAAATATTATTCAAGATTTTTAAATGAACATTCAGTATTTATAAGTACAAATTTAGCAATTTAACAAATATTGAATCAATATAGGGACATATTCCTTATAGTAGTAACATTACTTGTCAAGGTCCTAATATATGGTTATTGAGTAAATATTAATCTTCGTGCCCATAAAAAGAGATTGTACACGCATGTGAAAGCTGGATTACATTATCATGCTCCCACCTTGATTGCATCTTTATTAGCTCATTCCCTTGTTTCCTTTGCCGGTGTCTTTTCTATTTATTGCACACTACTTTAACTTCATTACTACTTAATATTGTAATAATATACTTACTCCATTTCTTTTTAATTGTAACACTTTCTTTTTTTTGTGTTTCATAATAAATATTACATTACCATATATGAAATGCTTTTAAAGGTAAAAAGCTTACACTAAAATACTTTTCTTCCTTGCATTAAATCTCGTGTCATTTTCCTTATATTACACTTATTTAGAAATGGAAGGAGTATGACTTAGTATAATATATGACTTTTAAACCCCATTTGCAAAATAATTACCCCATCCATCTCGGATAAAATATTATATTTGACTTTGTGATATTATTTATGATTTAACTTTAATGTAATTCTATTGTAAGTATAATTAATACTCCCTCTCCCACTATTTAAATATCAAATTTTTTGGCACACTCCAATACCTTTGTATAATGGTTAATATCTTAAAATGGGTGTAAATAAAAATTATATAAAATATATATTGTAAAACTACACAACTAGACGAATCTAACAAGACCGAATTTAACTATATTTTTACACGATCTAACAAGCCGGGAGAGTGTGCCTTATTAAATCAATTATGTGCAGTCTGCCAACATATTTTATGTCTTTATTTAAGGTGCCTAGGACGGTGGCGGATAAATTGGAAAAATTAAAGAGGAGGTTCTTTTGGAATGAATGGGAGGGGGTGAGAAAGATGTGTCGACATAAAGATGAAGGGGGATTGGGAATTAGGAGCACTGTGGACTTTAACACAGCTTTATTACTTAAGTGGAGGTGGAGATTCAGAAAAGAAAATACTCTTTGGCAAGAGGTAATTAATGCTAAATACTATGAAGGACGACAACCTTTGTTGCCGGAACCAAAAGTAGGACGGTTCGTTTGGGGGAGTGTTAACGGTGAAATTTGGGATAAAATATTTCTCTTTTATTGATGAACTTGAAGAAAGGATTACAAGAAAAATAGAGGAAAGATTACAGGAATTGAAAGAAAAGCTGTAAAGGAATCGAAAAATACCGAAAGCAGTAAAATGCGGGAAAGCAATAAAGAAAGTAAAATAAAATAAGAACGGCTCTCTGAGGAGAAATTGGAGATCCCTTCTGCTTGTGAGGCCACTTGCACTTATATAATGGTGAAGCCTTCTTCAAATCTGAACCATGGACGCTCCTTCGATATCCGTCTCTGGATTTGTTTCCTTAGATAATGGTGAAGCCTCCTTCATTCGACTGTCTTGCCATGATCTGTTTCCATGGAACATGATTTGTTTCCATGGAACATAATTTGTTTCCTTATTGGCACCCCGCTATGATTTATTGGCACCTTGCCATGATTTATTTCCTTATTGGCACCTCGCCATGATTTATTGGCACCTTGCCATGCTTTATTGGCACCTCATCTGGATATGTTTCCCTCAAATGATGATTCGCCCTGATTTTGTGTGAAGCCTCAACCTTGAGGACGTCTTCACATACCAGGCCTTGAAACCCCTCTTCCGGACTGAGCCACACATCTACCTCCGGATATATCTTCTGGGCTATGCGTCCTTCTTCCGGATATATCGGACTGGACCTTGAAGATGCGTCCTCCCTTCCGGATATATCCTCACGGACTGGGCCGGGCAATTTTGGCATGTGACTCCATTGGGCCTTAATATATTTGTTGGGTTAACAGATGCCCCCCTCGCGCATTTTGTCTGATTAGAATTTTAAGACAAATTTGCACGCTTAATTTCGGGTTTGGAGGCCCAGGCCCATTATGCCTCATCCTCTTTTTACTCCGGTTGCCGGCCATCACCAGGGGATTCCGGCCGCTGCCGCCATCGGGATTCCGGCCACCGCCGACCTCTTTAACTGTTCAGCCGCCACCTTCACACCGTCGCTGCTCCGTACGTTCCGCATCTCTTAAAGGCCGCCACCCCTTGAAGGCCGCCACCCTCACGTTTTGCGGGAGCCGCCATCACCAACTTCGGAGGAGGCCGCCACGCCATCACCCAAGGGCCGCTGTTCCTTGTGCACGAGGCCACCTTGCCACTATCCGAGGCCGCCACCTGCTTGCACGAGGAAGCCACCACCCGAGTCTCACTCGAAGCCGCCACTGCCTGGAGAGGCCGCCATCTTAAGTCTGGAGGCCGCCACCTGCTGCTTGAGGCCGCCACTTGGAGAAGCCGCCATCGCCACCAGCCTTGGCCGCCATCTTGTTCTGCTTGGGGCGCCTCTTGCTTCAAAGTGGGGAGCCGCCAGTTCCGGGAGGCCGCCATCCCTCACTTGAGGCCGCTGCCAGCATTGGATAGGGAGGCCACCATTACCCCTGCTCCGGAGGCCGCCATCTCCAAACTTCAGTCCGCCACCCAAGGGCTGCCATTCAGCTCCAGGCCGCCGTTCAGAGGCCGCCATCCAGCCTGAGCCGCCACCCTGAGTGCCAGACTGCCACCTTGGTCTGTTCCAAGCCTCCATCAGCTTTTCTTCCCGAGTCGCCATTCGAGTATCAGCCAGGGTGACGTCCTCAGTCAGGTCGCCATACTCAGCTAGATGCCATCCTCAGTCACCACTCGGCCTCCAAGGCCGCTGTCGACGGCATTCCAGGGCCACTATCCAGGGTTTTTATCACCCAAGATTACTGTATTGGCCACCACCCTTGGTTCGTCTTCCTCATGTTTCAATTTCTCAAAACGAGTCCCGAGTATAGGTAGACGCTTCTCATCTTGTTCCTCAAAGAAATTTTTCAAGCGGGCCGCTTTCTCGGCCAACTGGGCAAGATCGGTCGCATCATGCACAATTAAATGTTTCTTTAGTTTTGGCAACATATTAGCCACTGCTATATTGGTTATTTCCCTATCCGGGATTGTTATGGTGCACCGGCCTTTAAGCCGTTGTAATCTATTGATAAAAGTACTTGCCGCCTCATCGGCATACTGTTTGGCATTAGTAAGGTCTGCAAGGCTTACCAGTGATAATGGAGTGTAGAACCTATCATGGAATGCCCGTTCGAGGTCGGCCCAATTTTGAATTGAGTTAGGCCGCAAGGAAGCAAACCATGCGAAGGCATGTCCGGTGAGGGATGAGCAGAACAGTCTTAATTTCAGCCAATCATTGGCCGCTGCTTCCCCGCACTGAGCCGTGAACCTTCCAACATGCTCTCCAGTAGACTTGCCATCATCCCCCGTAAAGGTGGTGAACTCGGGCATCTTGAAGCCCCTTGGGTAGGGATGCATGGTGTCTACCCAGTCAGGATATGCCTTCCGGTATGTAGGCCGCTCCATCGGCTTTAGCTGAATCACGAAGTGCTGCTGCATCATATCTGCGAGCAATTCCGGTGAGATTACTGGTGCCTGCATAGGAGGCATGGCGGCAGGTGTCGCGGGTGTTCCGCATGGTTGTGGTGCCTGCCCTCCTATGGCAGCAGCTTGGGTAGGAATGGCGGCTGGTGCCATGGGAGCCGCCACCACTCCACCTGGCTGTGGCGCCTGCCCCCCAGGGTTGGTGGCATCCAGCCAGGGTTTAGAGGTGTCGCCACATAGGGTATGGTTGGAACGTTCGGCACCTGAGGTGCCGCATGGCGTGGCGCTTTGTTAGGTCCGACCGCCATACAGCCCGGTGTAGCGCTGGTTGCCATCAAAGGACTCGATGGAGCATAGATCGGCACGGGAGGTGCCGTGTAACCCAGATTCGGCATGCTGGGTGCCGCATAGGCATAAGTAGTATGATAGGAGTATGGGAACATACTGGTCACGTCTCCAGACTCCTGACCGCCATACAGCCCGGTGTAGCGCTGGTTGCCATCAAAGGACTCGATGGAGCATAGATCGGCACGGGAGGTGCCGTGTAACCCAGATTCAGCATGCTGGGTGCCGCATAGGCATAAGTAGTATGATAGGAATATGGGAACATACTGGTCACGTCTCCGGACTCCTGGAGTGGCGGCTGGCCAGGTGTGGTTCTCCAAATCTGATGTTGGCCTCCTGACGACCCCAGGTATGAGGTGCTTGGCGGCACAGTAGTGCCGTTTGTTGGAACATACAAGGAACCGCATATTCGGTCAGTTTCGTCCGCCATGGCAGGCCGCAACACATCCATTAGGTGCCTTGTGAGTAAAGGCATAAACTCGACCATCGATTCAGTTATCGATAGTCGTATTTGTTTGGACAATGTAGGGGTCTGCATAATCCCCTGTGGTGGTTGAGAAGTGCTCTCCATCTCAACGGCGCCCTCATATGGTGTTCTAATCGGTGTCTTCTCTTGTAGAGACATCTTTTCAAATCTATGTGTCAAATCGCTTACAAGTTTTTCAGATCTGAGACGCATACACTCTTTAAAGCGGATATGGCTTCAATTTCGTGTCCCACTGGGCGTGCCAATTTGTTAACGGTGAAATTTGGGATAAAAGATTTCTCTTTTATTGATGAACTTGAAGAAAGGATTACAAGAAAAATAGAGGAAAGATTACAGGAATTGAAAGAAAAGCTGTAAAGGAATCGAAAAATACCGAAAGCAGTAAAATGCGGAAAAGCAATAAAGAAAGTAAAATAAAATAAGAACGGCTCTCTGAGGAGAAATTGGAGATCCCTTCTGCTTGTGAGGCCACTTGCACTTATATAATGGTGAAGCCTTCTTCAAATCTGAACCATGGACGCTCCTTCGATATCCGTCTCTGGATTTGTTTCCTTAGATAATGGTGAAGCCTCCTTCATTCGACTGTCTTCTCATGATCTGTTTCCATGGAACATGATTTGTTTCCATGGAACATAATTTGTTTCCTTATTGGCACCCCGCTATGATTTATTGGCACCTTGCCATGATTTATTTCCTTATTGGCACCTCGCCATGATTTATTGGCACCTTGCCATGCTTTATTGGCACCTCATCTGGATATGTTTCCCTCAAATGATGATTCGCCCTGATTTTGTGTGAAGCCTCAACCTTGAGGACGTCTTCACATACCAGGCCTTGAAACCCGTCTTCCGGACTGGGCCACACATCCACCTCCGGATATATCTTCTGGGCTACGCGTCCTTCTTCCGGATATATCGGACTGGACTTTGAAGATGCGTCCTCTCTTCCGGATATATCTTCACGGACTGGGCCGGGCAATTTTGACATGTGACTCCATGGGGCCTTAATATATTTGTTGGGTTAGCAGGGAGGATATTTGTAACTCATGGCAGGAGTTCCAGCCGACACACCAAAGTAGAGGATTTAAAATCATTGTTGGAAATGGAGGAGATACACGGTTCTGGCAAGACTCTTGGGAGGTAGAGGGTAGTCCTTTAAAAGATATATTTCCAAGAATCTATGTATTGGCTGTAAATAGAGAAGGAAAGATAAAAGAATTTGGGAATTGGATAGGTTTTGAATGGGAGTGGAGTACTCAATTGAGAAGACCTCTATTTGAATGGGAGATTGAGATATGGAACGGGCTGCTATTTGTAATTAACAGAATGAAATTGTACAGGTACATTGATGACAGGGTCGCCTGGATGAAGAATTGCAATGGACTATACTCGACTGATTCAAGTTGGCCTCGGTGTGATGAAGTGGAGGGGGATGCCCTGGAATGGACGTGGAGGTGCCTTAGGAAGATTAAGTACCAATGAAAGTGAAGTTATTGGCCTGGAAAGTGGCAAAACATGCTTTGCCTACAAGGGAATTGTTATACAGACGAGGCTTGCATACAACTAGACAATGCAAAGTGTCCATGTTGTGAGATGGAATTGGAAACGGATGACCACTTGTTTAGTAGCTGTGCTAGCGTTGGACAGATTTGGTACCAGGGTGCGGCATGGTTTGGAGTTGAGTGGGTTCTTCCTGGTAATGTGGAGATATTGATGGCAGGATGGTTAGGGTCTAATCCAGGGAAGGGCAAAAGGGATTTGTGGCTAATGATAGGATTGGCTATAATGTGGTCTGTTTGGAAACATAGAAATGGGGCTGCTTTCCAGGGGCAACGGTTTGATGTTAATGTAGTAGTGGATGAGATCAAGTGGCGGGTGGGTGTTGGGTGGAGGGCAGGGATAGCAAACAGTGGGATCAACATGGGAAATTTGGATATTTTCTTCCCTGAGGGATTATTTAGGCTCGGAGGGGCAGGGTCAAGGGCCATAGGAGGGGACTGGTTTGGGAAAGACCGAAGAGGGGATGGTAGAAGATTAATACGGACGGGTCGTCAATGGACAATCCGGTGCCCGCGGGTGTTGGGGGTGATTAGGGATGATGAGGGGGCGGTGATATATACACTCTGTGATCACATCGGCATCTCGGATTCATCTGAAGCGGAGTTGACAGCTATCTACCGGGTATGTAAAGCTTTTATTCGTGACCAGGGTTTTCCATTGCCTATTATTGTTTGAATGTGATTCATATAATGTGGTGCGTTGGTTGGGGAACCAGAACTGTTAGCATAGAGATTTAGAAACCTTTTAGGACCAATAATGGAAGTGGAAGATTTTCTGGGGAGGTTAGGGTGCATCATATATTAAGGGAAAGAAATGAACTCGCTGACCAATTTGCAAAGAAAGGGGCGTTTGGCCAGGAAAGGGCTGAACAATGGATCTGAATGTGTCAGTTGGAGGGCGGCTGTTTACTGTGTCTGCTGCCTAATTTCTAAAATTCAAAACTGAAGATGGTGAACAGGGAGTTGGTCAGGCTCTAAAAGGGTTGGAGGAAGTGTTGGGTTTTTAGATTTTGTATCATGCAAATGAGGTGATATGAATGTGTCAATTTTGATGTTTGTTACGAGGTTAGCAGACAGTGGTGCCAATACCTTTAAAGTTGATCAGTGTAATCATTGGCGTATACACTTTAGGACAAGGTGAAAATAAAAAATAAAATATTAGTATTAATATTTTGATATAATTAGAAATTATGTGGTAATTTTAGGACAAGTATTAAGTAATTTGAGTGTAAATTTAATAGCATGTTGGTTGTTTTTATTAAATGTTTGTGTATTTTAAGGGGTTAATAACTCTAATGGGGATTTATTCAATAAAGAGCCAATATTATTTTTTTAGCCTCTTAAAACTTGAGTGTTTTCAATCTGAATTTTAAAAAGTTGTTAAATCTTAAGGTATCCAATTCAGGTCTAAAAAATCTCTATTTAATTCAAATTTTGAAAAGTCTTAAAAAATTTAAGGTATTCAACAACCTAATTACTTAGATTTCATCAATTTTGATGAATTCTTTTCAAAAAAATATAATTATACAAGTTTTTTCTTTTGGTTTATACGGATTTTGTACAACATACAAAGTCAGCCAACTCTACCTGAAATTTATGGATTTTTTAAACGTGGAGTTTATGGATTTTCTGAATATATCGATTTTTAAAATACTAAAAAAATGTAACAAAATTTGAATTGAATATATCTTCCTAAAGTTAGTTGCTCACTTTTCATGATATTTGACCTACCAAACAAAATATTCTAGATCCGCCACTGTGTGTAATGTCTGTTTTTTGAGCTTGAAACTGTACTACAATAGGCAAATGGGTTATTTGGCTTTCTTGTAAGTTGTTGGTGGTGGTATTAATGAAACTTTTTTCCTAAAAAAAACCTATATTTTTACTTTTATAATTGCGATAACATTAGGTCAAAGTTGATTAATAAACAATGTCAAAAGTCAAAATGAGACACAATTGTTGGGATGGAGGGAGTAAAAAATAAGTTGTGTCTTATTAATAGTATCTAATCAAATAATTTAAGAATATATTTTATATATAGTTTTATTTTTATAAATTTAAAATGTTAATTGCTAAATATTTAAGTTAATTTTTTTTTTTTTTTTTTGAATAGCCTATCCTATATAGGCTATGAAAGGATGCTAGGAGCCCATGATACATAAATTATAAAGGAAGTTAAATTCCATATTAATAAAATGTGTAACACTTTTATTTCAGATCAAATTCCTACTCCCTCCGTCCCAGGTAAGACGTCTTGTTTGACTTTTTGATACTGTTCATTGTTCAACATTGTCTTAGTATTATTGTAAATATATATTTGAAAAAATTAATCAAGTTTGGTCTTGTTAGATTCGTCTAATCGTATAGTTTTAGAATATATATTTTACATAATTTTACTTGTATATATTTTGAGATATTAACAATCAAAAAAGTGCATTAAATTATGTGCAGAAGACAAACAGGACATCTTAGTTGGGACATAGGGAGTATCTTATAGGAAAATGGCGTAGTTCCTTTTTTTTTTTGTGGGTGTGGGCTGCTTTTAAAATGGGGTAGTTGAGTGGGGCTTTGAAATTAGCATAGTTGTTAAGATCCCGATCCTGATCATAGGATCTTACGATTTTACGATCACACCTCTCTAAAACGATCCCGATCCTTGTAGGATCTTAAAATTAGTAAGATCCGGATCCTAATAGTAGAATGTTACGATCTTATGGTCATACTCCCTCAAACGCTTCTACGATCTTACGATCTTACCCTATTAAACGCATAAAATTTTTGTAGTATTTTATGATTTGGGATCAAAGTAACTTGTTTCTTTTAATTTTAAACTTAAGAGCTTGTATTATGTGTAAAAAAAATATAATATGTATGTTTGTGGAAATATTTTATGTTTGATTGTGAAGTTTTTGTATGGTATTGTATTAATTAACTTGCAAGATTCATAAACACACAAAATAATACTTTTAATTGTTAGTATGCATAATTGAGTTTATCCATTATTGCAATTTCATAAGATCTTAGGATCCCGATTCGATCCTACGATCCCGATCTTGCAAAGAGAAAAACGATCTCATATAGGATCCCGATCTTAACAACCTTGGAAATTAGATAAGGGCGAGCTGTTGTCTCCAGAGAGAGATATGCGATATGTAGTACTTCATCTGTCTTTTTTTATTTGCTACGGATCTACTATGTTCGCAGTCCAATGTATATTTTAAACCATTAATAACTCAATCTTGGTACAAATAAAAATTCTAAAAATTTGATATTTAAAAATTAAACGATGAGACGAATCTAACAAGATCTCACTTGGCTATATTTTAACTTGTATAACTATGATAAAACTTTAAGTGAAAGCGTGTGAGTAAATAGAAACAAAATTCTCAACGAAGCAAATAAAGCAAAACGGAGGAAGTATATATATGCTGTGATTTACTCCTAACTTTTTATTATTATTGAATTATTACTATTAACTAGTAAATAATCCGTCGAGACTCGACGGGCATAACTTAATATTTTATATAATATATACTTATATTATATAAAGCAATAATAAATTATACTTTAAGTAATGAAAAATGTGTAATGATTTTTTATACATTCAAAAGAGGATACATATGATAATATAATTTAATTATTTTTAAAACTAACAAAGAAATCATATTATACCGTATTCTTTAGCTTCTGTGGCTTGTCCAGTACAAATCTAACAGATCAATAAAAATAACTACTAAAATAATATTTTTATTTGATTTGAAATTTAAATTAAGATAAAATAAAATTTAAAAATAAGTATGAAGCATAATATGAAATTTTTCATAACAATTTGCTGAAAATTTCATTGTGAAAATCTCATGATAGGGGCTATGTTTTCAAATGTCTGAATTTGAAGTGATGCGGTTTATATTTGTATATGTACTTAAAAAATTAGTGCTATAGAATCACACGTAGAGTTTATAAGAATATCATCCGAAAATGTCACATCTAATTGTACATCTCCAAAATCAATACCCGTTTTACCATATCACCTACATAAACTATCCATTTTACAAATTTTCTGCCATATATAAATTTCATTGTAAACAACAATTTTTGTGGTATCTTGAGTTAATCATTCTAAATTGCATATTAATATTTTTAGTCACATCTTGCTAGTGACACGAAATATTACAACATAACTGTTCATGGCTGAAAATTAGTTTTGGGAGATAAAATCCGACATTCTTTAGATTGACATTGACTTTTGTTTATAATTATAGCAAAACAAACTGTAAATGAGAATTTTCTCATCTCAAATCGAATAAAAAATTTGGTTAAATCAAATAGACTCATAAACATTCTACCAATCAAGAATTTTCTATTTTCATGGTTTCCCGAAAATTAGTTTAACCTCAACTATCTAGTTCTGCATCCTCGTTACTATCAACGTACTTCCATTACATAATTTATTTGATGGATATATATTCCTAAGAAGCATGACTATGGAACCATCATTCAACTATATTTCATCATTCAGTAATCCAGAACAATTGATCGTGTCTAGATATTCCAGTAAAAATAATTCATCGGCATTATTTATCCTTTCACCCTTTTGACAAATATTGTTAAAACTGATATATATACATTTTCATTTGCAGACATACGTTCCATAATATAATTATTGATTGTAGCAATAATCTCATTGGTAGGGGTTAATCTATAGTAAAAATGTTTGGATTTGAAGTTGTGCAGTTTATATTTTATAAATGCTCTCAACAATTGCCGATATAGAATCTCTCGTAGAGTTTATAAAATTATCATTTTGAAATGTCACATATAATTGTGCATCTTCAAAATTAATACCAACTTTACCAATTACGATCACGTACATGAAGTATTCATTCTGTAAATTTTTGTCATATATAATTTTCATTGTAAATAACATTTCTTATAGTATCTTAAGTTAATCCATCTTAATTACATATTAATACTCCGAGTCCCCTCTTTACAGTGACCCGAGATATTGCAACATATCACTGACATGGGTAAAAACTGATATTTGAAGATAGAGTCTAACCTTCTTTAAAGGTTGACATGGTTTTGTTTTTTATAGTCATAGTAAAACAAACTGCGAGTAGAATTTTTCCTCTAAAATCGAATGGAGAATTTGGTTAATTCAGACGGGCTCATAATCATTCTACCAATTACTCCCTCCGTCCCATATTTATCTTCTTCGACACTGTAGATACGGAGTTTAAGAAAGTTGTATTTTATTATTTTCATGTGTACTTTTTGAGGGGTAAATTTGTCTCTTTTTGTCTTGTAGTGCAATTGTTAGTAAAATTAAGGTTTGGTTTTTCTGTAAATATATGGACATGTAGGGACATTTTAGTAAAAAAAATTCCCTTTTCGGGGTAGGAAGATAAATGTGGGACGTCCATAAACGGAAAGTAAGAAGATAAATATGGGACGGAGGGAGTAAGAATTTTCATCCCAAATATTGAGCTTTGTTTTAATGAGAAGAGAGGTAAAATAATTTTCTTCAGAGGTTAAATAATTCTCTGATGTAAGTTTTTTGCAGGTAGAATTCTCGTCACAATCTATTGGAATACCAAATCTAGAATGTGCAGTCCTACCTCTTGGAATGAGTAAGGATGCTATTCCATTGGATGCTACAGGCAGCATAATATTACATCTACCATGAAGGGCAAAACATAATATTTTTTAGATAAATTATCGATAAATGTCTTGTCAGTTCCACCACGTAAAGAAAAATGAATCCACACCCATTACTATCAACTACATACTTTATTTTATTATAAACATTATTCTCATTATCGATCAACAAAGGTGATATTAGCATGATCTGCTTTCATTATTTTTCTTATTATAATATTCTCTTCTAGTGTCAATAGATTATTTGTTTCAGATGTTAAAATTTCATTAAGTACTGGCATTCCAGAGAAAATTTTAAAACTTATAGAATTTGCAGCAATTAGTCTTTCAACATGAACTTACTTTGATTATTCACAATCACAATTTTCTAACAAAGCTAGATTTATATTTGTTTTTCGTCAATTGCAAATCTGTTAAAATATAGATTAATGAATTACATCATCCGTTTTTTAAGTGTCACACTTTCCCTTTTTGGGTGTTTGAAATTAAGTGTTACATTACCATATTTGAAATGCTTTAAAGATTAATAATTTTCTACTAATTATACTTAAATTATTAATTTTTTATTTATGTTCATTAAAATAAAACTCCAAAGGAACAAAGTCAAATGTGACTTATTTTATTTATTTAGTTAATTCAACTAAATAAATTTTATTAACTTACCTTAAATCATGTGTTATTTCCTAGTGTTATACTTATTATAAAACGGGTGGAGTATTTCTTAAAAAATATTCCCTCCGTCGCACTCAAAGTATCTCATTTTGATTTTTTAACACTGTTTATTGATCAATTTTGACCTAATGTTATCGCAATTATATACGAAAAATATAGTCAAATTCGGTCTTGTTAGATTTTTCTAATCATGTAGTTTTAGAATATATATATTTTACATAATTTTTACATATGTACATTTTAATATATTAAATGTTAAACAAATGTATTGGACGGCGTGTCCAAAAGTTTTGAAACAGAAATAATGGAACAGAGGGAGTAGATTAAAAAAATTAAATTTTCCTTCTTTATTTACTTTATTTACTGATGGATCTATTCGCAACTATATAATTGTATATTACTTTTAAGTGATGTGACATATTTTTATGAAAACATGGCATATATACATTAATTAATATATACAAATATTTTTATATATTCATTAATGTATCTTTTAATAATATAAATTCTATATATACACTGCAAATTCCATTTAAATTTGAACTTTCATTTTTGAAAAAAATTGAAAATTGTGGAAACACCATATAAATTGGAAATTATATATCTTTTAAAAACTAAAAATTGGGATTCCATATACGCATTAATATATATTTAACATGGATAAATAAATCTGACGTTCAATGTACATTTTGATTACATCATTCACCATACAAAACCTCGTCATAATAATCTATGGTGTAAAACTGAAAATCTATAAATAAATACAAAATGCAGCAATAATAAATAAAATAAAAAATACAAAATAATAAAATCTAAAATAGATAAAATAAAAAATACAAATAAATAAACTCCAACATAGATAAAATAAAAAATGTAAAATTTCATCTTTCAAATCTTTTTAAAAGTAAAATATAGTGATACGATAGGATGATAGAGTGAGAATTTATAAGTAAATGATAGATTTTATACACGATAGACTAAAATCTATAATGAATAAATAAATAACTACGAAAATCTAAAATTAGTAAATTAAAAAATGCAAAATAATATAGATAAAATAAGATATGCAAAATTTTAAATTTCAAATCTTTCATATCTTTTTAAAAGTGAATATTGTAGGAATTCCATATATTTCAAAAACTGAAAATTTATAATAAATAAATAAATAAATGTGAAAATCTAAAACTGATAAATTAAAAATGCAAAAATTTATAAAAATGAGAAATTTAAAATGGAGACACCACATTAAATGTAGGATGGGTTGTTCACTAATGCTTTAATATATATATAGATTATGGATGCCAAGTTTATTGGCCCACTGCGTTATTAAGTATTTTATCCGTTTCTTTTTAAGTGTAACGATATTCTACTCTGCTTGTATGTTGTATATTTACTCGAATTTGGTACAAATAAAATTCTAAAAATTTGACATTGAAAAACTATAAGATGAGACGAATCCAACAAGATCTCATTTGGTTATATTTTTTCTTATATAATTATAACAAAAATGGAAGTCAAAGTGCTACAATAAACAGTAAAAAAAAAAATTAAAATGTTACACTTATTTTAAAACATGTACTATTACAGGACTATGTGCTTATTTGGAAATTAATTATTAGTTGTTTGATCGAGACCAACATTTTTATTACAATAAGCTGAAATCCAAAATAATGTTATTTAATGGTTTCAAATAGAGGTGATTGGATACTGATTTAACTTATTTTGTCACTTTTAAAAAATATATTTTATCTCATATTATCTCACAAATTAGTTGATTTGATTTAATTATTTTGCCAAATATGTCTATGGCTATATACCACTTAGAAAAAGCTTATTTAAAGTAATTATTTCAAATACTTACAAAGACTTACTACCAAATCATACAGTTTACACAAATAATTGCATGGAGTTGTACCCCACCGAAAAATGGCACAACCCAAAAAGTAAATCCTTTGTTTTACTTGTAAATTGAACTAAATTAGAGTATCCCTCCAAATACAAATAATTACCCTATATTGCATATAGAAGAAGAATGTTTAATAGTATCCCAGAAAAAATATATACAAGTATATAAATGAATAAAAGAATTACTAGGAGTATTAATGAAAAGCAAAACAAGGATATAGGTTCCCCAATTTTAAGGATAACTTTTACTTTCCCTATGAACCAATTAAGATTCATTAAACTTAGCAAAGCCCTAAAAATAAGGAAACCCCAACTGAGACTACAATCTGCATCTTCTGAATTCTGCCCACAAGAGAGAATTAAGGGAAACATAACATTTCAAACATCCCAACACAGAAACATATGAGAATACCATACCATATCAATTCCCAATTTCCTTCCATTTCTTGGGATTCATTGTTCAAAACCAGCATTTGGACTCATGGTTCAAAACATGTTTGCCCTCCTTGGGAAAATCACTTGCAAATCTCTTCAGTTATTTCTCTCTTTTTGAAGAAATTTTGTGCAATTTTCAAGGGCCTGCTTGCCTGCTGCAGGGAATTCATTAATTAGGGTTTGTATAGACAGACATTTCTTTTTGTTCCTTGAAGCTAAGGAATCAAACTTAAAAAAGGGACAGATGAATCAAGCCCAATTCCATGTTCATTCCCATTTTTCCTCAATGGGACAATGTCCCCTAAACAAACAAGCAAAACCCCATTGGCCATAAAAGTTCTGGATTTAAAAGTTGTGTTTGGACAGAGTTTTACTTGTGAGGTTGGAATAAGCCTCTTGTCCATCTTCTTGATGGATGGACAGATTCAGACATTCCACAGTCCCCATTTATTACTTCCAACTTGCAACAAAAATCCCCCTCTAGCTACATTTTCTCTTACATGTCCAGTTTATGAAGTAATCTCCCAATCACTTTCCCTTACTTTAAAATTTTAATATTGCAAATGTACTCGTATTTTGTTAATATACAAATACAATTAATAATGTGTGTAGATAACATGTTCCCTGCAAGTACAAAAGTGGACTTCACAACAAGGCCATAATAATAGAAGTATTTGTAAAAGGTCCCTTTCACTGTACCCCAAAAGATCTCAGTACTGTATTTATCAACACTGCTAAAATTAAGCAATAAGCACAATACTCCCTCCATCCCATTAAAAGAGGCCACTTACTCTTCTACACAAAATCCAATGCAATTGTTAAACGCTTTATATCTCAAAATCGATATAGTAAAAATTATATAAAATGTACATTTTAAAACTATACAATTAAACGATTCTAATAAGACCACTTGACTATTTTTTCTTCTTGTATCGATACAATAAAATTGAGTCAAAGTTAAACAATGAACATTGTCAAAAGTCAAAAGGGACCACTTTTAATGGGACCGAGTGAGTACTTCGGTACTTTCTATCTCAGTATCTCACTATGGGGATGTTTGGAAATCAGCAGATTGGACAGCAGATAGCAGATTTGGAGAGAGAATTGTGAGAGGATATGCCTATTCAATATGCTGCTAAATCCGCTAACAACCAAACACACTCTATCTATATCTATGGAGTATTTGAATCAATAAATTAAATTAAATTAAAAGGTGTGATTGATGTGTTCATCAAATCACAGCCATTGAATTTTTTATCCCGATTGATGAAACAATCAATCCCAACCGTCGCTTCTGTCAGCAAAGGAAAAAAAGTTGAAGAAAACCCTCATTTGTCTCCCGGATTTCCAGTGGCAGCACACGGTAACTTCCCTGCACCATCCCCCACGGGATTCCCCCCGGCTGACGCGGGTAGTCAATCATAGCCGTCCACCAACTGTTGGCCTTTGCATTACACAGTTCATGATTTATCCTTGCCAAAAGATTATATTCTTATGGAATTTTGTTGGATGAATCATGAATGAGCAATTATTAAATCCACGAGAGATTCGGACTTACTAGGTGGTTAAGTCCCTTGATTTCCAAGATTAGAGGTTCGAATCCCACAGACCCTTTATCCTCCCTTTTATTTCCCTTTGTAATTGTGTGGCATGAGCTCCCACCACCCATTTCTTAAGCCTTCAATGGCTTCTAAAAAAAAATCCACGAGTACTTTTACAATCAGCGTTTGACAAAGTCTCAAGCAAACGGGGTTAGGGACTTACCCTAGTGGTCACGTCCCCCGTTTTCCAAACATAGGTTGGGGGTTCGATCCCCCATCCGGCCCCTATCCCTCCCCTTTATTCCGTTTGTAATTTGTGTGGTTTGGGCTCCACACACCTATGCCGATACATGAATATCACTGTTTATAAAAAAATAAAAAATTTCTCAAGCAACCTCATTATTCTACGAAAAATAATTACTCTAGTTAATTGAAAAATATACTACTCCCTTTGTCCTATTTAATTTGTATTATTTGACTTCTGCACACAATCCAATGTATTTTTTTAATCATTAATATCTCAAAATATGTACAATGAAAAATTATGTAAAATATACTCACTCCGTTTTGCAAAAATTGAAAATATGAATAGGTTTTACTATTCATTGAGTAACTTTGATTCAATTTTTTAACACAGTTATATAGGATAAAACATAGTCAAGTGAGATCTTGTTAGATTCGTCTAATCGTATAGTTTTAGAATATCAAATTTTTATAATTTTACACAATTTGAGATACAATTACGTTAGGGTGCGGAGGATGCTCCCTCTTGATGTACTGCCAACAATTTATAACCTTTGATCTAATTTTGATCTTGTGGTGTAGATTTGTTTAATGGGCAAATTGGTAATTTTAGATATAATTTTATATATGAACGACAAAAACTTCTACCCTACCTTTTTATGTCTTTTAGTTGACACAATCGTTGGGATTTTGACTCGAATTGAAAAGCAACCGCTACGCTTTCATGAAGAAAGATTACTGCTAGACTATTAATACGAAATTGCAGTATTGCTACTGCTACACTAATAATACGAAATTGAAGAAATAATACTGCTATTTCATGATAGCTAGAAACTTTATTATAAATAGTATATACAAACAGATCCTGGCCAAGAGAGTTTGAAAGGAAATTCAGCGACCTGACAATTATATTTTCAGCGACATGACAGTATTATTTTCAGCGACATATCTATTGTAAGGGAATTCAGCAACGTGACGATTATATTTTCAGCGACATGACAGTACTATTTTCAGCGAAGTATAGTAGTGTTTTTCAGTGATGGATGGGGCTGTGTGCATTTCACCGTGCAACGACAAGTATAGTATATTTCAGCGACATGCGTAGTATATTTCAGCGATGAGCATAATATATTCAGCTACGAGCATAGTATATTTTAGCGATGGCTCGTGTGTATTTAATTTCAACGGCTTGATAATATGCATTTTAGCATCGTTGAATTCTTCTTTGTGTAGTCGCTGAAAAGAAGCAATTTCAATCGCTGAAAACAACAGCCATGTTTCGCTGAAATGAATTGTTTTCATCGCTAAAAATAATAAATGTTCGTCGCTGAAAATAACATGGACAAAAAAATCATAGCTAGGTCATGGATGGACACAAAGCACGAGATATTCCAATCTCTGTATATACTCCTCGGTACTACCAAAAAACACCATAGCTAATAAAGATAAGATTAAAGAAGCACAATACTTTATCATTTACAAACAAAATAGTGTAGCTAGTATGTAGACGTGAATGCCAACACCACATATACTATATATAGCCAAATCACTAATTTATTTTCGTCGCTGAAAATAATTGTTTGCATCGCTAAAAATAATATTGACATCTCGCTGAAAAAAAACTTGCATTTGTTGCTGAAAAGAAGCATTCTCGTTGCTGAGCCCGTTTCGGTTTGGTACTGAATTGTTGAATAAAATTTACGTCGTAATTATTGTTGGGAACCAGTTTTGAGCAAATGTGTTCACAACCGATGTCTGAACTACTTTGTTGAACCAACCACGACTGCAATAGACAAACTATGTAAAGGAAGAAAGGCTGGCGAATCTGCTCAAGAATATTCTTCAACGGCCAGCTGATCTCCTGCCCGGATCATGCACAAGAAGTATGGGAACAAGGATCTCCTAATCCGGGCAACTCCATTCTAAGGATCCGCGCAATTATGGAAAGAAGATCTTACCTTAGAATGGAGGAGTGTTGGTTCTCTTCAAATAGGACGGCCAAGGGATGAAATGAATACGACTCACATTATACACTTACTCCCTTGTGCAATTGCAACGATTGAGAAGAGAGAAACACATTCCTTCCGAGTTCGTGAATTTATCATTTCGAAGGAAGACATTCGATCAACACTCCCTCGGGTGGTTTGATCGAAACAGTGCTACTGTGTGCTTGATTGAAGTCGACGGATTCAATCAAGGCTTTCGAGGAGTCGTCAAACTCAAGAGCTTAAACGAAATATTCTACAAGGAGGGTTGCCAACAGGTTTCAACCAAGGGTAACTTGGAGGGGGAGCCTTCAAGGAATTGGATCAAGGTCGGGGAGATCTTCACCAAAACAAGAGAGTGTTTTGGTCCTACAATTCAACCGCTTGGTGATTGGAGTTGGGCAAGTTAAATCACTATTGTTTGGATCGAGGATCAAGTTGAAACAATTAGTGAACCTCCTGGATTGGTATCCTCCCAGATGTAGGCTTGTGCCGAACTGGGTCAACAAACCTTGAGTTCTTTATTTTTACAGTTTATTTACTTTCCGCTGCTTAATATCTTTAAACTGTTTAACGTGTCCACGAAAGGTGTTTGGACTAGTTTTCAGGACCAGTTCGTTGGTTATCCTCGCAAACGGACCTAACAATTGGTATCAGAGCCACACGCTCTGCAAGCGAGATCCAGACAAAAAAATATGCATAGCCAAGGTGGTTCGGTGACCAGACCTCCATTGCTCGATGGATCGAACTATGCATACTGGAAAGATCAAATGGAGGCATTTCTCATCGCTCTGGATGAAGGGGCTTGGGATGCAGTAGAAAATCAATACCATCCTCCAGTAGAAGAAAAAGACGGTGTCAAGACCATCAAACCAAGGAGTGAATGGACTCCAATCGAGAAACTTGCTGCATCGAAGAACTCCGAAGCCCTAAATGCGATTCACAATGCTCTTACAAAGGAACAATACAGACTTATTGCTGAATGCAAAATTGCATACGATGTCTGGACCACTTTAGCCAATACCTACGAGGGTATGGCCCCGGTAAAGAAATCTAGAATCATTACACTTGATGCTCAATTTCATAAGATTACTATGGATGATAATGAAACTGTTGGCCAATATATTGGCTGCATTCGTGATCTAACCAACCAAGCTCTTCAGCTTGGCAAAGTGTATTCTCAGCAGGATATTGTGGGAAAAATCATTGGGACGCTTCCGGAAAGGTTCAATGCAAAAGTAGCTGCACTTGAACTATACAAGGACTTTGATAACTTGCAGGTCGATGAACTGATGGGAATCCTACAATCATGGGAAATGGATCACTGTCCTAGGGGCAAAAGCAAACCAGTAGCATTCACATCCGTGACCAAGAATGTGGATGACTCTACCATGGAAGATCTTGATGACTTCAGTGATGAAGAAGAATTGGCCATGCTGTCCAAAAGACTAAATCAGATCATCAAGAACCGTAGATCTAGATTCAACTCCTCTATGAAGAAGGATACCGGGACATCAAATTCCAAACCCACTCAGAAAGGATTGAGGCCATTCGACAGAAACAGATCCAAACCTTCTAAGTCTGAGGATGACAAGGAGATCATCTGTTTTGAGTGTGGGGGAAGAGGTCATATCAAGAAGGACTTTGCCAATCTTCGACCAAAGGAGTCAAGCAAATCTTATCAAGTAACATTCAGTGACTCTGAAGATGAGAAGGAGTCCAATGAACATGGTCCAGACTATGGAGTAGCATTCATCGGGACATGGGATTCAGACAGCGATGATGAAAACGATGCAGGTACTGGTACTAACTCAGTCAATATGGTTTTCTCTAATATGGTACGTTCTTTTGTCAGGGAACAGGATGAAAGTATCAGCAAACTTAACGATCTCTATGAAGAAACGTTCGAGAAACTGGAAATTTCTATTGCTGAGTCAGTAGAATTGCATGTCGAGAATGGAAGCTTAAGGGAGCAAATCCAGGATCTCGAAAGCAGAAATCAGGAACTTGATAAGATGTTCAAAGAACTGTCTGAACAGGTGAATGAACTACGTGAAAAAAATGCAGAACTTTAGAAAAAGATAATAAGGATTTGGAGGTTGAAAAGGTTGACTATAAATATGGTACTATAGTATGCTTGGGAAGAAAGATGATCTCCACACCGAACTAACCGAAGTTCAAGACAAACTTGCCAAAGCTGAAAGCACTCTAGCAGCACTAAACAAAGGAAAAGCCAAGTTAGACGATGTAATTGCTATGGGGAGGCCTAGCAGCAACAAACAAGGCTTAGGATATCAAGCCTCAACCTCGAGAGGAGAAAAGAAAAGCAAGTTTGTATCCGGAGGAATGCTGAGTGAACATCGAACTACCAAGAAACCTTTCCACCATGAAGGAAGAAGAAAATGGACAAGAAGACCACCTCCTCCAATTCCACTCAGATGCGACTACTGCAAACTTGAAGGTCACAAAACTAAGAACTGTGGAATCTTAGTAAGAGACCTACAAGCAGGAAGACCTATCACCTGGCCAAACGATAAAATCAAGATGAAGCTGTTCTCCATCAAATGCGAATGGGTCCCTAAAGTTCAGAACAAATGTCATGTTGCCTTTCTATCACAAAAGAAGAATGCTAAGGACACACTATGGTACTTTGATAGTGGGTGCTCCAAACACATGACTGGTGAACGAAGCCTGCTCAAACAGTACAAGGAGATTGATGGAGGATTCGTTGTATTTGGAGATGGGAAAAAGGGTGCTTTAGTTGGCCAAGGAACCATTGAGAACAACGGCTCACGAGAACTGTCTCCAGTATTCCTAGTTGATGGACTCCAAGAAAACTTGATTAGTATAAGCCAATTGTGTGATGAGGACCTTGTGGTACAGTTCACCAAGAAAGATTGTCAAGTGCTCAACCAAAATCAAGAATGCATCATGAGAGGTTTGCGCTCTAAAAATAATTGTTATCATCTTGTTCAAACATGCAATTTTGGCTCAGCTGCAGGTAAAAACCACATCATGCTATGGCATGAAAAGCTTGGACATCTCAACTTCAAAGATCTTATCAGACTCAGCAGAACCGAGGCAGTCAAAGGTCTTCCTCGCTTCAAAAACTCCAACGTGGAATTTTGCGACGAATGTGCCAAGAACAAACAGCATAGGAGTTCACACAAGTTGTCTGAACACCTTGGATCGACCAAGTGTCTTGACCTACTACACATGGATCTTATTGGTCCAACTGAGGTTGAAAGCTTGGGAAGTAAAAGATATATTTTTGTATGCATTGACGATTATTCTAGATATACTTGGGTGGACTTTCTCAGGGAAAAAGGTGACGCTTTCAAAGCCTTTGAAAAATTATGCAACCGCCTCATGACTGAGAAAGATACCAAAGTAAAGAGGATTCGAAGTGATCACGGACGAGAATTTGAAAACCAGTCATTTGAAGAATATTGTACAACTCATGGGATCAAGCATGAATTTTCCGCACCAAAAACTCCTCAACAAAATGGTGTGGTGGAAAGAAGAAATCGCACCTTGCAAGAGATGTCAAGGGTCATGCTGAACGCCAAGAATGTTGCTGAGTTCTTGTGGGCTGAGGCTGTTAATACTGCATGCTATACTATAAATCGATTTTACTTGAGACCAAATTCTCTCATGACTCCATATGAAATATGGAACGGTAAAAAGACATCTATCACTTACTTTCATATATTTGGTAGCAAATTCTTTGTGTTAAATGACAGGGAACATATGGGAAAATTCCAAGAAAACAGTCATGAAGGAGTGTTCGTAGGATACTCCATCACAAGCAGAGCATACATGATATACATTCCAAAGACAAGGAAAGTTCTTGAGTCCACAAATGTCGCCATAGAAGATGTCTCATGCAAGGATCCTGCTCAACCTAATGAAGATGAAGCACCTTCTACACTACCTAGCAGCCAGAGGCAAATCCATGCTGAACAAATCAACACCAGCAATGAATTCACAGAAGTCGTTCAAACGCCCTCTCTGGAGACATCGCCACATGACTCTGAGCCTGAGAAAGACCTCAATGGACGTATTCACAAGCATCATGATCCTGATGATGTCATAGGCGATGTGAATGAGAAAAGGAAAACCCGGGGAAAGAAGATCAACTTCAAGGAACTAGCTGGTCTACACTGCTATACATCTAAGATCGAACCAACCAAAGTGGAAGAGGCTCTTCTGGATGAGCATTGGATAAACGCCATGCAGGATGAACTACTTCAGTTCAAGAGAAATGAAGTGTGGACTCTTGTCGAAAGACCCAAAGATAAGAATGTAATCGGTACCAAGTGGATCTTTCGCAACAAAAGTGATGAAAAGGGGAACATTACAAGGAACAAGGCACGACTAGTTGCTCAAGGATACACACAGGTTGAAGGAGTAGACTTCAGTGAGACATTTTCCCCCGTAGCCAGACTTGAAGCAGTCCGACTCCTATTATCTATTGCATGCTCTTTAGGGTTCAAACTCTATCAAATGGATGTCAAAAGTGCTTTCCTAAATGGATGGCTCAATGAAGAAGTATACGTGCAGCAGCCCAAAGGATTCGAGGACCCTCATCATCCACAGCATGTCTACAAGCTCAACAAAGCTCTATATGGCCTAAAACAAGCTCCTAGGGCCTGGTACGAGAGGCTGTCCAAGTACCTGCTTGAACATGGATTTGAAAGAGGAAGTCCTGACAAGACCTTGTTCATCAAAAGGGAAAGCAAAGGGATACTAATTGCTCAAGTCTATGTAGATGACATAGTCTTTGGATCAACACATCATGTGCTCAAAGACCACTTCATTGAAATCATGGGTAAGGAGTTCGAAATGAGCATGGTTGGGGAACTAACCTATTTTCTTGGCTTGCAGGTAGCACAAAAGAAAGATGGCATATTTCTCAGCCAAACCAAGTATGCTCGAAACATTGTCAAAAAGTTTGGTATGGAGTCCAGCAAACCAGTCCGGACACCTATAGGGACTAATGACAGATTGAGCAAAGATCCCATTGGTCAAAGTGTAGATCAGAAGCTCTATCGAAGCATCATTGGGAGCTTACTATACTTGGCTGCAAGTCGACTTGACATAAGCTATGCAGTTGGAGTATGTGCGCGCTACCAAGCCGATCCCAAGGAATCTCACTTAAAGGCAGCCAAAAGAGTGATCAAATATGTTTCAGGGACAAGTGAACTTGGTATATGGTATTCTAAAGAATCTAATCTTTCATTACTTGGCTATAGTGATGTAGATTGGGCAGGGGATGCGGACGATAGAAAAAGTACAACCGGATGATGCTTCTACATTGGGACTAACTTAGTTAGTTAGTATAGCAAGAAACAAAGTTCCATCTCTCTCTCAACTGCCAAAGCAGAATATATTGCGGCTGGAAGTTGTTGTGCACAATTGCTATGGATGAAGCAAATGATGCTAGACTATGGTATTGATCAAGAAGTACTCTCTATACTATGTGACAACATAAGTGCAATCAACATCTCAAAGAATCCAGTTCAACACGGGAGAACTAAGCACATTGAGCTCAGACACCACTTTATTAGAGATCTTGTTGAAGAAGGAATAGTATCCATCCAACATGTTGGAACTACTGAGCAACATGCGGATATTTTCACTAAGGCTCTTGATCGAGAAAGATTTGAAAAATTAAGAAGGGATCTTGGTCTTTGCACGATCGCATAAAATCCCAAAGATCATGGAATAAGTTTTTTTATTTATGCAAACTTTCCTAAGTTCAATTCCTATATTTTATTTCCTTAATTATATTAATTAGTACATTGTGTCTAATATATGCAGTTGAGATAAAATTTTGCAGGGATCAAAAACACATCACAATTTGAAATCTTGGAAACAAAATTTGAACTCGATGTGACAGGCGCGTGAGGCGGGAACGGTTACCTGCACTACCCGTTCAAAATTGTGATGATTGAGATTATGGGAAGTTGTGATCCTCCTTCCATGTTCAATTCAGGGAAGTTTTTTTTAAATTTTGCCCATATCTCAACCTGATTGTGCTTCCTTACTTCTGCCGATTATCCTCTTGTTAAATATCTTCTTCATACACTCTCCAATAAAAGTGTGCGTACTCACTTGTTCTTGTCAAGAAGCTCTTCTTTTCAGCAACCATGGTGAAGACACGAGGTAGCCAAAGCTCAAAGTCTCAAGATCCTACCCCTGCATCGTCAACTGGAAGGAAGAAAGGCATCTCTCCAGGAGAATCCAGCGCCAAAGGAAGGGCTAAAGCAGTTCAACAAGCAATTATCGAACAAACAATTTCGGAAACTCCCTCCATTGTCCCTGTTCCATTCCCGTCTTCCTCTCCTTCTACTGTCGGAGGATATGGCACTACCACTGTTGGTGTTCTAGACCCACTGGACATAAGGGCTGAAGTTGCTGGAGCCACTACCATAAAGCAAAAAGGAAATGGACTACAGAAATCAAAAGGGAAGGCTGTCTCCTCCTCCAAGCCGAGAGAAAAAGCCGTGGCAAGGAAGAACGCGACCATCAGCGAACGTGTTGAAGCAGACATTGCCAAAGCACTACAACCCATTGAGGCAATTCTGACTGACCTCCCTACGATGGGCTCTGGTAATGTAACTGAAGCAGGTGTGTCCACTAAAGCTGCTGATCCTTCAACAAAAGATGCACCAAAGGTGTCCACTGAAAAGTCCAAGAAGAAAACTCCTGCGAAGAAGGCTGTGGTAGAACCAAGTGTGGTGACCCACCCTACTCCTGTCACCACCACTGAAGTAACACCTGAGGAACCTCTTCAAATCACTGCATCTGGAACTCAAGCCAGTCCACCCAAGGAATCGGAACTTGTGACTGAACCACTTGACGAAGAGGAACTTGACTCAGACTATGTGCAAGAGTCCGATGATGGAAGCTCTGGAGATGAATCAATGCTCGACATCAGTGACGACGAGAGGAATGTTGCTGTAAATGCGATCACCGGAAGAGATTGCATGGACTGCAAGTCAGAAGAGGAAACATACCCTGAGGAAAGAAACTGAACCAGTTGCTCCTGCCCAAGATCCAGTTCACACTGAAATTGAGTAGGAAGAGGAAGAAGAAGACGAGAGTTCATCAAACCCTGAGGACGACCAGAATAAGGAGTCCGGAGGAGACTCGGAACACCCTCAAAACGATGCCCCTGAACCAATTGAGGGGGAGAATCCCACTGACAATCAATCCGAAGAATTGGGATCTCAAGACACTCAAAGCAAGGAGGAAGAGTCCGAAGAAGATGAATCCGAAGAAGAAGAATCTGAAGAAAGAATCGAAGGAGATATTGACCCTGTCACTGTGGAAGAAGTGGAACCCCAGACAGAAACTCGAGAGCCTACTCCACCAACAAGGAGTTCACCCAAGGAGTCCGAACCCAAGAAGCGGACTCGATCTGAACCTGAAGGGTCTTCCAAGGCCACTGGATCCAAGAAGAGAAAAATCGTCTTATCCTCATCTGAAGACCATGAACCTGAGATCATCGATGCAAGGCACGCCATATCCACTGCTTTCTACTATGACGAGTCCAAGCAGTATTTCACTTCTGTCCTGGAAAAGATGAAGGTGCACCCCGAGATCCGATTTGCTGCCGCAAGATACGAGGAAATGGGCTGGCACAAGTACTTGGAGGAAAGATCTCTACTATTCTGGGGAACAGAGATCAAGCAGTTCAAGGGACAGCTAGTTAGGCATTTCTATGCAAACCTGAGCTCTGAAGTCCTCAACTCCAAAAGCCCCTGGTTTGAACTCAGCTATGCACATGGAGAACTGTTCGAACTGAAATCCAGAGCTCTAAACCGATTCCTCCAGGTACCCCGAACCTCACTCAAATCGGTTTACTAACGTGGTGCAAAATTTCCTATGAACACAATAGCCGAGACACTGACTGGGTTAGAAGGGCAAAGATTTCGTGGAAAAGGGTTAAGTGCAGGAGCACTAACACAGAGGTTTTCATTACTATATAATTATGTGCACATAACATCATGCCCACTGCTAACCATTCTGTTGTGTCCAATAGTATGTGCAAATTGTTGTTTGCTATAGATCAAAAGTATGAGATCAACTATGGAGCACTTGTGCTTGAACAAATATTGGGCTTCGCTGGCAAGATCAAGAGAAAGTACAATACCACACTTCCCTTTCCTGGACTGATCTCTGAATACTTGAAGCATCTCCATATTGTTGGAGACAAGCATGATCGTCCTGACGACATAGCCGACTTCAAATTATCTGCTGCACTGGTCAAGAAGAAGCCTGACTTGCCTGGACCAGGAGGACGGATCCCTGCGAAAGATGCCTTCTCAATGTTGCGTGAGGAACTCACTGACCACATCAATCACCTCAAAGTTCTTGAAGCTCAAGTGCACAGTCGTGTGCAAGCTGCTGAAAAGCTGTTCAGACAGCTTCCTGATGTATGGTCTGATGAAGAACAGAACTTGGATACCAATCCAGAGGAGGAGTCCAGCGACTCGGCTGAGGATTCCTCTGATGAATCCGAATCACATGCCCTTTTTGGGCAAAATGTGCGCCAGAGGGGGAGTTAAGTTGATGTAACCGTTGATCGGTTCCTCTGGCATGCACTACAATCAAGAAGGGGGAACCTGGTGAAGAAAAGTCTCTGCTGATGAAGGGTAACTTTTTTAATTCTGTTTGAACTACTTTTGTGAACTGGTTATGACTGTTTTAGGACAATTGCACTATGGCCTGTAATAAATTAAATTATGATCTTTCATGTCTTAAATTATGATCTTTCATGTCTTATTTTATTGCCATGTGCCTGTTTTGATGTAAATGCTCCTAGATTAAATGGATAGGATTACATGTACGGAGCATTAGAATAGTTTGTCTTGAATTGGGTAACTATGTAATCGGTGGTTGGGACTAAATGGGAATTATTTCTACATTTCTGTACTTGTGTAAATGTTTGGACATCGGTTTGATCAACTCATATACTGGCCCACATTCTGCCAAAAAGGGGGAGATTGTTGGGAACCAGTTTTGAGCAAATGTGTTCACAACCGATGTCTGAACTACTTTGTTGAACCAACTACGACTACAGTAGACAAACTATGTAAAGGAAGAAAGGCTGGCGAATCTGCTAAAGAATATTCTTCAACGTCCAGCTGATCTCCTGCCCGGATCATGCACAAGAAGTATGGGAACAAGGATCTCATAATCCGGACAACTCCATTCTAAGGATCCGCGCAATTATGGAAAGAAGATCTTACCTTAGAATGGAGGAGTGTTGGTTCTCTTCAAATAGGACGGCCAAGGGATGAAATGAATATGACTCACATTATACACTTACTCCCTTGTGCGATTGTAACGATTGAGAAGAGAGAAACACATTCCTTCTGTGTTCGTGAATTTATCATTTCGAATGAAGACATTCGATCAACACTTCCTCGGGTGGTTTGATCAAAACAGTGCTACTGTGTGCTTGATTGAAGTCGACGGATTCAATCAAGGCTTCCGAGGAGTCGTCAAACTCAAGAGCTTAAGCGAAATATTCTACAAGGAGGGTGGCCAACAGGTTTCAACCAAGGGTAACTTGGAGGGGGAGCCTT
The DNA here is from genome assembly GCA_030278955.1 of Hygrophila difformis. Lineage (NCBI taxonomy): Eukaryota > Viridiplantae > Streptophyta > Magnoliopsida > Lamiales > Acanthaceae > Hygrophila > Hygrophila difformis. The sequence goes on from JAOANR010000003.1 coordinate 21,710,571, forward strand.
CAAGGAATTGGATCAAGGTCGGGGAGATCTTCACCAAAACAAGGGAGTGTTTTGGTCCTACAATTCAATCGCTTGGTGATTGGAGTTGGGCAAGTTAAATCACCATTGTTTGGATCGAGGATCAAGTTGAAACAATTAGTGAACCTCCTGGATTGGTATCCCCCAGATGTAGGCTTGTGCCGAACTGGGTCAACAAACCTTGAGTTCTTTATTTTTACAGTTTATTTACTTTCCGCTGCTTAATATCTTTAAACTGTTTAACGTGTCCACGAAAGGTGTTTGGACTAGTTTTCAGGACCAGTTCGTTGGTTATCCTCGCAAACGGACCCAACAGTTATATTTTTTTTTGTTTTAGTTAATTGTTCAGTTATTACATATTTTAGGATACAAATCCCTTAAGATCTAAAGTAATGTTGTTAATATGGTAACTAATAAACTGTTATACATTTTTTTGGACTTTACCCTTTTCCATTTACAACTATTGGATTTAAAATGGACGGTTGTGATTCATGCCTTGATGTACTGTAGCTTTGCATGATTGCACCATAACCGAACCCTTTGAGATATTATGTACTTTCTCCGTTTTTAATTTTTTTCCTCCAAACCAAATTTTAGCACTATTAATCGGATTGCTTTGATTTCAAGTTTTATCATAGTTATACAAGTTAAAATATAGTCAAGTGAGACCTTGTTAGATTCGTCTCGTCGTGTAATTTTTAAATATCGAATTTTTAGAATTTTTACTTATACCGAACTTGAGTTATTAATGATTTAAAATATGCATTTAACAGCGGGCTGGGTGGGCCCCTAGCAAATATTTAAAACAGAGAAAGTAGTATGTGCATTGGATTGTGTGAAATAATTATTGTTACAATTTTTAGAGAACGGATGGGGTATATTATAAAACTACATGATCATACAATTCTAACAAGACCCAAATCGACTATTTTTTCCAAATATATACTTACAATAACATTGAGTCAAAGCTGAACAATGAACAGTGTCAAAAAGTCAAACAATACATATTATATATTATATATATTTTGCTACCAAGTAGTATATACTATATATATTTATATATGTTAAATATTGTTAATTATGGGCCATCCCTTGTTAATTATTTATTTTTTTATATTTTAAGATCCCAAAAATATTTATAATCTAATAGTTCTTAACCTACTTATATTGAATTAGAGCTAGTTTGCTCTATACAAGGTTTTGTGTCGTCTTCAAAAGTCTAACGATTTTCTAAACTATAGAGTTTGAAGTTTGAACAATGCAATAGCAACAAAGAAAAGCAAAAATATGAGCAGCTTCTAACTGCTATTCATCTCCATCTCGCTATTATGATTCTATGAATTGTTCTCATAGTGACTACTGTTGTTACTATTTTTAATGAATAAATAATATTATTGTTCTTTAAAATGGATTTTGTGTGCTTAACTTATTCTTGATTTTTACTTCATGTTCTTGATGTTTTTAGGAATCCATAATAGATTCTAGGATTTCAATTTTTTTTTCGGATTAATAAATTATTCAAATATTTGAATATATTAGGTACTTGAATTTTACTATGGATAAATTTTTGTATAATTGGAAGTGATTGGCTTCATCCTCATCTATTAATCCGAATTTGAATGATGGAGATTGTGGTAAAAAAAACAACGAATAGAAGTAGAATTGATGGAGGATGATATTGTTAGAGATCCAGGATTGCGCAAATCCTATTGATAGTTATCCTTTTGGTATTAGATATGAACTAAGGAGACGATACTTAGCAAAAGGTCCTTGTCAACCACATGATCACAATTTTCGACAAACTAGAATTGGTGGTAATATGAGGTCATTTCAAAAGAAATGATTTGCAGAACATTCTTGGCTTGAATATAGTGTTAAAAAAGATGCCGCTTTTTGTCTATGGTATTATTTGTTTAAAAGAGGTACTAGCCATGGTGGAGATGTTGCCTTTGTGATTGTTGGTTTTTCAAATTGGAAGAATGCTAAAGTAAATCTAAAGACCATGAAGGGGTTTAAAAAGTGACCACCATTATGCTACAATTCAGTGTTCGCATTTAGAGATCAAAGGCATAATGTGGATTATGTGTTATCACAAAAGAGCACTCAAATGGAGATTGATTACCGTGTCCGACCAACGACGGTTGTGAATATTGTTCAGTGGCTTTTAGGGGAAGGTTTGCCATTTCGAGGACATGACGAGTCTAGAGAATAAATACGAAAAGGACATTTTCTTTCACTTTTGAAGTGGTTTTGTGAGATTGACAAAGAAGTGAAGAAGTCATGAACTCAAATGCTCCCGGGAACAACTTATTAACATCTTCAAAAATTCAAAAGGAAATTATCAATGCTTGTGCAACAGACGTGAGGAATGTCATTGTCAATGAAATTGGTAACAAATACTTTGCTCTTTTGATCGATGAAGCTCGAGATACTTCAATAAGGGAACAAATGGCTATGGTTGTGAGATTCGTGAATGATCGGGGAGAAGTGATTGAGTGATTTATGGGAGTGGTTCACGTTAGTGACACTTCGCCACGCTCTTTGAAAAGTGCAATTGATGTTCAATATGCGTGGAGAATTTAATGGTCTTAAAGCTCTCATTTTGCAAGAACATAAACACACACATTATGTTCATTGTTTTGCTCACCAACTTCAGTTAGTGGTTGTAGCAATTTCAAATGAGAATAGATATGTGGGAAATTTCTTTGATCACGCAGTAAAGATTGTGAATCTTATAGGAGCTTCGTGCAAAAGGATGGATGCTATTCGTGAAAAGCATCATGATGAACTTGTGCGGCGTATAGGAAGTGGTGAGATTTCTACAGAAACCGGAAAGAATCAAGAAACAAGTTTAGCTCGACCAGGTGCTACACAGTAGGGATCTCACTATAGGACAATCAAAAGGATTTTGGAAATGTGGGATGCTACAAGATGTTCTTGAAACTATTGAAGAGGAGGCCATGGATTTCCCAAGTCGAGGCATTGCTACAGGTTTGATTGATAAATCAACAAGTTTTGAATTTGTATTGATTGCTTATTGGCAAGAAAAAGCACACTTTCAGCGGCCTTACAAGAAAAGAATCAAAATATTGGCAATGCATTTGTTTTGATTACATCAATTAAGAAAGATTTGATGAAGTTTAGAGAGGAGGGTTGGCAGGACTTAATGGAAATGGTTACAACATTTTGTTCTACAAAAGGTATTATTGTACCTAACATGAAAGATCCTATGCCGGGTCGGCCGAGATCTCAAAGAAAATTCGATGACCAAACAAAGACTTATTTTCACCATTTTCGACGAGACATTTTTCTTCAGGTACTTATTTTTATTTAATTTTATTTTGACAAATATTATATCATTTATTAATATGAATAATATACTTATTCTCTTAATATATTAGGTTGTTGATCATATCTTACAAGAGTTCTCTTAATATATTAGGTTGTTGATCATATCTTACAAGAGTTGAATAACTGCTTTGGAGAGTTGAGTTCTGTATATCATGTCTTGATCCTAGAGATCCTTTTGCAAGCTTTGATATTGAAAGACTACTTTGTCTTGCCCGGTTATATCCAGTTGATTTTGATGATGAGTTCAAGCTAAAAGCATAATTGAATCAATACATCTCAATAGTCAGAACCTTTGAGCATGCATCTTTCTCTGGTCTTCAAAGTATTGGAGATCTTGCAAAGAAATTGGTAGAGAGAAAATGACACATTGCTCTCAAGTTAGTTTATCGGCTCATCAAGTTCACTTTAGTTTTGCCTGTTGCAACAGCTACCATTGAAAGAGCTTTCTCTTCAATGAAGATTATCAAGAGTGATTTCCGCAACAAGCTAAGATGAGGGATGATTTTCTCACAGATAGTTTGATGTGTTACATTCAAAAAGAAATCTTTGTAAAGATTGAAAACGAAGCTATTTTGCAGAGGTTTCAAAATATGGCGTCGCAAAAATTACAGCCAGTGGCGGATGCATGTAGGGGCGCGTAGGGGTGGCCGCCCCCCCGAACTTTTGGTAATTCTTCTTATAGTTATTAATCTCTAGCTAATTTACATTTTCCAAGTCGCTGTAGTATTGTACGGTTTTCATAAACTAGAGCACGGCTTTGGAAAAGTGAAGCCGAAAGAGGTAGGGTGGAAGCTCTTCAGCCCCACACAAATATTTTAAATTTTATTGAATTGGGTTGATACACTTAAAATTACGGCTAAATTATCAAAATAATACAGATTAAATAACCGGTTCCTAAATTAGCATGGATCAAAAAAATTATTTTTTTTATTGAGCAAAAATATCAGATCGCCTGTTAAACAGGCGATCCGAATAAAAAAAAATTAAAAAAAAAGACTCTCCTGTTGAACAGGCGAGTGCAATGAAAGAAAAAAAAAATCTGTGAAGTTCTTTGTAGTATTTAAATAATTTGGTTATACTTTTTTTAACTTTTATTATTTGTGTCCTATTATATATTAATATAATTTTCAACCTACAATCTATTACTCCCTCCGTCCCTCCTATTCTTTTTTGAAGTGTCCTGTGAAATTTGCTACTTATCATTTTTAGATAAATTAAATTAATATAAATATGATTGGAATCTTAATAATTTCTAAATTCCATTAAAAGTTGCACAACTCCCAGTACACTTGTATTTTCTTACACAAATCCCTTACATTTCTTTAATTATTCGTATAAAAGATACAAATCCCTTACACAAATCCCTTACACTTGTATAAAATATACGAAGAATTAAGAAAATGTAAGAGATTTGTATAAAAAATAAAAGTGTATTGGGAGTTTTGCAGAATAGTAAAAGTGATTACAAATATGAAGAATTAAAGAAATGTAAGGGGTTTGTGTAGAAAAATAAAGTGTATCGAGAGTTATGCAGAATAGTAAAAAGATTACTTTTAATCGGAAATGGAAATCATTAAGATTCTACTCATATTAATTTAATTTATCTAAAAATAGAAAATGATCAAATTTCGCGTAACACCCAAAAAAAAGATTAAATTTTTGTGGGACAAGGGAAGTAGTAGATTGTAGATTAAAAATTATAATAGATAATACAATAAAAATATGGATTTTTGGGTAATAGGACAAAGAATAATAAAAGCTAAAAATAGTATGACAAAATTATTCAAATGCTAAAGAGCTTCACAATTTTTTTTTTCTTTCATTGCACTCGCCTGCTCATGTTCAACAGGTGAGTGACTTATTAAATTTTTTTTTTATATATTGACTCGCCTGTTCAATAGGCGAGTCATTTTTTTTAAATTTTTCTATTCGGATCGCCTGTTGAACAGGCGATCTAATATTTTTGCTTAATAAAAAATTAATTCTTTTGAATCGCCTGTTCAACAGGCGATTTCATACTAATTTAGGAACCAGTTATTTAATCTGTATTATTTTGATAATTTAGCCTTAAAATTACTATAAATTATATTGTTAGTACTATCTTTTTCTTTTTTCTTCTCACTTTAATTACTATAAAAATTAATTCTCACTTTAATTTAGCCTTGATAAATTACTATGAATCGTTTAAACTCAATAGTCACATCATAGATTTTTTTTCCTTTCTACTTCATTTTAGTAAAATCTGTGAATTTTTTTTGTAACATAAAATCTGTGAATTTGTTATAACTTTTTACTGTAATTATTTTATTTTAATTTTAATATAAACGATTTTTTTCTATATTTATTTAGTACTACTTCCTCCATTTTTGAAAAGTTGAAACACTTATGTATTTCACGCAGTCCAATACACATTTTTCACGCTTAATATCTCAAATTGTGTAAAAGCAAAAATTATAAAAATTTGATATTCTAAAACTACGAGATTAGACGAATACAACAAGATCTCACTTGACCATGTTTTATCTTATATAAATGTGTTAAAAATTGAATTACTGAATGAATAGTAGTAACAACTATTCATCCGTTTCAATTATAGGAAAACGGAGGGAGTTTATTTACAATACATTTATTCTAAATATGAAACTCAAAAAAGAAAAAAGAAGAAGAAGAAGAAAGCTAGAGTTAAATATGATTTTTTTGCTTAACAGCCTATACAGGCTATGAAATGGGTGGTGAGAGTCCATATCAAAAACATTAAAAAGGGACAAAGGAGAGGGGATCGGAGAGAGCGGGTGGAAAATCAAACCCCCAACCTATAGTTCAGCCGCCCCCTAATTTCATTGTCTGCGTCCGCTACTGATTACAGTTACCACCTGTTGATCGTGGACATTCTTCTTCCTCAGTTCGATGTTAGGTTTGCATTATTATTTTGTACAATGTTATTTTGAACGATATTTTAAAATAATTTGCATTTGGTTTGGGTTTTTTTTTTTTGTGAATTTTTTAAAAAATAATTTCGGCCCCTTTATTCATATTCCTGGTTGCGCATTAAAAAAAGACTAATTACTGTATGCTTCTTTACTGAAGAGATGCGATGAATATTCAAATATACAAAAATCCATGCCGTTGATGGATTCTGGGTCCCAGTAATTTAATTGATGGTGTAGATTTAGATCCTTGGTTGTCCTAGATGTTAAATGATGGGAGAGATGGGAAAGGAGGAAGGTGTCAGGAGTATATCCCGTCTGACAAGAATATTTTATTCATTACAGTTATTTATGTATGGGATCAATTCTTGCAATAATATGCTTACCGAAAAAAATTCTTGCAATAATATAGTTCACCAAAAAAATTCTTGCAATAATATAGGTTAGGCCATCGTATTACTTGAGTTGATCTTATCGGGCAGAACTGTCCTTTTAATTCCAATAATTAAAATATTAATAGGATTACGGTTCTAGTAACACAAATTACATGAGAATAAAAAAAAGAGATATACTACCTCCATTTCCCTCTGCAGCCATGTAAATTTACATACATTTTAAACTATCAATAATTCAAATTCGGTATAAGTAAAAAAATGTAAAAATTTGATATTTAAAAACTATAAGATCAGACGAATCCAACAAGATCTCACTTGGCTGTATTTTTTCTTATATAACTATAACAAATAAAAATCAAGTGCTATAATAAACAGTAAAAATGTCAAAACATTACATTTATTTTAAAACGGATGGAGTATGTCATATGATAATTCAAACCCTCAATTATACTCGACCATTTTTTTAATAAGTGTACCACTAGAAAATGACACAGATTATTTAAGATAAGTTAATAAAATTGATTTAGTTGAAAAATTACAATAATTAAATAAATAAAATAAGATGTGTCACATTTGACTTGATTCATTTTGAGTAAATGTAAAACTTGAAAAAAAAGAAAAATAGATCGAGTATAAAATTGGAAGCTGAAGAACTTCATCACTAGATCAAATCTCTATTCTCAGATTTTCCTTTATTTCTCAACTATGAAAAATCATCAAACGACTGAGAAAATAAAAAGGGTAAACTATTCAAAACAAAGCAATGAATATAATCATTTATTGACCATTTCAGTAACATACAGAATAAAGTTCATCCACACAAACAAGAGCAATATTATACTTGTGTTGTTGAAATTTATAGACATAAAACAATGTCATACAAATTTCCTATTTTATCATTTCATTTTTTTTTTTTTTTTTGTTTCACAGCCTATGTAGACTAGGAAATGGGTGGTGAGAGCACATGCCATACAAATTACAAAGGGAATAAAAGGGAGGGATAGGGGGCCGGTGGGAATCGAACCTCTAACCTTCCGTGGGAAGTCGAGGGACTTAACCACTTGTGCTAAGTCCCGATCCCCTATTTTATCATTTAAATTAATATAGATTGACAACTGAAATTAAAAATTGTACAGTGAATAAAATGGTCATAGGTACATCAAGTTAAAATCCAACACAGTATTGGGGATGTTTGGATACCAGAATTGTACTAGCATATTTGAGTAGTAGATATAGAGTATACTACCTACATCTCAATATTTTTGTTACAGATCATTTTTTGATATTATTCACTGTTTAATTTTGATTCAAGTTTTTATCATAGTTACGTAAAAAAAATTAGTCAAGTAAGATCTTATTAGATTCGTCTAATATCGTAGTTTTAGAATATCAATTTTTTATAATTTTTTCTTGTACACAATTTAAGTTATTAACCGTTAAAAATGTATATCGTCATGTGTGTTAGAAGGCTCTGTAACAAAAACAAAGAGACGGAGAAAGTATCTGACTATAAGATATTAACAGCAGATTTAATAAAATACATTTTGTTAGATAAGTAGATATCAATTCGTAGGTAACATATATATTTGTTTTTTTGTCACATAAATACTCATATATCGACAAAGGTGTGTGGAACCCAAGCACATATGTACATGAAGTATTTAATGTGCCATGAATCATGAATGTACAATGAGATCCACTACCAAAAAAAAAAAAAAACTATGAGTGATAACGTTTTTGAGAAAAAAAAGTTAACATTTTTTTTCTTTCCTTTATAGTAATTGTTCGGTTATTATTATTATTATTATTATTATTATTATTATTATTATTATTATTATTTCGCGCGTCTTAATTCCAAGCAATTAGTAGAATTTTGTAGCAGAAAGAATTTAAAATAAAACATACAGAAATTAAATCAGCGAAGCAATTAATAGAAGGGTGTCCATTGACAGATATGGTCTTTGTCCGAATTGATACCACTATCTACCATAGACGGTAGACCCTTTGTTATTATTGTTAAATTGAACAAGTATATATAAATACTTATAAGCATAAATAGGTAGTAGACTAGTAGTAGTAGTATTTTATTTTGCGTTTGACTAGTACTGCAAATTACTACTAAATGAGTTGTAAAGCACATCTGTCCATTCAAAATAAATTCGCAAAACTTTAAATATCTAAAACATCCTTCAATTATTTCTATTTTTTTTTTCAATAGCAGCCTGCCCTGTTATTGAATGATCATTTAAAGCACTATTGCATCTCCACTTCATTTTCATGCCGAAAAACTTTTGAAACATAAATGGGATGGATGCAGTAGTATAATGTTATTTACTCCCTCCGTCTGGGGGTGGGCATTTTTTGTCGGGTATCGGGTACCCGATCCGAACCCGACATGTTGGGTTCGGGTTTTGTTAGGTTTTGATATTAAAAAACCCGACATTTTGGGTATCCGAACCCGACACTAACTCTCGGTTCGAGTGTAGGGTTGGATCGGTACGGCATATCGAATTTTTCCATTCATACCGTTATCATACCGTAAATATCGGTATATGAAAAATGAATATCATTATCATACCAAAAATTCGGTATACCGAAACATTCGGCATAAAAGTTGGTATTATCGATATACCAATATAAAATTATTTATAAAATGAATGAAAGAAAATTTTTCATATAATAGTTTTAACTTAATTGCAATAAAATAATTTCTAGAATAATGTAATTAATTCACATCACATTATATCAATAGAGTTCTAAATAAACTTTAGAGGTCATTCATAATCTCTTCTAGTAGAATGATATTTATTTATTTATATGCTCATGATTATATCAATACATTCTAAGTCACATTAGAGTTGAATATCAAAGATAGTAAGCTTGACCAGAACATGCAACTATTTAAAATACGATTGAAATATATGTTAGATTAAATTATGATAAATAAATACTATTTATATTTTAAACTTAAATAAATAAACATATTCATTTAGAATAAGATTGAAATTTAGAATTAGCGTTTGCTTTATAAGAAATATAAACTTAAACTTAGGTTATTTAAAATTGGATTTGGGCTTTAACTATAATTTTTTTGGGTTTAATAATAAATATATAATATATTTTTTATTGCAAAATATGTAATGATATATTTTATATAATATATATGTATGTATATCGGTATTTTGGTATTTTTGGTATACCGAATATCTTGTATTTTTATACCGATACCATACCAAAAATATTCGGCACGCCAATATAACGTACCAAAAATTTCGGTATACTATAAATTTCGGTATTTTTCGGTATGGTATGAATGGTATACCGAGTTTTCGGTGAAATTGTCCAGCCCTAGTCGGGTGTCGGGTTTATGGTCGGGTACCCGATCGGGTATCGCGATCGGATACCGAACAAAATAAATAAATAAATAGATTTTAATATTTATTTCCTAATATTTATTTATTTATTTTTCTTTACAATATTTATACTTATTTGATAATTAGTAGGAGTAGTATTTTGTTCTGTGTTGTGAAAAACCATATATAAGCTTGAAAAATTTATAAAGTCTCATATGATGAATTTTTTTGAATTAGTAATGGATAATTAACCTTAAATATGATAATGAATTTTAAGAATAGTAAATATCTTTGATGAGTTATATTTTTTATTTTAGTAAATAATGTCACAGTTGAACACTAAAATTTAATTAAATAATACTAATAAATAAGATAACATTAAATAATAATAATAATAAATAAAACTGAAATTTTATATTTTTTTAAATAAGAAAATTGATAGTTATTAGTATTATTTTAATAACAATATAGATGAATATACCTATATATTTGCTTAAATATTAGTAATCTTAGTTTTTTTGAACGAATTGTGTAATTTAGATTACTAATTGTATTTTTATAAAAGTAAAACTAAATAAATAAAAAATATATATTTTTTAAAATTATTTTTTGTCAGGTATCGGGAACCCGATCAACCGGACCCGACAAAGTCGGGTATCCAAATATCGGGTACCCGGTTTTATACAGGTCGGGTTCGGGTAGTCATTTTGGAAACCCGATAGTGTCGGGTGCCCGAACCCGACAATCCGATCGGACGTCCACCCCAACCTCCGTCCCAACTAAAATATTCTGTTTGACTTCTGCACATAATCCAATGCACTTTTTTAATCGTTAATAACTCAAAATATATACAAGTAAAAATTATATAAATTATATATTTTAAAACTATACAATTAGATGAATCTAACAAAACCGAACTCGACTATTTTTTTCAAATATATACTTACAATAATATTGAGTCAAAGTTAAATAATGAACAGTGTCAAAAAGTCAAATAAGACATCTTACATTGGACGGAGGGAGTGGGTTAAAAATTTTATAATAGTTACACTCTTATCTAGCTCTATCATTTTTAAATTCAATTACTTATAGTAATAATCTCTAGTTTGATACTTGAAATTACGGAGCTTAGCTTATTTGTTTTAACTATATTATTTAAATTATTAATATTTTAAATTGAATATAAATTATTCTAAACACATTATTAAATACATTACTTTAAAAAACCTAAATAGACTTTTTTTTTTTACAATAATATAATTCCAATAAGGTGTATGGTAGGGTGCGGACATTTAGTCCGTGCGGACGTCGTCCACAACCGTTGATCATTTTCATCATCCAACGGTTGAAATCATTTGTAGGGTTACTATATCAAGTCGTTGAATTGTATTGGCCATGTCGCTGAATTGTGTTGGCCATGTCGCTGAATAGCATACGCCATATTGCTTAATTGTGTTGAGGCCGTCGATGAGATGCGTTCAAATGCATAGAACCATGTCGTTGAAATATAAAATTGTATCGATGAAATGAATACAATAATGTCACTGAGTTGTGAAGGCTCCGTCGCTGAGATGTGTTTAAAATCCTAATGACCTTCAAACGGCTCTAACGTCAAACGTCTCTGAGATGAATACAATAATATCGCTGAATTGCATAGGTCGCGTCGCTGAATTGGATTGACTCTGTTGCGGAGTTGTGTATGTCATGTCGCTGAGTTGTGAATTCAACCAGTGGCGGAGCCAGGTTACAAAATTAAGGGAGGCCAATTAAAAATGGTTAGGATTGTCAAATAAAGTATCATGTAAAAACTTTAAACTGAACTAAAGACCGGGACAAATTATAAATGTAAATAGTTCATCATTAGAAAATATCAGTACGGTAAATTTTTATGTAAAAATATATATATATTAATCACATAAAAATATAATAAAGTACACAACGCATAAATTATTGAATTATATTTATATAGTCACACCGTGAAGATAGCTAAAAAATAATTAGTCATTTTAATACTAAAAATATTTTATTTTATTATAGTTTTATTAAAAAAATCTAATAATATTGCATGTATTATTGATATAATAAAATAATCATATTTACTTCAAACTTATCAACACTAAAATTATGCGTGCTTTTTATTCAAATAAAAAAAAACAGCAAAAATTTATATATATATCCCGAATTTATCAACTCAAAATACTAATCAAACGTATATTCAAATTTGATATGTTATTTTGAATCAAATATAAATTTACTATATAAATACCAATCTTAATAATTTAATAATAAGAAAGTATGAACTACAACAATTTATCTAGCTAAATTCAATATAAATATGGCTCAAAATTTTGTTAAACCAAATCTTGCTAAACAACATATATTTCCTTTTGTAAGTTAACATATATACATATAATAGTATTTATTAGAAAAACAAACATATATACACTATTAAACAAAAAAAAAATGAGGGGGCCATGGCCCCCCTAGACTAATGTGGCTCCGCCACTGAATTCAACGGTTGCGGACGTTGTCCACACGTCCGCATGGACATGTGTCCGCACCGTAATCATTCCCATTCCAATAATATTATACTTCCTCTGGTTTTTTTTGCTACAGACCCACCCATCATGCAGTCCAATGCATATTATAAATCATTAATAATTCAAATTAAATATATGTAACAATTCTAAAAGTTCGATATTTAAAAGCTTTAAGATGAGAGGAATCTAATAAGATCTCACTTGGCTATATTTTAACTTATATAACTATGATAAAACTTCAAGTGAAAATATTTATATGAATAATATCATATTCCCAAACGTACGTGACAATCTTTAAAAAACGGAGTAAGTATATTACCAATAACAAAAATGGAAATGACCCACCAATATAGCAATTGATTTGAATAGATTGATGTTCTGATCTAATCGTTTAAGTAAGAGTTCGAGCTTAAACTTTGTGTATGTACTCTCTCTGTATTCAAAAAATTTTAATATTCATTGTTTTCACGCAATCCAATACACATTTTTAAAGAATAATATATCAAATTTTATAAAGTAAAAAATTATAAAATTTTAATATTATAAAACTACGTGATTAGACGAATCTAACAAGATCTTACTTGATTATGTTTTATACTATGTAACTATGTGAAAAATCGAATCAAAATTACTAAAGAATAGTGTTTACTATGTAAAATATGAAGAAGTATTTATTTAGTATTTGGGCTAAAAAAATACTCCCTCCGTCTTTGAAAAATTGTAACGTTTGGAAATTGGGTACTGTTCACACACGCACTTTGACTTAAAGTTTTATTATAGTTATACAATTTAAAATATAGTCAAGTGAGATCTTGTTAGATTCATCTCGTCGAGTAGGTTTTAAATATGAAACTTTTAGAATTTTTATTTGTACCGAACTTAAATTATTAATGATTTAAAATGTACATTGGACTGCCGGAACTGTGAATCCGTTTAATTTTTTTGAAAACGGAGGGAGTATTTTGAAAGAGACAACCTTCGTTACAATGCATATAAGTCCAATGTAGCTTTCTGAATCTGATACTCTATTTAAAAAAAAAAAAAAATAGAAAATGGTTGGAGTATGTACATTTTAGGTGTGTAACACTCAAAAAGTTTATTTATATAGAATGCGGTGGGAGTACTTTTTGTAAGAAAAGAGAAAGGGATCGGTGTAATAATTATAGATTTCTGGCAGATCTCTCTTGAGTTGTGACTATAAAAGGTTGGAAGTCGCTCGCAAATCTTTGTTTTTCCCAACACAAAGTGAAGTGATCAGTCATTACCATCTACTTTCTCACATTTGGGAAGAAAAAGAAAACCCTAGAAAGTGTTAAGACACCAAATGACGATGATCCCAAACAATACTGGTCTCTTGCAAAACGTCGATTTTGGATACCTTCCCTATCCCCCTCCTCTTCCTCTACCCCAAATTCCCTTTCACGAAAACCCTACTTTCCACTGCCAAACAGATGATTCCATTGAAAACCGCCCTCTGCCGCCGTCCCTCGAAGGAATTGCCGCCGTCGTCGGCGAGCACGTTCTCTTCGGAACCACGGCCACCACATTCGCCAATGGGAATGGAAATCCTCAATCTTCAATCGCCGGGGAGAGTTCGAGGAAGGAGTGCCATCAAGTCCCCAAGATCGGCTACCGCGGAGTGCGGAAGCGGCCTTGGGGGAGGTGGTCGGCGGAGATACGCGACCGCATAGGGCGTTGCCGCCACTGGCTGGGGACATTCGACACGGCGGAGGAGGCGGCGCGGGCGTACGACGCGGCGGCCAGGAGGCTGAGGGGCTCGAAAGCCAGGACCAATTTCCAAATCCCTTCTGTCCTGCCTCTGCCGTCTTCGAGTTCTTCCAATTCATTGCCAGACAAGACGGCGGCCAAGAGAAATAGAAACAGCACCGGGAAAGGGAAAGGGAAGAAGTGCTCGGTGGTGGTGAGTTCGCCGGCGCATCTGTTCGGGACAGTACCGTCATCATCAACATCATCATCAGCTCATGTGGGATTGGGAAGGGAGAGAAAGAGCAGTGTGAGCCTGGAACTTGGTCTGAAGCTTGGTGGAGGATTCAGTGAAGGAATGATTGAGGGCTTCAATGGCGGTTTAGGCCATCTCCAACCCACACCTCTCTATTTTACAGTTACACTATCTCTATTTTACAGTCAGATTTACAGTTTTCCACTATCCTTCTCCAACCCACAACTCTAAATTTCCCTCTACAATAGAATATTCCATTTTGATTCCCTTTACTATTCATATAATATTACATTTATCAATTATATTAATACATATTTGTATTAATATATATAATATATTAAATATTTATATTTATATAATTTAATTAAAAATAATAATTACTTTGTATTTATATTTATGTACATTAATAATTATCATATTAAAATTATTTTCTTAATATTTAATTTAATTTTTTAATAATGAATAAAATTTAAAACTATATTACAAAAAAGTAATTTTAAAAACAAACAATTTATTAAACACATTTCATAACTCATAATACATTAAACATCATAACTCATGCGTTCTTCCCACAAATGTTCAATCAAAGCATTACGAAGTGATATATGTGCATCTTTGTCCTTAATTTTCTTAAATCGGGCAAGAAATGTCTGGAATTGATCGAGTCCTTCATTCACAATTTCAACGTCTGGGATAGAAACTTCTCTTGCTTCATCGATGGGTATATTAAGATCTCGTTCATCCTCAATTATCATATTGTGCATGATAATACACGCAGACATAATATCATGCAAATCATCCTTGCTCCAATACCGGGAAGGATTTGCAACAATTGCAAACCGGCTTTGAAGAACTCCAAACGCCCGCTCGACATCCTTCCTACACGACTCTTGTTTCATTGCAAAATACCTCTTTTTTTCTGTGCGAGGATCGTGAATAGTTTGAACAAGTGTTGCCCACTTTGGATATATTCCATCCGCGAGGTAATAACCCATATCGTACACTTTTCCTTGGATGACATAATGCGCCGGTGGAGCGATGCCTCTAGCCAGATCTGCAAAAAGATGAGATCTTTCCAAAACATTTATATCATTATTGGACCCTGGCATACCAAAGTACGCATGCCATATCCAAAGATCGTAATCAGCAATAATTTCAAGGATTATTGTCGGTTTTCCACTACGTCCCGCATATTGCCCTGCCCAAGCAGTTGGACAATTTTTCCACCTCCAATGCATGCAATCTAGAGAGCCTAACATCCCTGGAAATCCACGTTGTTTACCAATATACAGTAGTCTAGCAACATCATTCGGATTAGGGGATCTCATATATTGGTTGGAAAATATTTCAACGATTGCACGACAAAACCTTTTCACACATTCAATTGTAGTTGACTCACCAATATTTATGTATTCATCGACTGCATCCGCCGGCATTCCATACGCCAACACCCGAAAGGCAGCTGTAACCTTTTGTAGAGTGGACAAACCCGGTCTCCCAAGTGCATCCATACGTTGAACGAAGTACTCGTCGTGGCTTCTTAACGCTTCAACAATACGAAGAAATAAATTTCGAGACATCCGAAAACGTCTACGAAACATCTCTTCATTGAAGGTTGGAGTTTCAGAAAAGTAGTCATTGAAAAGTCGTTCGGCAGCTCCTTCTCGATCACGATGGACTACTCTACGCCCACGAACCGAACCTCCATGAACGTTTGTTGAATTTTGGGATGCTAATAATGCCCCTATTGCAAGATTGTTGTTATGCATTTGTTGAAACAATCTTTGTTGAAACTCTTCAAGGTCGTCATCATCGCCGAAGATGTGATTCATCGTTCCTAAGACTTTTATATAATCAAAATACAATGGAAGATGTGATTTATTCTAAACAAGATGTCTACTTTAAATAGATAAATTGAATGTGGCCTAGAAAGAATACGAGCCATTGGATTCATGCTTTAAATCCGAACCATTAGATTTGTCGGTGGAATCTTGACCGTTAATGTAGAATATTATTTAAAAAGACCAAATCCGAACCATTGGATGTGTCGGCAGGATCTAGACCATTGATGTGGCATCCAATTCAAACGACTCGATCTGAACCATTGGATTCATTCTTTAAATCCGAACCATTGGATGTGTCGGCAGGATCTAGACCATTGATGTGGCATCCAATTCAAACGACTCGATCTGAACCATTGGATTCATTCTTTAAATCCGAACCATTGGATGTGTCGGCAGGATCTAGACCATTGATGTGGCATCCAATTCAAACGACTCGATCTGAACCATTGGATTCATTCTTTAAATCCGAACCATTGGATGTGTCGGCAGGATCTAGACCATTGATGTGGCATCCAATTCAAACGACTCGATCTGAACCATTGGATTCATTCTTTAAATCCGAACCATTGGATGTGTCGGCAGGATCTAGACCATTGATGTGGCATCCAATTCAAACGACTCGATCTGAACCATTGGATTCAATCTTTAAATCCGAACCATTAGATTTGTCGGTAGGATCTAGACCGTTGATGTGGTATCCAATTCAAACGACTCGATTTGAGCCATTGGATTCAATCTTTAAATCCGAACCATTAGATTTGTCGGTCGGATCTTGACCGTTTGATTTGTGAGAACTTTAATTATAAATAAGTTGTAGTGGAATAGACTCTACACCTCCCACATTCCATTTACAACATTGGATTCAACTATATACTCTCCTTTCTTTCATTTATTCTCTATGGCAAGCTCAAGAAATGCCAATTACAGCATTGATGAAGATAAACAACTTTGTCATGCATACATCGAAATTTCCCAAGATCCTGAAATTGGCATATCCCAAAAAAAAGAAATGTTCTGGCAACGTGTTACTGATGCATTGAACCTACAAAAACCCAATCAATCTGTTCCGGATAGAACTTGGCGTTCCGTTGAGAGCCGAATGCAGACCATCTTGGCGGCCACGGCAAAGCTTAAATCTTGCATCCAACAAGTCGAGTATATGAAACCAAGTGGTATCTCCACAAGTGATTTGGTAAGTTTAGCTATGCATTTGACAATCTGTTTTCATGTATGTCAATAGATATTCTAAAACTTTAGTAAATATGCAGATGAAACGAGCAAAGGAGCTGATGATGATGGAAAAGAAGTATGAAAAAGGATTCAAATTTGAGCATGTGTGGGATATATTGAAGGATTTCGAAAAGTTCTCTTGCAAGGCCCAAAAATCACGATGTGAAGATTTTTCAACTCAATCACTCAGTTCAAATACCCCGATGCCGGAATCTCCTATGTCACCTCCCTCAATTCCTTTTTCTGTCAATTTAAGTGATGGTAGCGGCAGTGGATCTGGATCTGGATCTCAACGCCCTTTGGGTGTTAAAAAATCTAAACTGAAAAAGAAGAAAGGTGAAGATATGTCTGTTTTTGTTAATACATTGTTGGAAAGTAATAAACAAATGCAGGCATATTATGAGGAGACAAAGAAAGCCCAAGACCGGAGGATTGCCGCTATTGAAGAGGCGAATGAGTTGGCCAGGAAGAAGCAAGATCAAGAAACCATGTTGATTGATCCAATGACAATTTCCGATCCCATGCGACGTATGTTTATCCAACAATCACAAGCTGAAATAATGGAGAGAATGCGTCAGCAGTCTTCATTCACTCCCAACACTAATTTTGGCTTTCAAAATTATTTTGGAGACATCGGGGGTTCTGGATCTGGCCATGATTTGGGAGATTATTAATTTAGTTTACTGTATTATGTTTTAATTAATTTTTCACTACTTTTGTATCTCATTTCAATTTAAATTTAATGTTATGGTCTTTTAATTTAATAATTTCTATTTTATTATATTTGTATTAAATTTAATATATTAAAAAAAAGATGAACTTAAATTTTAAAAAAATAGATAAGAAAGAAAATAATTAAAATAAAAGAAAAATAAAAAAAAAATTATAAAAAAAATAAAACAAAAATGAAAAAAAAAGATATAATAACAAAGTAAATAAAAAAAGAGAAAAAAAAAATAAAAAAAAATAAAGGGGATACCGGGGGATGAACAGTGCACCGCAAAAAATTGCGGTGCACTGTGCGGGAACGCCAAAAATGGCGTTCCCGGCCGCAATCTTTGCGGGCGCGTTGGAGCGCCCGCAAGCGGCATTTTACCCTCCAACGCCATTTTTGGCGGTGCGTTGGAGGTGGTCTTAGTCTTTTAATTAACTACTGTGTAATGACCGATGATTAACTACTACTGCTGAACAATGTATTTTTAGCCTGCCTGATGATGAGTCATCTCTGCTTTAAATTTTAGGTTTTTAATGTTTAATTAATTAGGGTTTGTAGGATTAAGCTTAATATACTAGTCTGTTTCCATTCAAGGTTACATGTTAGGGTTTCTTAATTTGGTCTCCCTGCTTTTAGCTCATTGTAGGGTACAAAACCCTAATTAATAGTATGATGATACTATGCTTCTGTTCAACTACATCTTTGTGTTATTTTAATGGCGATTTGATTAATATTAGCACATACTAGTATATTAGTATTACACACAAAATAATACATTAACATAAATATAGGAGTATTTTTGTATGGGACTCTCTCCGTCTCCGTCCCATTAAAAGTGACCACTATTTTTTTTGGTATGTCCTAATAAGGTTTAACCATTAATATCTCAAAATAGGTATTCTAAAATTATACGATTAGTCAAATTTACTCACATTACTTTAATTATTAAACAGCACAACCTAAATTTCTGTGTCTAAAAAAAAATGACCACTTTTAATGGGAAAATTTCTGTGTCTAAAAAAAAATGACCACTTTTAATGGGAGGGAGTAATAACATAAATATGAAGAAAGCATTTTAGCACTACTACAACACTAGACATGGATGAGCATTATCAGAGAATGAATAATTATAGTTATCCATGGGAGGGGAGGGTGAGGTAATCAAGAAAATTAACAAAGTGAAGTATAGTGGAGTATAATTAATGAAGAGTAGTAGCTAGTGGTGATCTGAGACATGAGTGATGACGAAAGAAGTAAAATCATAGGAATCCTAGAAGAGCAGAATTGCAGAAATACAAGTAGTAAAATGCAATGCATTAGAGGTGAGGTGAGGTGCAGGCAAGGCAACCCTATACAAGCAAGGTGTACATAGCTAGGTCAAATCATTACTGCTGGCTGGATTTAATTGATTTCAATAATTACTACTACTACTACTACTACATTACTTGTAGTTCTAGTTGTAAATACAAAAAAAATAATCCTTTTTATCGAAATTTTAAACATCAAATGTAGGTAGTTCCGGTATTTTTGTTACGGATGGTTTTTTGACACTATTCATGATTTAATTATGATTCGATTTTTTTTATACCTATGTAAGAAAAAACATAGTTAAGTGAGATCTTGTTAGATTCGTCTAATCTTGTAGTTTTAGACAATTAACTTTTTATAATTTTTTGTTGTACACAATTTAAGTTATTAACAATTAAAAATTTGTACCGGCACGTGCTGAGTGGATCCATAATAAAAATAGTGAGACGGAGGAAGTATAAAGAAAAAGTGAATAGAGATAGATAATCATGTAAGTACTTCCTGGTTCTTTGAATACTAATTGTTCCACTTTGATTGTTTGTATATTTATTGTGTAATTTTAGTTCAATATGTTATTTGTATTATTTGTTGTGTAATTTTAGTTCAATATGTTATGATAGTCATGTTTCTATAGAATTGTAGTGAGTAATTATTGGATTTGGGCGCGTTTGAGAGGCAATTTGACACCACACCACCCAAACTGGAGTGCAGGACCCAAATCTCGGTTGAAGAAACGAGACAACTATATGCAGCAGAGATTACACCGTGAATACTGCTATTTCTTGAACATTCTTTGCTTGTTTTCTTGAACAGCTATTTCTGTAACTGGGCTGGAAACTTATGGATAAGAGATTAAAAGTAAAATCGGCCGGGATATCATTTCTGCTTTTTTGGCCATCAACTAGGGTTTTGTGGCTCTTTAAGGCTTTTTTCGGTATGTGCAGAGTGGTGGGTGTTAATACCATACAAATTATACAAATTATAATGAAATAAAAGAGAGACGTAGGGGTTCGGGTGGAGAATTAAACTCCAACAATAAGATTGAAAGTTCATGAACTTGATCATTTGGCCAAATACTCATCCCGATTATTTTATTTTTAATTTCTCTTAGTGTTCTCAATATTAAAGTAGGACAATAAAAGTACGGGCTCTCCTAGGGTTTCGGAACAAACTGGCAAGGCGAATTCGGCAGGACTTGGGAAGGCGGCGGACCGGCCGCCTGACGGCGGAATGCTCCCCTCCTTCCGTGATGCTCTCCGTCCGTATAAGGCAAGCGAGACGGGGCCTTCGGTTGAGAGAGATTTGATTGCAGAAAACTTGGTGCGGACGTCGGTAGATGAGGACCAGCCGGGCATCCTGAGGGTGACGATTGATGATTCCATATTTGAGGAGGCATGCAAACCTTGGGAGGGAGCGTTGATTATAAAGGTGCTGGGCACAACGGTTGGATACAAGGTGTTGAAGGAGAGGTTGGGCCGCCTGTAGAAGCTTAACGACTCCTTCACCCTTATTAGGGTGGGACATGGATGTTTTGTGGTGAGGTTCGAGGAGGAGTCAGAGAGGGATAGGGTCGTCGCGGGGGGTCCGTGGCTGCTTTTTGATCACTATGTGGCGGTGATTACTTGGACAAGGGACTTTGATCCGGCAAAGATGAAGGTTAAAAAAACCCTAGTTTGGATCCGATTGCATGGCCTTACACTGCCTCTATTCGACAAGGACATACTCACGGCGATGACGTCAGGGATAGGCAAGGTGGTGAAATTTGATGAGGCAACGCTGAAGGCGGATCGAGCAGAGTTTGCTCGAGTTTGTGTGGAGTTGGATTTGGAGAAACCAGTGGTTGGGAAACTACTGGTACGTGGGGAGTGCATTCGAGTGGCATATGAAGGTTTGCATCTTATATGCATGGGCTGTGGACGGTATGGTCACTTTTTAAGTACTTGCCCACATGCTACCAGGAAGGAGGATCAAGTAGAGGGTAATGCGAAAGGGAGGAGAGATGAGGGTGAGCAGGCGGGGGTAGAGACGAGGGGTGGTGAGCCTAGCCAGAGGAACAAGGGTAAGGCTACGGCGGATGTCATGGAAGAGGATGGACAGGGTGACAAGGGAGTGGGTAGGAATGGCAATGGGCCGGTTTCGGGACGGGGAGTAGTATCCCCATCCACATCCCCAATAGCATCTTTAATCCCCAAAACCGGCCCAATCCCCGTCGGGGATTTTATCGGGGATCCCCATCGGGTATTAGAATTTCCCCGATCCCCATTGGGGACCCATCGGGGATTCATTTTACAAACTAACTTTTTAAAATTTTAATATTAAAACACATACAAATTGTTTAATAATAAATTATAATCCACATCAAAAGTTCATAATTGTTTCCAATGCATAATTAACCTATCAAACTAAATTTTGAATTCTAAATACTTAATTTCACATAATAAAGTTCGATAATTCATACAATATAATAATAAAAAATAAATCCACAACATTTACTTTCATGTTTTCCTTAAAAAAAATGAAAAATAAACCAAATTATAAATCCATAATTTGATTTATTACCAATGTAGGTTATATTAGAATTTAGGATTTTATTTTCTATTTTTTAAATAATGGACTAATCAATAAAATATAATATACAAAAATATTAAATATAATATTTATATATAATTTATAAAATATAACATATAAAATATATCGGGGATGGGCCGGGGCGGGGACTACTTCCCCCGTCCCCGTCCCCATCCCCGAAAAAATCCCCATGAAAATCCCCGATCCCCGGCCCATCCCCAATAATCCTCTCCCCAAAACCGTACCGAAAATTCGGTTTTCGGTTTTCACCATCGGGTACGGTTTTTTTTGCCATCTCTAGGAGTGGGTGAGGAGTGTGAGGCGTATGGGGAATGGACAGTGGTCACTAGAAGAAGGAACAGGTCGTGGAATAAGGTGAGAGATTGCCAAGGGGAAGCTAGTAGCCAATCCGTTGTGGCCCCGGTGGGCTCGGGAGACAATCTGGGGAAGGCCGAGGGGTTGGGGAATAGCCAGAAGGATCAGACGGAGCAGGCGGAGCATCAGGAAGGAGAAGGGGGAGTCAAATCCAGGATGCTGCGGGTTGCTCCTCCGGGGCGCTAGCTATCATGCGAAAGGATGGTGGAAGGGATGGAAGGGGTTTGCGCAACACGCGAGTGCGCACAGAATCACCGCCAAGGAGTGTGTCGCAAGGGGGAAATTTTCCTCTGCTACTTACTGCGGCGGGGGAAGAGGTAGGATCAGAGATGAGTGATCAAGAGTGCTGGGTAGATGCTGATGGTGGGGGCGCTTGAGTGCGGCTAGCTACTATCATAATATCATTATTTATGGGGTTTATAGATTTTACGTTGATTTTATGGAATGTAAGAGGGATTATGAGTAGGAGTGCGAGGAGATGGATGAGCACACTTTTGCAAGAGCATAAGCCGGATCTATTATGTCTGATGGAGCCTCAGGGATCCTTTGAACATGTTCGATATTTTTTTGCGAGGAAGGGATATATTAGCTGTCATATTCAGGAGGCAATGGGTAGGGCGGGAGGCCTGTGGGTGCTGCAGGCTCAAGCAACGCCTTACCGTTGCGGTTTGCTTGATGCTCAACCTCAGATGCTCATGTTTGAGCTCTCCCGAGGTGATTGTATGTGGACCTTGTCTGCAATCTATGCTGACCCGAATTTTCAGCGCCGAGTGGTTAACTGGGAGGACCTGAGACACGTAGCTTCGAGCCGTATGGGGCCGTGGTTTGTAGTTGGAGATTGGAATGAAGTTGTGTCACCGGACGAGGTGGAGGGGGCGGTCTACCTGAACAGTCGGGTGGAGGGTCTTCGCCAGCTTCTGGATGATTGTGAACTACTGGCAGTTCCGACTGTCGGGCCGATAGTGACATGGACCAGGACAGTTGAAGGTAGGAGGATAGCTAAAAGGTTGGACAGGGGGGTGGCTAATGTGGAATGGAACTTGCTCTTTCCGGGAGGACGGATTAGTCTGCTTCCAAAGCTGGGATCGGATCATGCACCTCTTAAGGTAATGTGTGGTGGCCGAGGGGGATGGCATGGGGCACGGCCGTTTAGATGGGAGACGGCTTGGGCTACTTATGCGGAGTACGAGGGTGTCGTCCAGAAAGGAATTGAGCTTGGAAGAGGGGATGTGACCGAGACACTCAGACACGTCCAGGGCCTGTCTGGGGAATTCAATGCGACAACATTTGGTAATATAGGACAGAGAATTCGGACCTTGAAACGGAGGATTATGGGAATTGAGAGAGTCCTGGATAGGGTGGACTCGGCATGCATGAGGCGCTTGGAGAGTGAATTGAAGGCGGAACTAGAACTTTCTTTATATCAAGAGGAAATCTTATGGTATCAGAAAGCCAGAGATCGATGGGTCAAGTGGGGAGATCGTAACACAAAATATTTCCATGCTCAAACTAAGGTGCGAAGAAAACATAATATGATTTATGGATTGGAGGTGGAAGAGGGGCGATGGTCAACTGATCAAGAGGAGTTGAGAGGTCATGCGGTACAATACTTCAGTGGCATGTTTCAACATGTGGATGAAAACCCTATTGGCGAGGAGATTATGGCGTTGGCCGAGCTGCCGGATGGGACGGTGGATGCATTGGCTGAGCCTGTTCAGAAGGAGGAGGTGGACGTTGCCTTGCATCAAATGCGGGACTATGCTGCTTCCGGTCCGGATGGGTTCCCGGTGATATTTTATAAGAGATATTGGCATCTGCTAGGTGATGGAGTTTTCAATATGGTCACTCACGTGGGGCAAACGGCGGTGCTTCCGGATGAGGTAACACATGCGATCGTGTGCCTTATACCTAAGGTTGATGTTCCTCGTAGTCTTCGCAGTTCCGATCCCTAACACTTTGTAATGTGACCTATAAGATTGTCACAAAGGTACTGGTTAATAGGCTGCGGCCTATCCTTTCCAACTACATCGGGCCAGCTCAGTCAGCCTTTCTGCCGGGGAGGGGGACGGGTGATAATGGTATGCTTCTTCAAGAGATTGTCTCTACTATGGAGAATCGTCGTACAGGCTGCCAGGGAGTGGTGCTAAAGATCGATCTGGCTAAGGCATATGACTCGGTTAGATGGGATTTTTTGGCTCAGTGCTTGGTGGAGATGAAGTTGCCTGCCACGTGTAGGGCTCTCATTATGGCTTGTGTGCGATCTACCTCCTTTTCGATTCTATGGAATGGGGAACTGTTGAATAAAATCAAGTGAGGACGAGGCTTGAGACAGGGAGATCCATTGTCGCCATACTTGTTTGTAATTATTATGGAGAAGTTGTCACGACTTGTCCAGGAGGCCACCAGCGCTGGGGAGTGGAGGCCGATCATCCTACGCGGGGGGGGGGGGGGGGGGGGGGGGGGGGGGTCTTGGCATCTTACATATGATCTTTGCTGATGATATTAATCTTTTGTTCATATGCGAGCGAGGATAGCATCAAGAGCATGGCCACTGTTTTAGATCGCTTTACGTCCAGAGCTGGCATGAAGGTGAATGCTAGTAAGTCCAGAGCATTTATTTCGCCATGGCTAAATGAAGAAGTAGCTTCCCGGGTGAGTTTGCATTTGAGCATTGGAGTCACAGAGGATCTGGGCAAGTATCTGGGGTTCTCGATAGTGCATGGGCGAATGATGAGGGGACAATTCGACTACATTTTGTAGAAGCTAGAGTCACATGTCTCTCTTTGGTCCTCAAAGTTTTTGAATAAGGCCGGTAGGGTTACCAAAGCGCGTGCAGTGTTATCAGAAGTACCTTCATATGCCATGCAAGTCCATTGGTTGCCGCAGGGGGTGTATAAGGCCATTGATGCATGTATTGCTAGATGGATTTGGAAGGGGGGTGATGGACGTGGATTGCACCTAGTCAGTTGGCCGAAGGTGGCACGGAAGAGGAGAGTGGGCAGGTTGGGGCTGAGGGCAGCTCGATGTATGAACACGGCTCTACTTGGCAAGCAACTATGGCATCTTATTACGGCGGATAACAAGCTGTGGGTTGATGTCATGCGGGATAAGTACGGGATGCATCCGGGGACCTTTCCGACTCAGCATTGGCTTGGCACAAAACTGTGGAAATCTTTCATCCGAGTGATGGAGGAGCTGAGGGCAGGCTTCGGCATTCGGGTTGGGAACGGCCAATCGTCATTGTGGCATTTGCCATGGTGGGAAGGCAAGGAG
Organism: Hygrophila difformis; assembly: GCA_030278955.1. Classification (NCBI taxonomy): domain Eukaryota; kingdom Viridiplantae; phylum Streptophyta; class Magnoliopsida; order Lamiales; family Acanthaceae; genus Hygrophila; species Hygrophila difformis. The sequence continues at coordinate 21,736,428 of JAOANR010000003.1, forward strand.
CTTGGACCATTGATGCCATTTGTACATTACAACGATGTGGAGTTATGTATCCGCGATGTAGTTGGCGAACAGGGGTGGGATTGGACTCGGCCTTATACTTGGATCCCGGGAGAGATTTGGGAGCAACTCCAGGCAGCCCAGGTGCCTATCTTGAATGAGACTTCCGCGGACCTGTTACATTGGCGACTTGGGAACAATGGGCTATACTCGGTGGCTTCAGCATATGAATTTTTGGAGGATGGGGGCCACGACGGGCTCATGGGCTTGGATGTGGAAAGTGGTGATTCCGGAGAAAATAGGGATGCTGCTGCGGCTTATGGGGCATGATTCGGTTATCACAAATGCATTAAGACACAAGAGTGGGTGGCTTCATCTCCGTTGTGTGTGGTGTGTGGATCAGCGGAGGAGATATGGCAACATGCACTATTCTTATGCGAGTGGGCGAAGGCACTGTGGTGTAAGTGTGGGATGAAGGATACTAAAGAAGTAGGGACGGTGGCAAGGGGAGAGATCACATATTGGTTGGAGTTTTGGTATCGAACAAAGAAGGAGTGGTTTTTAGCTGTGCTATGGACTTGTTGGCGGGAGCGAAACTCACAGGTGTTTGAGGGGAAGAGTCATACTAGGGACCAATTATGGTGGCAGGCGAAGTGGCTGGGAGCGGCTATGGCGAGAGGAGGAGGACAGGCTGGTGATGAGGGTGGCATATTAAGGTGGGTGGGATGGAATGATGAGCTAGAGGAGCACACGCTGGTGCACACGGACGGGTGTCTTATGCCAGACGTAGGGTGCTCGGGTTATGGCATGGTGTGTCGTCGAGGGGATGGGTCGTGGCTGAAGGGAGAAGGAGGGCACCATGGGAGGAGTTCAATTGTGGATATTGAATTGTATGCAATCTGGAAAGGGCTTTGCTTAGCCGAGGAATGTGGGGCGAGGCGAGTGACCTTGTATTCGGACTCTCTAGTAGCTGTTCGATTGGCTTTGAAGGAAGGCAATATGTTTCATCATCTATGGCCCTTGATTGACCTCATTCGGCAGACACAGGCGAGGTTTGACAGAAGTTGGATTAAGCATGTGTGCAGAGAGGGGAATCAAGCGGCGGACTTCTTGGCTCGCAAAGCGGGGTTGGATGAGCAATTCTTCACTACTTGGGCGTCCCACCAGACGGACTTGGGGCGATTCTTCAGTGAGACTCTGATGGAGTTAAGTACCCTGGGCGGTGAGCTGGAGGGTGCTGGGATACTTTTTTGATATGTTTCATTCTTTCTTTTTCCTTTTTATTTAGCTCGCCTTAATGGCTGTAACAAAAAAAAAAATATTAGAGTAGGACAAATCCTCCTTTTTTGAGAAAATATTTTACTGTATTTTATATGACAAACCACACGGATTTCTCATGTATCTTTAGGCTAAAAATAGCCTTTCGAATTACGAGTGCGTTTAGTAGCTAAACATTTCACGAAATGATTTCTTTTCAGCATTTTGAGAGCTAGAATCCAAAACCTTGCTTAAACAATTTTATATAGCTAAATTGATAGCATTTATTTAGTACTTACTCCGTTCCTTTTGAAATGTTAAGGTCTCAGATTCCACGCAATCCAATATATATATTTTTTTTATCCTTAATAACTTAAATTGCATACAAATAAAAATTATGAAAATTTGATATTCTAAATCCATGTGATTAGATGAATCCAACAAGATCTCACTTGACTATATCTTATCTTATATAATTATATTAAAAAATCGAATCAAGTATTTAATGAACAATGCCAAATTTCAAAATATTACATGCACTTATATAGAAACGGAGGTAGTACTTGATAGTATATACTACCTCCGTTCTCGAATATTTTTACGTTTGATAATGGACTACTATTCACACACTGTTTTTCATTTAAAGTTTTATCATAGTTATAAAACTTAAAATATAGTCAAGTGAAATCTTGTTAGATTCGTCTCGTCGTGTAGTTTTTAAATATCAAACTTTTAGAATTTTTACTTATACCGAACTTGAGTTATTAATGGTTTAAAATGTGCATTGAACTGAGTGAAAAGTGGGTGTAACACCCCGGATTTGATCACCCAGGCCGGGATGCCACCGCCACACCTCCCTAGCAAGACACAACTTCTTCTAGCTTGCTAGAGAGATGCAAGGCTATTGTTTTTCAGAATTTAAAACATTTCAAACAGTCCATTCAATAATAGATAGCAAAAATCATTACATAGTAGTATCTAAGTTACAACGGAATGTAATATTTAAATATAGATATAGCAGCGGAAATATAAATAGGGCCAACGCGGCCAAATCACGGGTTATACATGCCCGTTATGCAAGTCATGTATAAAAACGTGAGTAAACGTTCCCAAAATCCCAATGCATGCTATGCTCATGTGTAAGCCTGATACTCTGAAAAGAAAAAGAGTGCAACGGTTTTGTCAGCATAAACATGCTGAGTAAGTTAACCTCTTCATACAATAATAGGGTTTCAAAGCCTTTAATTTTTTAAGAAAAGAATTGACTTACATTTAGCACGATTACATACACTATATAAATTAGCTCGACTAGCCAATGGAAATTAATTGTATAGATCAAGGGTATGGATTCCAAAAGAACGTAGCTATAATTTGCAAGGCGATTAAATAAATTGACATAAATTAAAACACAATTTAACAAGGGTTAAATCTCTTATAAATTTCTCGTTTCATTTCTTTTACAGATCACCATCCGCTAGGGCTCTTATGTCCGCCAGCCCTACGCTTGGGCTCTTACGTCCACAAGTATCATGGTCAATATTTTACTAGGGTTATTACGTCCGCTAGCCATACAATCAATATTTCCGCTAGGGCTCTTACGTCCACTAAACATATACTTGGACGCTTATGTCCACAAGCCATAGACAACATTGATAGTATGCAGCTTAGTCATAAACCACAATGTTTTCAAAAGAATTTTCGTCTCTTGTTTACAAAGACCGATTTCAAAGATAGAGTTTTACAGTGTCGTTGTTCACGCCTTCTTCGTTTTAAAATTCATCTCAAGGTCAATTGATTTGAAAATTTCATAGTAGTTCAAGAACACCCTAACGAACAACTTTCATGTTTCAAGTATTTCAAAATTAGGTGAGGAAGCAAGTGAAATGTTACAATTTTTGCAAAACATAAAATCTGTCCACTTTTCAAAAACAGCGCACTGATTTTCAAAGAAGTTTTCGACATAGCAAACGACCTCCAAAATTTATGAAATTTTACAGGCACTTACACGACACCAAAATAAACAAGTTTCATTAGATGCATTTTATGCAAAATCATTACGGTTTAAGTCAGATTAATGCATCAAATTCGGATTCAAAATCTGTCGACTTTTACTTCAAGAACACAGTCTGTTCAAATCAAGTTTTGACTATACAAACTTTAATGAAAATGCACGAAAATTTACAGGCATAATTTTAAGATAATTATCTATAACTTTTATGTTTACACCAAAGATTAGTTTTGACCATAAGTGATAGAAAAATGCACATCAATTCGACTATATACACTGTCATGATTTTCGAAAAAGTCATGCAATATAGAAACTGTCCGACGCGTGTTGGGATATCAAATCTTGATGAAAATTTATGAAATTTTACGGAGGTATTCAGAACTCGTAGACTTACAAATTTCATGTTCAACACAAGTCCTAATTCGGCCTAGATCAGAGGTCAAAATGGCTAACAAGATCGAAAGTCAAATCTGTCAAAGTTCTAAGTTCGAAAAATATGTTGAAGTGTTCAGATTCGGTTTTCGGGCAACAACCTTAACGAAAAATTACTAGAATTTTACAGCATGTAGATCTATGTCTTAGAAACAATTTTTATGTTTTGAGTTTTCTCGTTTGAAGACTTTTAAAGGTCCGAAAAATCCATCCAAAAATGTTGCGTGCGTGTAAATCTCTTGTTGACAGATTCTATTAAGTTTTCGTTAGATCTTCATGTTCGGGATAAATTTTAGCCACCAAAACCGTAGTAAGGATTAACTTACTTGATATGAGTTCTAAATAGTCCTTGGATCGTCCGGAATCTACGGATCGTCACGAACGGATCTCCTCAACACGATTCTTCCTCCATTGGCCACGAATCGGAGTTGAAAGGAAAAATCTAGGGTTAGATGGAATTTTCGGGTTCGAAAAGATGAACGAAAAATTAACAAATACTTACTAACAATCTGGAAACCTCGAGTCCTTGTTCTCCACGCCTCCTTGGTCGGATTTCTTCGCCGGAAAGTGATCGGAAGGCAAGAACTTGGTGGTTTCGGGTTTTGGAAGAAGTTTGGAGAGAATATGGGGTGTTGGGGGCTGCTAGGGTTTGTAGGTCGAAAATAATTAGCTCCAAGACCTCAAAATCCATCCATATACTCCTTCCCTCGACCGCGATTGAGTTACCAAAGTCGGGGGTCGAAAATGAGGTAAGAAATCGTCGAAAACCGAAAGTTGATCGCACACTGTGATACGGCGCGGTGGTGGCGCTTTTTTCATCAAAACCGCGCGGAGACCGCGCGGCTCCGGCTGGGGCTGCAGTCGGGGCCGGGCCGTGCGATCCGTCGGGCCTTTCCTCCTCTCTTTCGGGTTTCTATCCTCTTATGTTTTCGGGCTCGATTTTTCGGGTCATTCTCGGATTATGATTTCTATCTTAAATTTATTTCGTCTCAACTTAATTTTGTATTCGCAATCTAGAGTCGTTGAGTTTGAATTCGTCGGCTTCAAATTCGTCGACTTTTGACTCCCGTGCAATAATTTATTTATTTAAATCATTTCCGACTTCACGGGTTCTTGGAATTAAAAATTCTTTTCTTTCTTGAATTTAATTCCAATTCTTTTGGGATCAATCCATGGAATATCTTCGGGCTTCCTTTCCCCCTTTTATTCCATTTAGAATTTTTGAATCTATCGGCATTTCATTTCCGAGCAATAATTTATTGTAATAAATTATTTTCTTCTTCACGGAGATATTTCGACCTTGGTCGGATTACGAAATAAATTTTATTCCTTTGGACGCCGATAAAAATCTCGGGTATTACAGTCTACCCCCCTTAAGAATCAACTTCGTCCTCGAAGATGCGTGTTCTTATCGCGAGCTTAGAACTAAGGCTCCATCCTTCATTTCGTTCATTTCTATATTGCGTTATTGTATTATTGTGTTATCATATGTTATTGTATGATATTGTTTGCATTATTTTATTATATCGTTTGACTGAACCCAGAATTTAAATTTCCAGGTTGCCTACGTACCCTGTGAAGGATCAAGTCATTATGTAGTTCAAAACAATTCGAATTTGTTTATTATTAATTTAGGATACATCTTATCGAGTCGAACTCCCAAAAATAAATTATTACGGGGTATCACATCCTCTCCCCCTTAGGACTTCAGTTATGTCCCCATAACTGCCTATTCATTATTCTCAAGAGGGTTCGGGTTTTGGTCTTGTTCCTCGTCCTTCTCTCCTTGCTGAAGGTTCACCAAATCTATTCTCTTTTCGATCGCCTCCTCTAGCGTTCGACATCCCGTAGCCTTGTGAACAAACTTGCCGCATTTATAGCAGGCTCCAGGCTTCGGGCACCGGCGCACCAGATGTGCATGGTTTGCATCATGGGCAGCGTGGTATGAACGCACCACGGTTGTCATCTTCTTCATTTTCGAGACCTTTATTTTCTTTCCTCCGAGACCCATTGCCTTTCCTAGCGTTGTTATTGTTGTCTTTTCGATCCTTCTTCTCAAGTCCTTGCGAGTCCTTGTTCGACTCACCATTTTCCTTACGCTTCATTTGCTGGATTCGAGCAATCGCTACAGCGCGATCATAAATCGCCTGCAGGTTCGTGAATTGTCCTACTGCAAGTATCTCCCGGATGCTAAGGTTCAGACCCATCTTGAATTGAGCCTTGTCAGAGTCGGTTGGTACTAGCCCCGTAGCAAATCATACTAGCTCCTTGAATTTGGTATAGTACTCTTGCACTGTTTGCGCACCTTGTCTGAGGTTGATGAACTCCTCGTATTTCGCAGTCTTGGTGCTTAGTGGGTAGAATCTTTTTCTCAAGGCTTCCTTAAGTTCTTCCCATGTATAGGCTTCCTTATCTTTCTCTAATTTCCCCTGGAGGTTTTGCCACCACTCATCGGCTTCACCTCCTAAGTAGTAAGTTGCTACATGTATCTTTTCCTCATTAGGGTATTTGATAGCTTTTAAGACTTTATCAAAGGTACGGATCCACCACTCTAGTTTGGTAGGATCCTCTTGCCCATCATAGTGTGGTGGTTGATAAGGATTTACTAATGCTAGGTAGTTGATTCGAGCTACTGGCGGAGGTACTGTTGCTTGTGCCCTGTGCACCTCAGCATTTCCTAATGCTATAAGAACTTCCTCTACAGTCTTTAAACGTTCCTCCATATTGTTGGGCACAGGAGGCACTCGTTCTCCTTGGTTCTCAGGAGTCCCATTGTTGTTGGCCATGTTGGGGAGGTCAGTGTCAGTGTCGTTTGGGCTTACAGTCCTCGGTTTTCTCCTAGGTGCCATTTTCTGTTATTACGCACACGAAGATGAGTTTCTAATCTAAAGAACATTAGGAGTCAGGAAAATTTGAAAGATAGATCGGTAACGGCTGTTAATAGATGTGGGCACACTAAATATAAGTGATCAAGATCTAGGACTAAGGCAAAGTTAGTCTTTAGCAAGCGCTCCTTAGTCAAAGTCATGTCGAATTCTAATATAGGAGTGTTTCTTAACGCCGATAATTCACATAAAAAGAGTTAGTGCAATTATATATGTATGCATATGTAAACCCCCAATAAAATTTAATTTATGCATGCATTTATTTATCCATGAGTTTTTTTTTTAAAAAATATATGCCACGAATAATTTAAAGACAAGGATAAAATATATGGACCACTATATTGGGCAAAAAATAATAAATCTTTGGGCTAAAGAAAAATATTGGGGCAAGTAAAAATTTTGGGCTAAAAATTTTTGGGTTAAAAAATTTAGGATTTTAATAATAAGTAAAATGATTTGGCCAAAACCTTGGGCTCAAAATAATAATGATAGTTAAAAATAAGGGTTTTAAAAGTAATACTAGTTTTTAAGATAATAGTTTAAAAATAATAATACTATCTTTAAAAATAAACCTGGCTCTGATACCACTCTGTAACACCCCGGATTTGATCACCCAGACCGGGATGCCAGCGCCACACCTCCCTAGCAAGACACGACTTTCTTCGAGCTTGCTAGAGAGGTGCAAGGCTATGGTTTTTCAGAATTTAAAACATTTCAAACAGCCCATTCAATAATAGATAGAAAAAATCATTACATAGTAGTATCTAAGTTGCAGCGGAATGTAATATTTAAATATAGATATAGCAGCGGAAATACAAATAGGGTCAACACGGCCAAATCACGGGTTATACAGGCCCGTTATGCAAGTCATGTATAAAAACGAGAGTAAACGTTCTCAAAATCCCAATGCATGCTATGCTCATGTGTAAGCCTCATACTCTGAAAAGAAAAAGAGAGCAACGGTTTTGTCAGCATAAACATGCTGAGTAAGTTAACCCCTATATACAATAATGGGGTTTCAAAGCCTTTAATTGTTTAAGAAAAGAATTGACTTACATTTAGCACGATTGCATACACTATATAAATTAACTCGACTAGCTAATGAAATTTAATTGTATAGATCAAGGGTATGGATTCCAAAGAACGTAGCTATAACTTGTAAGGCGATTAAATAAATTGACATAAATTAAAACACAATCTAACAAGGGTTTAGTTTAAATCTCTTATAAATTTCTCGTTTCATTTCTTTTACAGATCACCATCCGCTAGGGCTCTTATGTCCGCCAGTCGTACGCTTGGGCTCTTACGTCCACAAGTATCATGGTCAATATTTTACTAGGGTTATTACGTCCGCTAGCCATACAATCAATATTTCCGCTAGGGCTCTTACGTCTAATAGACATACACTTGGGAGCTTTTGTCCACAAGCCGTAGACAAAATTGATAGTATCCAGCTTAGTCATAAACCACAATGTTTTCAAAAGAATGTTCGTCTCTTGTTTACAAAGACCGATTTCAAAGATAGAGTTTTACAGTGTCGCTGTTCATGCCTTCTTCGTTTTAAAATTCATCTCAAGGTCAATTGATTTGAAAATTTTATAGTAATTGAAGAACATCTTAATGAACAACTTTCATGTTTCGAGTATTTCAAAATTAGGTGAGGAAGCAAGTGAAATGTTACAATTTTTGCAAAACATAAAATCTGTCCACTTTTCTAAAACAGCGCACTGATTTTCAAAAGAGTTTTCGACATAGCAAACGACCTCCAAAATTTATGAAATTTTACAGGCACTTAAATGACACCAAAATAAATGTGTTTCATTATAGGCATTTTATGCAAAATCATACGGTTTAAGTCAGATTAATGCATCAAATTCGGATTCAAAATCTGTCGACTTTTACTTCAAGAACACAGTCTGTTCAAATCAAGTTTTGACTATACAAACATTAATGAAAATGCACGAAACTTTACAGGCATAATTTTAAGACAATTATCTACGACTTTTATGTTTACACCAAAGATTAGTTTTGACCACAAGTGATAGAAAAATGCACATCTAGTTTGACTATATACACTGTCATGATTTTCGAACAAGTCATGCAATACAGAAAATGTCCGACATGTTTTGGGGTACCAAATCTTGATGAAACTTTATGAAATTTTATGGAGGTATTCAGAACTCGTAGACTTACAAATTTCATGTTTAACACAAGTCCTAAATCGGCCTAGATCAGAGGTCAAAATGGCTAACAAGATTGAAAGTCAAATCTGTCAAAGTTCTAAGTTTGAAAAATATGCTGAAGTGTTCAGATTCGGTTTTCGGGTATCAAACCTTAATGAAAAATTACGAGAATTTTACAGCGTGTATATTAATGTCTTAGAAATAATTTTAATGTTTTGAGTTTTCTCGTTTGAAGACTTTTAAGGGTCCTAAAAATTCATCCAAAAATGTTGCGTGCGTGTCAATCTCTTGTTGACAGATTCTATTAAGTTTTCATTAGATCTTCATGTTCGGGATAAATTTTAGCCACCAAAACCGTAGTAAGGATTAACTTACTTGATATGAGTTCTAAACAGTCCTTGGATCGTCCGGAATCTAAGGATCGTCACGAACGGATCTCCTCAACAAGATTCTTCCTCCATTGGCCACGAATCGGAGTTGAAAGGAAAAATCTAGGGTTACATCGAATTTTCGGGTTCGAAAAGATGAACGAAAATTTAACAAATACTTACTAACAATCTGGAAATCTCGAATCCTTGTTCTCCACGCCTCCTTGGTCGGATTTCGTCGCCGGAAAGTGATCGGAAGGCAAGAACTTGGTGGTTTCGGGTTTTGGAAGAAGTTTGGAGAGAATATGGGGTGTTGGGGGCTGCTAGGGTTTGTAGGTCGAAAATAATGAGCTCCAAGACCTCAAAATCCGTCCATACACTCCTTCCCTCGACCGGGATTGAGTTACCAAAGTCGGGGGGTCGAAACTTAGGTAAGAAATTGTCGAAAACCGAAAGTTGATCGCACACTGTGATACGGCGCGGTGGTGGCGCATTTTTCATCAAAACCGCGCGGAGATCACGCGGCTCCGGCCTGGGCTGCGGTCTGGGCCGGGCCGTGAAATCCGTGGGGCCTTTCCTCCTCTCTTTCAGGTTTCTATCCTCTTACGTTTTCGGGCTCTATTTTTCGGGTGATTCTCGGATTATTATTCCTTTCTTAAATTTATTTCGTCTCGACTTAATTTCGTATTCGCAATCTAGAGTCCGGCGAGTTTGAATTCGTCGGCTTCAAATTCGTCGACTTTTGACTCCCGTGGAATAATTTATTTATTTAAATCATTTCCGACTTCATGGGTTCTTGGAATTAAAAATTCTTTTCTTTCTTGAATTTAATTCCAATTCTTTTGGGATCAATCCATGTAATATCTTCGGGCTTCCTTTCCCTCTTTTATTCCATTTAAAATTTTTGACTCTATCGACATTTCATATTCGAGCAATAATTTATTGTAATAAATTATTTTCTTCTTCTCGGAGATATTTCGACCTTGGTCGGATTATGAAATAAATTTTATTCCTTTGGACGCCGATAAAAATCTTGGGTATTACAGTCTACCCCTCTTAAGAATCAACTTCGTCCTCGAAGTTGCGTTTAGCTTTTTGCGAGCTTAGAACTAAGGCTCCATTGTTCATTTCGTTCATTTCTATATTGCGTTATTGTATTATTGTGTTATCATATGTTATTGCATGATATTGTTTGCATTATTTTATTATATCGTTTGACTGAACCCAGAATTGAAATTTCCAGATTGCCTACGTACCCTGTGAAGGGATCAAGTCATTACGTAGTTCAAAACAATTCGAATTTGTTTATTATTAATTCAGGATACATTTTATCGAGTCGAACTCCCAAAAATAAATTATTACGGGGTATCACATCCTCTCCCCCTTAGGACTTCAGTTATGTCCCCATAACTGCCTATTCATTATTCTCAAGAGGGTTCGGGTTTTGGTCTTGTTCCTCGTCCCTCTCTCATTGCTGAAGGTTCACCAAATCTATTCTCTTTTCGATCGCCTCCTCTGGCGTTCGACATCCCCTAGCCATGTGACCAAACTTGCCGAATTTATAGCAGGCTCCAGGCTTCGGGTCCCGGCGCACCAGATGTGCATGGTTGCATCGTGGGCAACGTGGTATGAACGCACCACTGTTGTCATCTCCTTCATTGTCGAGACCTTTATTTTCTTTCCTCCGGGACCCATTGCCTTTCCTAGAGTTGTTATTGTTGTCTTTCCCATCCTTCTTCTTAAGTCCTTGCGAGTCCTTGCTCGACTCACCATTTTTCTTACGCTTCAATTGCTGGATTCGAGCAATCGCTACGGCACAATCATAAATCGCCTGCAGGTTCGTGAATTGTCATACTGCAAGTATCTCCCGGATATTAAGGTTCAGACACATCTCGAATTTCTGAGCCTTGTCAGAGTCGGTTAGTATTAGCCTCGTAGCAAATCGTACTAGCTCCTTGAATTTGGTGTAGTACTCTTGAACTGTTTGCGCACCTTGTCTGAGGTTGATGAACTCCTCGTATTTCGCAGTCTTGGTGCTCAGTGGGTAGAATCTTTTTCTCAAGGCTTCCTTAAGTTCTTCCCATGTATAGGCTTCCTTATCTTCCTCTAATTTCCCCTGGAGGTTTTGCCACCACTCATCGGCTTCACCTCCTAAGTAGTAAGTTGCTGAATGTATCTTTTCCTCATTAGGGCATTTGATAGCGTTTAAGAGTTTATCAAAGGTACGGATCCACCCCTCTAGTTTGGTAGGATCCCCTTGCCCATCGTAGTGTGGTGGTTGATAAGGATTTACTAATACTAGGTAGTTGATTCGAGCTACTGGCGGAGGTACTGCTGCTTGTGCCCTATGCACCTCAGCATTTCCTAATGCTACAAGAACTTCCTCTACAGTCTTTAAACGTTCCTCAATATTGTTGGGCACAGGATGCACTCGTTCTCTTAGGTTCTGAGGAGTCCCATTGTTGTTGGCCATGTTGGGGAGGTCAGTGTCAGTATCGTTTGGGCTTACCTTCCTCGGTTTTCTCCTAGGTGCCATTTTCTGTTATTATGCACGCGAAGATGATTTCTAATCTAAGGAACGTTAGGAGTCAGGAAAATTTGAAAGATAGATCGGTAACGGCCGTTAATAGATGTGGGCACGCTAAATATAAGTGATCAAGATCTAGGATTAAGGCAAAGTTAGTCTTTAGCAAACGCTCCTAAGTCAAGGTCATGTCGAATTCTAATATAGGAGTGTTTCTTAACGTCGATAATTCACATAAAAAGAGTTAGTGCAATTATGTATGTATGCATATGCAATCCCCCAATAAAATTTAATTTATGCATGCATTTATTTATCCATGAGTTTTAAAAAAAAAATTATGCCACGGATAACTTAAAGACAAGGATAAAATATTTGGACCACTATATTGGGTCAAAAATAATAAATCTTTGGGCTAAAGAAAAATATTGGGCTAAGTAAAAATTTTGGGCTAAAAATTTTTGGGTTAAAAAATTTAGGATTTTAATAATAAGTAAAATGATTTGGCCAAAAACTTGGGCTCAAAATAATAATGATAGTTAAAAATAATGGTTTTAAAAGTAAAACTAGTTTTTAAAATAATAGTTTAAAAATAATAATACTAGTTTTAAAAATAAACCTGGCTCTGATACCACTCTATAACACCTCGGATTTAATCACCCAGGCCGGGATGTCACCGCCACACCTCTCTAGTAAGACACAACTTCTTCGAACTTGCTAGAGAGATGCAAGGCTATGATTTTTCAGAATTTAAAAAATTTCAAATAGCCCATTCAATAATAGATAGCAAAAATCATTATATAGTAGTATCTAAGTTACAACGGAATGTAATATTTAAATATAGATATAGTAGCGGAAATATAAATAGGGCCAACACGGCCAAATCACAGGTTATACAGGCCCGTTATGCAAGTCATGTATAAAAACGAGAGTAAACGTTCCCAAAATCCCAATGCATGCTATGCTCATGTATAAGCCTCATACTTTGAAAAGAAAAAGAGAGCAACGGTTTTGTCAGCATAAACATGCTGAGTAAGTTAACCCCTACATACAATAATGGGGTTTCAAAGCCTTTAATTGTTTAAGAAAAGAATTGACATTTAGCACAATTGCATACACTATATAAATTAGCTCGACTAGCTAATGGAATTGAATTGTATAGATCAAGGGTATGGATTCCAAAAGAACGTAGCTATAACTTGCAAGGCGATTAAATAAATTGACATAAATTAAAACACAATCTAACAAGGGTTTAGTTTAAATATGTTATAAATTTCTCGTTTCATTTCTTTTACAGATCACCATCCGCTAGGGCTCTTATGTCCGCCAGCCGTACGCTTGGGCTCTTACGTCCACAAGTATCATGGTCAATATTTTACTAGGGTTATTACGTCCACTAGCCATACAATTAATATTTTTGCTAGGGCTCTTACATCCACTAGACATACACTTGGGCGCTTATGTCCTCAAGCCATAGACAATATTGATAGTATCTAGCTTAGTCATAAACCACAATGTTTTCAAAAGAATTTTCATCTCTTGTTTACAAAGACCTATTTCAAAGATAGAGTTTTACAGTGTCGCTGTTCACGCCTTCTTCGTTTTAAAATTAATCTCAAGGTCAATTGATTTGAAAATTTCACAGTAATTGAAGAACATCTTAACGAACAACTTTCATGTTTCGAGTATTTCAAAATTAGGTGAGGAAGCAAGTTAAATGTTACAATTTTTGCAAAACATAAAATCTGTCCACTTTTCCGGGTTAAGTTAATATTTATTCTATTCTGTTCGTAGGAACAACGAGAAGCAGATTGTGCAAGGGGCTTTATTTTATTCCTAGTTCGTGACCTAACTCAACGGTAGAGTACTCGGCTTTTAAGTGCGACTAGAATCTTTTACACATTTTGATGAAGTAAGAAATTTATAAAACAACAACTGGTACCATAGAGAAGGGGCGTAGAGCACGCAGGGCTTTAAACCCAAATACATTTCCTACAATGGAAGTAAACATGTTGGTAACAGAACCTTCTTCAAAAAGGTCTAGAGGGTACCTCTTCCGCGCGTCTTTCTCGTGGCGGGAAGAGAAGGAAAAAGAGCAAAGGATTGACAAGTCTAATAGGAGAAGAATGGCTGACACGTTGACTGTAATACCCGAGAATTTTGCAACATAAAATAAATAAATAAAATAAATAAATAAATATAATAAACATGATAAATGAATAAAGAATCATAGAAGATGAGAAATGAAATTTAAATTAAAAAGAAAACAAAATTCCGAAAACCCGAGAAGCCGAAGACAATTTAATCGAATGAATGGGTACACGGGGACCCGACACCGATAGACTCAATAACTCGAGTCCAAATATAAATTTAGGTCCGAATAAAATTAAGATAGGAAATCGGAGCCCGAAGATACCCCGGAAATCGGAATCGGGGAACATAGAGGGATAGAAGTCCGAAAGAGAGGAGGAAAAGCGAGACGGATCGCACGACCCGGCCCAGACCGAAGTCCAGGCCAGGACGGCGCGGTCGCCGCGCGCTCCAAGGGGTTTACCGCGCCAAGAGCGCGCCACATGACAGATTTGGTGGTTGCGTGAATCTCTCGCCCGAACGCGGATTTTTCGACTTTCGGTTGAACATATCTCGACCCAAGACCCTTGGGGTCAGATTTTGGACGCCCTAGGTCTTAGATATCTATAAATAAGACCTTCTAGGAGCTCCGTATACCTTTACGAAACCCTACAACCTTCCATACATTCGAAACCCTAGATCCGGAAGTCGTCGGAGGCACAAAACCGAACAACGGGACTGACTTGGACGAAAATTGGGAGCCTTCGATTGTCGGGGTAAGATACGAACCATTCTTGTCCATTCTTTTTCCTGTTCTTGATTCAAAACGAATCCTAATTCGATCTCTTCCTATTCTAAACCCCCGATCCGGATCGAGAACGAAGAACCCGACGAATCAAGGAGATAAACGGTGGACTGGAAGCCACGCCTCCGAATCAACGATCCCGGATGCTCAACAATCTGTAAGTTAACGCTTACTTTGGTTTTGGGTTGTTAAAAGAGTCGAACATATAGATGTAATGGAACCCTATCAAAATCTGTCTACACCGGCGCAGCGTGTTTGTTGAATTTATTCGAACCCTTTAAAACGTTCAAACGAGAAAACTTAAAACACGAAAAACATCCCTAAGACACTGATCTAGCTCCTGTAAAAATTTCATAATTTTTCATCGTGTTTTGTTATCCGAAACTGATCGTAAACGAGCCTGCTTTAGATTTAGATCTTGAAACGATGAAAGATTTTTTATACGAACTTGTTGGTGATTTCTACCTTAGATCTAGACCGATCTAGGCTTGGCGTTGAACATAAGAGTTGTAGATCTATACGTTATGAATACCTCCGTAAAATTTCAGAATTTTTCATGATGATTTGATATATGAAATCCACTCCGAACCAAACTGGTTTTAAATCGAATCTTGAAACTGGACAGAACATAGGTGCGAACTTGTTGACGTTTTTGACTATGGTTCTAGGCCGAATTAGATCTTTAGCCGAACATGAAAGTTGTAGATAATTGTCTTAAGATGATCTCTGTAAAATTTCATTAAATTTGGAGTTGAATTGCTATGGTAGAATTCGAAATCTTTAAACTGAGTTATATGAAATTCGGACAGAACAGTACTTCTGTGAAAATTAGTGTTTTTGACCTGTTTAGGTATCTCGGATTTAAAAAGTTAAAACACGAAAGTTGTATATCTCGACGTTTTGGAGTCAGTCCTGAAATTTTGGAATTTTTGAAATTAAATCTGATTTTTAACGAATTTTAGAGTAAACTGTGATTTACCGAACGAAATTTTGAAATCTTGTTGAAACGGTGGAATTAGCCTTTGAGGTTGAAACGAATAGAAATACTTTGAAATACGATACACGAAACAAGAAGATTAAAATATTGCGGGTTATGACTAAGCTAGATACTGTCAATGTTCTCTGCGGCTTGGGACATAAGAGCCCAAGTGTATGTCTAGGTTGACGTAAGAGCCCTAGCGAAACAGTGATCGTATGTCTAGCGGACGGATTAACTCTAATTAAAAGATCTGGATCGACCATGATACCTGTGGACATAAGAGCCCAGGCGTAAGGCTGGCGGACATAAGAGCCCTAGCGGTGGTGATCTGTAAAAGATATGAAACGAGGAGTTGCGAGAATTCCAAATTAAATCTGTATTAAATTGTGCTGTTAGATTTATGGCCACTTATTTAATTACGTTTCAAGCTATATGATGATCTTATGAATCCATACTTCTAAATTATGCGATTACATGAATTATTTAAATTATGCACATGTTTTCATTAAATTTAAATAAAGGCTTTGAAACCTCATAATCTTGTATGTGTTAACTTACTCAGCACGTAGTGCTGACCAAAACCGTTTTTTTTTCCCTGTTTCTTTCAGAGCCGAAGAATATGCATCATCATATGCATTCATGGGAATTTTGGGGAAATGCTTTATTTGTAAATGATACGTTAGACTAGAACTTGCATGAACGGGCCTGTTTAATCCGTATTCTGGCCGTGTTGGCTATATTTAAATTCCGCTGCATTATACTTATGTAAATATTATTTTCCGCTGCAACTTTAATGTACTATTTTTAAATTATATATAAACGGGCTGTTTGAATGTTTAAATTCTGAAAAACCATAGCCTTGCATCTCTTTAGCAAGCTCGGAGAAACCGTGTCTTGCTAGGGAGGTGTGGCGGTGACATCCCGACCTGGGTGACCAAAAACCGGGGTGTTACAAGGTGGTATCAGAGCCCGGATATTTTTAAGCTGGTATTTTTAAACTATTATTTTTAAACCATTATTGTTTTTAAACTATTACTAATATTTTGACTATTATTTTAAATATTAAAGTAATTTTTTTTTCCATGGAGAAATTTTTATTTTGAAACCCATGGGAAAAATATATATAGTGCATAAATTATTTTTGGGGGGAAGATCATCATCTGCATGTACATACCACATTTTTTTTCTTAGAGAACCTAGAAGCGATATGTTCTAACTTAGAATCTTTGCGAGTTTGAACTTAGAATCTTGGCGAAGATGAACCTAGAATCTTGGCGAAATTAACGTAGATCTCTTGTTACACCTATATAATCTTGAGGCATGACATCGAACTAGAAACAATAACTAGGGACTGATCTTGCCTTAGTTCTAGATCTCATTGATCTATGCGTTCGCCTAAACATAACAATCCTCGACCTTAGCCATTCCTACCTTGTGCAAATTAGAAAACTTCTTCATGTGGAACAATAAAAATCAAGTTTTATTAAAACACTCTTTATTCCAAAAATCTTGTTTGGATTTCCAAACAACAAATCCGAAAATTTGAAATTAGAAATTTACAAAACGTCTTGTTCGAGCGATCTATCTAAACCAAGATAAGCTAATCTATACATATAACAGAAAATGGCGCCTAGGAGGAAACCAAGGAAGGTGAGTCCAAACGGCACTGACGCTAACCTTTCCAACACGCCCAACAACAGTGAAAGTCCTCAGAACCTAGGAGAGCAAGTGCCTCAAGCGCCCAATAATATGGAAGCACGTTTAAAATCTGTAGAGGAACTCCTTGTAGCATTGGGAAATGCCGAGGTGCATAGGGTACAAACAGTACCTCCGCCAGTAGCCCGAGTCAACTACTTGGCATTAGTGAACCCTTACCACCCACCCCATTATGACGGCCAAGAGGATCCAGCCAAGTTGGAAGGATGGATCCGTACCTTTGACAAGCTCTTGAATGCTATCAAGTGCCCTGATGAGGAGAAGATACACGTAGTGACCTACTACCTAGGAGGCGAAGCCGATGAGTGGTGGCAAAATCTCCAAGCGAATTCAGTGGAAGACGAAGAAGCCTACACCTGGGAAGAACTTAAGGAAGCTTTGAGGGAAAGATTCTACCCACTGAGCACCAAGACTGCGAAGTACGAGGAATTCATCAACTTAAAGCAAGGTGCACAAACGGTACAAGAGTACTACAGCAAATTCAAGGAGCTAGTACGATTCGCTTCGAGGATAGTACCAACCGACTCTGACAAGGCTCAGAAATTCGAGATGGGTCTGAACCTTAGTATCCGGGAGATACTTGCAGTAGGACAATTCCCGAACCTGCAGACGATATATGATCGCGCCGTATCAATTGCTCGAATCCAGCAATTGAAGCGTAAGGAACATGGTGAGTCGAGCAAGGACTCGCAAGGACTTGAGAAGAAGGATCGGAAAGACAACAACAACAACTCTAGGAAAAACAATGGATCCCGAAGGAAAGGAAATAAAGGTCTCAACAATGGGGGAGACGACAACCGTGGTGCGGTTATACCACGTTGCCCACGATGCAACCATGCACATCTGGTGCGCCAATGCCCGAAGCCTGGAACCTGCCGTAGGTGCGGCAAGCTTGGTCACAAGGCTAGTGGATGTCGAACGCCAGAGGAGGCGATCGAAAAGAGAGTAGATTTGGTGAACCTTCAGCAAGGAGAGAGTGACGAGGAACAAGACCAAAACCCGAATCCTCTTGAGAATAATGAGCAGACAGTTAGTCATTTATTTTTGGAGTTCGACTCGATATCATGTATCCCAAATCATAAATAAACAAATTCAAATTGTTTTGAACTACGTTATGGCTTGATCCCTTTACCGGGTACGTAGGCAGCTTAGAAGTTTTAATTCTAAGTTCAGTCACAAAATAATAAAACAAACAAAAAGACTTTAGCACGAGAAAAGCCGAAACACAACTTCGAGGACGAAGTTGATTCTTAAGGAGGGTAGACTGTAATACCCGAGAATTTTGCAACACAAAATAAATAAATAAAATAAATAAATAAATATAATAAACATGATAAATGAATAAAGAATCATAGAAGATGAGAAATGAAATTTAAATTAAAAAGAAAACAAAATTCCGAAAACCCGAGAAGCCGAAGACAATTTAATCGAATGAATGGGTACACGGGGACCCGACACCGATAGACTCAATAACTCGAGTCCAAATATAAATTTAGGTCCGAATAAAATTAAGATAGGAAATCGGAGCCCGAAGATACCCCGGAAATCGGAATCGGGGAACATAGAGGGATAGAAGTCCGAAAGAGAGGAGGAAAAGCGCGACGGATCGCACGACCCGGCCCAGACCGAAGTCCAGGCCAGGACGGCGCGGTCGCCGCGCGCTCCAAGGGGTTTACCGCGCCAAGTGCGCGCCACATGACAGATTTGGTGGTTGCGTGAATCTCTCGCCCGAACGCGGATTTTTCGACTTTCGGTTGAACATATCTCGACCCAAGACCCTTGGGGTCAGATTTTGGACGCCCTAGGTCTTAGATATCTATAAATAAGACCTTCTAGGAGCTCCGTATACCTTTACGAAACCCTACAACCTTCCATACATTCGAAACCCTAGATCCGGAAGTCGTCGGAGGCACAAAACCGAACAACGGGACTGACTTGGACGAAAATTGGGAGCCTTCGATTGTCGGGGTAAGATACGAACCATTCTTGTCCATTCTTTTTCCTGTTCTTGATTCAAAACGAATCCTAATTCGATCTCTTCCTATTCTAATCCCCCGATCCGGATCGAGAACGAAGAACCCGACGAATCAAGGAGATAAACGGTGGACTGGAAGCCACGCCTCCGAATCAACGATCCCGGACGCTCAACAATCTGTAAGTTAACGCTTACTTTGGTTTTGGGTTGTTAAAAGATTCGAACATATAGATGTAATGGAACCCTATCAAAATCTGTCTACACCGGCGCAGCGTGTTTGTTGAATTTATTCGAACCCTTTAAAACGTTCAAACGAGAAAACTTAAAACACGAAAAACATCCCTAAGACACTGATCTAGCTCCTGTAAAAATTTCATAATTTTTCATCGTGTTTTGTTATCCGAAACTGATCGTAAACGAGCCTGCTTTAGATTTAGATCTTGAAACGATGAAAGATTCTTTATTCGAACTTGTTGGTGATTTCTACCTTAGATCTAGACCGATCTAGGCTTGGCGTTGAACATAAGAGTTGTAGATCTATACGTTATTAATACCTCCGTAAAATTTCAGAATTTTTCATGATGATTTGATATATGAAATCCACTCCGAACCGAACTGGTTTTAAATCGAATCTTGAAACTGGACAGAACATAGGTGCGAACTTGTTGACGTTTTTGACTATGGTTCTAGGCCGAATTAGATCTTTAGCCGAACATGAAAGTTGTAGATAATTGTCTTAAGATGATCTCTGTAAAATTTCATTAAATTTGGAGTTGAATTGCTATGGTAGAATTCGAAATCTTTAAACTGAGTTATATGAAATTCGGACAGAACAGTACTTCTGTGAAAATTAGTGTTTTTGACCTGTTTAGGTATCTCGGATTGAAAAAGTTAAAACACGAAAGTTGTAGATCTCGACGTTTTGGAGTCAGTCCTGAAATTTTGGAATTTTTGAAATTAAATCTGATTTTTAACGAATTTTAGAGTAAACTGTGATTTACCGAACGAAATTTTGAAATCTTGTTGAAACGGTGGAATTAGCCTTTGAGGTTGAAACGAATAGAAATACTTTGAAATACGATACACGAAACAAGAAGATTAAAATATTGCGGGTTATGACTAAGCTAGATACTGTCAATGTTCTCTGCGGCTTGGGACATAAGAGCCCAAGTGTATGTCTAGGTTGACGTAAGAGCCCTAGCGAAACAGTGATCGTATGTCTAGCGGACGGATTAACTCTAATTAAAAGATCTGGATCGACCATGATACCTGTGGACATAAGAGCCCAGGCGTAAGGCTGGCGGACATAAGAGCCCTAGCGGTGGTGATCTGTAAAAGATATGAAACGAGGAGTTGCGAGAATTCCAAATTAAATCTGTATTAAATTGTGCTGTTAGATTTATGGCCACTTATTTAATTACGTTTCAAGCTATATGATGATCTTATGAATCCATACTTCTAAATTATGCGATTACATGAATTATTTAAATTATGCACATGTTTTCATTAAATTTAAATAAAGGCTTTGAAACCTCATAATCTTGTATGTGTTAACTTACTCAGCACGTAGTGCTGACCAAAACCGTTTTTTTTCCCTGTTTCTTTCAGAGCCGAAGAATATGCATCATCATATGCATTCATGGGAATTTTGGGGAAATGCTTTATTTGTAAATGATACGTTAGACTAGAACTTGCATGAACGGGCCTGTTTAATCCGTATTCTGGCCGTGTTGGCTATATTTAAATTCCGCTGCATTATACTTATGTAAATATTATTTTCCGCTGCAACTTTAATGTACTATTTTTAAATTATATATAAACGGGCTGTTTGAATGTTTAAATTCTGAAAAACCATAGCCTTGCATCTCTTTAGCAAGCTCGGAGAAACCGTGTCTTGCTAGGGAGGTGTGGCGGTGACATCCCGACCTGGGTGACCAAAAACCGGGGTGTTACATTGACTGCCTTCGATACTCGAAAAATCACCTCCAGGATCGTTTCGATTGCTCGTTAGAGAACTACGATCTTTAGCTCTGGAACTGAACCATTTCCTTGTATCTGAGAAAAACTTCCAGATTAATAGGAAGGAAGCTTAATCGGAATAAATCAGAATTTTCTTCTATGAGAAGGGTGGATTGTTAGTGTGGATGATTTAGAAGATATAATCGGAGGCCCCTTGAAACACTTTGGTAGTGCTCCTGGACCAGAATCCCAAATAATAAATCATGAGTCTGGACTTGCCAACTGATCCTAGCTCTCAAGGTGTTATATTAATTGCGGCTTGGCTTAGAAAAGCGCAGATCTTTTTTGAACACTAGATGTCTTTCACATCCAGCTAGCAATTTCTTAATTCTTATTTAAATGGCAGTTCCAAAAAAACGCATTTCTGCATCAAAAAAGCGTATTCGTAAAAATTTGACAAGATTACCGCTACGGCATTCGCCAAATCCTTAACTTTTCGAGGAATCCTTCATCAGTGGTTGTGAATGACTGATTTTTTCAATCTTTTCGGCTGCGCCTCAACGCATTTCGGGGAGAACCAGCTAGTCTTCTTTTCGCACTATTACAGATATGAAAATAATGGTCGAAATCGGATTCAATTGTCAACTGCCCCTATTAGAGTCAATAATAATAAGAAAGTAAGGTTAGAGACGCAATGAATCTATACCAGCTGCCGCGCACGAACCAATAGAAAGGATTTCAGCGCCCCTCTCTAGATAAGAAGCAGAACGAAGACCAGGTTGGGTTAGGTCTCTTCAAGCATGGTTCTTGCCTCACATCTCCGATCCGAGATCATCCAATCTATATTTCGAAGCGCTTTAATAATAGAAATAAGAGAAGTAAACAGGTTTGACTTTAATTACACAAAATAGCCTTTTTTGATCAATCAAAAATAGAAAAAAAAGGTTTTCTAAGATTCTATCTTCTTTCTAAAAACGGATTTCTCATCAGGTGTCTCCATCCTTCCAAGACACCTTCCTTGGATGAATAAATGGTGAATTCAGGTAGTTTACTTGTTAGACTAGGAAGAAGTGTTGCTTATTAAGATTTAGGGCGATATCCATGAAGATAATCAATTCGGTCGTTGTGGTCGGACTTCGGAGATTTCTTCTTTCTCTCTCTTGCTTTCTTAACTATAAAGCCATGATCTACTTTGTTTTTCTCTATAAATAATGATTCCAAACTTCGCTTTTCTATTTTATTGCCCGATCGAAAGAGCTCTAAAGTGCCTTCGTTAATCCATGAACAGGATCTATACATCTCGATCGCCCCTCTTACGCCCCCCTTATTATGAAACCCCTAAACAATAAAAAGGGGTAAACCCCCTTTGAGCTAACAGCGGTAGACTCAACACCAACTCTCGACTAAGCTTGTTTAAGACACTTCCTTTGCTAGGGCTACACAAGCTTAGGAGTTTCATCTCACATCCAAGAGAGAGTTTTCTATAAGAATGTGGAAAGTCCAATATATTTCTTCGCCCCATTATTATATAGGGATAATAAATCATAATTCTGGTTTTCTAAAACAGCGCACTAATTTTCAAAAGAGTTTTCGACATAGCAAACGACCTCCAAAATTTATGAAATTTTACAGGCACTTACAGACACCAAAATAAACAAGTTTGATTAGAGGCATTTTATGCAAAATTGATGACATTCATTCTTGACTGTCATTTTCTTCCAAATATGTGTCCTCATGATTGTTTTCAATTGTATTTTGCTTGAATATTTCATAAAGAACTGAAAAGAAGTACATAAATTGTGGAAAGATCAAGATCAGTAGAAGATTTGAAAATGCAAAGAAATAGCTTGAAATTCTTAGATTTTTAACACAAGTGTCTCACGCTATGTTTCTATCTGAATTGATCCTCACTTTGTTCCCAAGCAGGAAATGATCTGCGTGAAGCAGGATAAATGTTGCGAGGAATGAAGAGTAAGTCTGGAAAGGATCACTCACATTGCGAGGGAAGGAAAGAGACGTCGCGAGGATAAGAAGGTGAAATCCGGAAAAGTTCAAGGCAGAATGTTCAGAGACCGAAAATCTAAGTGATAATCATCCGACACTGCGTGAGAAGGAATTATTTCTGCGAGCTGATAAAGCCAGCAAGGATATAGTGAGATTGTAGTTCAATTGAAGAATTGTGAAGTTGCTCGCTTTGACAAGAAGCGACTTCACAAAGCTCACGCTCTGATGAACGTGACAAAGCGTGGTGCGAGAGAGAGAGTCTTAGCGCGAGCAGTTATCACTAAGGGCGGGAGACAATTATTTTTGCAGATCTATAAATAGACCCCCTTGGAGATCAGCTCAAAGAGACTAGAGGACTGAAGACTCACTCGAAGTTTTCTCCTGTTCCATTTTAGAGTTCTTATTAGGTAGGATAGCTAGGGTTTCCAAATTACTTCTGCAATTTTTGTTAGTGTTCTTCATATTCGGTTTTACATTTTTAGTAGATTAGTTTTGATGTTTTCATTAGATTAGAATTAGATTCTCCTGGAGAGAATAATGGCAATCAGGATGATGATCTATTCCATCACCTCGATGAACGCTCATCTTGTTTTCATCAACTTCACCGAATCGATTTCGCAAGTTTTTCTGATGAAATTCAGGTTTCCAGGTGTTTTCGTTTTTATTTCTTGTTGCAATCTATGATATGTGGAGGAAAATCATATTCTGGTTAGATGTTTACTTTTGGATCGTAATCTTTGAGTTGTTATGACTAAATTTGCAAGTATGATGGCCGAATGCAGGGGAATTTTATGGTATAAACTGATGAATCTCAGTTTTTGTTTTCACGAACATCTTGAGATTCTGAAATCCTGTTATAAATCCATTGTTAGATTCGTCTAATTCTGTAGAAATGGCATAATCCTCGACATAACGCTTGATTCTGGATTTCTGAGAAAACTCATATTTCACAGCTTCAAATTCATTCATATTGTTAATATTCGTGTTACAGTTGTTCGCACATATGTCTCTCAGATCTGTGAAATTGCATACTTTGAGTTAGGTGTTGTTTCTATCAGAATTATTGATTAAATTAATACAGCAGTTGCAATTCAATCTGATTTCGATTTCGAATAATAAATTTAAAGGTTAGCGAGTTAATCTCTACTGAGTTCTTTAAGACCCACGATGTGTTAAACATAGCGTAATAATCTTCAAGAACTGAAAACTTAAATTCACTCACGTTAACAAGGTTGGGAAATCTTCCTCGCAATATCTTAGAAATAGGAATAACTGATGCACCATGTGAAACCACATTTAAATAAGCTTAAATTATGTTAAAATGAACCTAAATTGCATGTATGAGACTCTATATTACTGCTTTTTAATGTATATTTCATGTGATGTGTAAATATTAAAAAGACCGGTTAAATTGAGCTTATCCGAGCCAATTTACCTTGTTTTATGCTTTTTAATAATACTTTGGTGATTCTAATACATTGCAATGATGTTTCAGGCATTAAAATGAAGAAAGAAGATGTTCGAAGGTCAAAGGATGCAAAATTCGGAATTTTCAACATTGGAAAAGCTCCAGAATGCGCCACATAGGCATGGCGGCGCCTAAAATCATGCTCAGGCGCCACATCATGCGCCACCTCGACACTTAGGAAAATTTTGGATGGAAAAAAGCTTCAGGATGCGCCGCAATAGCTTGGTGGCACCGAAAAGTACTCCGGAGCGCCACAAAATGCGCCGCAGGGTAAAATTTAGGAAATTGTCAGAATGCACCGCACCTTCTTGGCGGCGCATAAAAGTGCCTTTCAGCGCCACAAAATGCGCCACACTCGAAAATTCGGAAAATCTTCGTATGCGCCGCAGCTCCTTGGTGGCGCCGAAAACCTCTTCCGAGCGCCACTTTTTGCGCCACAGTCGCGGTTGAGCAGTTTTCTAACCTCCCGAACACGGTTTTAAGGCCCGTTTCTCTTCATTCTTCACAATCAGACTTCACTTTTTCGAGAGAATACTTACTGGAAACATCTGCAAATGGAAGAAGAAGGCCGGGAACACAAATCCATGCCGGAGGAATGCATCAAGAACGCTGTTCTGGGCGTGTTCTTCCTACTCTAGGTGTTGCCTTTCTTTTTCTTGCTTTGTAATGTTATGAATTTGTCTCTAAATGTAATCTACTGTTATGTTTCGAATTTGTAGACGGATTTCTATAATGTTCGTGTTAGGAGTGATCTAGAACGGGAGTTCAGAATCACTTTTGAAGTATGAACCTATCTTTTACGGAAGTAATTTAATGATCGATGTTTTTATGCTAATCTGGATTTATGTGTTAAGATGTTAGAGAATGAATTATGATTACTGTTTAGGATGAGAAAGATCGATAATTTGCATATTTTCATGAATTTGGTATTTTCAGACATAATCTGTTTAAATTGGCAAATGTGAATTGATCGATGTTAATACCAGTAATTTGTGATAAAATAATGATAGGAGAGAATAGAGTATTGATCGATTTTGTCTATTGCTAAAATTAATCTGATGTTGAAATTCTCCAATCTGCAAAACTAAAGATGATCGATCAATCTGTGTTTCCCATTTTTAGTAATCTGGCATTAATTCTAATCTGTCTGCATTTTAATATTATTAATTAAATCCAGTTTACCATGTTTTGTTATTATTTTACCATAATTGTTAAATTATTTACACTATTCTGCATAATTAAATGTTAGAATCCAATTCTGTAATTTCTGCTTTGCTAAATCGGGAGATAAAAAGTAGAATTAATATTTTAGTACCGGAATTGGGAATAAATTACATTATAAATGGATTCTAGCATGTGCACAATGATTTGGGAAATGAAAAGTGCCTTTTAATTGCTATAGGAAAATTTGTATGCTTGGGAAAGACTCAAATTTAAGCCTAGAATAATGATTGCAGAATGTTAGATAATTTAATCAGCTTCCATGAAATCCGTTTAAGCATAATTTGATTATTAGTAGATTATAATATTTTTAATCTTTATAAAATAATTAATTTTAAGAAATTGATCTTTTTAGACATTGGAAAATGCTAAATCAATATGCAATTTCTATTTTAAATAAAGATGGCAATATTTAAAATATTACAAGCATCTCCCATTTATATCTTTATTAAATATAATTTTAATTTGCTTTATTTTAAACTTAATGTCACTATTTATTTTTAATTTAATCAATATTAGAATTAATCAAAATCCTTTTCAAATATATTAAATATAATTAATAAACTTAAGAACAATTAAAATTTCTCCGGAATGAAATAATATTCTGAAATTCCCTGTGGTTCGACCCGGTATTCACCGGTTTTTATTACTTGATGACAACCATCCGCTTGTGGTAAAATATGAGTAGTGAAAATCACCCATCAAGTTTTTGGCGCCGTTGCCGGGGAATTTGTTGTGAACTTTTAATTGTTTCTAGTTTATTAATTTAAATTTATTAAGTTAAATATTAATTTGACTGTTACTTATTTTATTTTATTTTATTTTATTTTTATTTAATATTTGCAGTGCGAAGCAAACAAGCAGAAATAGCTTATGATCCTGAAATTGAGCGTACTCTTAGAGCTATTAGATTAGGGAAACGTAGGAGACCAGCTCAGTTGGAAATTTTAATTAATTCATCCTCTGATGAAGAAGACTATTCTACAACGACTGGAGTTTCAACAATTCAAACTAATCAATTAGTTGCTCAGTTCAATAGGTTAAACATGGCAGCGAACAACAATGATAATCAGGGTAATAATGGAGGCAACGGTGGTGATTTGGAGCACGATGATCAAGCTGAAATGACCATTGAAGAACACTTACAAGGAACTAGTGGAAATCTGCTTAATAGAACTCCAAGGCCAGATGTAGATGCTTTAAGCTTTACCCTTCAGCCTGCACTAATCACAATGGTTCAAGCTAATCAATATAATGGAGCACCTACTAATGATGTTGTAGAACACATAAGAAACTTTCTGGACTATTGTGACACAGTGAAAATAAATGGTGTTACCAGTGATGAAATTAAGTTGAGATTGTTCTCGTTTTCACTCAGAGATAAAGCAAAAACTTGGTACAACTCACTTCAATTAAGGGATGTCACTACTTGGGATAAAATGTTAGAAGCTTTCTTAGAACAATTCTTTCCACCATCCAAGGTTATTGAATTACAAGAAAAAATCAAAGAATTCGTGCAAGATGAGGGTGAAACTTTACTTGAAGCATGGGATAGGTATAACACTTTATTGGCGAGATGCCCGAATCATGGCTTTGAAGATTGGCAGCAGATGCACTTCTTTTACAATGGACTGATTGATCATTGGAGGAACTTGTTAGATGCAGTAGCTGGAGATTCTTTTCTGTCTATAGGACCCTCTAGAGCTAAGGAAATCATAGAGAAAAAGATTTCTAACATGAAAAAATTTCCTGGTAAGAAAATGCTATAAATAAAACAAAAGGAGGAATCTATGAGGTAGAAAAGGCAGTTGCTATAGATTCTAAGTTAGACGCTTTGATGAGGGAGGTTTCTACGCTTAAGAAAGGTCAAGCTAAAGTTGTGAGATGCGGTATTTGTCATGGACCTCACGAGTCATCAGCCTGTCACTTGCTTGATCAAGGGCTTCAAGAGACTATGCAGTGTGAGGGGACTGAAGAGCAAGTGGAAGATGTGAACTACATGGGAAATAGGCAGCAAAACTACAATCAAAACCATCCTCAAAATCAAAACTTCTATCCAAATCAGAATTCTCAATTTCAACAAAACACTTATCCACAAAACAACCGTCAATCTTATCCACAAAACGAAAATCAAAATTACCCAAATCAAAACCAGAATTTTCAAAACCAAAATCAGAACCAAAACTATAATCAGAATAGAAATCAGAATCTACCTTTTTACCCTAACCAACAGCCTAGGAACTTTCAACCTCAACAGCAGCTGCAACAAAACCAAGGAAGTGATGAGGTCAATTTAAAAGAGTTAATGAGCACAATCGTGTCTCAACAACAAACAATTCAGCAAATGCAAGCCTCAATGAGAAATTTAGAAGTTCAAGTTGGTCAAATTGCTAGGGATACCTCAAATAGACAGCAAGGAACACTACCAAGCATGCCTGATCCTAATCCAAAAGAGCAATGTAAAGCAATCACTTTAAGGAACAAAAAGGAACTGCCTAATCCTTACCCTACCTTAGATGATCCAGAGGTTTTAGCTGATACTGTAGATGACCAAAAATGAGGTTACAGAGAAAGGAAGCCAGCATAAAAACACTGATGAGCCTAAGGAAAGTGAGAAACTTAGAGTTGAACAGGATAAGGGTAAAGGAAAGTCTACTGTCCCGGTCAAGCCATATCAGCCACCTATTCCATATCCACAGCGTCTTAAAAAGGCTAAAGAAGATAGATTATGCCAAATTCTTAGAAGTCTTTAAGAATTTAAGAATTGATATCCCTTTTTCTGATGCCATTGCACAAATGCCTGTGTATGCTAAGTTCTTAAAAGAAATTCTATCAAAAAAGAGGAGTGTTGATGATGAAGAGAAAGTGACACTGACAGGGGAATGCAGTGCAATCTTACAAAGAAGGCAACCTATTAAACAAAAAGATCATGGGAGTTATACTATTCCCTGCATTATTGGCACTAAAGAATTCAACAAAGCTCTGTGTGATCTCGGGTCTAGTATTAATCTGATGCCTCTACATGTCTTTAGAGAACTAGGAGTAGGAGTTGTGAAGCCTACTAGGATGCAGTTACAGCTTGCTGATAGATCTATTAGGACTCCTTTAGGCATTGTAGAAGATGTTCCTGTTCAAGTAGAGAGCTTCATTTTCCCTGTCGACTTTGTCGTTCTTGATATGGAAAAAGACATTGATATTCCTCTGATTTTAGGTAGACCATTTTTGCAAACTGGTAGGGCTATGATTGATATGGATGATGGAAAATTACACTTAAAGTAGGTAATGAACAAGTGTCGTTTGACATTTCTAAGACAACTAAAACACAACACGCTAGTTCTGACACCTACCCGCGTAATAGAGTTACAGCTATCTATCAGGAGGATGAGGTGATTGAGAGAGAGTTCTTTGCTAGACATGATCTCTATAGGAAATTTGAGCAGTTAGTAGAGAATTGTGAGGACTTAGCTGAAAGTAAGTGTGGGGGAGGATTACCTGTGCAAGTAACATGTGCGATAGAAGAATCCAAATTAGTCTCGTCTGTTGAAAAGCCACCTACATTGACATTAAAAGAGCTGCCATCACATTTGAGGTATGTTTTTCTTGGTGAGAATGACACTTTACCTGTTATTGCAAGTAATAAATTAAATGATGATCAATTAAATGCATTAACCCAAGTGTTGAGTAAGCATGTTAGAGCAATAGGTTGGACGATAGCTGACATCAAGGGACTGAGTCCAACATTGTGTACACACCGGATTTATATGGAGGAGGATGACAAGCCAGTGAGACAGCCCCAAAGGAGACTGAATCCACATCTACAAGAAGCTGTAAGATCAGAGGTGATTAAATTACTCGATGCAGGTATTATCTATCCTATCTCTGATACTCAGTGGGTGAGTCCAGTTCAAGTAGTGCCTAAAAAGGGAGGTATGACTGTGATTAGAAATGAAAATGGTGAACTAGTACCTACTAGACCTACTACTGGATGGCGTGTATGCATTGATTATAGGAGATTGAATGATAAGACCAGGAAAGATCATTTTCCATTGCCTTTTATTGATCAAATGCTAGAGCGTTTAGCTGGTCATGAGTTTTATTGCTTTTTAGATGGCTATTCTGGTTATAATCAAGTTCCAATTGCACCTGAGGATCAAGATAAAACCACATTTACATGTCCTTACGGTACATTTGCATATAGGAGAATGCCATTTGGTTTGTGTAATGCTCTAGCTACATTTCAGAGATGCATGATGTTTATATTTTCTGATTTAATTGAGACATGCATTGAGGCATTTATGGATGATTTTTCTGTATTCGGGTCTGATTTTGAGAAGTGCTTAATTAACTTGGAAAAAGTTCTGATTAGATGCGAAGAGTAAAATTTAGTTCTTAATTGGGAAAAATGTCATTTCATGGTTAATGAAGGTATTGTCTTAGGACATAGGATTTCTAAAAATGGCACTGAAGTTGATAGGGCTAAAGTAGAAGTGATTGCAAAAATTCCACCTCCTAATAATTTAAAAACTTTGAGAAGTTTTCTGGGACATGCTGGATTTTATCGAAGGTTTATAAAAGATTTTTCTAAAATTGCATTACCACTGTTTAAGCTGCTATGTAAGGATGTTGAGTTTGATTTTACTGACGAGTGTATTGAGGCGTTCAATAGGATCAAGGAAGCATTGGTAACAACACCAATTATTCAGCCACCTGACTGGAGTTTGCCATTTGAGATCATGAGCGACGCTAGTGACTTTGCTGTTGGAGCAGTACTGGGTCAACGAAAGGATAAGAAACTTCATGTTATTTATTATGCTAGTCAGGCTTTAAATTCTGCACAGAGAAATTATGCCACCACTGAAAAAGAACTTTTATCTGTTGTTTATGCATGTGAAAAGTTTAGACCATATCTGATAGGCTCTAAGACTGTATTTTACACTGATCATGCTGCTATTAAATATCTATTTGCAAAGAAAGATGCTAAACCACGGTTAATTAGATGGGTATTATTGTTACAGGAATTTGATTTAGAAATTAAAGATAGAAAAGGAGATGAAAATCCTGTAGCTGATCATCTATCTAGACTAGAGCATGAAAAAGGGGAAGAAAGATTAATTAATGATGCATTTCCTGATGAAAATTTGTATTTAATAAATAACACTTCCTCTGATCCGTGGTTTGCTGATTTTGTGAATTATTTAGCATGTGGTGTAATTCCTGATCATTTAAAATGGCATAGCCAAAAACAAAAATTTAAAACTGATGCTAAATATTTTATTTGGGATGAACCTTATTTGTTTAGACTCTGCTCAGATCAGATTATAAGGAGATGCATCCCTGATGAGGATTTTGAAAAAGTTTTAAAGGCTTGCCACGAAGGACTTGGAGGAGGACATGTTGGACCGTATAGGACAGCTCATAAGGTACTCGAAGGTGGTTTATATTGGCCTAATATTTATCGTGATGCTAGATCATTTGTGCAAAAATGTGATGTATGTCAAAGGGCTGGTAATATCACTAAAAGAGATGAAATGCCACTAAAAGGAATTATGCCTGTTGAGTTGTTTGATTTGTTGGGAATTGATTTTATGGGTCCATTTCCACCATCTAATGGGAAATTGTATATTCTTGTGGCTGTAGAGTATGTATCAAAATGGGTAGAAGCTGAATCATGTGCTTTAAATGATGCTAAACAAGTGATTAAATTTTTGAAAAAGCAAATCTTTACTCGTTTTGGTGTGCCTAAAGCAATCATTAGTGATGGTGGATCTCATTTTGTCAATAGGGCTGTTAATCAATTGTTATCTAAATTTCATGTTCATCATAGGATAACAACACCCTATCATCATCAAGCCAATGGTCAGGTAGAAGTCACTAATCGTGAGATTAAAAAGATTTTGGAAGCCACTGTAGGAAAATCTAGAAAAGATTGGGCTTTTAAGTTAGATGAAGCATTGTGGGCTTATAGGACAGCTTTTAAAACGCCTATAGGTATGACTCCTTTTAAATTGGTTTATGGTAAAGCTTGTCACTTACCTTTTGAACTTGAATTTAAATCACTTTGGGCAATGAAGAAGTTAAATTTTGAATTTAAAGAGGCTCAAGAAAAAAGGAAAATAGATCTTACTGAATTAGAAGAAATTAGACGTCAAGCGTATGATAATGCTCTAATTTATAAGGAGAGAACAAAGCTTTATCATGATAAAATGCTTAGGCCTAAGGTGTTTGAAGCTGGACAATTAGTGCTTTTATATAATTCTATATTTAAACTATTTCCTGGTAAATTAAAGACAAAATGGTCAGAACCTTTTAGGATTGTTAAAGTGTTGGATAATGGTGCAGTATTTTTAAAAGCTGAAGATGAAAGGGAATTCACTGTAAATGGTCAAAGACTTAAACATTATTTTGGAGATGAAGTTAAATTCATCGAACAAATTAATGTTAAGCCTTTGGTTATTTAAATCTGCTTATTGAAGTAATTGCATTGCATTTTAATTATGTTGAGTTTTTATTTATTAAATTTATAAAAAACCAATAAAAATTATAAAATGAGAGAAAAAGATAAAAATATTTTGCATTTTATTGTTTACGTGCTTTTATTTGCTTTATTGTTCTTGTTAAATTAATTTAAATCTTGTTCTTAGTTTAATTATGTTGTTTGAATTTTATGCTATGTTAATTGCATGTGTTGAATAAGTTGAGTAGGACATTGCCTATGAATTGGAATAAATAGCAAAATGTTGAGAAATGATGGATTTGTGTGTGCTTTGAGAATTGATCTTGACATGTGTATTTTGACTCGGTGATGAATTAAGGAGGAGGATCTATATGGATTAATTGGTTTAATTGAGGAGAACTATGATCCGGAAGGATTTAGGGAGGTTATATATGCTGAATCTGACTTGCTAACCTTAGGGAGTGTATTGACTAGCATTTTGGTTGAGTTTGAGCTGAAATTCGAGTGTCACAGACTCAGTTTAGGCACCACACCTTCTTGGTGGCGACTAAAACCAAGCCAAGGCGCCACATTATGCGCCATTTTTAACCCTGGGAAAATTCGAAGTCAGGTTATGTGCCACATACACTGTGTGGCGCATAAAATTGCTCCCAAGCACCAATTATTGCGCCATTCGAGGACTTAGAGAAATTCTTGATCCGAAAATGCGCCGCACAGCCTGTGCGGCGCTGAAATTGGCCTTGATGCGCCACAAACGGCGCCGACCCGCGGGTCAACAGTCCTTGACCCGGATGTAACACCCCGGATTTGATAACCCAGGCCGGGATGTCACCGCCACACCTCCCTAGCAAGACACGGTTTCTCCGAGCTTGCTAAAGAGATGCAAGGCTATGGTTTTTCAGAATTTAAAATATTCAAACAGCCCATTACAATATAATTTAAAAATCATAATATCAAAGTTGCAGCGGAAAGTAATATTTACATATGTATAATGCAGCGGAATTTAAGTATAGGGCCGACATGGCCAAAACACGGGTTAAACAGGCCCGTTCATGCAAGTTGTAATTAAATGCAGGAATTTAAAAATAGAGTTTTTCCCGAATGTTCCCATGTATGCATATGATGATGCATAATCCTCATACTCTGAAAGAAAAAGGAAAGAAAATATGGTTTGGTCAGCAAAACGTGCTGAGTAAGTTAACACCTACTATGATCAAGGGGTTTCAAAATCTTTAATTAGATTTAAGAAAAACATGTGCATACAAGACATGATTTAAATTTTATTCGTCTAATAATAATTTAATTACATATTTGAAAAGACAAGGATTTCCACAAGATCATAATTTAACACACGTATAAAGAGGTTTAATGAAATAATTAAATTTTTACTCCGAGGCATGCATACAAACAACTCATCTATCAATTTAAAATTAATAATTTAGTTGTGTACTTGAGCATGCATTTAATCCATAATAACAATTTAGTCATGATATGAAATTTAAAAACATAATTTAAATGCATAATTTAAAGACATGCATAAATAAATAAATACTTTAAAAATATTAAATCTTTTATTTTCCCGTTACGTAACCATTTCTCAATATTTTGTATAGCCGGTGATCCGGCGGCCGCAGCCGTTTCGTAAGTATCTTGTGTAGCCGGTCATCCGGCGGCCGCAGCCAATTTAGTAAGTTTCGTTTAGCCGGTAGTCCGGCGGTCGCAGCCGTATCCGCCATACCCAGTAACACTCCGGAGCCTCGTGTAACCCATACGGGTACACACGAGAGTGTAGGCTAGTTTTCATTGGCCGTTTTGGCACAATTTCTCATAACATTCACCCTCGGCCGTTTTGGCACGAAGCGAAAAGCTAGGGGGCGTTCTATTGAGCATTTGCCCCTACGTCGGTCACTCTCGGCCGTTTTGGCACGAAGCGAAAAGCTAGAGGGGCACTCCATCGAGCACTCACCCCCTACATAGGTCACACTCGTCCGTCTAGGCACGATGCGAAAAGCTAGAGGGGCACTCTATCGAGCACTCACCCCCTACATAGCCAAGTATCTCATATGTTTTAATTTAGTGTAACGGGATTTTTCAGAAATATAGATATATCGTTTTTCAAGGTCTCGACCGTTTGTTTTGATATTTCAAAATCTCTTCGATTTAAAAATAACTTGGCGTCACAGTTTACGCCTTTTTAATTCAAAAATTCATTTCAAGTCCAAATATTCTGATATTTTCACAGTATATCGAAAACACCCTAACGAACAACTTTCGTGTTTTAACTTTTTCGAAATAAATTGAGGAAACATGTCAAAAATCGAGTTTGTTTCGCAAGCAGTGTTCTGTCCGGATTCAGGTTTGGCACAGTTCAAAGATTCGACATTTAACATATCAAATGGACTCTAAAAATTTTGAAATTTTATATGCACATACTAGACATGATTATCTACAAATTTCATTTATATTGCAAAGATCAAATCGGACTAGAAAATATAGAAACAGGTTCATCAAGTTCGGACATATTCACAGGCAGATTTCGAAAATGTTTTGTCAAAACAGTTCATGTTCGATGCAATTTGAAATAGCAAACATCGACGAAAATGTCTGAACTTTTTACACAACCTAGATTAATGTGTTGGGATTAAAAGTCTAGTTTTGAGTTTTTCGGTTTGAGCTCTCGAAATAGGGGTTTTGGTCCGATTTCAAATCTATCACAGTTTCAAGTTCGAATCTCAAGGCAGGTTGGTTCTCGGCCGTTTTCGGATATCAAAACACAATGAACAATTATGAAAATTTTACACGAACTAGATCTATGTCTTAGAAACGTTTTTCATGTTTTAAGTTTTCCCGTTTGAGCAGTTTTAAGGGTTCGAAAAATTCGCACAAAATTGTTGCGCCGAGGGTTTTTCGTGTTGACAGATTTTAGAGTTATTAAATCCATATGTTTGGTTGCATTTTAAGTCACCCAAAACCAAGTAAGTATTAACTTACAGTGGGGATGAAGTCTAGGACGTTGCTGGGTCGATGGGGGCGCTTACGCTTTCTACGAACATGTCCCAATTACTCCGTCTCCTCTCCGTTGGCCCCGAAACGAAATCGAAAGTAAAATCTAGGGTTAGATCGGATTTTCGGGCTCGAAAACTTAAACGAAAAACCATGGATGACTTACCACAATTTGGGACACTAAAGATGTTGTTCTCCACGCCTCCTTCGTCGATTTTCGTCGCCGGAAAGTAATCGGAGAATCGTCGGAAAGTGAAGAACTTGTGTTTCGGTTTTGGGAGAGTTTGAGGGTGATGGATAGACTTGTGAGACTGATTATGGGAGTGAAAATCAGTCATTGATCGTCCTATAGCCTTTCCCCTCGACTGGGATTGGGTTTCCAAAGTCGGGAGGTCGAAATATGGCAAGAAATCCCCGAAATCGCGCGAATGGCAGCTGCTGTCTTGGTGGCGCGGGGTTGGCGCGGTTTTTAGCCAAAAACCGCCCGGAGGGCGCGCGGCCTGGTCTGGGCCGTGCGTCCGGACTGGGCCGTGCGATCCCGTCGGGCCTTTTCTCCTCTCTTTCGGACTTCTGTCCTCCTACGTTTCCGGGCTCGATTTTTCGGGTCATTCTCGGATCATAAATCCTTATCTTAAATTTATCTCGACTCAAATGAATTTCATGTTTGAAATCTTATGTCCGTCGGTCTCGGGTTCTTCGGCTTCCTATTCGTCGTCTTTTGACTCTCGTGCAATAACTTGTGTAACTAAATTTCTTCCGACTTCACGGGTTCTTGGAATTAAAATTCTTTTCCTTCTTGAATTTAATTCCAATTATTTTGACTCAATTCATGGAATGTCTTCGGGCTTCCTTTCCCTCTTTTATTCCATTTTGAATTTTGAATGTATCGGCGTTTCATTTCCGAGCAATAATTTATTGTGATAAATTATTTTCTTCTTCTCGGAGATATTTCGACATTGATCGGAATAAACTTTATTCCTTTGGACGTTGATAAAAATCTGGGGTATTACAGTCTACCCCCCTTAAGAATCAACTTCGTCCTCGAAGTTGTGTTTCGGTTTTTTCTCGCGCTAAGAGTTAGGGTCCCTTTGTTTATTTTTATTATTTTGCGATATTGTGCTATTGAATTATTGTTCGATTGTTGATTGTTTCTTGTTTGATTATTGTTTGACTGAACCCAGAATTGAAATTTCCGAGTTGCCTACGTACCCTGTGAAGGGATCAAGCCATGACGTAGTTCAAAACAGTTTGAATTTGTTCATTGAAATACAAAATATTCGGATTAGAATATTCGGGTCGTTACATCCTCCCCCCCTTAAGATTACAGTTATGTCCCCATAACTGTTGTTGGATCGGTTTGACTCAGGGTTGGGTAACGTCGTATACAATCATTTCTCACTGAGCTAGCAAGTCCGCTTGGTCTACAACATTCCATCATCCTACAGCTCTTCCTTGATCTCCTTGTTGAGCGTTTGCCAAATCTAGCCTTTTCTCAATCATCTCCGCACGAACATTGCATTTTCTAATCATGTGGCCTTCTCCACCACATCTATAACAAGTCCCGCGTCTTGGGCATTCGCGCACCAGATGGGCTTGGTGGCACTGCGGGCAACGTGGTATGATTGTACGACGTATGCCATTTCTCCCATTATTGAAACCTTTATTCTTATTCTCCTTTGGCTCATTGAACCCAGCTTGACCATTATTCTTCTTGCCATTGCTATTGTTTCGATTCTTTTTCTCAAATTCTTGCGAGCCCTTGCTCGACTTCCCATTTCCTTTGCGCTTCAGTTGTTGGACTCGATCAATTGCTACAGCTCGATCATAAACCGTCTGTAGGTTTGTGAATTGTACTACTGCAAGTATCTCCCGGATACTAAGGTTCAGACCCATCTCGAATTTCTGAGCCTTGTCAGAATCGGTTGGTACTATCCTCGTAGCAAATCGTACTAGCTCCTTGAATTTGCTGTAGTACCCTTGCACTGTTTGTGCACCTTGCTTCAGGTTGATGAATTCCTCGTATTTCGCAGTCTTGGTGCTCAGTGGGTAGAATCTTTCTCTCAAGGCTTCCTTAAGTCCTTCCCAAGTGTAGGCTTCTTCATCTTCTTCTGAATTTGCTTGAAGGTTTTGCCACCACTCATCGGCTTCACCTCTTAAGTAGTAGGTCGCCACGTATATCTTCTCCTCGTCAGGGCATTTAATAGCATCCAAAAGTTTATCAAAGGTACGGATCCACCCCTCTAGTTTGGCGGGATCCTCTTGCCCATCATAGTGTGGTGGGTTGTAGGGGTTTACCAATGCCAAGTAGTTGACTTGGGCTACTGGTGGGGGTACTGCTGCTTGTGCTCTATGCACCTCAGCATTTCCTAATGCCACAAGGACCTCCTCCATAGTCCTTAGACGTTCTTCCATGATGTTGGGTATAGAAGGCGCTCGATCTCCAACGTTCGGAGGAACCTCATTGTTGTTAGGTGCGTTTGGGAGGTCAGTGTCAGTGTCGTTTGGGCTTACCTTCCTCAGTTTTCTTTTAGGTGCCATTTTCTGTTATTAAGCGCGCGAAGATGAGTTTCTAAGTGATCAAGATCTAGGAGTAAGACAAAGTTTAGTCTCAAGTTAGCGCTTCTAAGTCAAGACTCAAGGTCAAGTCGAACATTAGAGTGAGAAGGTTATGTATCACAAACGATTCACATAAAAAGGTTAGCACAAATATTTATGTATGCATATGCATATGTAATCCCCCAATAAAAATTTAATGCATGCATTTATTTATCCATGGGTTTTAAAAATAATTTAATCCATGGATAGATTAAAATAAGGATAAAAGGTTTGGGCCACTATATTGGGCCGAAAGAAATAAATTATTTGGGCTTTAAGTAAAAATAAGGTTATTGGGCCAAAATAATTGGGCCAACACAGTAATTAAATATTGGGCTAAAGATTTGGGCTAGGAAAAATAAATTTTGGGTTCAAAAGGTTTGGGATTTAAAATAATAAATTTGGGCTAAAAGTTAGGGCTTAGAAAAAAAATTTGGGCTAAAAAAATGTTAGTTTTAAAAAAAATAATAAGGGGTTTTTAAATATAATACTAGTTTAAAAATAATAATAGTTTAAAAATAATAATACTAGTTTTAAAACAGTCCGGTCTCTGATACCACTCTGTAACACCCCGGATTTGATAACCCAGGCCGGGATGTCACCGCCACACCTCCCTAGCAAGACACGGTTTCTCCGAGCTTGCTAAAGAGATGCAAGGCTATGGTTTTTCAGAATTTAAAATATTCAAACAGCCCATTACAATATAATTTAAAAATCATAATATCAAAGTTGCAGCGGAAAGTAATATTTACATATGTATAATGCAGCGGAATTTAAGTATAGGGCCGACATGGCCAAAACACGGGTTAAACATGCCCGTTCATGCAAGTTGTAATTAAATGCAGGAATTTAAAAATAGAGTTTTTCCCGAATGTTCCCATGTATGCATATGATGATGCATAATCCTCATACTCTGAAAGAAAAAGGAAAGAAAATATGGTTTGGTCAGCAAAACGTGCTGAGTAAGTTAACACCTACTATGATCAAGGGGTTTCAAAATCTTTAATTAGATTTAAGAAAAACATGTGCATACAAGACATGATTTAAATTTTATTCGTCTAATAATAATTTAATTACATATTTGAAAAGACAAGGATTTCCACAAGATCATAATTTAACACACGTATAAAGAGGTTTAATGAAATAATTAAATTTTTACTCCGAGGCATGCATACAAACAACTCATCTATCAATTTAAAATTAATAATTTAGTTGTGTACTTGAGCATGCATTTAATCTATAATAACAATTTAGTCATGATATGAAATTTAAAAACATAATTTAAATGCATAATTTAAAGACATGCATAAATAAATAAATACTTTAAAAATATTAAATCTTTTATTTTCCCGTTACGTAACCATTTCTCAATATTTTGTATAGCCGGTGATCCGGCGGCCGCAGCCGTTTCGTAAGTATCTTGTGTAGCCGGTCATCCGGCGGCTGCAGCCAATTTAGTAAGTTCGTTTAGCCGGTAGTCCGGCCCGCCATACCCAGTAACACTCCGGAGCCTCGTGTAACCCATACGGGTACACACGAGAGTGTAGGCTAGTTTTCATTGGCCGTTTTGGCACAATTTCTCATAACATTCACCCTCGGCCGTTTTGGCACGAAGCGAAAAGCTAGGGGGCGTTCTATTGAGCATTTCCCCCTACGTCGGTCACTCTCGGCCGTTTTGGCACGAAGCGAAAAGCTAGAGGGGCACTCCATCGAGCACTCACCCCCTACATAGGTCACACTCGTCCGTCTAGGCACGATGCGAAAAGCTAGAGGGGCACTCTATCGAGCACTCACCCCCTACATAGCCAAGTATCTCATATTAATTTAGTGTAACGGGATTTTTCAAAAGTATAGATATATCGTATTTCAAGGTCTCGACCGTTTGTTTCGATATTTCAAAATCTCTTCGATTTAAAAATAACTTGGCGTCACAGTTTACGCCTTTTTAATTCAAAAATTCATTTCATGTCCAAAAAGTCTGATATTTTCACAGTATATCGAAAACACCCTAACGAACAACTTTCGTGTTTTAACTTTTTCGAAATAAGTTGAGGAAACATGTCAAAAATCGAGTTTGTTTCGCAAGCAGTGTTCTGTCCGGATTCAGGTTTGGCACAGTTCAAAGATTCGACATTTTAACATATCAAATGGACTCTAAAAATTCTGAAATTTTATATGCACATACTAGACATAATTATCTACAACTTTCATTTATATTGCAAAGATCAAATCGGACTAGAAAATATAGAAACATGTTCATCAAGTTCGGACATATTCACAGGCAGATTTCGAAAATGTTTTGTCAAAACAGTTCATGTTCGATGCAATTTGAAATAGCAAACATCGACGAAAATGTCTGAAATTCTTACACAACCTAGATTAATGTGTTGGGATTAAAAGTCTAGTTTTGAGTTTTTCGGTTTGAACTCTCGAAATAGGGGTTTTGGTCCGATTTCAAATCTATCACAGTTTCAAGTTCGAATCTCAAGGCAGGTTGGTTCTCGGCCGTTTTCCGATATCAAAACACAATGAAAAATTATGAAAATTTTACACGAACTAGATCTATGTCTTAGAAACGTTTTTCATGTTTTACGTTTTCCCGTTTGAGCAGTTTTAAGGGTTCGAAAAATTCGCACAAAATTGTTGCGCCGAGGGTTTTTCGTGTTGACAGATTTTAGAGTTATTAAATCCATATGTTTGGTTGCATTTTAAGTCACCCAAAACCAAGTAAGTATTAACTTACAGTGGGGATGAAGTCTAGGAAATTGCTGGGTCGATGGGGGCGCTTACGCTTTCTACGAACATGTCCCAATTACTCCGTCTCCTCTCCGTTGGCCCCGAAACGAAATCGAAAATAAAATCTAGGGTTAGATCGGATTTTCGGGCTCGAAAACTTAAACGAAAAACCATGGATGACTTACCACAATTTGGGACACTAAAGATGTTGTTCTCCACGCCTCCTTCGTCGATTTTCGTCGCCGGAAAGTAATCGGAGAGTCGTCGGAAAGTGAAGAACTTGTGTTTCGGTTTTGGGAGAGTTTGAGGGTGATGGATAGACTTGTGAGACTGATTATGGGAGTGAAAATCAGTCATTGATCGTCCTATAGCCTTTCCCCTCGACTGGGATTGGGTTTCCAAAGTCGGGAGGTCGAAATATGGCAAGAAATCCCCGAAATCGCGCGAATGGCAGCTGCTGTCTTGGTGGCGCGGGGTTGGCGCGGTTTTTAGCCAAAAACCGCCTGGAGGGCGCGCGGCCTGGTCTGGGCCGTGCGATCCCGTCGGGCCTTTTCTCCTCTCTTTCGGACTTCTGTCCTCCTACGTTTCCGGGCTCGATTTTTCGGGTCATTCTCGGATCATAAATCCTTATCTTAAATTTATCTCGACTCAAATGAATTTCATGTTTGAAATCTTATGTCCGTCGGTCTCGGGTTCTTCGGCTTCCTATTCGTCGTCTTTTGACTCTCGTGCAATAACTTGTGTAACTAAATTTCTTCCGACTTCACGGGTTCTTGGAATTAAAATTCTTTTCCTTCTTGAATTTAATTCCAATTATTTTGACTCAATTCATGGAATGTCTTCGGGCTTCCTTTCCCTCTTTTATTCCATTTTGAATTTTGAATGTATCGGCGTTTCATTTCCGAGCAATAATTTATTGTGATAAATTATTTTCTTCTTCTCGGAGATATTTCGACATTGATCGGGATAAATTTTATTCCTTTGGACGTTGATAAAAATCTGGGGTATTACACCGGACCAGAATCGGATTTTAACCCCAAAATCTCATTCTTTTCCATTCCATTCGACCGAAGAGACTTCCTCCTTCCTCCCAACACACAACCGAGCGACACACCTTCATCCCAAGCGACACATTTGCACCACCTTGGTAAAAATTCTTCCAATTCTTGTTTCATCCTATCAATTCTCATCTACATTACCAATCCTCATTCCAAAAACCCCAATTTTTGTTTGTTTACTCAAATTAGGGCTCAAGAACCCTAGTTTTCCAATTTTGGGGATTCATCTTCAAAGTGTTCCAATCCTTCAATCTAGGTAAGAATGGCTATCCTAATTCCATTATTATCATATTCTAGTGCTTTGGAATACATTAATTTTGGTATTGGTGTTGTTACTTGAATTTTGGGTTTTTGTAGAATGTGGGATAAAATTTGATTTTGATTGTCTAAATTCTAGTTTTAGCATGAACAAGTGTTGTAGAACATGGATTGAATGCATAATGTGAAAATTTGTGGATCAACATTAAAAATTTGGGATTTTTAAAAATTAAAATCTGGATATTGCTTTAAAATTAATTAAAATGGCATATTTGATGAATTAAATGGATGAAACATCACTAGAACATGTCATTTTAGTTATATTAAAAATATAAAGTTATTTTCTTGTCAAAAATTCCATGTTCTTCATAATGTGAGTTAATTGAACCATGTTTTGATAAAAACTCTTTTATTTATAGTTTAGTTAATTAAAATAGGTTAATTTATCATAGGAATAAATTGGAATGGATTTAAATATTAATTTAAACCATTTGTAATGCACTAGTTTAATAATTTAGGTTGTTTCAGTTTATTAAATCTGATAATTTAATAAAATAAGGAGTTTTTTATTAAAAAAGACATGTTAAACATGAATTTTAAACTTTAGAATGGAATGGATGATATTTTTTTTCAACAAAGTTGAGGATTCACAATTTTTAAAATACAACATTTTGGTCATTGAGTTATTTAAATCCCACATTCTAGGTTGATGTATATGTTTGCTTTATACTTAATACTTAAGTTAAACCTTTGGTTTAAACTTAAGTGTGAGGATGGGAGGCAATGCATATATATGATACTAACCCAGAGTTTTTGTACAACCAGGTACTGAAATAATGTATAATCCTCCAAACCTCCCTAAGAAATCGGGTTATAGGTATATACCCATGCCCGAGGGGAGAATGGGGATTTATGATCCACAGTCACCGGATAGCGTTCCTACTCCTATTCCTGATGAGCATATTTTTGAACATCGCAGACTCCGCACGAAAAATTTGATACAGATGGATCACCCACAGGGATCAGGAGGTGCTTCAAAGTCCTAAGGGACTTCTGTCCTATTTTAGGAAGAGCAATTCCAAGAGTGGTGCATCTTCTAGACATACTACCGTGCCGGCTGATGACTATCAGGAGGTCAATCAGCCTGACCAGCCCGATCAGCCTGATCAGACCATTCAGCCTGAGACATCCGATCATTCGCAGGCCCCCTCTAGAGCCTCTCGGGGGAAGGCACCTGTCACGAGTTCCACCTCCTCTCGACCGAGGAGAGGGAGATCTGCTGCACTAGTCATACAGGAGCCTGTCCCTGAGGCTGTAGGAGGAGAGGAAGATGAGGAAGAGGTTGATCAGGAGGAGCAGCAGGCTAGGGGAGGACCGAAAAGGCAAGATCCTAGAGCTTATGTCCCTGAGTTGTTTTATGTCAGGCCAGGCATATTTGATGCCACTGTATTTAGGAGTCCCAGAGCCTACAAGCTGTATCGCTGATAGAGGATTTTCAGATAGAGATCTACAGCACCCTCTACTCCGAAATGCTATTAGATCCAGAGGTTGGGAGAGATTCGTGAGACACCCAGCCGGATCATATTC
This sequence comes from Hygrophila difformis, assembly GCA_030278955.1. Taxonomy (NCBI): domain Eukaryota; kingdom Viridiplantae; phylum Streptophyta; class Magnoliopsida; order Lamiales; family Acanthaceae; genus Hygrophila; species Hygrophila difformis. The sequence goes on from JAOANR010000003.1 coordinate 21,779,967, forward strand.
GTGGGAGTTGACTAGGCTGTTTCTAGCCAATGCTGATGAGGAGGATTCTTAGATTTTCGGGGTTAGAGTACCCATCACTCCTCAGCACATCAACCAATTTTTTGGAGTAGTGGATGTGCCCTACGCCAGAGATTTTTGGGAGCCGGTGATGAGAGCCGATGATAGGGAGGATTTCAAGAAGCTTGTACTGATGTCTATGTTTGAGGGTCAGGAGGATGTCCTCACATATGATGATGATGACATGAGTAGGCTACATGGGCCTGATATGGATGCACCCATGTACCAGCTTCTCATGTTCTACAGATCTAGATTGAGTCTTTCGACTCACACCTCTGGACCTACTGCCCTGGATATGTATGTCCCATACTGCATCAAGGTGGGGAGCCCGGTTAACATGGGAGAGCTTATATCACTTGAGTTGAGACAGACACCGGGGGTGTCTAAGAGGTCAGCTCTGATGTTCCCCAGCTTGATATGGCAGCTTTGTGCACAGGCAGGAGTGGATATGTGGCAGTTTGATAGAGATTGGAGGATGAGGCCCCCTATTCCATTTGGGAAGAAGAACTTCAAGCTGCCTGGCATAAGATGCAAGCCTATGATACTTCCTAGGGAGTTGCCCAGGCAGTCACCACCACCTGCACCTTCACAGGCTAGCCAGGAGCATTCTGAGGCTCCTTCACAGTCCACCCGGGGTACACGAGGTGGTAGAGGCAGAGGTAGAGGACGTGGCAGAGCTCAGCCACAGCAGTCACAACAGTCACATCAGCAGTATCAGGGAGAGCCTGATTGGGCTAGGGCATTGCGGATTGACCAGCAGACAATGATGACCAACCAGCAAAATTGGATGAATACCATGGATGAGCGGATGAGGTTGGTAGCTCAGAGGCAACACTTTTAGAGCGATCAGATTGCAAAGAATGCTCGAGCCCAGGCTTACCATGCAGCCCGACTGGAGTATTTTATGTCCTAGAGCCTAGGACAGAGATATGTCGCCCCTCAGACACCTTCTGAGGACGATGATGATGAGGACTATGTAGGCTCTGGAGATGGTAGCGATGAGGGAGATGATGATGCTGAGGATGCTGATGCTGGGGATGGATCTGAAGAAGTGGGAGACAATGATGATGATGATTCTGAGGACTCTGACTGAGCGAGAGAGATGAGCGATAGATAGGCTTGTAATCGTTATAGATGACATGTATTGATAGGCCTATGTATTTGACTCTATTGTTATTTTGCTACATTTTAGTTATTTTCATTTGGGGTCGTATTGTCCTAACTCTACTTTTTATTATTTTTGCTATCTTAGATATATTGTTTCTGTTATTCATGTTCTTTTGATGTTATGAAGTATTAGATAGTGTTTATTTAGCTTATAAGGTTTTTAGTTGCTTTTAAATTCAATAAAGTAGCTCTTACCAATTGCGTGCTAAATTGAGTTGTTTTGAACTGGTAAAAAGATCAATGAAGTTTATTTGGACTAGATTGAGGTGTAGATGAAGTGAAATTGATATTGTTGAGTGATTTGGAGATTTTGGACATCATGGGGAAGAACTTAGGAAAAACACATTCTGCCCGAATTGGCACAGAATGCGCCACATAGGCATTGTGGCGCCTAAAAATGCCCTCCAGCGCCACTTTATGCGCCGCAAAACTTAGAAATTTTTCTAAGTTTTTCCAAAATGTGCCACATGTGCTTGGTGGCGCCTAAATCAGCCTTGAAGCGCCACTTTTGGCGCCGCAAAATGAGAATTTTTCCAAGTTTGCTTCAGGATGCGCCACATACACTGTGTGGCGCATAAAACCCCTACTAAGCGCCAAAAATGCGCCATGGCTAATTTTTAAATTTTATTTTATTTTAAAATGCGCCACACTCACTGTGTGGCGCCTAACTTGGCCTCGGAGCGCCACTTTTTGCGCCACCGACGCGAATTTTTCAAAAATTCGCGAATCCAAAAGATTCAAATCATATCCAATCGATTTTTGGGATCCTAAACAGCATTATACTAACTCCAAATCATATGTTTAGTGTATATTTGGATCTAGATTAAATCAATCCCTCCATATCTCAACAAAATCAAGATTTCACCATCTTTAAAAGAGAGATCACCAATCGGTCATCACTCTCATTACCAAATCTGTCAATTTTTCTCTTCTTCCAGTTTAATTAGCTTTCCAATCTCAATCCTTTCTTCCTAAATTCTGCCACCATGAGAACAAAGAGAAAGAATAACCCAAGAAACAATGGTGGAAAGAAATTGAAAGCCACAGAGCTTGCCCCATCACAGACACCAGATCTTAGAGAACCCGTTCCGGAGCCGGCTGCTGTGGGTGCTGAAGATATGTTTGTGAATGATCTGGTGGCTCCCGATTCATATAATGGTTACGATACTTCTTTCAATTCTGCTCAACCGACGGAGGATGATCCACAACAAGAAGAAGATGTCGCTGAATCCCCGGAGGAAATTTCACTGGAAGTTCCACGTGATTCTAAAACCAAGAGAAAGAGTCACAATAGAAAGAATGATACCCCTCCTCTGGAAGAATTAACAGGGGACACGTTCAATCCGGCTATTTTCATCAGTCAAACGGCATATTCTTATTATCAGAAGATGGTGGAAAGATGGATTATCCAGGACAAAGGATTCACTGAAGCTGACATGGAGCGATTTTCGGTTCATGATGCTCTCATGAGTCGAGGATGGATGAAATTTGCTGCGCATCCGGAAGGAGTTTACTCTTGGGAGCTTACTAGACAATTCTTGTGTAATGCTCGGTATGATCACTATACTTCATGGATTAGGGGAGTACCTGTGCCATATGGTGCCGCAGTAATCAATGAACTTTATGGTACTGTGGATGTCTCTTGCCCGGCTACGAAGAAGAAGCACTTTCATGACCCTATTCATGAAGAGGAAGGAGGACCAGAGTTGGAGAAAAGAATCTTGAAAGAGATGTTTGAAAAGCAAAAGAAAATTGCCTACATAGGGGAGAAGAAGGAAAATGTTGTTGCCACTTCAATGGATGCACCACTATACCAGATCTACCTGCTCTACAAGCATAAGGTGTTTCCTACTTCGCACACTTCACAACCGAATGCAGAGGAGCTGTATTTTGTGTATTGTGTGAAGAACGGGTTGCCTATTGACATTGGGGATATGGTGGCATATGAGTTGGATAAAATGGCGTCTGACGCTGCACGGACTGTGCTGGGATTTCCTGCGCTGATCTGGACACTTTGTGAGAGAGCTGGAGTGAATATGACGGCCTATGCTCATGATTTGAAACCAAAGCCTCCTATCTCTTTCAAGAATTTCTATAATAAGCCTGGAGTAAAATGTGCAGAGCTTGGTTACCCTACTGCACCCCGTGGGGCACCCACTTGTCATCCTGATATACCTAGTACATCTGGTACTAAGGTAGAGCCTGCAGAGATTGCAATCAATAGGATGACCTATGAGATTCATCAGCTTAGAGCCGAGATGAAGAGGAAGGAGGATAGTACACGGGCACAAATTGCACAACTTTCCAGCAGACTTGAGTACTTCATGTCTGCAAGTCTAGGTGATCGATATATTCCTCCTACTACTAGTTCGAGCTCTACAGGGAGTGATGATGTTCCTAGGGAAGATGGAGTAGGTGATTCGGATGGATCTTTAGAAATCTAGATTTTTGATTAGATAGGATTGCTCCCTTTTTTGTTTAATTTGTAATAGTTAGAATTATTTTGGTACTATTTTGCTTATTTAATTAGCAATCTTTATGTAATAGTTGCTAGAACTTGTGGTATTTTGCTTTCGGTAAGTTTATGGAATTTAATATTTTAATTAAATCTGTCCATGTTTATTTAATTAATGAAAAGAGTTAATAAAAATTTAAAATCTGAAATTTATAAATCAAAATAATAAAAATCTGAATTAAATAAATTATGGATAGAATTTAATTGTTTTAATCTATAAATTACCATGTGTTCTAACGATTATCTTTTGTGTGAGCAAATACCATATAAATATATAAAGGAGCAGGATATGCCATGAAGAAGCAAGCAAAAGGGGACATCCAATACAGTGAAAGAATTTCTAGGATCTACATATTCCAGGTGTGATCTTTTCATGTTATATGTTATCAATTTGCATGAAGTATGTGGTAAAAGCTTGATTTAATTTTATTTTACTGTTTATTATGCTTTAAATAAAATGGTACATGCATGACTTGTTGTTTTAAATTTAAATTGTGTTTTCCCAGTGGTGCTAGTATTTAGAGATTATCACATCATTGCCAATCTGGAGAAAATCCAAATAAGTCTAAATGTTCTGCTTTAATCCGATTTTACAATTTAATGAGTGTTAGGTTTCTTAGTTTAAAGTCCTAGACTTTGTCAAATTGTTATGCAAGTTGTTTGAGCTATTGATGACAATTCTATTTGCCTTGCAGAAAACTATTTGATTAATTAGACTAGTTTTTTAAAATGTGGAGAGTTATCATTATTTATAAATAAATATGCTCGTTCTAAGTCTTTTTAAATGCTTAATTAAAATAAAGTCAGAGTGAGACCCCTATAAAAAAAACAAAACAACAAGTTATCTTGCAAAAAGAAAAAGAAAAGAAAAATTAGAGAATGCAAGATCAAAAAAAAAAAAAGAAAGAAAGAAAGAGGGTGATCAAATAAAAAAAATTCATAAACTCTTGACTGGATGACTGGCACATATTCGGTGACACGAGTAGCTTTTGGAATTCAACCGTCTATAACTCAGCCAAAGTGTCTAGAATATAGTGAAACCTAGCCATAGATTGAGCATATTTAAAGACTGGAATAGAAAAGCATATTTACATTACTCACTTTCTCATATTAAGTGCTATGTATAATTAATCTGTTTTCTGTATTGTAAGTGTATTGGGTATCTGGTTCTGATAGCTGATTCATATCAATTTGCCTAGTTCTAGTACATTAAACTTTGAACCCTCTTATCTCATTTTGTTGTTGAAATCTATGATTTGACAGAACTATACTTTATCTTTATTATCTTGATTGGCAAGTTGATGTGCTAATTGATATCATTGCTCAAGGGACGAGCAATATTTAAGTGTGAGGATGTTGATGCACCCTGTGAAACCACATTTAAATAAGCTTAAATTATGTTAAGATGAACCTAAATTGCATGTATGAGACTCTATATTACTGCTTTTAATGTATATTTCATGTAATGTGTAAATATTAATAAGACCGGTTAAATTGAGCTTATCCGAGCCCAATTTACCTTGTTTTATGCATTTTAATAATAATTTGGTGATTCTAATACATTGCAATGATGTTTCAGGCATTAAAATGAAGAAAGAAGATGTTCGGAGGTCAAAGGATGAAAAATTCGGAATTTTCAACATTGGAAAAGCTCCAGAATGCGCCACATAGGCATGTCGGCGCCTAAAATCATGCTCAGGCACCACATCAGGCGCCACCTCAACACTTAGGAAAATTTCGGATGGAAAAAAGCTTCAGGATGTGCCGCAATAGCTTGGTGGCTGTAACACCCCGGTTTTTGGTCACCCAGGTCGGGATGTCACCGCCACATCCCCCTAGTAAGACACGGTTTCTCCGAGCTTACTAAAGAGATGCAAGGCTAGGTATTGCAGTATTTAAAACATTTAAATCATTCAAAATAGCCCATACAATATAATTCGAAAATAATATTAACATAGCGCAGCGGAAATAATAGTTTTAGTATAGTATCGCAGCGGAAAATATAAATAGGGCCGACATGGCCAAAACACGGGTTAAACAGGCCCGTTCATAATATAATTAAAGTATGAATTTAAAAGCAAAATAATGTTTCCCAAAATCCCATGCATGAACCGTGCTCACACATGCTCATTCCACATATTCTGTAAGAAAAGGAATAAAAACGGTTTTGGTCAGCAAACTTGCTGAGTAAGTTAACACATGCATGATCGTATGGTTTAAAGGCCATTAATTTTAATCATTTAATAAAAGCATGATAATAACATAATATTTAATTTAATCTAACCGATAGCATAATTTATTTCAGGGCTCTATTTAACAACACATTTCGCATGACTTAGAATAATAGCCATAATTTAAATAAAGCATTTAAATAATTTAATTGGACAACAAACATAATTTAATTTAATTTAATTTAATATCCCCTTTACATTCCCGATTGGTATTTCAAAGTTTCACGATAGCATCGCGATGTCAACAAGTTTAGCCGGTAGCCCGGCGGCCGCAACCGTATCAGCCATACCCAGTACCCCTCCGGAGCCTCGGGAAACCCATGTGGATATTCACGAGAGTGTAGGCTCTGTATTTCGCCGTTTTGGCAATATCACATCTCAAGTTTAGCGCGCGGGGTGACCATCGTTCATTAAGGCACGAAGTGAAGCAGTTAGGGGGCACCCTGCAGAGCACTCACCCCAAATTTTAATTTATCAAGTTTGTAAGGGGATTTAATTTTTAAAAATCTGAGTTTAATTGTATTCATTTAAAAATAATATCTCAACTCATTTCAACCCTAAAGGTTAATTCCATGTTTCAACAAGATTTCAAGATTTTGTTTCCGGTAAACCACAGTTTACTCTAAAATTCGTCTAAAATCAGATTTAATTCCAAAAATTCCAAATTTTCACGACTGACTCAGAAACGTCGAGATCTACAACTTTCATGTTTTAACTTTTTCAAACTGAGATACCTAAACAGGTCAAAATCACCAATTTTCATAGAAGAATAATTCTGTCCGAATTTAATGTATCACAGTTCAAAGATTTCGAATTCTACCATAGTAATTCAACTCCAAATTTGATGAAATTTTACAGAGATCATCTTAAAACAATTATCTACGACTTTCATGTTCGGCCAAAGATCTAAAACAGTCTAGATCCTATGTCAAAAACGTGAACAAGATCATTCCTAAGTTCTGTCAAGAATTTCAAGATCTAGATTCAAGCAGTTCGGTTTCGGTGGGTTTTCATATATCAAATTGTCTCTAACAATTCTCAAAAATTTACAGTAGATAGATCTAAGCCTTAGGAATGTTTTTTGTGTTTTAAGTTTTTCCGTTTGAAGTCGTTTTAAGGTTCGGAAAAATTCATCAAATCTGTTGCGTCGGTGGAAAGTATAAATTGACAGATTTTCGATTTCTTGTTAATCTTTTAGTTTTGAATGTTTTAATTCATCCCAAAACCATGTAAGAGTTAACTTACAGAGTTGTGAACGTTCGGGATCGTCTATTTCGAAGGTGTGGCTTCCAGTCCACCGTTTCCCCTCTCCGTTCGTCGGGTTCTACGATCTAGATCCAATACGAGGTGTAGAAGAGAAAAGAAGAAGATTAGGATTCGTTTTCGAATCGTATATAGAACAAGGTTTGGGTCGAGACTTACCAAGACTATGGAGATCTTAGAATTTTCGTCCAACAGTATTCACCTTGGTTTCGTGCCTCCGACGACTCCGGATTTAGGGTTTCGAATGTGTAGAAAGTTGTAGGGTTTTGTAAAAATATTCGGAGCTCCTAGGAGGTATTATTTATAGATATCTAAGACCTAGGGCGTCCAAGATCTGACCCCAAGGGTCTTGGGTCGAGAGACGTTCAACCGAAAGTCGAAAAATCCGCGTTCGGGCGAGAGATTCACGCAACGGGCGAATCTGTCGCGTGGCGCGGTCGTGGCGCGCCCAATGCCTATGGACAGCGCGGCCACCGCGCCGACTTCACCTGGACTTCGGTCCGGGCGGGTCGTGCGATCCGTCGTGCTTTTCCTCCTCTCTTTCGGATTTCTATCCCTCTATGCTCCCGAATTCCGATTTCCGGGGTATCTTCGGGTTCATACTTTCTCTCTAAATTTTTACTCGGGTCTAATTGGATGTTTGGACTCAAATCCTCGAGTTCATTAGTGTTGGGTTTCGGTGTACAATTTATTTACCTTTAATAATTCTTTTTATTTAATTAAATTCCTGTAATTCCTTTTTAAGTTAAATCTCATTTCTTATTTCCTTAACTTTATTTATTTCTTTATTTGCTGGATTTATTTATTTATTTATGGTATTTATTTTATTTATTATTTATTTATTTAATTATTGTTTTATTTTATGATGGAAAATTCTCGGGTATTACAGTCTACCCTCCTTAAAAATCAACTTCGTCCTCGAAGTTGTGTTACGGCCTTTCTCGTGCTAAGGTCTTTTGTTTTGTTTGTTTTGTTATTTTGTGACTGAACTTAGAATTAAGACTTCTAAGTTGCCTACGTACCCTGTGAAGGGATCAAGCCATAACGTAGTTCAAAAGTTTACAAAAGTGCACGAAAAATAGGTGGTATGACATCCTCTCCCCCTTAAGATTGCAGTTATGTCCCCATAACTGTGTCGGTATCGGTTTGGAATAATGTCGGGTAGCGTTCTCTCATGTCGGATTCTACTTCCCAAGTTGCCGTCTCACTTTCGTGGTTTGACCAAAGAACCTTGATCATTCTTACGGTTTTGTTCCTCGTTACTCGTTCCTTGGTATCGAGAATACGCACTGGGACTTCTTCGTAAGTCAAATCTTCATCGAGCTCAATTATCTCTGGTTGAAGTATATGTGTCGGGTCCGGCACATACTTCTTTAGTTGCGAGACATGGAAGACATTATGAACTCTATCTAAGTGTGGCGGTAAAGCCAATCGGTAGGCTAGAGTTCCGACTCGTTCTAGAATTTCGTAAGGTCCTATGTATCGAGGACTTAACTTCCCTCGTTTGCCAAAGCGCATCACCCCCTTCATGGGTGATATCTTTAGCATGACCCTATCTCCCACTTGAAATTCTAGGTCTCGTCGTCTCACGTCGGCATAACTCTTTTGACGGTCTTGTGCGGCTTTCATCTTCCCTTGAATCACTTTGATTTGTTGAGCCATGTCCTCGATAAGTTGTGGTCCCACTACCACGGACTTATCGTTTTCTTCCCAGCTCAACGGACTTCGGCACTTTCGTCCATACAACGCCTCGAAAGGTGCCATGCCGATGCTAGCATGGTAGCTATTATTATAGGAAAACTCAATCAAGGGTAAATGAGATTCCCAATTCCCTTTGAATTCCAACACACATGCTCTCAGCATGTCTTCTAGTGTTTGGATTGTTCTCTCGGTTTGACCATCCGTCATCGGGTGGAATGCGGTGCTCATTTTGATTTGAGTACCGAGAGTTTTTTGTAACTCCATCCAGAAATGAGAGACAAATCCACTGTCTCTATCGGAAATGATATCATGTGGTACTCCATGTCGTCGTACCACATTATCAATGTAGGCTCGGGCCAATTGGTCCATAGTCCACGTGTCTTTCATTGGGATAAATATGGCTGTCTTCGTTAGCCTATCCACAATCACCCAAATCTTGTTCATGCCTTTAGGTGATCGGGGTAATCCCGAGACAAAGTCCATTGAGATGCTATCCCACTTCCAATTTGGAATCTCTAGTGGTTGCATCAATCCTAAGGGTTTATGTCGCACTGCCTTAACCTTTTGGCAGGTGAGACATCTCGCCACGAAGTTCGCCACTTCCTTCTTCATTCCCGGCCACCAATAGATCTTCTTCAGATCTTTGTATAGCTTGTCACCTCCGGGATGTACGGAATATGGCGTGTTGTGCCCTTCCTCCATCAACCTTTGCTTCAACTCGGCACATTTAAGGGGCACACACCATGTCCCTTTAAAACGGATGCTTCCATCCTCGTGGTCAGCAAATCCTATTGCCTTTCCTTCGGCAATATACATTTTTATCTTCTCGAGTTTTGGGTCGCCCGGTTGAGCGAGTCGAATCTCGTCCAATATTGGAGTTTCTACGATCATGGCATTGACCGTTTCTCTCACTGTGCCAGGATGCACAAGTTCTAACTCCAATCTTGCCAACTCCATGTACAATGCCGGGCGAATTACCAACGAGTTTGTCACGTGTTGGGTTTTCCGACTTAGGGCATCGGCTACAACATTCGCCTTCCCCTCGTGGTATGCTATCTCTAAATCGTAGTCTTTAATAAGTTCCAACCATCTTCGCTGTCTCAAATTCAACTCCTTCTGAGTGAATATATATTTCAAGCTCTTGTGGTCGGTGAACATTCGACACTTCCGCCCATAAAGAAAATGTCTCCATATCTTTAGAGCGAAAACGACCGCTGCCAACTCCAGGTCGTGGGTCGGATAATTCTCCTCGTGGGGTTTTAATTGGCGTGATGCATACACTATGACTCTCGAGTCTTGCATCAAGACACAACCTAAACCTTCCTTCGAAGCATCACTATATACTTCGAAGTCACCATTCTCTGATGGTAGTGTTAATACAGGTGTGGTTGTGAGTCGTTTCTTCAGCTCTTTAAACGCAATCTCACAAGCCTCTGTCCACACGTATTTTACTCCCTTCTTAAGTAGCTGGGTCAAAGGTCGTGCGATTTTAGAAAAATCCTTCACGAACTGTCTATAGTACCCGGCTAAGCCAAGGAAACTCCTTATCTCGGTTTGGCTCTTGGGAGTTGCCCATTCAGTTACGGCAGAGACTTTTGCCGGATCCACTGAAACTCCATCAGCGGATACTATGTGTCCGAGAAATGCCACTTCTTTCAACCAGAAATCGCATTTCGACAGCTTGCCGTATAGCTGATTTCTTCGCAAGGTTTCTAACACTTGATGTAAGTGTTGGGCATGCTCTTCCTCGCTCTTTGAGTAGATCAGGATGTCGTCGATGAACACTACGACGCACTGATCTAACAATTCTCGGAACACGTTGTTCATGAGATTCATGAACATGGCCGGAGCATTTGTTAACCCGAAGGATAACACTGTGAACTCGTAATGGCCATATCGCGTTCGAAATGCCGTCTTCGCAATGTCCTTCTCGGCGATCCTCAATTGATGATACCCAGATCGCAAATCGATCTTCGAGAATACTGAAGCTCCCTTCAGTTGATCAAACAGATCCTCTATTCTCGGTAGGGGGTATTTATTCTTGATGGTCACTTGGTTTAGTCCTTGGTAATCTATACAAAGACGTAGTCCTCCGTCTTTCTTCTTGACAAATAAAACCGGTGCTCCCCAAGGGGACGTACTCGGTCTTATGTAACCTTTTCCTAATAGTTCCTCGAGTTGTTCCTTTAACTCCTTCATTTCCAGTGGTGCCATCCGGTACGGAGCTTTTGAGACAGGCTCTATCCCCGGAATGAGATCTATTGTGAATTCCAGATCTCTCTCAGGTGGCATGCCCGGAACGTCCTTAGGGAACACGTCCGGGTATTCCCTTACCACTGGTATGCTATCAACCTTGTTCTCTTCCGCCTCAAGGTTGTGCACGTAGCACGCATATAGTTCATACCCCTTACGCATCAAGTTACTTAATTTGAGTGCACTAACGATTTTGTTACTTTTCTTAGGGGGCTGAGAGTAAAAGATAACTTTCTTTCCCCTACTTTTTGACAAGGTGATCTTTTGCTTTTGGCATTCGATCACCGCCTTATACTGGGATAACCAATCCATCCCCAGTATGATGTCAAAGTCTCTGAAGTTAAATTCTACTAAGTTCGCGAAGAATTCTACGTCCTTTATCACTATAGGAATTCCGTTATATCGTTTAGAGCAAGACACTACTTCTCCAGAAGGCAATTGATTTCCTAAGCTAATTCTCTCGCACTTAGGTAGATCTAACTCAGGCACTATTCTTGATGCTATAATTGAGCAACTAGCTCCAGAATCAAATAGAATTCTAAGGGGCGTATTCAACACATAAAATGTACCTGCCATCACTTCTCCTTGCGCAGGCACGTCCGCTTGGTTCACCACGTTCAGCCTCCCCATAGGGCGTCCCTGATTGCCCTGCTGATTCGCATTCGGCTGCTGATTTTGTTGCTGGTTTTGATTCTGAGGGGGCGGAGGTCGTTGGTTCTGGTTCTGGTTTTGCGGCCTATTTTGAGGGGGTCTGTATCCTTGGTTGTTCCCGTTTCACCCGTTTTGATTTTGAGGTTGTTCTTGCCCCGCGACCAAATCGTCCCTCCTTGTTATGTTCTCGAGCCTAGTCCGGCAATCCCGTCGAACGTGACCCATTCGACCGCATCGGTAACAGGCGCCTTGTTGCGGGCATCCCCTTGCCAGATGGGGTCGTCCACATCTCGGGCAAGGCGGTACCGGATCTTCCTGGTTGAACCTCCTCCCAGTGTTGTTTTGTTGGGGCCTATTCGACCCTCTGCGCTGTTCGTTCCTTCCAGTGTTGTTCTCGTTTCTTGAGTCTCGGCTTTTCTTGTCTTGGGGACCCCTGCTGGACTCCCCACTCACCCTTCTTTTCAGCTGCTGCACACGTGCTACCGCCACGGCGCGGTCATACACAGCTTGCAAATCGGGGCAGTGTACCCCCGCGATCACCTCGCGCACAGACAGGTTCAGTCCCATCTCGAACTTCTGTGCCTTTTCCGCATCAGTAGGCACTAGCCTTAGTGCGAATCTCACCAGCTCCTTGAAGCGTGTGTAGTATTCCTGCACTGTTTGGCCTCCTTGCTTCAGCGACAGGAACTCTTCGTACATGGCAGCTTTAGTACTCAAGGGATAGAATCGATCCCTGAGTAGTTCCATCATCTCCATCCACGAGTAGGGCTCGTCATCTTCAGTCAGTTTGGCTTGCGTCGCCTGCCACCAGTCGTCAGCTTCACCTCCCAAGTAGTATGAGGCGACATGCACTCTTTCTTCTTCCGGACATTTAACTGCTCCCAGCAGCTTGTCGAATGTCCGGATCCACTCTTCCAGTTTAGCTGGATCCTCCTCACCAGCATAGTGGGGTGGCTAGTAAGGATTCACCATCGCCAGGTAGTTAGGGCGAGCTTGGGGCGGAGGTACCGCCGCAGCTTGACCCTGGTTGACTTGCGCGTTTCCGAGCGCAATCAACACTTCCTCTATCATCCTAAGACGATCGCCCACATTGTTCGGTGCGGGGGCGTCCTGCGCACCTTGGGGCTGTTCCATCTCAGGTTGAATCGGTTCAGTGACGTTTGGTGGTGTTTCAATAGGTGTTTCAGTGGTGGTTTGGGGAGCGGGTTGAGTTCTTCCTCTTCCTCTTCCTCTGGATGCCATTCTGGTACAAATGGGATAGATTAGGACCGGTGAATTTAGCATATAGTCTAAGCAATTTCTATAAATGTATATGTATGTTGCAATTTAGCACGCGGTGCTTTGTTCAAACTAAGAAGCGTCGTATGCTACGGGGTTTTATTTTATTTCGAATTTTTTTTTTCACTGCTGTACGGACAGATCTGTCCGCTTTTTTTTCGATTTATTACAAATAAATCGGGCATTTTATTTCCTCAAAAGAAATTTTAGTACAAAAGTAGAAATATTTTCCTAGCAAAATAGTATCTAACAATAGAATCTCTAGTGTCTCATGACGTCCTCCGGTGGGGTAGCAGGATCTTCCTCCGGATCTTCCTCCTCCGAACTCGGCGGCAGTAGCTCGTCAAAGATAGTGTTTAAGTCTTGCCCGTGGGCATCGATGTATTCCTTTAGTATTAAGTTTTGTGTAGTGAGGGTTTGGACTTGGCGTTCGAGTTGGTTTATGCGGTGATGATCCGCCTCTCTCAAGTTGCCCATGTGATGTAAATTGGCCTCCAATTGAGCCATACGGTACTTCATTTGCTCTAAGGTTTGGTGGGAATCGAGATGAACGCTCATCATCCTGATCATCAACTGCATCATGTCTTGACTAGCCATCTAGCGCACGCAAGAGATCTAAGTTAATATTCGCCAAGATTCTAAGTTCAAGTTTCGCCAAGATTCTAAGTTCATAGCAGAGATGCAATATGCAAATGCAAATGATGTTTCCCCCCAATAATAATTTAATGAACCACATATATATTTTTTTTTCCATGGGTTTTAAAATAAAAATTTTCCATGGAAATAATACTTTAAAATTTAAAATAATAGTCAAAATACTAATAATAGTTTAAAAATAGTAATGGTTTAAAAATAATACTTTTAAAAATAGTCGGGCTCTGATACCAACTTGTAACACCCCGGTTTTTGGTCACCCAGGTCGGGATGTCACCGCCACATCCCCTAGTAAGACACGGTTTCTCCGAGCTTACTAAAGAGATGCAAGGCTAGGTATTGCAGTATTTAAAACATTTAAATCATTCAAAATAACCCATACAATATAATTCGAAAATAATATTAACATAGCGCAGCGGAAATAATAGTTTTAGTATAGTATCGCAGCGGAAAATATAAATAGGGCCGACATGGCCAAAACACGGGTTAAACAGGCCCGTTCATAATATAGTTAAAGTATGAATTTAAAAGCAAAATAATGTTTCCCAAAATCCCATGCATGAACCGTGCTCACACATGCTCATTCCACATATTCTGTAAGAAAAGGAATAAAAACGGTTTTGGTCAGCAAACTTGCTGAGTAAGTTAACACATGCATGATCGTAGGGTTTAAAGGCCATTAATTTTAATCATTTAATAAAAGCATGATAATAACATAATATTTAATTTAATCTAACCGATAGCATAATTTATTTCAGGGCTCTATTTAACAACACATTTCGCATGACTTAGAATATTAGCCATAATTTAAATAAAGCATTTAAATAATTTAATTGGACAACAAACATAATTTAATTTAATTTAATTTAATTTAATTTAATTTAATATCCCCTTTACATCCCCGATTTGGTATTTCAAAGTTTCACGATAGCATCGCGATGTCAACAAGTTTAGCCGGTAGCCCGGCGGCCGCAACCGTATCAGCCATACCCAGTACCACTCCGGAGCCTCGGGAAACCCATGTGGATATTCGCGAGAGTGTAGGCTTTGTATTTCGCCGTTTTGGCAATATCATATCTCAAGTTTAGCGCGCGGGGTCACCATCGTCCATTAAGGCACGAAGTGAAGCAGTTAGGGGGCACCCTGCAGAGCACTCACCCCTAATTTTAATTTATCAAGTTTGTAAGGGGATTTAATTTTTAAAAATCTGACTTTAATTGTATTCATTTAAAAATAATATCTCAACTCATTTCAACCCTAAAGGTTAATTCCATGTTTCAACAAGATTCCAAGATTTTGTTTCCGGTAAACCACAGTTTACTCTAAAATTCTTCTAAAATCCAATTTAATTCCAAAAATTCCAAATTTTCACGACTGACTCAGAAACATCGAGATCTACAACTTTCGTATTTTAACGTTTTCAATCCGAGATACCTAAACAGGTCAAAATCACCAATTTTCGTAGAAGAATAATTCTGTCCGAATTTAATGTATCACAGTTCAGAGATTTCGCATTCTACCATAGTAATTCAACTCCAAATTTGATGAAATTTTATAGAGATCATCTTAAGACAATTATCTATGACTTTCATGTTCGGCCAAAGATCTAAAACAGTCTAGATCCTATGTCAAAAACGTGAACAAGATCATTCCTAAGTTCTGTCAAGAATTTCAAGATCTAGATTCAAGCAGTTCGGTTTCGGTGGGTTTTCATATATCAAATCGTCTCTAAAAATTCTCAAAAATTTACAGTAGATAGGTCTAAGCTTTAGTAACGTTTTTCGTGTTTTAAGTTTTTCTGTTTGAAGTCGTTTTAAGGTTCGGAAAAATTCATCAAATCTGTTGCGTCGGTGGAAAGTATAAATTGACAGATTTTCGATTTCTTGTTAATCTTTTAGTTTTGAATGTTTTAATTCATCCCAAAACCATGTAAGAGTTAACTTACAGAGTTGTGAACATCCGGGATCGTCTATTTCGAAGGCGTGGCTTCCAGTCCACCGTTTCTCCTCTCCGTTCGTCGGGTTCTACGATCTAGATCCAATACGAGGTGTAGAAGAGAAAAGAAGAAGATTAGGATTCGTTTTCGAATCGTATATAGAACAAGGTTTGGATCGAGACTTACCATGACTATGGAGATCTTAGAATTTTCGTCCAACAGTATTCGCCTTGGTTTCGTGCCTCCGACGACTCCGGATTTAGGGTTTCGAATGTGTAGAAAGTTGTAGGGTTTTGTAAAAGTATTCGGAGCTCCTAGGAGGTCTTATTTATAGATATCTAAGACCTAGGGCATCCAAGATCTGACCCCAAGGGTCTTGGGTCGAGAGACGTTCAACCGAAAGTCGAAAAATCCGCGTTCGGGCGAGAGATTCACGCAACGGACGAATCTGTCGCGTGGCGCGGTCGTGGCGCGCCCAATGCCTATGGACCGCGCGGCCACCGCGCCGACTTCGCCTGGACTTCGGTCCGGGCGGGTCGTGCGATCCGTCGTGCTTTTCCTCCTCTCTTTCGGATTTCTATCCCTCTATGCTCCCGAATTCCGATTTCCGGCGTATCTTCGGGTTCATACTTTCTCTCTAAATTTTTACTCGGGTCTAATTGGATGTTTGGACTCGAATCCTCGAGTTCATCAGTGTCGGGTTTCGGTGTACAATTTATTTACCTTTAATAATTCTTTTTATTTAATTAAATTCCTGTAATTCCTTTTTAAGTTAAATCTCATTTCTCATTTCCTTATCTTTATTTATTTCTTTATTTGCTGGATTTATTTATTTATTTATGGTATTTATTTTATTTATTATTTATTTATTTAATTATTGTTTTATTTTATGATGGAAAATTCTCGGGTATTACAGTGGCGCCGAAAAGTACTCCGGAGCGCCACAAAATGCGCCACAGGGTAAAATTTAGGAAATTGTCAGAATGCACCGCACCTTCTTGGCGGCGCATAAAAGTGCCTTTCAGCGCCACAAAATGCGCCACACTCGAAAATTCGGAAAATCTTCGTATGCGCCGCAGCTCCTTGGTGGCGCCGAAAACCTCTTCCGAGCGCCACTTTTTGCGCTACAGTCGCGGTTGAGCAGTTTTCTAACCTCCCAAACACGGTTTTAAGGCCCGTTTCTCTTCATTCTTCACAATCAGACTTCACTTTTTTGAGAGAATACTTACTGGAAACATCTGCAAATGGGAGAAGAAGGCCGGAAACACAAATCCATGCCGGAGGAATGCATCAAGAATGCTGTTCTGGGCGTGTTCTTCCTACTCTAGGTGTTGCCTTTCTTTTTCTTGCTTTGTAATATTATGAATTTGCCTCTAAATGTAATCTACTGTTATGTTTTGAATTTGTAGACGGATTTCTATAATGTTCGTGTTAGGAGTGATCTAGAACGGGAGTTCAGAATCACTTTTGAAGTATGAACCTATCTTTTATGGAAGTAATTTAATGATCGATGTTTTTATGCTAATCTGGATTTATGTGTTAAGATGTTAGAGAATGAATTATGATTACTGTTTAGGATGAGAAAGATCGATAATTTGCATATTTTCATGAATTTGGTATTTTCAGACATAATCTGTTTAAATTGGCAAATCTGAATTGATCGATGTTAATACCAGTAATTTGTGATAAAATAATGATTGGGAAGAATAGAGTATTGATCGATTTTGTCTACTGCTAAAATTAATCTGATGTTGAAATTCTCCAATCTGCAAAACTAAAGATGATCGATCAATCTGTGTTTCCCATTTTTAGTAATCTGTCATTAATTCTAATCTGTCTGCATTTTAATATTATTAATTAAATCCAGTTTACCATGTTTTGTTATTATTTTACCATAATTGTTAAATTATTTACACTATTCTGCATAATTAAATGTTAGAATCCAATTCTGTAATTTCTGCTTTGCTAAATCGGGAGATAAAAAGTAGAATTAATATTTTAGTACCGGAATTGGGAATAAATTACATTATAAATGGATTCTAGCATGTGCACAATGATTTGGGAAATGAAAAGTGCCTTTTAATTGCTATAGAAAAATTTGTATGCTTGGGAAAAACTCAAATTTAAGCCTAGAATAATGATTGCAGAATGTTAGATAATTTAATCAGCTTCCATGAAATCCGTTTAAGCATAATTTGATTATTAGTAGATTATAATATTTTTAATCTTTATAAAATAATTAATTTTAAGAAATTGATCTTTTTAGACATTGGAAAATGCTAAATCAATATGCAATTTCTATTTTATATAAAGATGGCAATATTAATATTACAAGCATCTCTCATTTATATCTTTATTAAATATAATTTTAATTTACTTTATTTTAAACTTAATGTCACTATTTATTTTTAATTTAATCACCATTAGAATTAATCAAAATCCTTTTCAAATATATTAAATATAATTAATAAACTTAAGAACAATTAAAATTTCTCCGGAATGAAATAATATTCTGAAATTCCCTGTGGTTCGACCCGGTATTCACCGGTTTTTTTTACTTGATGACAACCATCCGCTTGTGGTAAAATATGAGTAGTGAAAATCACCCATCAATAACGCGAAGAAGACTTTCAATCATACTTTTTCTTTAGTGTTTTCCTTAATAAAATAAGTCATTCTTGCTCTAATCTCATCACTGAGATAATGCGAGGAACAAACTTACTATTTGAAACTCTCAAATATGTTATGTCAGAGCTCTCGCTTTGTTCACTTGAACAAGGCGAGGGAATAACTTTGGATAACATCAGAATTGGTTCCTTTTCTGAAGGAAGCCAAATTTATCCTCGCTATAAGTATATATCACCTACTGTATAAATAGGAATTAAGCAACCTCGCTTTGTCATGTCCAAACCTTATTGCGAGGAGTTCAATTCCTTGTATTAATCAAATCTGAGGAACATTATTTGAATAATAACTCCCTCCATGCTTTACGAATATAGCGCGCGGAAAATTAGAGTGTTCATAGTTTTAAACCTCAAGATAATTACTGCATGTTATCTTGGACACATATTTTGCAGATTTAATTCTCAAATCTCTTTAAGGAAATCAATTTCCTAAATTCTGTCTAGCTTCTAATCTATATTTTTGGAGCATCCTAGCATTTTGCTTAAAAGGATTCAGAACCCTCAACGTTTTCTATATACATATATTAATACATATAATCATAGTATTTTGGGATATTTCCCAGGCTAATGCAGAGTATTCTACTTCATGTTATAAACTTACACTTCATATTCAAATACACAATCTTTACTTCACAAACATACTGAGAAGGAGATGATGATACAGGTACTCTCAAACATAATTTACTCGGGGTAATTAAGAAGAAACTTGTTCTACTGTTGGATATCCAGTACCTGTCGTTTAAAAGGGAAAGATGTTTCAAAAATCATCCTTTGTCTCAAGAATTAGTGAGAATATTGAAGAGTTAATTTCCAGGGGCCATAGAAGTTATGATACCTAGATCATATGCTATGGGTATGGAGTTAATCAACCTTCAGAATCTCACTAATCCTGAGTTAAGTCATGTGTACTTAGACTTGTTTATAGAGAATTCTCATGCTAATAAATCTGTATGAATCTGAGTAGCTTAGATAAGTCAAGGATTTTGAGTAGTAAATTCATCTTGAAATACTTACAAGGCTATTATTTCTTTCAAATACTTGTTGGAATTATTCTGAGGAAGATTTAGTTTTGCACAACCCTTGGATGATAGATTTAAATACTTGCTTTTTAATTTCTTGTAGAGGACATCCAAGTAAGGAATGCAAGATAATTCTTTTACAAGATAATAAGAGGACAAAAACAAGTTCAGATTAGTATAAAATTGATTAGTAGTGATCTTGAGTTTTCAATGGCTTAATCTGAATCTGAAAGAAACAGATTAAGTGATAGTTCTAGAAGCTTTTGACAAGAAATAAGTCTGATCGATTATTTCTTAGAGGAAGTCTCTCATGATTTCAGTGCTGTAAGGTCATAACACTAGATCACAAGTACTCGTCTTGGGAAAGTGATTGAAGACATGAAGAGTTGGTAAACCTAGATAAAGGACTTATCTCGTCTAATTAAGTTCACTCATCATTATTAAGCATAGAAGCATGATTACTCTAGCATAGTCATATTTTGTTTGTGTGTCATTAAGTCTATAATAATTCTTTGAACTCATAATATCAATGATACCATTAGGTATTTCCACCATTTAATGCTTTTTATGATTTTCTGCCAATACTTTTAATGTTTACTGCAATTTACTTTTAGCTTTAGAACTTTAGTCAAATTCATTACTCAATACAAACCAAGGAATATATTTAAATTCTAAGATTCATAATGTTATTAAAATACTTCTATCGTATAATCCTCTAGTGAACGATCCCGACAAATAAATAAATACTGCAAACTTGATACCCTGCGCTTTCGGTGATGTAAACGAGGCAAAATCTTGAAGAATTCTTTAAGAATCATTGTAGTAGTTTTGCACAGACAAAACGGGGGATCTTCGCAATCAATTAGCTAAGAAATCTTAATAGCAGAAAGAATAGGAGGGGTTCCCCCGAGAAGCTTCATGGCGCCGTTGCCGGGGAGGGTGATAGCATTATGAATCTTTAGAATAAATATATTCTATGGTTGTTTTAAATTTTATTCTTTTAACATTATTGTGTTATTATGTAATTATATTAATTCTTTCATTTTGCCCATCAGGAGAAACCTTAGCAGTTTATGACCGAAAGAATAACCAGATCCTCAAGACAACCTTTGCTTCCCTTTAATTGCGAAATAGAGAGAACAGCCAGGCTGATCAGAACGAACGCAAGAAGGAGGCAGAAGAATCTTGCATAGGAGACACTTTCAACAATAACTGAGATGGCAAATAATGGACAAAATGACGGACCCGGAAATTTAGCAAACGGACAACCAGGACATCAAAACAACATGCCACCCAGAGGACAATTTTGAGCTCCTCAAAGGGCTCCATTGCCACAATTTGTTCATCAGCATCATTTTCCTTCTAACTTTGTCAATCCTGTCCTAAATCCACAAGAAGATCAATATCAACCATGGCAGCCTAACGTCGATTAGTATGTGGTTGGAACAGATGAAGAGGTAGATATACCACCTGGTATACTAAACTTGGCAGCCTCTAGAGCATTCTATGGTTTGAGTGCTGAAGATCCGCATTTGCACCTTAAAAAGTTTGTAGAATTGAGCAAGACAGTCAAGAAAGGAAGAGCCTCGAGAGAGAGCATTCAGCTTACCATGTTTCCATTCTCTCTAGATGGATCTGCTAAAGAGTGGTATGATTCTCTGAATGCTCAGCAAAAAGCTACTTGGCCGGAACTGGTTTAGAATTTCTTACTCAAGTACTTCCCAGAGACCAAAATAGATGAGTGGGTGGATAGAATTTCCAGTTTTAAAATGAGGAAGGGAGAATCATTGAAGGATGCTCGGGATAGATTCTTTGACATGCTTAAAAGATGTCCACAGCATGGTATCACAGAAAGGAGACTCTTGAAGATCTTTTTCACAGGACTTTCTCATACTTGGCAAATGATGATTAATGCCACTGGATGAGAGCAAGTGCTCCAGATGACACTCGAGAAGGCTTGGGCGACAATAGACACCATGACTGCTAGTAGAGCAGTTCTTCAAGATGATGATCCACCATCACCTATAAGGAAGAGTTTTGCCATTCATACAGACAAAAGTGAAGAGAAGTTTGCAGCACTCACAAAACAGATCGCAGAGTTACAGTTTGCTCAGAACGCAAGTCAACAACAGCAACAACAACAGCAACAACCAATGATGATTCTTCAACACACACCTGTGGAACAAGTCTATCAGTGCGGAATTTGCTCCGGTCCTCATCATAATGATCAGTGTCCACAGCTTCAAGAAGCACCTAAGAAAGAAGAAACTTGCAATTATGCTGGCTTCCAAAATAAGCACCCGAATTTGAGCTATGGTAACACACAAAACGCACAGAATGCACATCTTCTGAACCCACCTCAACAGAATCAGCAGCAATTTTATCCTCAGCAGCAGATGTACCCTCCGAGACCTCCTCAACAAATGAGTCAGCAGAACAGGCCATTTGGACCATTTGCACCAATGCCTGTACAATTTCCACCTCAACCAGTACCACCAGTACTTTATCCCACTGTTCAAGACAATACTTATCCTTTAAAAGTTGAGAATGCTCTGAAGGAGTTCATCGCCAAGCAAACTGAGAAAAACAATCAGCTGCAGGCTTTAATAAAGAATGTTTAGAATTCAGTAACAGAGATGGCCAAATTACTCCAGCAAAGAGAAAAATGAAATTCACCAAGCTCCTCTGAAACCAACCGTTAATGTAAGGCAGTTACATTAAGGGGAGGGAAAGAAATTGTTGATGTTGAATTTGAAAAGAAAAAAGACAGGTTGCTGCAAAAGAATTTCAAGAATGTATCAACATTGGAGGAAGATGATCAGTTTGAAGAAAGGCAAATTTATCAGGGTTTGGAAAAGAATGTCACAGAACACTCTTTTCCAATGGAAAAAGATGGAGGTAATGATAACCCTAATTCTACAGGTACCATAAAGGACCAATTGGACGGAAATATGCCCATGGTACCATACCCTGGGAGACTAAAAAACGATCTTCAAGAAATTAAATTTAAAAAGTTTCTTGAAAAGATTAAGGGCCCATTTGGATTGGCTTTTGAGAAAAGAAGAAGCCAAAAGCAGAAGCAGAAGTGAAAGCCAAAAGCAGAAGCAACTTTTGTGTTTGGATAGAATGTTTGAAAAGCAGCTTTTTTTCAAAAGTGTGTTTGGATGTGTAAAAGTGAAAAGTGCTTTTGAAATGTATAAATTACCAAAAAGGACATGCTACTTATTATGATAATAAGATATATTTGTAACGTAATTTATTTTAAGTAATGAAGGTATTTAAATCTTTGCACATTTTACGAAGTGCTTTTGGCTTCTGCTTTTCGGAGAAGCACCCCCTGGGCTGCTTCTCCCAGAAGCACTTTTGCAGCTTTTCGAGGTGCTTCTGCTTTTTTAAAAAAGCCAAACCAAACGTTTCTTTTTCCGTATTAGTGCTTTTGGCAGAAGCAAAAGCCAAAAGCACCTTGGTAGAAGCCAATCCAAACACCCTCCAAGGCCATTGAGATCTCAATCTCTTTGGTTGAATTAGTTTCAGAAATGCCCTCTTACGCTAAATTTCTGAAAGAGTTGATTTCAGGTAAACGAAGCGCGGGAGAGCAGATGGTCATCCTAAATCAGAATTGTAGCATGGTTCTTCAACAAAGGATAACCCCAAAGCTGGAAGATCCAGGGAGTTTCACTTTACCTCTAATCATCAATTGTAAGGAAGCTGGACGAGGCCTTTGTGATCTAGGCAGCAGCATAAATGTAATGCCACTTGCCATGGCAAAAAGGCTTGAGCTTGGGTGGATGAGGCCAGTGAACATGACCCTGTTCTTTGCGGATCAGTCTAGTACTACACCAGAAGGAATAATTGAAGATGTCTTAGTAAGAACTGGAGGGTTATGTTTCCCGGCTGATTTCATCATCCTGGATATTGAAGAAGATGTTAGAATTTCAATCATACTGGGGAGACCATTTCTGGTAACTGCGGGAGCGATGATCGACGCAAAGAATGGTATAGTCAAATTACATGTGGACGAACAAGAAGTCACCTTTGATATGCTGAAAATGGCCACATACCCCTTTGATGCTTTTGAGCCAAATGTAACTGGAAAAGGATCAGTCTCTGGTAACATAGAGGTAGAGAATATCTTAGACAACTTTAATCTCTTTTCTTCTGATGTAACCTTGAACACTTTCACCCCACTCACATATGCTGAAGAATTTACTTTTGGTTACTTGTGCGCGATTCGATTCGTTGATCCTGAGACTGGTGAAATCAAGGACGGATCAGAAAGTGAGGATATGACATCTTCATAGCAATCTGAGGATGACATTGATAAAACAGATCCTACAGAAGAAGGACCTGATTTAAAATTTGAAGTGCAAACTCGAAGCAAGTTAATTCCATCTACAGAAAGCCCACCAGAGCTTGAGCTTAAAGTATTGCCAGAACATCTTAAATATGCCTTTTGGCAGATAAAAAGAAGCTTCCGGTAATAATTTCATCCAAATTGAATGAAAAACAAGAACAAGCTCTAGTGGGTATTCTTAAGAACCATATTCATGCAATTGCTTGGACTATAGCCGACATTAAAGGCATTAGTCCTCACATTTGCATGCATAGGATTTTGATGGAAGATGAGTACAAACCATCCAGGCAACCACAGAGGAGGCTAAATCCACCAATGCAGGAAGTTGTCAGAAAGGAGGTAATCAAGCTATTGGATGCAGGTATAATCTATCCTATTTCTGATAGTAAATGGGTAAGTCCAGCGCAAGTTGTACCTAAAAAGGGGGAATTTGCATTGTGACTAATTAACATCGTGATGAAGTAGCCACTAGACCAGTAACTGGTTGGAGAGTATGCATTGATTATAGAAAGTTAAATACTGCTACAAGAAAAGATCATTTTCCTTTACCTTTTATTGATCAAATGTTAGAAAGATTATCTGGAAAACCATTTTATTGTTTCTTGGATGGATATTCTGGTTATAATCAAATAGTAATTGCTAGTGAAGATCATGAGAAAACAACTTTTACTTGCCCATATAGAACATTTGCTTACAGAAGAATGCCCTTTGGATTATGTAATGCTCCTGCTACTTTTCAAAGATGTATGATGAGTATTTTTTCTGATTTCATTGAGAAATGCATCGAAGTGTTTATGGATGATTTTAGTGTATATGGTAATGATTTTGAGGACTGTTTACAAAATCTGTCAAAAATTTTGCAGAGATGTGAAGATACTAACTTGGTACTAAACTGGGAAAGTGTCATTTCATGGTTCAGGAAGGCATTGTCCCAGGACACAAGGTATCCAGAGCAGGAATAGAAGTAGACAAAGCTAAAGTCTCTGTTATAGCAAATCTACCACCACCTAAAACAATTAAGGCAGTAAGGAGTTTTCTTGGTCATGCTGGTTTTTATAGAAGGTTTATTAAGGATTTCTCTAAAATAGCTAGACCCTTATGTAACCTCCTTCATAAAGATGTTACATTTTGCTTTGATGAGGAGTGTTTAACTGCATTCAAAACTCTGAAGGAGAAATTCATCACTGCACCTATAGTTCAGTCTCCAGATTGGGATCTACCTTTTGAGTTAATGTGCGATGCTAGTGAAAATGCAGTGGGTGCAGTTTTAGGGCGCATAAAGAAGGAAAACATCATGTCATTTATTATGCCAGTCACACTCTTAATGATGCTCAGATAAACTATACCATTACAGAAAAGGAAATGTATGCTGTTGTTTTTGTATTTGATAAATTCAGACAGTACCTTATTGGAGCTCAGACAATAGTTTACACAGATCACTCAGCACTAAGATACCTTTTCTCAAAGCAAGAAGCTAAACCTAGATTGATAAGATGGATATTACTGTTACAAGAATTCGACATTATTGTTAAAGATAGGAAAATGAAAGATAATGGAGTAGCAGATCATCTTTCAAGGTTGGAAGAAAAGACTGAGATGAAAACAGCTGTCAATGATAAGTTTCCAGATGAACATTTGTATGCTTTACAGTTGCAACAATTTGATTGTCCTTGGTTTTCAAATTTTGCAAATTATTTAGCCTGTAAAATTATTCCTAAGTTCAAGGACTCCCATCAGAAGTCTAGATTCTTTAGAGAGATTCAGAAATATTATTGGAATGATCCATTTTTATTCAAATTCTGTTCTGATCAGGTTATAAGGCGTTGTGTCCATGAGAGAGAAGGATTTCAAATTGTAAGGAAGTGCCATGAAAATCCTTTAGGAGGACACCATGGTCCTGCAAGAACAGCTAGAAAGGTTTTAGATTGTGGATTTTATTGGCCAACCATTTTCATGGATTGTCAGAAGTTAATTAAAATATGTGACAGATGCTAGAGACTAGGAAATATTTCAATGAGGGAAGAAATGCCTCAAAAAGGAATTTTGGAAGTAAAAATCTTTGATGTCTAGGGGATAGACTTTATGGGACCATTTCCCATTTCTTATGGTAATCATTATATCTTGGTGGTTGTAGATTATGTTTCTAAATGGGTAGAAGCAGTAGCCCTTCCCAATATGAAGCTAAACAAGTCACTAAGTTCTTGCAAAAGAATATTTTCACTAGATTTGGAGCACCTCGTGCCATAATATCAGATGGAGGATCTCACTTTGTGAATAAACTTTTTGAAAAGTTGCTGAAGCAGTATGGCGTTCTCCATAAAATTGGATCTCCATATTATCCTCAGACAAGTGGATAAGTAGAGGTATCCAATAAGGAAATCAAGCATATTCTGCAATCTTCTGTAAATGTTACAACGAAGGATTGGTCTAAGAAATTAGATGATGCTCCTTGGGCATTGAAACTTTTGACAATTTCGTCACACGAGTATTCTCTAAAATATCCCAGGTTAAATTTATTAAATGAAAAGAGTTATGATTCATGGGAAAGGGGTTTAAGGATATATTCCACTTTTTATTACTCATGAGAGTAAACTTTGAGTTCAAGTGGCATTACGAACCTCCCCGGCATGAAATCTCTGACAATTTCATGCCTTGAAGATCCTTGCCATGAAACTTTTGACAAGTTCTCTCTTCATGAGTTTTTTTTTTCTGAAAAATCGTAATCCTGGTTTTCAATTTTATTGAATGAAACCACTTTATGATGGCGGAGTTGGGATTAGGGATATATTTATAAGTTGTCACGTTTTTATTACTCGTGTTAAGAAACTGTGGCCCGAAAGCGCACGGTGTCAAAAATTGCAGTAATTTATAGTAAGACCGGATCGTTCACTGGAGGATGTGCGATAGAAGCAGGTCCCACGTCATTTACTAAGATTTTCCACTCAGTTACTCGATTCAAGTTTGTGTTTTAACTATCATCTACTTGACATAATTTAATTCTAAGCTATGAAAGCAGTAAAGTAAGCAGATGAAATTATTCTAGAAAGCGAATTAAATTTAATCTAAGAGAGCAATAAAATTATTCTAAGAAAGCAGTTAAAATTATTCTAAGAAAGCATATTTAAAATGAGACAGAAGGGACAGGAAGAAAATAATAAAGATTGGACAAGATTCAGATGAAACACAATTAAACTTCCAATTTGTTACACAGATCTTTGATTGGGATAATCCATTCAGTTAGCTAATTCTCATGCTCTCTATACCATGTTCCCTTTAACAGACAGGTACTTACAGTAAGAGTTTACATGCTCTTAAGAAAACAAACTCTAAGATACCACAAACTTATAACTCCTCTTGCAATGCCTTGCGAGAGTATGTCAGCCATCTGTGGTGGACAAGCAACACCTGACAAATCACTTATTGAAGTATCAAGTACTGCTATCATTCCCCCATGTCACTCCCAAAGATTCTAATTAAGCCCTGAACTATCCCTTAACTCTCAGTCCTAGTAGCAGTTACACAACTCTCAATACAACCGAGTGACTTCTAAGAAAGCAGTTAAAAGAAAGCAGTAAAAAGAAAGCGGTAAAGAACGCATATAAAATCCTATCACTCGGAGGTTTTTGAAAGTCTGATCCTGGTAGTAAAAGAAAGCCCCCAGTCAGAATGACTGGGTGTGGATCAAGAATTCCCTAATCTCGGTGAATCGCTTGCAGTGTTCACTTCCCTTCGGGTGGTTATGAGATACAAACTAATGAAACGAACTGATAAATTAGTTCGTTCCGGATGCACTCACTCAGGACTCAAAAATGGGCTTTGGCAGAAGAGGATAGCAGTTGAGAGGAACTCAACCCTACCTTAGAAAATAACCAAGGCCTATGTATTGTTCCTCTAGAGTTATCTAACACACTGTATTTGAATCCAAGAGGACCCCATCTCGGTGTGATAGTTAAGACTAAATTCCCAATACACAGCAATTTCGGAAAATAATCGAGTGGAAATCATTCCCTAAACAGGTACTAGACTCTCAATAAGAACACAGACCCTTTCAGTCTAGGTGAGACCTAATTGCTGACTCTGCTTCTAATTTCTCAAAATCAATCCCCAGTCGAATATGAATTAGTCGTAACAGTGGAATTTATCCCTTACTTAGATCTGGATTTTATAAATGAATTTTTGTTGGAAATTTATTGTGAGACATCTGATTTAAATCAAGACTTCTATGTCCAAGGGAAGGATCCCAAAATAATATTGACCACGGTATCTACATAATAATATCATGCATAAATTTATAGAGAAGTGTAAAATTAAATAACCCAAAATATAAGGTGGGTTTAGACAGAATGTGAAATACAGAGATGAAATAGCCGGAGATGAGAAGAAATTATTTTGGCTAAAAAGATGACAAAAATAATCAGGATAATCCGGACTGCAAACATCTGCTATCCAGGTCCTGATTATTCCAGGTGGGATGATTCTAGACAGTAGAAAGCCTTAATGGATAGTGATCGCTATCATCAAGGTTTCTACTATCTGTGAAATGAGAGAAAAACCTACATATTTTCTTACTGTAAAACTATTCAAACAATGTTGATCGACACCGTTTGATAACATTATAGCTCGAAATTCAGGTTTGAAATTAAGATAAAGAAAATAAACTGTATCCGGATAGGAATCAGCTGAGCAGCTATTATAATCCCGGATGGACGAATCGCCAAGGCTTCCACCGACCACTATCCGGACCATGCAAAATAACAACTAATAATTAATATTCAGACTACGAGCTAGTTTATCCGTGTGGGAATACCCGCCAACATTATTCTGATATATTCCTTATTAGTTGTTTCACACAACACGGGCAAAGACAAAATAAATAAAAGAAAAATATTTTTGGGTCATCTTGTATGAGAGACATTGGTTTCTCATGCAAGAGTATGGAAATTAATCCATAATTACTCTTTATGTCTAAATAATCTCTCATTCCATAATTAATTAATTAATTACAGTCCGGATTATATACTTAGATCATTAGAGTTTAATTTTTGTAGAAAATTCTTTTAATGGAATTGAACAAAATTCTTTATATCACATTAATCATGGGTTGAGATCATTGGATTTCAACCTCAAAATGCTAGTATAAAGGTTCAATTATTTAAGTGAGGAAAATGGAGAAATGGAAAATTTGGCAAGAAGATGCCAACTACGACGCTAGACAAATATTACGGCGCTATCCAAGGATAGCGCCGTGATGATAGCGTCGTAGGGAGAATTTTTTAGAAGTGTTGATAAAATTGGAGGGTACGGCGCTATACACTAAATGACGACGCTATCCTAGGATAGCGTCGTAGATATAGCGTCGTAAGTGGGTTTTGTGAAGGATTAAGCATTTTGGGGACCTACGGCGCTAGACAAAAATTACGACGCTATCCTTGGATAGCGTCGTTGGTGTAGTGCCGTAGGACAAATTTTTGTTCAAGTTCTGGGCAACTACGGCGCTAAACCTCACCTACGACGCTATCCAAGGATAGCGCCGTAGGGCGGTTAGCGTCGTAGCTAGCCCAGAAACATGTTGTTGTTCGGGTGATGCAATCTATGCGATTGCTAACCCTATTTTCAAGTTCATGGTTCACTTATGCAAGAAAGGAGACAAGAGAAAGCATTAACAGTTATAAAAATAAAATAAAGTGCAAGGAAAACTTAAATAACAGTAAAAATAAAGCACAAATGAACCATAAACCTAAGTTAGGGTTTTTAACCAACACATCATGCATGAAATTCCACAAACAATAGTAAAACACAAACCCACATAAAACTGTAAAACAAGGTGACCAAGGGGTCAATAAACCAAAATAAAGCAATAAATCCATGGACTCATGTCCATTTCATGATTTTGGGACTCTTTATGTGATTAACTTCCCATTTATAAGAAATGGCTTGATAATACCCATCATTTGGGTATTTCAAGCCTTAATAAGAGTTTAAAAAAGCTGTAAATAATATAAACAGTGGCTAGCTAAGGTTGCAAACTCTAATAAGACCACTAATCTAATTATTAAAAAGTCTAATCTAAGGCAGAAATGTAAATAAAACAAAAAAATAAAAACCTAACTACCTAACTAACCTACACCTCTCAAGAACACTAAGTTGTCTCCAAGTTTGAATGTTGTCTCGATTGATTCTGATTATTGGAGTCAACTGGTCCTTATATAGGTGGGAAACCCTAGGCCCATGGGCCCCCAGGCCTTGAAATTGGAGTTCTGAGCCTTAGTACGGCGCTATAGCTGGGTACGGCGCTATCCTACTACGGCGCTATAGGTCTAGCGTCGTAGTCTTCCATCCCGAAGACACACTTTGTTTCTGAATGGACAGCTTACGACGCTATCCTTGCCTACGGCGCTATCCATGCTTAGCGCCGTCCGCTCCTCTTCAGACTGCTGCTTTGGTTTCCTCCTACGGCGCTAGACCAAGCTACGGCGCTATACATGCTTAGCGTCGTAGTTGTGTCTAGCGTCGTAATATCCTGAAAAATCAATTTTTTTGTGGGTTTTTCATTTCTTTTCCCATCTTTTCATTTCCTTTTTCTTTTCTTTTCTTTTTCTCATGTTTTTGGATTTTTCTAACATAAATGTATAATAAAATTACATATTTATGCATTTTTCATACCAGCTCAATATTTTTACAATTATGCATAAATCAGTCCAATTCATCTGCTTTCTTATTTAACATAAGACCGGAATGCGATCAAATGCCCGTTTCAGACACGGAAATGGATTGAAAATAATGGTCATTTCTGGCCATTATCAACATCCTCACATTTAATACTGATCGTCCCCGAGCAGTCAGAGTCAATGTTCTAAAGAACACGGGCTCTGCATATTCAATTCATTTTCGTGGCTTCATAAATCACATTCTTTTTAGATTGGGATAAGACAATCAAAAACTACAAGTATTAAATTCCCTTGATTGCAGTGTTTAATGAAATGATACTTGCTCACTATATCGGGCCTACAAATCAACATTATCATCAATCCTTCATGAACATCATGTTTGAAAGATGCAAGGATTAAAAATGAGAATTAAGGGATAACATAAACATAACATAATTCATTAAACAAAGCCTCACATATAAGAGAATCGGAAAAATCACTCACTCTCAATGGGTTTTAATTATGAACGCTCAAAATCAAGTCTAATTAAATTATCCCATAAGCTTGCAATCAGACCGACTCGCCACCGGCTCATTTCCTCAAATCGAGATCATGAGGTCTTATTTAAGGGTTATAATGGGGCATACGATTGTAACATTTGGTGTGGAAGGGAATTTATTGGGTTAAGGAGTGGCAAGAATTAATTCTATCATGACTTGGCATATTTTTATCTAAGAATTTACGATCATCAATATTTTTCTTTCTTTTGCTTTTCTTTCCTATTGCATGACATTAGACTATATCTAATTTGCTTTGTCATTTGCGATTTAGTTTGTGTTGAATTGAATTCAACATCTTCTTCTTCTTCTCTTTTTTTTTTTGATCGGATTTTTGAATACCGATTGATGAATTGATGATCATAAATTATAATGCCTTGATAAAATTTATTCTTGCACACTTGGGTTTGAATTTTTTTTTTTTTTGTCTTTTTGTAAGGATAGGAATAATATAGGGGCTTCAAAGAAAAATTAGGCTTAAAGGCTCAACTTGGTTAATCCTAAAGGGTAAATATTTTTGGGTTTGGATTTCAAACGAAGGCCAAAAATTTGGGTTTTTCTAGGTGCCTCGATCATATGCTCGATTTTGGGAATAGGGCATGGTCTTGAATCGGTCCCAATTGCAAGTTCTAGTTTCCTTTAATCAAGATGATTCACTCATCAAAGAAAATAAATGAGTAAAAGTGACTCATGGCTCAAATCTCACAAGGTTGGGTTGATTCATGTCATACAATATTCTCAAATTTAATCAAAGCTTAATTCTAACACTTTATTCAATCAAAATTTCTAACATGCAGATTTATTACCCAATAAGCTGATCGCATCATTAAATTTTTATAGCTCAAAACCTTAGAAATTCATTTCATGCATGTTCTCAATTATATTGTCCCAATTTAAAAGTTTGAAAATTTAATCACAAGCCTAAATTCAACATGTGAATTTAGAGCAGATTTATGCATATTTTTGCTGGTTATTTAATTTAAAGCAGTAAAGAGGCACTGACATACGGAGCATGTCAACAGCATATTTTTGGCCTGACAGTCACTTATTCATCTTGGACTGTCAGACATCTTTTCAAGAATAAAATTGTTTTTGGACTGCAAAATTCCCTTTTGGAAAGCGGAAATTACATCAATTACAAGAAATTTCATGCAATAAGAATGAATTTGCACAAACGACAGAAATTCTCTTATATGATGTTTACATTTAAGCTCAAAAATGAATAGGGGCAGATCAGATTCATTCTTTCGGCTCTCGCGGTTGAGTTGAAGGCCCAACATCGTCTGTTGGCGGAGGTGGCGGTTTCGGAAGCTGTTGAATGAGTGCTTGCATCACCATTTCCATCATTTTTCTTTGACGTTCTTCACTCTCCATCATCATCTTCCGTTGCCTCTCTTCGCTTTTTAGCCTTTCTCTGTAGTGCCTTTCTTCTCTTTCCAGCAGGAGTAGTCTGAATTCATCTTCTCTTCTCCTCTGTTCGGCTCTTTCTTCTTCCTTCCTCTTATCTCTCTCCTCTCTGATTCTCCTATCATCTTCCCTCCCCAGAATGATAACATCTGCTAACTGCTTAACACTTTCTGTCATGGTTTTGTTCATTGAGCTCACAAGCTCGACTACATTTGAGTTAGCAGGATGTTGGGACATGAAACTTTTGACAAGTTTCATTAACACGAGCTTTTTCTAAAATTATACCAGGTTAGATTTATTAAATGAAAAGCGTTATGATTCACGGGAAAGGGTTTAGGGATACATCAAGATTATTAGTCTTTTTATTACTCAAGTGTGGTGCGTTGGTTTCAAATGGCGCTGTGGTCCTCTCTGTCATGGAAGGTTGACAAATCTCATGGCATAGCCGGGATAGGTTGACCTTCAGCCTGTCACACTGAGGATCCCCGGCAGATATGCCATGATACTTCTCATCAATTCCTGCCATAAGAGTTCCTGCCATGAAACTTTTTGACAGATTCCCACTACATGAGTATTTTCCAAAAAATCATGATCCTGGTTTAGGTTTTATTTAATGAAACCAATTTATGATGGCGGTGTTGTGATTAGGGATATATTTATACGTAGTCATGTTTTTATTGCTCGTAGTTAAGAAACTGTGCCCCCGAAAGCGCACGGTGTCAAAAATTGCAGTAATTTATAGTAAGACCGGATCGTTCACTGGAGGATGTGCGATAGAAGCAGGTCCCACGTCGTTTTACTAGATTTTCCATTCATATTGCTCAATAGGGTTGAAAGATGATTAATACCTACTAACATGAATTTAAATTAGATCTTGAAAGCAGTTAAATTAATCTACAAAGCAAATGAATCTATTCTAGAAAGCGGATAAGAATTATTCTAGGAATGCAGTAAACATTATCTATGAAAGCAGGGAAAAGGTGCATTGTGCCTACCGTGAAGTTGAGTCACAATGTAGACAGAAAGGACAGGAAGAAAAGAATGAAAATTGGACAAGAGTGAGACACAGCAATATTAAACTTCCATTTTCATACGCAGATCTTTGTTTGGGATAATTCTATCAGATAGCTAATTCTCATGCTCTCAATAAGGCTTTCCCTTTAACAGACAGGTACTTGCAATATGAGTTTACATGTTCTTAAGACCGCAAATTCTAAGATACCACAGATTCGTAACTGCCCTGGCCTGGGTGTGTTACTTCATCTGTGGTGGAAAAGCAACACCCGACACATCATTTATTGAAATGCCAAGTACCACTATCATTCTCCCATGTCACACCCAAAGATTTGAATTCAGCCCTAAAATATCCCTTAACTGTCAATCCTAGTAGCAGTTACACAACTCTCAATACAACCGAGTGACCTCTAATGAAAGCGGTTAAAAGAAAGCGGTAAAGAAAGCATTTAAAACCTATCACTCGAAGGTTTTGAAAATCTGACCCTGGTAGTAAAAGACAGCTCCCCATCAGAATGAAGGAGTATGGATCAAGAATTCCCGGCTCTCAGTGAACCACTAGTGTGTTCACTTCCTTCCGGGTGATTATGAGATACAAACTAATGAAACGAACTAATAAATTAGTTCGTTCCGGATGCACTCACTCAGGACTCAAAAGTAGGCTTTAGCAGAAGAGGATAGCAGTTGAAAGAAAACTCAACCCTATCTTGGAAAATAACCAAGGCCTGGATGATGTTCCTCTAAGATTATTTACTACGCTGTATTTGAATCCAAGTGGACCCCATCTCGGTGTAGCACTTAATCTTACATTTCCATCAACCAGCAATTTTGGAAAATAATGGATTTGAAAATCATTCCCTGTCAGGTACTAGACTCTCAGTTAAAACACAGACCCTTTCAGTCTAGGCAAGACCTAATCGCTGAATCTGCTTCTTAATTTCCCAAAATACAACCCTTGACAGAATATGAATTAGTCATAACTGAAGAATTTATCCCTTACTCAGATCCGGATTTTATAAAGAGGTTTTTGTTGGAAATTTATAAAGCAATATCTGTTTAAGATCTAGACTTCTATTGTCCAAGGGAAGGATCCCAAAATAAGTACAGACCACAATAGTACATAATATTATCATGCATAAAGATATATGGAAGTGTAAAATTAATTGACCCAAAATATAAATGCGGGTCTAAACAGAAGGTGAAACACAGAATGAAGTGGTCAAGGGACCAAAGTAATGGCAGAATAATCAGGTGGACTGTAAACATCTACTGTCCAATTTCCTAATCACTCGGATGGAGCGAATTTAGACTGCTTAGACCCTATAATGGTGGTGTCAACACCAGTTGGGCCTCCACTGTCTGTGAATTCGGATAAAAACCTACATGCTTCCCTTCTATAATGATCATCAGTTGGCATTGACTGATGCCAACTGACTCCCTGTACGGATTGGGATTCAGGTTTGGAAATTAAGATAATAAAAATAAAACTGTATCTGGATGGGAGTCAGCCGAGCAGCTATCATAACCCCGGATGGGCGAACCGCCAAGGCTTCCACTGACAGCCATCCAGACCATGCAAAATAACAATTAGTAACTAATACCCCAGAATACGAGCTAGTTATCCATGAGGGAGTACCCGCCAACATTAGTCTGATGTATTCTTTACTAATGGTTCCACACAACACACAAAGACAAAATAAATAAGAAACAAAAGAAGATCCCTTGTATGAGAGACATTGGTTTCTCATGCAAGGTTGTGGATTGGGTCCACAATTGATGGTCTTAAATAATCCTTCCTACCATAATTAATTACAGTCCAGATTATCTGTTTAAGCCATCGAGATTTTGTTTATACAAGAATGTTTTAATGGCAATTGAACAAAGGTCCTTTAGTCATGATGATTATTGAAGTTTGATTATTGCTAATCTCAATCTTTAATCATTAATGAGTCAAGGGTTCAATCAGTTAAGTGATGCAAATGGAGAATCAAAATTTGGGCAGCATAACACCCTATATTGCAATTCCAGAATGTTACATCCTAACCCGTGGGGCTATGATGTGAGTGTTGCAATATAAAATAGGGAGAGAATGAAGTTTGTTTGAGATTAAATAGAGGGAGAGGAACCCTTGTCGCGATATCATAAATTTTGTCGCGGACCGAGATCCGCGACATGGACATCCCGACAAGTTTTTAGAATTTTTTTGGCAGCATAACGCCTCTTTGTCGCTATGCAAGATTTTATCGCGGAACGTGGTTCCGCGACAAGGGCGACATCGCGACAAAGTGTTTTCAGAAAATTCCTAAAGCATTTGAACCCTTGTCGCTATGCATGGAAATTTTGTCGCGGAACGTGGTTCCGCGACAAGGTGTTCCGCGACAAGGTGTTCAAAGATAAAGGAACATGGCATAATTTTTCTGTCTCAGAATGGGATTTTGTCGCGGAACGTGGCTCCGCGACAAGATGATTCCGCGACAAAAAGCCATGAAGACAAAATGCAAGAGTTTGGCTCCTTTGTCGCTATGCATGGACAGTTTTGTCGCGGAACGTGGCTCCGCGACAAGGTATTCCGCGACAAAGGGTTTTAAATTATGGAGACAAGTGTCTTGAAACACCTTGGTCGCGTAACAGCCATTTTGTCGCGGAACGTGGTTCCGCGCCAGAAGGCGGTTGGCGCCCAAGGTGGTTCAGGACAAAAGTCAGAAAAAGCAGAAATGAACAGTGGCATGCAAACAGTGTGATCTCACCCTATTTCAGATCAAAAAGCTATTCTAAGCTAAAAATAAGCAAGAAACATTCAAAATAAAGAAGAACATGCTTAAACAAAAATAACAAGAATGGGCAGAATATTAAAATAAAGCAGGAGTCCTAATCTAGGGTTTGATCACACATCCACACAACATTATCCATAATATGCCAACAGTAAACATAAAAATAACAAAATGGGGGTCAAATGACCCCAAAATGAAAAAGAAAGCATAAATCCATGGGGTGTGAGACCCATTTCATGATTTGGGACACAAATGATGAATGTTTTCCCATATTATTGAAGAGGTATTGTTAATTTTTTTTTTTTTGAGAAAAGGTGGTTTTATTTCTATCGAGTCAATAACCTCATACAATGTTTGCTACAAAACAATCTTACCACCCCAAAGCAATACCTGCCTTCCACTCATCAAGACATATGTAATAACAGTAGCGGTAACACCCATGGACCATAACATAAATTTCTATACAACCTTTTGTTCGAACGGCCACCACACTTCAATCTTGACCATCCATTCTTCAACCCTCAGCAAGGCGAATATAGCAGCAGTAGTAGCATTAGCAGGCGCGGCAAACTCATAGCTTCCGTCTATTACACCGGCATTCAATCGACAGTATCAAACAACTCAGGGCATCATCAATATCTTAGAAATAACGTCCTCGGCATCAGAACAGCAGCAGCATCGAATCTCCATTTTATCTTCATCTCAACCTCTCAAGCCCAGGTTTAGAACTCCTTCGACACCCCACATAAATCACTCGACAATCATTACCCTCAGTGCCAACCTCAAATAACATCAAACGTAAGGCAGCAAACAACATTCCCAAACTTCATATTGCCAGCATAAGCCAACACCAAAGAGGTATTGTTAATACCCATGATTTGGGTATTACAAACCCTAAAACAAGAGTTTAGAAACCAAAACATGGTATAAAAATGGCTATCTAAGCAACTGTGAACAGTAAAACACTAAACTAAGCTAAACTAAGAGCAAAAATTAAATAATACATGAAAATAAACCTAAACTACTCTACCTAAGGAAGAACTCCTAAGCTTGCCTGCAAGAGCTCTACAACAATTTCAATCTCTCTACTGACCAACCCTTAGCTCATGGGAGACACCTCATATTTATAGAAGTGTAACCCTAAGCCCATGGGCCTTGATTCTAGCCCATTGTGTCTTAAGACATCACACACATCACAGCTTTGTCTCGGAGCATCAAGTTGGTCGCGGAACACACTGCATGTGGCAAGGCTTCTCGACTGGGTCTTGTGTCTCTATTTGTGCATCTTGGTCGCGGAACATGCCTTTGTCGCGGAGCATACCATCGCGACAAAGGTCATCGCGCCAAGGGGCTTGGCTGGTCTTCTCTTCATTTGGGCCACTTGGTCGCGGAACGTGCCTTTGTCGCGGAACACTGCATCGCGCCAAGGGGCTTCCGCAACAAAGGTCTTCCTGGGCCTGCTGGATTGGGCCAGATGGGCCGAAAATATTTTTTTTTTGTGGGCTTTTCTATCTTTTTCCCATCTTTTTGTTTCCTTTTCTTTTTCTCATGTTTTTGGATTTTTCTAACATAAATATGTAATAAAATTACATATTTATGTCTTTTTCACACCAGCTTATTATTTTTACAATTATGCATAAATTAGTCCAATTCGACTGCTTTCTTACTCAATGTAAGACCGGAATGCGATCAAATGCCCGTTTAAGACACGGAAATGGATTGAAAATAATGGTCATTTTTGGCCATTATCAACATCCTCACATTTAATACTGATCGTCCCCGAGCAGTCAGAGTCAATGTTCGTAAGAACACGGACTCTACATATTCAATTCATTTTCGTGGCTTCATAAATCACATCCTTTTTGGATTGGGATAAGACAATCAAAAATTACAAGTATTGAATTCCCTTGATTGCAGTGTTTAATGAAATGATACTTGCTCACTACATCGGGCCTACAAATCAAACATTATTATCAACCTTTCATGAATATCATGTTTGAAAAATGCAAAGATTAGGGATGAGAATTAGAGGATGACATGAACATGTGTAATAAGACAAAGCCTCACATATAAGAGAATCGGAAAAATTCACTCACTCTCAATTGGGGTTTAATCATGAACGCTCAAAATCACATTTAATTAAATTATCCCATAAGCTTGCAATCAGACCAATTCGCCACCGGCTCATTTCTTCAAATCGAGATCACGAGGTCTTATTTGAGGGTTATAACGGGGCATACGGTTGTAACATTAGGTGGGAAAAGGGAATTATTGGGCTAAGAAGTGGCAAGAATTAATTCCATCATAACTTGGCATTTTTATTTAAAATTATGATCATCAATGTTTCTCTCTTTTTGGTTTTCTTTTGCATGACATTAGACTATTGTCTAGTTGCTTGTCATTCACAATTTATTGATGTTGAATGAAATTCAACTTCTCTCTTTTTTTTTTTTAAATCGGTTCATGGAATACCGATTAATACTTTTTTTTTTTTCTTGATGATCATAATTTTAATGCCTTTGATAGAATTCATCCTTGCACACTTGGGTTTGAATTTCTTGGTCTTTTTGTAAGGCTAGGAATAATATGAAGGGCTTCAAAGAAAAATTAGGCTTATAGGCTCAAATTGGTTAATCCTAAAGGGAAATATTTTTGGGTTTGGATTTCAAACGAAGGCCAAAAATTTGGGTTTTCTAGGTGCCTCGATCATATGCTCGATTTCGGGAATATGGCATGGTCTTGGATCGGTCCCAATTGCAAGTTCTAGTTTCCTTTAATCAAAATGATTCACACATCAAAGAAAATGAATGAGTAAAAGTGACTCATGGCTCAAATCTCACAAGGTTGGGTTAATTCATGTCATACAATATTCTCAAATTTAATCCAAGCTTAATTCTAACAATTTATTCAATCGAAATCTCTAACATGCAGATTTATTACCAAATAAGCTGATCGCATCATTAAATTTTTATAGCTCAAAACCTCAGGAATTCATTTCATGCATGTCTTCAATTATATTATCCCAATTTGAAAGTCTGAAAATTTAATCATAAGCCTAAATTCAACCTGTGAATTTAGAGCAAGTTTATGCATATTTTTGCTGGTTATTTAATTGAAAGCAGTAAAGAGGCACTGCTGACATACTGAGTATGTCAACAGCATATTTTTGGCCTGACAGTCACTTATTCATCTCGGACTGTGCAGACATCTTTTCAAAGGAAAGCAGTAAAGAATTGTTCAGTGGTCTCAAAAGCTGAGTTCCAATTTAGGGAAAGCATTAAATACATCCGTGGCAATGGATTCTCGTGCAGTTAATACAAACCTGCACACACAAAAGGGGGGGATCCCTTGCAGATTACTACTACTAAAATGGAAATGAAATAAAGCCTAATAGACTGGGATTCATCTTCTTCCTTCAGAATAGAAATCTGGCCCAGTGGATGTAGCTGGTCAACTCACACCGCAGACACCAGCCGTTATGGTCCATCATGGGCTCACGCCTCCTTGGGCAGTAGATTCTGTCCCCTTGGTTTGCCCATAGGTACGGAGTGTCTGGGTTATCCGTCATCCATCCGAGGACGTTGGTAGACGTGTACTGAAGGATTGACCGATCTGTTACCATCCTTTCGATCATTCTGATTCCTTGTTCAACTTGCCTTTCATCCGTCTTACTCATAAGCATCAGTCCCTGGGTGAAGATTGACGCCTTGTGGTTGTCCTCAATTCCTGGGCGCAGCAGTTCACAAGCGTGCTCCTCATTCCCTTCTACAAACGCCATAAGTGCTGGAATGATCTGGAGATTGAAGTTTCCTGCAGCTATGCATGTTTGCAGGAATCTCTCCTTCTGCCAACGGATTCTTTCTTGCCCTCTCTTCACAGTGGAGGTGTTAACCTCGCATCGCTTGTACACGATAGTAAGGTTTCCAGCATCCCTGAGCTTTTTGTTTACACGTTGCGCGGCAAACACCTCCCTGATTTCATCCTCTCCTATCCGGGAGAGGATTTCACCAAGGAGTTCTAGCGGTAGGTCCAGCAGCTTGGTTCCCTCTGGAGCAGGGTCTGGAATGGGAGGATTACCCCTGAAAAGATAAGAAGTGATGAATCCAATTTTTATGTAATTTTCGGAAATTATTCAAGTTCAGAAACCAACATCCTCACATTTAGAGCTTTGCTCTAGATGTGAGATTATTAAATTTCTGACTTGAATTTTAATTTAAAGCACATGCAAATAATATTTGGTTTTAAATGGGCTAAAGAGCCCAAAATAAAATAAAATTGGCCATTGGGCCTAAAATCTTTTTAATGGGCCATTGGGCCCAAAAGTTTTCAGTTTTATTAAACAAGTCCAAGACACTTGTTGGAAGTGGAATGAGATGGATAGATGGAAATGGAATGCTCGAATATTGGAATGTGCAATGGAGACGTGGCGGAACGGATCTGCTGTTTCTGGATAGCTTGGACTGTTTGGACAGTTAAAGCATCCAAAAATTTGCAAACACTGTTTTTAATTTTAAAAATGGTTGACTTGTTTTATTTAACAAAGGTGGGATGTGAGTGGTCCCATTTTGGATTTTTGAAAAGGATAGCAGTTGGGTGACAAAAGTACTGCTATCTTACTCACACTAGTGTTCCATTGGGAACAAAAGACTCAAGTCAAACATTAAACAAAAATGACTCTTTTTGTCTTTTTCTAAAAGTTGCTTTTATTAAAAGTGGAAGCTTCCTATTGGGTGTTTGTACTATGTTTCCATAAACAAACAAACATTTATTCCCATGAGATTTCTAACATGGGGACAAATGTGCCCAAAGAGATCTTACCTCTTTTATTACACCAACTCAACACTGTGCACATCACATCAGGATCAATCAAACCAACAACATCAAGATATTCAAAACAATACCCAAATGTTCATCAGTTTGTTCTTTCCAGTTTTAAAACTTCAAAAATCTTATCCATTACCAGTTTCAAGATGGGGTTTCAGGCGTTTCAAAATGATGCTCATAACCGAGAGCACTTTGAAAACTTCCAAAAATCTAAAGTTAAATGCACATATACACCACACCAAGAACACAACAAAATAAAAAAACAAAATAAAGGGTCCGAATGGGTGCTATGAACATGGCGAAAACAGGGTTTACCCTCTCCTCCTTGGCTCGGGTCTAGGCACGGGTCCAAGGATTGGGAGGAGTCCATGAAATCGGTCCATAGTTTCCCCTTGGAAAAGGAGTGCAAGAGTGCGAAGAACACGTGGTGTTCGTTCGGATGAGAGAAAAATGGGGAAAAAGAAGATGAAGAAGTTGGAGGAAGTTGAAATGACAAGAGAAAGTGAAAAGAAACTGGAGGGGGTGGGGGGGTATAAATACTTGAACTTTTGTCGCGGAATCCGAGACTTTGTCGCGGAACCTGGTTCCGCGACAAGGCATAGCGACATCAGAGAGGTCGCGGAGTTGAGGGTTGGTCGCGGAGTCATGCTCCGCGACAAGGCTACCGCGACAAAGTTCAGTATGGAGACAAGGTCAACGCGGGTTGTGTCGCGGAGCAGGGCTTGGTCGCGGAGTCATGCTCCGCGACAAAGTGCACCGCGACAATCAACAGAGGAAGGTTAAGAACAAAAGAGGGTTTGTCGCGGAACAGGGCCTGGTCGCGATGCATGACATCGCGACAAAGGACCTTCCGCGACAAAGAATTTTGAATTTTCAAATTTTCTTGGACTGGGCCCGAGTGTGGTGTTGGGCCTGAATCCATTTTATTTGATTTGGGCTGAATAAATTCAGTCCAAATAAATTCAAAAGTGCTGGGCTGAGAATTAAATGATCCACTTGCATAAAATTAGGTTGGGTTAGTTCCATTTATCTGTGAATTTTGTTTCGGGTATTGAATCTCTTCAAATTCCGAAAACGTTTTCTTAGACTTATGGAACTAATCCAACCAAGAACCTGGTTTTTCCATGTTACTCTTATCTGCTCCTCTTTTTGGGGGTTCCGAACTTCTGCAAGATAGATGAATGAAATGCATTAGATTTTCTCCAAATATCAACATCCTCACATTTAGAGTCTTAGTACTCTAAATGTTTAATTGATCTTTGGGTACTTGCTCGTCATGAAATAAGTACTGTAAATATATACTATATATATATATATATAAAAACTAAAATTTTTGTGTTTTTAAATGCTGTTTCTTATTGAGTGTAGGCCGGGTCTGCCACTGCTTGGCTTTCTTTCTCCGGATCGAACTGTCCTAGGTACTCTTTTAATCGTTGTCCATTCACCACTATATCGCCCCTATCAGTTCGGATCCTGACAGCTCCATTTTTGAACACCTCTAGTACTTCATGTGGTCCTTCCCATCTAGATTTGAGCTTTCCGGGGAACAGCTTCAACCTAGTATTGAACAATAACACATGTTGACCAACATAAAAATACTTAGGTTTGATCCGGCGATCGTGCAACTTCTGGGTCCGCTCCTTGTAAATTCGAGAGCTTTCATAAGCTTGCGCTCGTATTTCCTCAATTTCATTGAGGTCCAACTTACGTTTGCTCTGAGCAACTTTCGGATCGAAGTTAAGCGTTTTAACGGCCCAGTAAGCTTTATGCTCTAGCTCTACGGGTAAATGACAGGCTTTTCCGAAGACCAGCCTATATGGAGACATCCCGATGGGAGTCTTATATGCTGTGCGGTATGCCCATAGAGCATCATTGAGCTTACGTGCCCAATCCTTACGGGTTATCCCGACAGTGGCTTCGAGTATGTGTTTGATTTCGCGATTGGATACTTCGACTTGACCACTAGTCTGAGGATGGTAAGGCGTGCCTATCTTATGGAGGATCCCATTTTACTCATTAAAGTTTCAAAACCTTTATTAATAAAGTGTGTTCCTCCATCAGATATCACCACCCTAGGTACGCCAAATCGACTGAAAATGTTGTTCTTGAGGAACTTGATGACTTGGCTACCATCATTGGTCGGTAATGCGACAGCCTCGACCCATTTGGATACGTAATCGACAGCTACCAAGATATAGTAGTTTCCACCAGATGGTGGAAACGGTCCCATGAAGTCAATGCCCCATACATCAAAGATCTCAAGTGTGAGAATCCCCTTTTGAGGCATCTCATCCCTCTTGGAGATGTTTCCTAATCTTTGGCATCTGTCACAGCCCTTGACAAATGTCCTGCAATCCTCATAGATGTGAGGTCAATAAAATCCACATTCGAGGACCTTGTGGGCCGTTCGAGCGGGACCATGGTGACCTCCATATTCTGATTCATGGCATTTTCTGACAATTTGATAAGCTTCATGCTCGGTCACACATCGCCTGATTATTAAATCAGGGCAGTGTTTGAAGAGATAAGGTTCTTCCCAGAAGTAACTTAATACATCTCGTTTGAACTTATTCCTCTGATGATAGTTCGAAAACTGTGGGGTTACTCCGCATGCCAAGAAGTTAGCGATGTCGGAAAACCATGGACAAGCTTGATTATGCAGATGCAACGCGAACAACTGTTCGTCCGGGAAATCTTCATTGACGGCTTTTTCCTTTTTATCATTATCTAATCGAGATAAGTGGTCAGCAGCACCATTATCTCGACCTCGCCTATCTTTTATTATGATGTCAAATTCTTGCAACAGAAGTACCCACCTGATTAATCGAGGTTTTGCATCTTGTTTGCTAAACAAGTATCTCAATGCTGTATGATCAGTGTATACTATGGTCTTTGTACCTATCAGGTACTGTCAGAACTTGTCAAACGCGAAGACTACAGCATACATCTCTTTCTCCGTTGTGGTGTAGTTAACTTGGGCTTCATTCAGGGCATGACTTGCGTAATGAATTACGCAGTGTCTCCCATCCTTATGTTGTCCAAGAACTGCGCCTACGGCGAGACCACTAGCATCGCACATTACCTCGAAAGGCAGTGACCAATCGGGTGGTTGCACTATCGGTGCAGAAACCAACATCTTCTTGAGCGTGTCAAAGGCTTGGACACACGCTTCATTTATTAAGAAAGGATTTTCTTTACAAAGCAGATTAGTGAGCGGCTTGGCAATTTTAGAGAAATCCTTAATGAATCGCCGGTAAAAACCGGCATGCCCTAAGAAGCTCCTAACTGATTTGATCGAGTTAGGAAGAGGGAGATTGGAAATGATGGAAACTTTGGCTGGATCAACTTCAATGCCTGCACGAGAAATGCGATGACCTAACACTATGCCCTCAGTGACCATAAAATGGCACTTTTCCCAATTTAAAACCAAGTTAGTGTCCTCACACCTCTTTAAAATCTTAGCAAGATTGGTCAAACAATCTTCGAACGTATCTCCATACACAGAGAAGTCATCCATGAAGACCTCAATGCATTTTTCGAT
Organism: Hygrophila difformis; assembly: GCA_030278955.1. Taxonomy (NCBI): domain Eukaryota; kingdom Viridiplantae; phylum Streptophyta; class Magnoliopsida; order Lamiales; family Acanthaceae; genus Hygrophila; species Hygrophila difformis. The sequence goes on from JAOANR010000003.1 coordinate 21,824,491, forward strand.
AAATTCAGAGAAAATAGACATCATGCATCTTTGAAAAGTAGCAGGTGCATTGCACAAACCAAAAGGCATCCGTCGATAGGCAAAAGTGCCGTACGGGCAAGTAAAAGTGGTTTTCTCATGGTCTTCACTAGAGATAACAATCTGATTATAACCAGAATAACCATCCAAAAAGCAATAAAACTCTCTCCCTGCCAACCTTTCAAGCATCTGATCAATGAATGGCAATGGAAAATGGTCCTTGCGTGTGGCCTCATTCAGCTTCCGGTAATCGATACAAACTCTCCATCCGGTCACTGGTCTGGTTGCAACCTCTTCTCCTTGCTCATTCTTGGTTATGCACATCCCTCCTCGTTTGGGTACGACCTGCACCGGGCTAACCCATTTGCTATCAGAGATAGGATAGATTATACCAGCATCTAAGAGCTTGATAACTTCTTTCCTCACCACTTCCTGCATAAGGGGGTTCAATCGCCTCTGAGGTTGACGGGAGGGTTTAAACTCTTCTTCCATTAGAATCCTATGCATGCAAATAGAAGGGCTTATTCCTTTTATATCAGAAATGGTCCAACCTATTGCATGTACATGTTTCTTAAGAACGTCCACCAGAGCGTTTTCTTGCTCTTGGGAGAGCTTAGCCGAAACAATCACGGGTAACTTTTTATGTTCTGCGAGAAACGCGTACTTGAGATGATCGGGTAGTGTTTTAAGTTCAAGCTCTGGTGGACATTCAACAGAAGGGAGTAGTTTGCGAGAATTGGGTAGTGGGAGAACAGATTTACCTTCGGGATCCTGCATCAGTACAGGATCCTCTTCCTCCTCTTGGTTGGCGTCATCATGGAAGTCGATGCCGTCAAATTCCTCCAAATCCCCTGTTTCGGGATCGGCGAAGTGAACGGCTTTGCATCCTTTGTGCTCCACGCCAGCAGGCTTCAGTACCTGCTTTGATAGTTCATCCAGCATCATTTCACAATCAAGTTCAGAGTCTGGCTCTTCCCTAACTATTACATTTTCAAATGAGAAACAAGAACTGTCATTCGGAAATTTCTGCAATTTCTCCATATCAAAGATGATCTCCTCGCCATCGACCCTTAAGGTGACTTTTCCGGATTTAGCGTCAATCAGTGCACCACCAGTGGCTAGAAATGGGCGTCCAAGGATAAGCGGCATTTCAGAATCCTCTTCAATGTCGAGGACGATGAAGTCGACCGGGAAAAGAACCTGCCCGGTTTTGACTACAACATCCTTAAGGATTCCTACGGGCTGAGTGATCGATCTGTCTGCAAGTTGCAGTCTCATCTTGACCGGTTGAATTTCTCCAAGCTTAAGGCGAACAGCCATAGCTAGTGGCATCACATTGATGCTTGATCCTAAATCACAAAGCCCCATACTCACTTTGGCCTTTCCGAATTGTACTGGAAGTGTGCAACATCCGGGGTCCTCTTTCTTTTCAGGCATTCTCCTCTGAACGATGGCACTGCATGTGCTGTTGAGAATAATTACCTCTTCCTGCTCAACCTGCCTTTTTCCTGAAATCAATTCTTTCAAGAACTTAGCATAGATGGGCATTTCGGAAATCATTTCTGTGAGAGGAATGGTTATCTCTACAGACTTTAATCGTTGCAGAAATTTCTTGAATTTAAGATCATGTTCTTTATTTTTAAGCCGCGCAGGATAAGGAATCCTGGGCATGTACTTGTTATTAGCAATTTTTGGTGGTGAAGGGAAGGAAGTTGTACCTTCACCTGTACCCTTATCTGTTTCAGCCTTTTTGGGCGCAGCTTCAGTCTGCAATTCGGCTGTCTCTTTTTCCACTTCGTTCCCATTATCAGCTTCCTTACCAGCATTGTCAACAATATCATCTTCTTCAAATTCCGCTCCAATATCTGCTCCCTTTGGTCCAGCTAGTACTCTTCCAGATTTCAAGGTTATTGCCTTGCATTGCGGGTTCTTTTCCGCAGCACTAGGCAATGTTCCTTTGTCCCTTTTCTGCATCTCGTTAGCCATCTGTGTAACTTGGGTCTCCACATTTCTGATGGAGGCCTGCAGTTGATTGTTGATCTCTTTCTGACTAGTGATGAAATCAGTCATCAGATTCTCAAGCCTTGAAGGAGGCTTTTGATTCTGATTCTGATTTTGATGCTGATTTTGATTCCACTGGCCTTGGTTTGGGACAAACTGAGGCTGGAAACTCTGATTGGGCTGAAAGTTCTGGAAATTCTGAGGCGGCCTCTGCTGGATCTGAGGTTGGAAACCTGGATTCTGAAAATGTTGGCCCCTGTTCTGATTGAATCCTTGGTTCTGCTGAGGGTTGAACTGTTGTTGCTGCGTCTTGTTCAAGAGATGTGAGTTTAAGGCGTTGTTGTTTGAATAAGACAAATTCGGGTGTCTATTTGGAAAGGCTCCTGCATAGTTACAGCTCTCAGCTGTGACTTGCTCGCATGTGTCAGTTGCATGAGCGCCTTGACACAGTCCACAGATCACATCAGTTTGCTGTCCCTGCGCAGAACTTCCAACTCCTTGATTTACAGACAACGCTGCCACTTGCTCTTGAAGTTTTTCAATGTCTGACTTCTCTACTGTACCTACAGCGCATAAACTACGAGGGGGAGTGAGATTACCATCATCAGTTAGAACAGAACGGTTTACACTCATGGCTTCAATCTTTGCCCAGGCTTGGTCCATCGGTATGTAGAGCAAATGTTGACCACCAGCAGCATCAAGCATGGATTTCCATGCTGGGGTCAGACCACTGTAGAACTTTCTCAGTCTCTCCCAGTCATGGAAGCCATGTTGAGGACACTTTCTGAGTAGGTTGAAGAATCTTTCCTTTGCATCATACAAGGACTCGTCTGGTTTCATCTTGAATTCCGCAATTTTGGAGCGGCATTCATCCACCTTGGACTCCGGGAAGTATTTTGCTAGGAAGTTTCTGATCACATCTTCCCATGTAGACTTCTGATTTACGGGCAGTGACTTGTACCATGTTCGTGCTCCGCTTGTCAGAGAGAAGGGGAATAGCCTTAGTCGAATAGTGTTTGCGGGTACATCACGATTCTTGATCGTGTCACACAATTCTAGGAAGGTTTGCAGGTGATCATGGGGATCTTCATGACTTGCTCCAGCAAACTGGTTGCTCTGGACTAGATTGATTAGGGCCGGTTTCAGTTCGAAATTCCTGGCCAGGAATGGAGCTTGTCCAGGAATGTTCAGATATGGCTCTAAAATCGGCTGCATGTAATCAGCAGCAGCTGCTGCTTGATGATTGTTCTCAGGCCCGCCTTGGTACTGCTGTGGGTAGTAGTTCTGAGGCATGAAATAGTTCCTCGGATCATTGAAATCATTCGGATTCGGGGGATTCTGATGGGGGTTATGGTATTGCTGATTCTGTTGGTTTGGGAAATTTTGCTGATTTGGTTGGTTTTGGTTGTTTGGTGGGTTTTGGTTCGGGTTGGGAGGGGGTGCCTCGAAGTGCTGCTGCTCCATGTTTGGTGGATTCCCACCTCCTTGTCTGATCTGGGGAGGGGGATCATCCAAATCATCATGATCAGCATCTTCGGGGTCTTCCTCAATGTTGTGAAGTGGGGGATTGGGTTGAATGATTGGTGGGATGTCAGGGTTTGCCATTTCGGAAATATCGCTGCTGGTGCTTGGCAAAAGTAATGCCTGTCGTTCCCGTTCCCTTCTTCGTTTAGTCTCCGCCCTAAGACGTCGAGCTGTCTTTTCTATCTCTGAATTAAACGGGATCTCGGCTGGCGTCTGCTTCCTCCTTTGCATAGAACAACGGCTTCAATAATGACAGTACATGTACAATCCCCAGGTTAGAAGTGGTTCTGAAGGTGAATATTTATAATTATATGTATAGGCTACTCTAGGAGCAATGAGGAATGTAATTCTCTAAATAAAACGGCGCTGCATCCTCCCCGGCAACGGCGCCATGAAACTTTTGACAAGTTTCATTAACACGAGCTTTTTCTAAAATTATACCAGGTTAGATTTATTAAATGAAAAGCGTTATGATTCACGGGAAAGGGTTTAGGGATACATCAAGATTATTAGTCTTTTTATTACTCAAGTGTGGTGCGTTGGTTTCAAATGGCGCTGTGGTCCTCTCTGTCATGGAATGTTGACAAATCTCATGGCATAGCCGGGATAGGTTGACCTTCAGCCTGTCACACTGAGGATCCCCGGCAGATATGCCATGATACTTCTCATCAATTCCTGCCATAAGAGTTCCTGCCATGAAACTTTTTGACAGATTCCCACTACATGAGTATTTTCTAAAAAATCATGATCCTGGTTTAGGTTTTATTTAATGAAACCAATTTATGATGGCGGTGTTGTGATTAGGGATATATTTATACGTAGTCATGTTTTTATTGCTCGTAGTTAAGAAACTGTGCCCCCGAAAGCGCACGGTGTCAAAAATTGCAGTAATTTATAGTAAGACCGGATCGTTCACTGGAGGATGTGCGATAGAAGCAGGTCCCACGTCGTTTTACTAGATTTTCCATTCATATTGCTCAATAGGGTTGAAAGATGATTAATACCTACTAACATGAATCTTGAAAGCAGTTAAATTAATCTACAAAGCAAATGAATCTATTCTAGAAAGCGGATAAGAATTATTCTAGGAATGCAGTAAACATTATCTATGAAAGCAGGGAAAAGGTGCATTGTGCCTACCGTGAAGTTGAGTCACAATGTAGACAGAAAGGACAGGAAGAAAAGAATGAAAATTGGACAAGAGTGAGACACAGCAATATTAAACTTCCATTTTCATACGCAGATCTTTGTTTGGGATAATTCTATCAGATAGCTAATTCTCATGCTCTCAATAAGGCTTTCCCTTTAACAGACAGGTACTTGCAATATGAGTTTACATGTTCTTAAGACCGCAAATTCTAAGATACCACAGATTCGTAACTGCCCTGGCCTGGGTGTGTTACTTCATCTGTGGTGGAAAAGCAACACCCGACACATCATTTATTGAAATGCCAAGTACCACTATCATTCTCCCATGTCACACCCAAAGATTTGAATTCAGCCCTAAACTATCCCTTAACTGTCAATCCTAGTAGCAGTTACACAACTCTCAATACAACCGAGTGACCTCTAATGAAAGCGGTTAAAAGAAAGCGGTAAAGAAAGCATTTAAAACCTATCACTCGAAGGTTTTGAAAATCTGACCCTGGTAGTAAAAGACAGCTCCCCATCAGAATGAAGGAGTATGGATCAAGAATTCCCGGCTCTCAGTGAACCACTAGTGTGTTCACTTCCTTCCGGGTGATTATGAGATACAAACTAATGAAACGAACTAATAAATTAGTTCGTTCCGGATGCACTCACTCAGGACTCAAAAGTAGGCTTTAGCAGAAGAGAATAGCAGTTGAAAGAAAACTCAACCCTATCTTGGAAAATAACCAAGGCCTGGATGATGTTCCTCTAAGATTATTTACTACGCTGTATTTGAATCCAAGTGGACCCCATCTCGGTGTAGCACTTAATCTTACATTTCCATCAACCAGCAATTTTGGAAAATAATGGATTTGAAAATCATTCCCTGTCAGGTACTAGACTCTCAGTTAAAACACAGACCCTTTCAGTCTAGGCGAGACCTAATCGCTGAATCTGCTTCTTAATTTCCCAAAATACAACCCTTGACAGAATATGAATTAGTCATAACTGAAGAATTTATCCCTTACTCAGATCCGGATTTTATAAAGAGGTTTTTGTTGGAAATTTATAAAGCAATATCTGTTTAAGATCTAGACTTCTATTGTCCAAGGGAAGGATCCCAAAATAAGTACAGACCACAATAGTACATAATATTATCATGCATAATGATATATGGAAGTGTAAAATTAATTGACCCAAAATATAAATGCGGGTCTAAACAGAAGGTGAAACACAGAATGAAGTGGTCAAGGGACCAAAGTAATGGCAGAATAATCAGGTGGACTGTAAACATCTACTGTCCAATTTCCTAATCACTCGGATGGAGCGAATTTAGACTGCTTAGACCCTATAATGGTGGTGTCAACACCAGTTGGGCCTCCACTGTCTGTGAATTCGGATAAAAACCTACATGCTTCCCTTCTATAATGATCATCAGTTGGCATTGACTGATGCCAACTGACTCCCAGTACGGATTGAGATTCAGGTTTGGAAATTAAGATAATAAAAATAAAACTGTATCTGGATGGGAGTCAGCCGAGCAGCTATTATAACCCCGGATGGGCGAACCGCCAAGGCTTCCACTGACAGCCATCCAGACCATGCAAAATAACAATTAGTAACTAATACCCCAGAATACGAGCTAGTTATCCATGAGGGAGTACCCGCCAACATTAGTCTGATGTATTCTTTACTAATGGTTCCACACAACACACAAAGACAAAATAAATAAGAAACAAAAGAAGATCCCTTGTATGAGAGACATTGGTTTCTCATGCAAGGTTGTGGATTGGGTCCACAATTGATGGTCTTAAATAATCCTTCCTACCATAATTAATTACAGTCCAGATTATCTGTTTAAGCCATCGAGATTTTGTTTATACAAGAATGTTTTAATGGCAATTGAACAAAGGTCCTTTAGTCATGATGATTATTGAAGTTTGATTATTGCTAATCTCAATCTTTAATCATTAATGAGTCAAGGGTTCAATCAGTTAAGTGATGCAAATGGAGAATCAAAATTTGGGCAGCATAACACCCTATATTGCAATTCCAGAATGTTACATCCTAACCCGTGGGGCTATGATGTGAGTGTTGCAATATAAAATAGGGAGAGAATGAAGTTTGTTTGAGATTAAATAGAGGGAGAGGAACCCTTGTCGCGATATCATAAATTTTGTCGCGGACCGAGATCCGCGACATGGACATCCCGACAAGTTTTTAGAATTTTTTTGGCAGCATAACGCCTCTTTGTCGCTATGCAAGATTTTATCGCGGAACGTGGTTCCGCGACAAGGGTGACATCGCGACAAAGTGTTTTCAGAAAATTCCTAAAGCATTTGAACCCTTGTCGCTATGCATGGAAATTTTGTCGCGGAACGTGGTTCCGCGACAAGGTGTTCCGCGACAAGGTGTTCAAAGATAAAGGAACATGGCATAATTTTTCTATCTCAGAATGGGATTTTGTCGCGGAACGTGGCTCCGCGACAAGATGACTCCGCGACAAAAAGCCATGAAGACAAAATGCAAGAGTTTGGCTCCTTTGTCGCTATGCATGGACAGTTTTGTCGCGGAACGTGGCTCCGCGACAAGGTATTCCGCGACAAAGGGTTTTAAATTATGGAGACAAGTGTCTTGAAACACCTTGGTCGCGTAACAGCCATTTTGTCGCGGAACGTGGTTCCGCGCCAGAAGGCGGTTGGCGCCCAAGGTGGTTCAGGACAAAAGTCAGAAAAAGCAGAAATGAACAGTGGCATGCAAACAGCGTGATCTCGCCCTATTTCAGATCAAAAAGCTATTCTAAGCTAAAAATAAGCAAGAAACATTCAAAATAAAGAAGAACATGCTTAAACAAAAATAACAAGAATGGGCAGAATATTAAAATAAAGCAGGAGTCCTAATCTAGGGTTTGATCACACATCCACACAACATTATCCATAATATGCCAACAGTAAACATAAAAATAACAAAATGGGGGTCAAATGACCCCAAAATGAAAAAGAAAGCATAAATCCATGGGGTGTGAGACCCATTTCATGATTTGGGACACAAATGATGAATGTTTTCCCATATTATTGAAGAGGTATTGTTAATACCCATGATTTGGGTATTACAAACCCTAAAACAAGAGTTTAGAAACCAAAACATGGTATAAAAATGGCTATCTAAGCAACTGTGAACAGTAAAACACTAAACTAAGCTAAACTAAGAGCAAAAATTAAATAATACATGAAAATAAACCTAAACTACTCTACCTAAGGAAGAACTCCTAAGCTTGCCTGCAAGAGCTCTACAACAATTTCAATCTCTCTACTGGCCAACCCTTAGCTCATGGGAGACACCTCATATTTATAGAAGTGTAACCCTAAGCCCATGGGCCTTGATTCTAGCCCATTGTGTCTTAAGACATCACACACATCACAGCTTTGTCTCGGAGCATCAAGTTGGTCGCGGAACACACTGCATGTGGCAAGGCTTCTCGACTGGGTCTTGTGTCTCTATTTGTGCATCTTGGTCGCGGAACATGCCTTTGTCGCGGAGCATACCATCGCGACAAAGGTCATCGCGCCAAGGGGCTTGGCTGGTCTTCTCTTCATTTGGGCCACTTGGTCGCGGAACGTGCCTTTGTCGCGGAACACTGCATCGCGCCAAGGGGCTTCCGCGACAAAGGTCTTCCTGGGCCTGCTGGATTGGGCCAGATGGGCCGAAAATATTTTTTTTTTGTGGGCTTTTCTATCTTTTTCCCATCTTTTTGTTTCCTTTTCTTTTTCTCATGTTTTTGGATTTTTCTAACATAAATATGTAATAAAATTACATATTTATGTCTTTTTCACACCAGCTTATTATTTTTACAATTATGCATAAATTAGTCCAATTCGACTACTTTCTTACTCAATGTAAGACCGGAATGCGATCAAATGCCCGTTTAAGACACGGAAATGGATTGAAAATAATGGTCATTTTTTGCCATTATCAGGACACGTTCTGGCTTGGAGGAGGAACTTGGGAGGGCTGAGCTTGCTGCTGAGGGGCTTGAATCGGTGGTGAAGAAGGAATTTGGCTTGGGCTCGGTTCTGTTGGCTCATGTTGATGCTCTTCCACTTGTGTTGAAGGTCCCGCCTCAGTACGGGCCTTTCTTCTTCTTTTAGGAGCAGGGGGAGGCATTGGATCTCTTCTTTGGATCGATGGTGCTTCTTCACCGGATATGAACGAAGATTGCACATTCGAGTCAGCCGGGAATGGAGGAAGTGTGTACGTGATCCTTTCCTGATTTGGCATGGATGGGACCCGGATAGGAGGATTCAGAATCAACAAGGCATCAGTGTCAAATTCTCCCATGTCTACCCTTTGAGCTGTGCAGATTCTTCTAATCAGATTCGGGTAGCAGAGAGCATTCTTCTTCTCAATTCGTGTAGTCATGACTCTAAAGATATGTTCCCCAACATTCAGTTTTGCCCATGCCACAACTTTGCAAATCCCATCAGTACGCTGCCTGAAGTAGTTTGGGGATGCGAGCTGGGCCTGATTCTAGCCATGTAAAATTCGAATGTGGGCATGAACTCCACTTTTATCTTGGACGTGCTGAATGTTCCTATCAAGCCTGGTGTTCTGGTCAGGGAGTCGGCGATGGCCTGATATGTTGCTTTCATCTTTGTTTTGCCACGCCTACTCAAGATCTCCTCCTCCGGTATCTCACTTTGATAGCTGGGTGTTTGGAGGAATCTGTTTAGATAATCCGGGGATATATCTATTGTCTTTCCTCTGACCCAGGTTGTTCGTCTTGCAACGTTAATGTTGCAATAGAACTCCCTCGTCAACTCCATGTACCCGGGATCTCCGTGATGTAATAAGAATTGCTCCCATCCAAGCCATGTCCTCCAAAAATCGACAGTCGGGTGCCTTAACGATTCTGGAGCAAACCCCTTGTCGGGTATGATGCTTTCCAAGAGCTCCTTATATGCATTGACTGCTTTTGGGTTCCCGTTGAATTTCCGGATCACATCTTCCTCCTTTATGATCATCTTGGTGTTTTCTATTTTCTGAATTCCCATTCGGGCGCGAACTCCAGTTTCTTCCCAAAATCTGGCAGGTTTGACTGAACCAACAGATTCATCCTCGCTTGAGTGCCAGTCAGTTGGTTCGTCTTGCCCCTCTTGGATGGGTTCATGCCCGCTTGGTTCGCCTTCTTCCTGGGCTGCTTCGTTCAATGGATCCTGCTGAGCCTCTTCTACCTCCTCAACCTGTTTAATTACATTTTTCATTGTATTGTATTCAGTCATTACAGGCTTTGTAAAATTAAGTACAGGAACGTAAGGATCAACACTAGTTGATACCTCCTCCTCCTCCCTTTCTCTTCGTTCTGCAGCTTCCCTCAAAACTTGCTTGGTTGTCTTTGTGAAAAATGCTGCTACAGCCTTTGCTTCTCCTTCATCCTCTTTTCTTTCTTGTTCTTCTTCGACAGCATCTCTTTCCTCCCTTACTTTTTGTCTTTTCTCAGCTTCTTGTTGCTCATCAACTTTATCCCTTACCAATTCAGATAGTGGAATTGGATCTGCTCTCTCCTCAGGTTCGTCATTTTCTCCAATCATGACTCTTCTTCTTTTATTCTGCCCAGATGATGTTTCGGGAGCGATTACTGCTTCAATTCGAGCTGTCCCAACAAGGGGATCGATTATCCGGCCTACTTCAGTTTGGTATCTGATCTGTTCTTGATCTGCCCCTGCATCAATCCTAGCTTCAATCTGCTCATTAACATTCTGTCTTATGTGATCCCGGATGGTTGCAGCATCGTGAGCAGTGGGACCAGTCCAAGTAGGTGGTTGCTCTTCTTTGATTTTCAGTCCCTTTCCCTCAACTCCACCAATGATTCTCAATTCTTCATCGTCTCCGAGTTCGGCTTCTCCTGACTTCCTGCTTTCTAAGTCCGCTTGCAGCCTTTCAGCTATTTCCCTGTCATGAATCTCTTTCTTGTTCCTTTCCTCCTCGGCTTTTGCTTTCTCAATATTTTTCAGCATTTCGGCGTCATGAGCTTTGGTAGCTGGTTTTCCTACAACATCTTGTCTTTGCACGCCTGCTCCTGCATATTCTTCCTCCTGCAACTGTCTTGCAAATTCAGCATCTTGGGCAATCAGCTCCTTTCTCTTAGGGGGTGACGGTGGCATCACTCATTTTCCCTTGTCTTTCGGGTCTGCTGGTCCAGTTGCCTTCCTTGAAGTGGTCTCGGGCTCTCTGATTACAACTTTTGGCTCCGGTGCCCGTCCACTTTTCTCCTTGTCAGCCAGCTTTATCAGCTTACCTCTAGTTTGAACTTGAGGTTCAGAATGGCTTTCAGATACTGCGGCAGTAGCAGGTGTAGCAGGTACTTGCTCTCGTGCTGGTAGGGCTGAGGCTTGCACAGCTGGTTGGGTTGGCAAGGGGTTAGCGTCATTGAAGACCTGAGGTGGTGACGCAACACTCGTGTACTGATCGATCAACACATCGTCCTCGTCTACACTCCCTTCTCGTTCTCCTTCATCCACATTAATTCCCAGATTCTTTTCTGCATCTTTCACATATTTCTTGATGAAAATGGGACTGGAGATACGATTTAGTCGCTTCACCCATACCTTCCGGATGTGATTACAGTAATAGGCTCTGTGCTCCCTCTTGTACAATAGCGGAGTGTTAGCTTTGACGGTGTTGCAGTAGTTCAACCCGAAAGCATCCATCTCCATCAAGAAACGCACGAAATCCATTCTGTTTTCTTCGACCAGTGACTCAACAATTGGCTTGGCCTCTGGCTTCACAAAAGACATGTCGCGGGCGAATTCGACTCGGATGTATTCCCCAGCCTCGGCCTGAGTCAAAAGTCGGGTCTGTCGTTGATTCTTCCCCAGCACCTTCCAAGGTGTATTTGTAATGAAACCAGTGATCTGATCCCTGAGCACATTGAGTTGGGCCAATCCCTGCGGTCTCTGCTCAGCGAGGTGAGTTGGCTTGTACACATCTTCCAAGAAGATTGTGTCAAAATAGTCCTCCTCTGGCAGTACCAGGTCCTTATCTAAGACAGATTCCGTAATGTCCTTTCCGCCCGTGCCCCATAGCGTCATTAAGGCATGCCACTGCTCCCTGAATTCTTTAGTTAAGTCTATCATTCTCTTAACTATTGGAGTCTGATTGTCCTTCTCTGATGCCATGGCCTTGTTGATGGCACTATTCAGATTGTGGCTCACTTCTCTGTGCCTCATCCTCGCTTGTTGTGTCAACCATCTCTGCTCCTTCACGCCTTTGTTCTCCAATAAGCTAGAGTTGTATAAAAATGGCAGGGCTTTCTGCATCATGAAGATTCCATGAGTCACCAGATGACTGAGGTTGGGCGCCTTTTCTGTGAACTGCTTCTTAACTCTTTCATCCACTCTGTTGGGCACCATTATGATGTCAAATTCCATGTATGCGGGATCTATTGTCTTTGAATGCTGGTGCCTTTCCCATCGGGCCATGAATTCATGAAATCTCCTCAAAATTCTTTCAGTGTGCACATCTTCTGGAAATTTCATGTCTTCTGCAGTCGCATCCATTTGCTTCTCCCAGAATTTTGACAGATAGTAGTAAAAGTCTCGTTGGAAACCCAATTCCTTGAAATTCCTTTCCTCAGGCTTGATGTGCTTGTCCCATCCTTTTGGCAATCTGAAATTCACTTCGGTCTGATTCACGATTGACAGTTTATATGTTGATTCAAGGGCCTCCAGGTAGTCGTTAACCTTTTTACGGAACTGTGAGCTTTCTGTGACCCCTTTGTCCTGTGTGCAAGCGGGCAGTCCTGCCCGTGACTCGACTACTAACTTTTCCCTGAAAAATATGAGCGTATTAAATCCAGTTTTTATAATTTTTGCAAGAGTTATTTAAATTGAAAATCAACATCCTGAGGTTGTTAAATCTTCAACTTAAATTTTATTGTAAAGCAGAGGTAAATTTTTCTTTTTACAAGTTTTGAGACTTTTTTAAGAAAGATAAAATTATCCTTAGAACTTAGGAGTCATTGGGCTCCCAATTATTTAATGGACTAAGGGTCCAAAATGAAAGAAAAATGGTCATTGGACCAAAAATATTTTAATGGGCTATTGGGCCCAAAAATTTTGATTTTCCCATTTTTAAACAATCCCGGAGCGATTGTTGAAAGTGCAATGGAAAATGGATGGAATGGAATGGATCGCAGATCGAGGAACGCGAAAATGGAGTGTGGCGGCTTGGATCTGCTCGAGTGGATCTGCTATGGAACGAGATGGACAGTCCACAACACTCTCACAACCCAACTGAACTATTTTAATTTTTTCATAAAAGTTGACTTATTTTTATTTAATGAAATTGGGATTTTATGGGTCCCATTTTTGGATTTTTCAAAATAATAGCAGCCCCACATGAGGAAAAAAGAACTGCTATTTTATTATGCTAGCTTTGTGCTCCTTTGGGAACAAAAACCATGTTGGTCAACTTATCAAACAAAATCCTACCAACTATTTTGTCTTTTTCTAAAGTGCTTTCTCAGAAAAGTGAAATAGCAGCATTTTGTTGGTTGCAGCAGGTATCCCAAAACATACAAACATTCACTTTTCACAGTTCTCCACATATTGAGACAGACACACCAAATAAACATCAAATTTAATGCTCCCTGCATTCCAAAGCTCACCACAGTGGCATGCATAAACACTAATCATGAGAATAATAGCAACCTCTATGCATCAAAACATCAAGAACATCTTATTCTAACACTCCTTAAACTTTCAAAACAGATTAACTAAATCAAAGCACTACCTACACATGCCCAGTAAACCAAGAGATCAAGAACAATATACCAACAACATAGAAATACTTCAAAAAGCAACCTATGTTCATCAGTCTATCCTATTTCAGGTTCGAGCACACAAATAAAGAGACCTACATTGCACTCGGATAAGAACAACGAACGCCTTAAGAACCCTAAAAGAGTTCTCTAATTCAAAAATGGCATAAACACTGCCAAAGGTGAACCTCCACTGCTACAACCGATTACTTCCTCACAAAACCCTAATCAGAAATCAAACGCACCTAAACTGCTTCTAACACTCCCAATCCACAGAAATCAAGACTCTCAACCCACGTTACACTCTCGACCGCAGGGCATTTCACAAAACAAGCAAAAACAATGGGTCTACCCTTCAAATCGCGAAATACATTCTAAACAAGCAAAAGATTTGGGAAAGGAAACCCCATGCCATTTTACGCATTTGAGAACAGAATACCCGAAATCGCACGAGCAGGGTACTGAAATGCCGAGAATCGAAAGGGGAAGAAGACCTACCATGGCTTCTCGGCCTTAGAAGACGACGGAGGTGAAGAAAGGGCCATTGCGAGTGGTTTCGCGAAATTTGGGCAGAGTTTCCCCTAGGATTTGGTGGTTTTGTTGCGAATGAACTTGTGCGTTCGTTCGTAAGAGGGGTTTGGGAGTTTGAAACTGGCTAAGTGTGGAAATGAGGGAAGAAGACGAGTGGGTGGGTTATTTATAATAAGGGGAGCTATACTAGCGCCGTAAACTTCGTGTAGCGTCGTAGATAGGAAATAAGGGGAAAAAGGGGTGCGACGGCGCTATTCTATTGCTACGACGCTATCCTAGGATAGCGCCGTAGTAATGGACTGCGCCGTAAGGCGGTGGAGAGATAAAGGGGGCACTACGGCGCTGTACCTTTAGTACAGCGCTATTCTAGGATAGCGTCGTTCTAAAGGATTGCGTCGTAGGGAGAGATAAATAAAAGAGTGAGAAGTGCCCTACGGCGCTATCCCATCACTACGGCGCTATCCTAGGATAGCGTCTTAGGTGAGAATAGCGTCGTAGCTGAGAGCGGGATAAAGCTGCACTTCAATTTTCGAAATTTTCAAAATTTACGCAGACTGGGCCTGGGTAGATGAAATTGGGCCTCAGTTGGTTTTATTTGTTTTGGACTTACGAAATTTTAGTCCAAATCATTTTTGTAGTGTTAATGGGCTACCTTAATAATTCAACTTGCATAAAATAGGTTGGATTAATTCCATGTGTTTGCCAAAATTATTTCGGATTTTAAATCGCTTTAATTTCCGATATCATTTTCTCAAATTCATGGATTTAATCCAACCGGGAACCTGGTTTTCTGCTTGATTTTTCTGCTCCTTCTTTTTGGTGGTTCGAAATTTTCTGCAAGACAAATAAATACCCAATAGGTTAGGTTTTCTCCTCAAATCAACATCCTCACATTTAGAGTCTTAGTACTCTAAATGTTTAATTAATTTGAGGGTACTTCTCTGTTCTGCTATAAATAAACAAACTACACTAACTAGCTATGAGTAAATCAGGAGTGGAGTTCTCTTAATAAACGACGCTGCATCCTCCCCGGCAACGGCGCCATGAAACTTTTGACAATTTCGTCACACGAGTATTTTCTAAAATATCCCAGGTTAAATTTATTAAATGAAAAGAGTTATGATTCATGGGAAAGGGGTTTAAGAATATATTCCACTTTTTATTACTCATGAGAGTAAACTTTGAGTTCAAGTGGCATTACGAACCTCCCCGGCATGAAATCTCTGACAATTTCATGCCTTGAAGATCCTTGCCATGAAACTTTTGACAAGTTCTCTCTTCATGAGTTTTTTTTTCTGAAAAATCGTAATCCTGGTTTTCAATTTTATTGAATGAAACCAATTTATGATGGCGGAGTTGGGATTAGGGATATATTTATAAGTTGTCACGTTTTTATTACTCGTGTTAAGAAACTATGGCCCGAAAGCGCACGGTGTAAAAAATTGCAGTAATTTATAGTAAGACCGGATCGTTCACTGGAGGATGTGCGATAGAAATAGGTCCCACGTCATTTACTAAGATTTTCCACTCAGTTACTCGATTCAAGTTTGTGTTTTAACTATCATCTACTTGACATAATTTAATTCTAAGCTATGAAAGCAGTAAAGTAAGCAGATGAAATTATTCTAGAAAGCGAATTAAATTTAATCTAAGAGAGCAATAAAATTATTCTAAGAAAGCAGTTAAAATTATTCTAAGAAAGCATATTTAAAATGAGACAGAAGGGACAGGAAGAAAATAATAAAGATTGGACAAGATTCAGATGAAACACAATTAAACTTCCAATTTGTTACACAGATCTTTGCTTGGGATAATCCATTCAGTTAGCTAATTCTCATGCTCTCTATACCATGTTCCCTTTAACAGACAGGTACTTACAGTAAGAGTTTACATGCTCTTAAGAAAACAAACTCTAAGATACCACAAACTTATAACTCCTCTTGCAATGCCTTGCGAGAGTATGTCAGCCATCTGTGGTGGACAAGCAACACCCGACAAATCACTTATTGAAGTATCAAGTACTGCTATCATTCCCCCATGTCACTCCCAAAGATTCTAATTAAGCCCTGAACTATCCCTTAACTCTCAGTCCTAGTAGCAGTTACACAACTCTCAATACAACCGAGTGACTTCTAAGAAAGCAGTTAAAAGAAAGCAGTAAAAAGAAAGCGGTAAAGAACGCATATAAAATCCTATCACTCGGAGGTTTTTGAAAGTCTGACCCTGGTAGTAAAAGAAAGCCCCCAGTCAGAATGACTGGGTGTGGATCAAGAATTCCCTAATCTCGGTGAATCGCTTGCAGTGTTCACTTCCCTTCGGGTGGTTATGAGATACAAGCTAATGAAACGAACTGATAAATTAGTTCGTTCCGGATGCACTCACTCAAGACTCAAAAATGGGCTTTGGCAGAAGAGGATAGCAGTTGAGAGGAACTCAACCCTACCTTAGAAAATAACCAAGGCCTATGTATTGTTCCTCTAGAGTTATCTAACACACTGTATTTGAATCCAAGTGGACCCCATCTCGGTGTGATAGTTAAGACTAAATTCCCAATACACAGCAATTTCGGAAAATAATCGATGTGGAAATCATTCCCTAAACATGTACTAGACTCTCAATAAGAACACAGACCCTTTCAGTCTAGGTGAGACCTAATTGCTGACTCTGCTTCTAATTTCCCAAAATCAATCCCCAGTCGAATATGAATTAGTCGTAACAGTGGAATTTACCCCCTTACTTAGATCCGGATTTTATAAATGAATTTTTGTTGGAAATTTATTGTGAGACATCTGATTTAAATCAAGACTTCTATGTCCAAGGGAAGGATCCCAAAATAATATTGACCACGGTATCTACATAATAATATCATGCATAAATTTATAGAGAAGTGTAAAATTAAATAACCCAAAATATAAGGTGGGTTTAGACAGAATGTGAAACACAGAGATGAAATAGCCGGAGATGAGAAGAAATTATTTTGGCTAAAAAGATGACAAAAATAATCAGGATAATCCGGACTGCAAACATCTGCTATCCAGGTCCTGATTATTCCAGGTGGGATGATTCTAGACAGTAGAAAGCCTTAATGGATAGTGATCGCTATCATCAAGGTTTCTACTATCTGTGAAATGAGAGAAAAACCTACATGTTTTCTTACTGTAAAACTATTCAAACAATGTTGATCGACACCGTTTGATAACATTATAGCTCGAAATTCAGGTTTGAAATTAAGATAAAGAAAATAAACTGTATCCGGATAGGAATCAGCTGAGCAGCTATTATAATCCCGGATGGACGAACCGCCAAGGCTTCCACCGACCACTATCCGGACCATGCAAAATAACAACTAATAATTAATATTCAGACTACGAGCTAGTTTATCCGTGTGGGAATACCCGCCAACATTATTCTGATATATTCCTTATTAGTTGTTTCACACAACACGGGCAAAGACAAAATAAATAAAAGAAAAATATTTTTGGGTCATCTTGTATGAGAGACATTGGTTTCTCATGCAAGAGTATGGAAATTAATCCATAATTACTCTTTATGTCTAAATAATCTCTCATTCCATAATTAATTAATTAATTACAGTCCGGATTATATACTTAGATCATTAGAGTTTAATTTTTGTAGAAAATTCTTTTAATGGAATTGAACAAAATTCTTTATATCACATTAATCATGGGTTGAGATCATTGGATTTCAACCTCAAAATGCTAGTATAAAGGTTCAATTATTTAAGTGAGGAAAATGGAGAAATGGAAAATTTGGCAAGAAGATGCCAACTACGACGCTAGACAAATATTACGGCGCTATCAAGGATAGCGCCGTGATGATAGCGTCGTAGGGAGAATTTTTTAGAAGTGTTGATAAAATTGGAGGGTACGGCGCTATACACTAAATGACGACGCTATCCTAGGATAGCGTCGTAGATATAGCGTCGTAAGTGGGTTTTGTGAAGGATTAAACATTTTGGGGACCTACGGCGCTAGACAAAAATTACGACGCTATCCTTGGATAGCGTCGTTGGTGTAGTGCCGTAGGACAAATTTTTGTTCAAGTTCTGGGCAACTATGGCGCTAAACCTCACCTACGACGCTATCCAAGGATAGCGCCGTAGGGCGGTTAGCCTCGTAGCTAGCCCAGAAACATGTTGTTGTTCGGGTGATGCAATCTATGCGATTGCTAACCCTATTTTCAAGTTCATGGTTCACTTATGCAAGAAAGGAGACAAGAGAAAGCATTAACAGTTATAAAAATAAAATAAAGTGCAAGGAAAACTCAAATAACAGTAAAAATAAAGCACAAATGAACCATAAACCTAAGTTAGGGTTTTTAACCAACACATCATGCATGAAATTCCACAAACAATAGTAAAACACAAACCCACATAAAACTGTAAAACAAGGTGACCAAGGGGTCAATAAACCAAAATAAAGCAATAAATCCATGGACTCATGTCCATTTCATGATTTTGGGACTCTTTATGTGATTAACTTCCCATTTATAAGAAATGGCTTGATAATACCCATCATTTGGGTATTTCAAGCCTTAATAAGAGTTTAAAAAAGCTGTAAATATAAACAGTGGCTAGCTAAGGTTGCAAACTCTAATAAGACCACTAATCTAATTATTAAAAAGTCTAATCTAAGGCAGAAATGTAAATAAAACAAAAAAATAAAAACCTAACTACCTAACTAACCTACACCTCTCAAGAACACTAAGTTGTCTCCAAGTTTGAATGTTGTCTCGATTGATTCTGATTATTGGAGTCAACTGGTCCTTATATAGGTGGGAAACCCTAGGCCCATGGGCCCCCAGGCCTTGAAATTGGAGTTCTGAGCCTTAGTACGACGCTATAGCTGGGTACGGCGCTATAGGTCTAGCGTCGTAGTCTTCCATCCCGAAGACACACTTTGTTTCTGAATGGACAGCTTACGGCGCTATCCTTGCCTACGGCGCTATGCTTGACTTACGGCGCTATCCATGCTTAGCGCCGTCCGCTCCTCTTCAGACTGCTGCTTTGGTTTCCTCCTACGGCGCTAGACCAAGCTACGGCGCTATACATGCTTAGCGCCGTAGTTGTGTCTA
Source organism: Hygrophila difformis (assembly GCA_030278955.1). NCBI lineage: Eukaryota > Viridiplantae > Streptophyta > Magnoliopsida > Lamiales > Acanthaceae > Hygrophila > Hygrophila difformis. The sequence continues at coordinate 21,843,608 of JAOANR010000003.1, forward strand.
GCGTCGTAATATCCTGAAAAATCAATTTTTTTGTGGGTTTTTCATTTCTTTTCCCATCTTTTCATTTCCTTTTTCTTTTCTTTTCTTTTTCTCATGTTTTTGGATTTTTCTAACATAAATGTGTAATAAAATTGCATATTTATGCATTTTTCATACCAGCTCAATATTTTTACAATTATGCATAAATCAGTCCAATTCATCTGCTTTCTTATTTAACATAAGACCGGAATGCGATCAAATGCCCGTTTCAGACACGGAAATGGATTGAAAATAATGGTCATTTCTGGCCATTATCAGGCATACATGACTGCTTTCAAGACTCCTATAGGAATATCTCCCTACAGATTGGTATTTGGTAAAGCATGTCACCTTCCAGTTGAGTTAGAACATAGAGCATATTGGGCTATTAAGATGCTCAACATGGATGCACAGTTAGGGCAGGACAAAAGAAAGTTTGATCTGTTAAAAATGGAAGAAATGAGACAAGAAGATTATGAAAGTAGCAAAATTTATAAAGATCGAACAAAGAAAATTCATGATGCAAAAATAAAACATAAAGATTTTTGTGTTGGACAATTGGTTTTGCTTTATAACTCTCGACTCAAGTTGTTTCCAGGTAAACTCAGATCAAGATGGACAGGTCCATTCCCTGTTGTAGCAGTTCATGAAAATGGAGTTGTTACAATTATGCTCAGTGAAGGAGAAAAGACAGTCAGTGGGCATCGGCTGAAGGAGTACATTGGTCAACAGGATTTGAATATCCATATTGAATATTTGGATAACCCATAATTTTCTGATTTAAAGAAGGGGGGGGGAACTACCTAGGTTAACTGAGTAGTATCACCCTCTTTCTTTTTATTTGTAGAATAATTCTTTATTTTTATTTGCAGGATTGAAAGAAATGGAGGCGTGATCAATCAGAAGAAGAACAATAAAGAATGAATTCAATCAGGTTTTTGAGTAAATGATACAATGTATTCAGGATTAATCTTTAACTAATTCTGGGTTTGTGTTATTTTTGATAATCTTTCATGAATTCTCGCTCTGTCATCATTAACATAAGTGCGGGGGAGCAAATGTCTACGCTTTGTTTTAACTGACAAAGCGTGAGCAAGGGAAACATATGTAATCCATCTTGCCATGTCAAAATTAGCAAAGTGAGGGACTTATTTTATGATATGTCCACGCTTTGTCACAGCCGACATAGCAAAAACATATGCATTTCTTCTCGCCATGATTAATTAACAAAGCAAGGGACTTATTTTATGATATGTCCACGCTTTGTTACAACCAACATAGTGAGAATTTTTTTTATCTGATATTTCCTGAGAAAAAAATATATGTAATCCCTCTTGCTATGTTCAACTAACAAAGCGAGGGACATATTCTATTAATATGTCCACGCGTTACTGATAGCAACAAAGCGAGGGTCTCGGAATTAGAAATGGATAGATTTTCAAAAACGTTAAAGGACTTGAATACCCTTCTGGAGACTCTTTTCTTCCTCTTCACTAACCATCACATGTCGTTTCAATCATCTGTAATTATGTCAACATTAATTCTTTTGGCTTATAAAATCTAGAGAATCTTACATTCTTGTCATGGTTAAACATTCTTCTATCCTCCCTAATTTAAAAATCCACATTAGAAACCTAGAATGGCCGGAGTAGCTCCTAATGCTAGGACCTCCATTTTAGATATTCCTAATGAGTTATTAGGAGACATTTTATCAAGATTAGAGCGGGAGGATATTAAAGATGTGGCGAGAGCAGCCCCCACCTGCAAAAAGTTTCATGAAGCAAGCAAACTTCCTATGGTTCGGAAGAGGGCTAATGTGGTTAAGGAACTTAATGTAGAAAGAACCCATGATCAAGAATACTGAATGTTCTTGGGAAGATGCAGTGAAGTGGATAATTTCAAGCTTAGTTTAGAACCTGCGTTAATAGCTTACAGGGATTCGGACCACATAGAAGCTGCTTTTGAAGTTCTCCGACCAGAAATAGAGGATGATCATCATCCTTCAATCTTCATCAAAGCTTTCATTTTGTTAAGTTCTGAAAATTTGGAGAAGATAAATGAAGGACTCTATCTGATGGGGTCGATTTTTAAAGAAAGAAGACACATCCAAAGCATGAAGCAGAAGATTAACAAAGTTTTTGCCAATAGTGAAGAGGAGCCAAATCCCTTCTTAGGGCAAAAACATAGGGATTACTGTGACTATTTAGCTCCCCATGATAAAGATTTGATTTGGAAACCCCCACACTATAACTATGGTGCCACAAACATTGATTGTTTGTGTTGTGAGGTTACCATTTTAATCAAGGATTTGAGGGAAATTTTCAATGAAAATGTATCTGAATTTGATTCAGACTCAGAGTTTGATTCAGATTCTGATTAGGTTTCCTTTTCCTTTTTAGTTTTTGTAAGTTTTGTAATTACCCCGTTTTGATGCTGTATAAATGGAATTGTTATGTTTCTCGCTTTATTGTTTCTATTAACTGAGTTTAGTTCAATACATTCATCACAAATTCTAACTCAGTTATAAATATTAATAAATTTTGAATCTTTAATAGGGTGAATACATGTATAATCATTACTGCCTATAGAAATGAAATTTACCTCTTTACCCTTTGCAGTATTTAGCATGAATTAGGTCGGCTCTTCTTCTCCATATATTCTCTTCAGTTGTCATTTCAAACTTCATCATCATTTACTCTCTTCCAAACACGAAACCGCCATAGTTAAGTTCTCTCTTCCAAATCTTAGCATTCACAGTTCGAGAAAACTTGATCAAAGAAGGAGATGGCTGGAAACAATCTGTAAGCCCTTAGAATCCGTCTTACATTTTCCTTGGTCGTGTTATATTATGCAATGCTTACTCTTTTCCTTTATCAGTAATGCTAGGGTTTATATTCTGGAGTTTTCGCCTTAAAGTTTTTCTATTCTGAATTGC